>NC_061156.1:28556409-28658909 GCF_022113875.1 Hydra vulgaris | reverse complement strand
AATAAAATTCCTTTTGAATAACTGCTCTGTTTGTAAGCAGTTTATTAGGAATAAAATCCTTTCCAGGTTTAATAAACTCTAAAATTCTAGTGATGGATGAATGTCTAGTTTAAGCTTTTGACAAAAGTAACTAATAAAATAACAGGCTACAATCTTATAAAGATTTTAAATGGTGGAGAGCTAAGTCAAATTCTTTTTTAAAATTGATTCGACACTGCGCTTCTCATAGGAGTCTACTACAGAAAAATGAGTTATATTTATTTTATACGAATTTAATTTAATGTCTAAATGAGAAAATTTTGGTATCAAGCATTTTCTAATCAGAAAATAATAATATACTTTTTCCTAAGCTTAAATTTTATTTTTTTCAAAAATATAAGAATCTTACTGTACCCTATTGGTGATTAAAAAAAATGAAATAAAAATAAAAAAAGTCCTCTAATAGAAGAAAAAATATGTGACAAGATTGCACGAAATTTTTTTTGGCATAATATTGCTGCTGATATCAGTGAATATTTAAAGAGTTACAAACAGTGACGAAAAAAGATAGAATTAAAGCTAATACCAATAACTTTGTCTTTTTGTCAAATCATTGTCTTGATTGACTATTTTAAAATGAAAATCTTGGTTATTACTAAGATTTGCATTTCAAAGTGATTATTGACACTAAAATTGTATCACATAAGTTATGAAAAAAATTATATCACATAACTTATGAAATAAAGAAAATGATTTTAAATGAAATTTTTTTGAAAAAAAATTAACAAACAAATAAACAATTTTTGAACTAAATTAAAATCTGTTAAATATACCACCAAACACAACAATCAAATGTTTCTAGTAAATAAAAGCAAACAGTTTTTAGAATTTTCATATAAAAAATTTAAAGTTTTAATTTTCTGAAGCAGATGTAATGAATATTGAACCAATTTGGCCTCGAGAACCATATGTTGATGAACCCTGCACAACAGTTAATGAATGTTTAATCCCACCTGTTGATGGAAAGCCAAGTTTAGGTAGTTATATGCATCTGCATAAATATTCTTCAATTTTTTTTTTTTTTTACTATTATATATTAATGCTTTTCATAAATTTTTAATAATTTTTAGAAGCTTATGACTATGTAAAAAATGAACTCAAGGTGTTTGGCTTTGAATCATTTCGTGTTGGTCAACATGAAGCCATTGCAAGAATTGTTTCTGGTAGACCATTAATTCGTTTCCACACTTCTTTTATGGAAATATTTTTTATGTAAATAGTTTTTTAATTAAAGTTACTTATTATTACTTTTTTTTCCTAATAATTTAATAATATTAGTTTGTTGTATACTAAACATTAGTTACTAAACATTTATAACAATAGTTTAAAAAAAGTAGTTTGTATAATTAAGAAAATTAAACATTAACACAACTAAGCTTTTTAGCTGTAAAATGCATGATTCACACAAGTGCCATTAATATAGTCTAAAATTTTCAATAAATTTACAACATTACAAATTGATTACTATTCAAAATATTGGTAATATTTTTTTAAAATGCCTATTCAAGGTGTAATGTAAAGGAAATTATAATATAAAATCAATAAAGTTAATAATGTAAAGTCTTGTTTAACATTTATGTAACAAACTATGTAAAACCCCTACTACTTAATGTAAGATTTTTTTTTTGTAAAGTTATATTCTGAAAAAAAAAAGGTTATCATTGTTAAAGACAGAGATAAGCTTAATATGTGTTTTTATAAACACAAAAATGTCGCAAAGCTGCAAACAACCTCTATTTAAGTTAGAAATTAATAAAAAGTAAAAAAGAGACATCAAGAGTAAGAAAACAGAACAAGTTGAATAAAAGTTTTTCAAACACAAAGGAACAGTTACTGTAAAATAATATAATTTTAATAAACAACAAGTCACACATTAAGTTTTGTTTTAAACAAGAGATTATTTGAGCAGCAAACATTGTTTGAAGATTTAAATGAAAAGAGATAAACCACAATCAAAAGTATGTTCAATCTTAATCAATGTGCAACTACATTTACAATGCATTTTTGGACCTTGTTTAAAAGTCTCATAAGAAGAACTAGTTCAAATATGAATACAATAAAGAGAGGCAACCTTAGTAAATGCCATGAATTTTCATGAGATGTAAGTGGTGAAAGATAATCTAAGAAGATGTAAAGTAGATGACTCTGTAAGAGTGTTGACATTCAGGAACATATTGCAACATCAACATTATTGCAACATCAACCTTATTGCATCATCAAAATTGCAACATTGGCATTATTGCAACATCAACATTATTGCAACATCAGTATTATTGCAACATCAACATTATTGCATCATCAACATTATTGCAATAATTATTAGCAGTAAACAACTTAGTTTTTTTTTTGGTCAAAAAGTGACTTTTTGATGAAAACTCAATTATATAGTGGTATTATCAACAAATAGAGCCATTTTCAAGTTTAGGTTTTCAGAAAGATCATTATGGTATGAACAACACATAATATGAACAACACATGATATGAACAACACATGATATGAACAACACATGATATGAACATTATGAACAACATAAACATTATGAACATTATGAACAATATGAACATTATGAACAACACATGATATAAGCAACACATGATATAAGCAACACATGATATGGACACATGATATGGACAAAACATTATGATATGAACAACATTATGATATGAACAACATAGGGCTAAGGATAGAACCTTGTAGTATCTCAGAATATTTTAAAAATGACGGTGAGTGTTCATCAAGGTAGTGACGGTGAGTGTTCATCAAGGAGGACTTTAGTGCTGTGGTTAACAACGAATGGTTCAAGTTATTTAAAATTTTATCAGATACGCTATATGAAGGATGCTTATATAGAAGACTAGCATTCCAGACTTCATCCATAGTCTTTGTTAAATCAAGAGCAAAAGCCCTTGCCTCACAACTTGCATCAAATAAACAAAAGAACCTCTCTTGTTGTTATCTTATGAGATCTTTTTTTTTTTAACAACTTTAGTCTTTGAAAAAATTTAAATCAAGAGTATTGAAATTTGTTTTAATTTTCAGAGACTAAGTTTGTTAGATTCAGGATGAGAAATCAGTAGTAATAGTAAGCAGACCGAAGTCAGTTAGACTGGGTTACTTAGCCTTGGGACTCAAGCAATCTTTAAAATTTTTTAAAAATTGGAACTACAGATGTCATTTTCTAGAAAGCAGGAAAACAAGATTAGTTAGGCCTTGTTAAATAGTTTTAAGAGTATTGAATTGAGTTCCTGAGAACACTTTTGTAATATGATGGCAGAAAAATAAAGTTATTTAAGTGAGAAATAACTTTATGTAAGTAATTTTCTGAAAGTCTTCAGAACTTTCTAGAATAAAATACAAGGTTTAATAATCTGTGAATAATGAACCTTAGTGTCAAACACAATTTACGTTTTATGCATTGATAAAAAGATATTTGTTCTTAAAACTTGTTCTTGTTATCCAGAGAGTTGTTTTTAATGAAAGAAATGATTACGATTAGTAAAAGCTGAAAAAGAAGAAAAAATCTATGGGCTATTGCAAGTTTTGAGATATAAATAACAATAAGGACCAAAAGCTTTCATGCCTGCCTAGAAATCCATCCAGAAATTTATTTAGAAGGTGTAGTTTTCAGCATAGTAAAGAAGTATTAGCCCAAAAAAATCATGAAAAAAATTACAAAGAAAATTATGAAAGTAATACTTGTAATATTAAAAAAAAAAAAGTTTGAGAACCAAAGAACTTGGATTCTAAAATTGCATTGACTTGCTGTTCATTTTAGCTAAAAAACAATAAATTGAAAACCTTATGTTGTAGAGTTAAAATAAGGTCAAATGGAATAGTTAAGGGTTTTAATAATTTATTTTTTACGGAAATTTTTTTTTAAAGCTGCAGAGAATATTGAGCTGTATTTAAATATATAAAAATTAAATAATTTTTTATGAAACTTTATTTGATTAAAAAAAAATTATTCCATTCTACACTGACATTCGGGAGAACGAAATATGCAAATGTATGTGTAATTAAAACAACGTTTTATTAAAAAAAAACAAAAAGCATCCAATAATAACAATTAAAAAAAACAATCAATAATAACAATTAAAAAATCAATCAAATAAACTAAACTTTTTCATTCTTGTAATGATGTTAAGTCGTTTAGAGGTACTAGAGGTTGAGTTGAGTTTTCAGTTGTGCGGCACTTGGTGCAATAAAACTCAGCATTTTTTACGTATCGCTTTGGTATGCATGTTTGACATAGCCAAACTTTGCAATTCAAATTTTTAC
Organism: Hydra vulgaris; assembly: GCF_022113875.1. Lineage (NCBI taxonomy): Eukaryota > Metazoa > Cnidaria > Hydrozoa > Anthoathecata > Hydridae > Hydra > Hydra vulgaris. The sequence goes on along the minus strand of NC_061156.1, from coordinate 28,654,591 downwards.
ACTGGTATTATTCCATATTTTGACTTGCTGAAGCTTCGTCTAAAACTTTTTAGCACTTTTTACAATTGCAACTAATATTTTCGATGGACTTTTTGCTTGGTTTATTTGCCATTTGTCATTAGAGCTAGGCTTACGTTGTTTTTTAGCTTGCTTTGCTGCTTTTTTGCTCTCAGCATCTTTCAACCTGTCAAGTATTTCAGGTATTTTCAAATCGCATTTAACAAAAGAATAACTAGCGTATTTCATTCATTTATCTTTTAATAAAAGCTGTCAGTAAAACTAAAAAAATTTTTGGGTTGGAGATTTATTGGTCACATGAGATTTAATTAAAAAAAAGGCAGATTTAAGAAGTGAGCTATTGTTTCACTTGCTATTAGCATATTTCATTCAACCCTATAATTCTCCTTTTTCGTTTTTTACTCATAGTTTTTTTTTTTTTTTTTTTGCAAATTTAATTTTGAAAAAAGATTCTTGATCAGCGTTTTAGTTCAATGATATCAAACTTAACTTCTGAGAGTTTTAAGTTCAATGATATCAAACTTAACTTCTGAGAGTTTTAAGTTCAATGATATCAAACTTAACTTCTGAGAGTTTTAAGTTCAATGATATCAAACTTAACTTCTGAGAGTTTTAAGTTCAATGATATCAAACTTAACTTCTGAGAGTTTTAAGTTCAATGATATCAAACTTAACTTCTAAGAGTTTTAAGTTCAATGATATCAAACTTAACTTCTGAGAGTTTTAAGTTCAATGATATCAAACTTAACTTCTGAGAGTTTTAAGTTCAATGATATCAAACTTAACTTCTGAGAGTTTTAAGTTCAATGATATCAAACTTAACTTCTGAGAGTTTTAAGTTCAATGATATCAAACTTAACTTCTGAGAGTTTTAAGTTCATTTTTCAATATAATAAAAAAAATCTTATTACACAAAAACTTAAAAATTTATAATAAATTTTTTTTCATCAAAAATAAAATTTGATATCATTTAACTCAGAAAAGTATTCTCTACAACATGATTTAAAAATATTAGCAAAAAGATTATCCAATAATTAATTAAGAGCAAAAGTATGAGTAACTATTTCATTCTACCTTTATTTCATTCTATTTTTTACTTATTCTGACCAAAATATTAAATATTAATTATATTTTTTTACCATTAGTAAATAGAGACCAAAATATTAAATATTATTTATATTTTTTTACCATTAGTAAATGTTCTTTAATTTTTAACACTGAGGTGATAAAAATTTTTTTTTAGGTTTGTCCACCTTAGTTATTTTATCAACTGGTTCTGGAAAGTCATTATGTTACCAATTGCCAGCTTTTTTATATTATAAGCAAAAAAAGTATTTGACAATAGTTGTATCACCATTAGTTGCTTTGATGCAGGATCAGGTATTTTGTTTAAAGTGACACAATATACTGGAATGCCATAAGTAGAAAGTATTTTCTTTACATAAACTTTGAAATTTGTTTACATAAACTTTGGTATAATTATTTAGATTCTATGTAAATAAGATATTTATACAATTTTAAGACAATTTTAAGGATCATTATGTCCATATAATGATGTAGTGATGTTTATATGCTTTTAATGATGCAATGATCATTATGTGCATATAATGATATAATGATGTATATATGTTTTTAATGATATAATAATCATTATTTGCAAATAATGATGTATATATGCATTTAGTGAGTTTAGAACAATACCAAATTTAAAAAGTACTAAATTACTTATATTCTGTCATTATTGTTCTAAATTGCTTACTTTCTGTCATTATTTTATACAATTTTCAAGAAGATATAAACAATATCTAATAACTGTTATAATTTTTTTGTCAGAAATTAAATAGTTGTCTTTTAGGTTGCAAGTCTCCCACCATTTCTCCCAGGTGCATGTTTAAACAGTAGCATGACAAAGCTTCAGCAAAAACGTGTTATTGAAAAAGTTAAAAATGGTAAGATAGCTGTACTACTGATTTCACCAGAAACACTTGTATCTGGTGGATTTGGATCAGGAATTCTTCCTTCAAAATCATCTTTGCCACCAATTGCATTTGCATGTATTGATGAAGCACATTGTCTTTCGGAATGGTCACATAATTTTAGGCCATCTTACCTAAAAGTGTGCAAGGTAATTTAATGTTACCATTCCTCAGTTTAATTTTTAATATGTATATGTTGCTTAGTTTGACAATTTCAATTTTTAATTTTATATTGAAGGGTTTAATAATCAATTTTGAAAGTAACTTCAAAGTCATCATTTATAATTTGAGCTATAAAATTATTTGAAGATTCATTTATAATTATAATTTTGATTCAATAAGTAAATAGCTTAAAAAATTATATTGTACAACTAAAAATACATTTTGTATAAATATTGAGGTTCTTCGCGAACGTTATAATATTAGCAATTTGTTGGGAATCACAGCCACTGCTTCTCATGCAACAGCGATATCTGTAATGCAACATTTAGAAATTCCTTTAGAAGGTTCTATAATAAGAGATCCTCATCCAATACCTCCTAATTTGCACATTACCGCTTCTAGAGATTGCAATAGAGACGAGGTTGGTTCTTTTTAATAAAGACGAGGTTGTTTCTTTTAAATAGAGACGAGGTTGTTTCTTTTAAATAGAGACGAGGTTGTTTCTTTTAAATAGAGACGAGGTTGTTTCTTTTAAATAGAGACGAGGTTGTTTCTTTTAAATAGAGACGAGGTTGTTTCTTTTAAATTTTGAGTTAATTTCATTTTTTTGATTTTTTGTTTTAATTAAATTTTAAAGTACTTTTAGAGTTTTTAGTTTACTTTTTTACATTAAGGAATTTTTAGTTTACTTTTTTACATTAAGGAATAAATTAACTTTTTTTTTTCCAGGCTTTAACTGAATTACTACAGATGAAGCCATTTTTATCTTGTGATTCCATCATTATTTACGTAACTCGTCGTACGGACGCAGACAGGTTAGCTTCTATGCTGAGAACAAGCCTTCCAGCTAAACATACCGACGAAAACGTGCAAAATCAAAAAGATGCTACGATACTGAAGGGTAAAAAGTAGGATTATAACCAGTTTTAATTAGAGTTCAAGTTTATATAGAACTTTTTAATGTTTAAATAATGTTTCTTAGAAAAAATGCGAAAAAACCATTTTGGTGGAACATCGAATCTTACCACGCTGGTTTAAAACCCTCCCAACGTCGTCAAGTTCAAATAAATTTTATGTCTGGAGACTTAAGAATTGTTGTTGCTACTGTTGCATTTGGAATGGGTTTAGATAAATCGGATGTGCGTGCTGTAATTCATTATAACATGCCTAGCAGCTTTGAAAATTACGTTCAAGAAATAGGACGTGCAGGTCGGGATGGAAAACCATCATATGTTCATGTGTTTCTTGATGATGATGTAAGTTTGGTAAGTTTATTTTTTAAGGATTATGCGTATAAATATTAGCAGAAATTTATTTTATACAGGGGAATGACCTTTACGAGTTGCGACGTCATATCTATGGAAACACAGTTGATCGAAGTACAATTCAAAAGTTTGTTGATATTGCTTTCCCACCATGTAAATGTGAAGAGTTATGTGCAAAACACGAGGTTTTAAATTCTAACAATCAAGAAAACATAGAAAAGATGTCAGTGGATGAAATCAATGAGATGTTTTCAGCTGAATTTTGCAGTCAAATGATTAATGACTGCTCTTTGATCGAAGATGTACAAATAAATAAATGCTGTTACGAAGAGAACGTTGAAGATAAGGTTAACACAAATGTGTGTAACGAAGCGCGACTTAAAAGTGATATAAAAAACAATGTTTGCTCAGGTCACCGCGTTACCTTTAATATAGATAGCACTGTTCAAGCTCTTGATATGCCAGAAGTTAACATTGCAACATTAATGGCGTATTTAGAACTTCACCCTAAACGTTGGCTAAAAGTTTTAAATCCATTACGAGACTGGTGTTCAGTCAAATGTTATGGGGGACCTGAACAATTTCAATTACTGGCTAAGAGATTTGCTCCTATTGCTTTGGCTATAAAAAGTCTACCAAAAGATCAGCTACGCAATATCAATGAAATGAGAAGTATTGATTTCAGTTTTGCGGAAATTGCTGATCAGATGTGTTGGGATGTTTTAACTGTATCTCGTGAGGTTCGCTATCTCCAATGGAACATGTCGTTTGCACTTGATGCGCCTTTGAACACAACGGGAAACTCTGGTGTCATAGTTGAATGTGATCAGCTTTCATTTCACATTTTAACTGCTTCCGGTTTAAGCAATGCCGATAAAGACGAAATATGCGACTATTTACACGAGAGTACAACAAGACAAGAGGAACAAAGAGTTTTGCAATTAGATGCGTTATATAACTTATTTCGAGATTTGTCTGAAGAAAACTATTACGAATTGAAGAGTGATATTCGCGTTGACAGTAAAGCTCGTTCTTCTATTAGTGATTATTTTCTTTGTAGCGCTGAGCAACAGTTAGCTATTTTAAAAGAAATGTGCTCGTGTGATCTTAAAGTAAAAACATCAAACCGTCGATGGAATGCTATATCAAGTGATATTAGTTCCTTGTTATGTGCTTATCCAGATCAGAACTTTACCGGTCGAGCTATTGCACGTATATTTCAAGGTATTGATAGCCCTTGTTATCCTGCGTGGTCTATAGGAAGTGATAAACGATTCTGGAGGCAATACCTTGATGTTGATTTTAATGAGTTACGTAACTTTTGCGGCCTTGAGCTTGTTAAATATAGGCGTCGCTAATATACTATTTTATAAATAACACAAAACAATTAAAAAAATTGTTATAGTTAACTAGGGTAATAAATTATTTAAAACTGTTTTTTTTTGTTTTTTTTTTATTCTTTGTGTTATTTTCTTACAGTTTATCAGATATATAAGTTAACCAAAAAAATTAAAAATATTTAAAGTCGACATATCGTAGAAAAGTTGTACATCAATGAGATTAGGAGGCTAAAAAATTGCCTCAGCACGCGCTCTAAATTTAACTAAGTTCACATTTTTACAGCCACTTTATAAAATACTTAAGTCAATGTTTAAGTAAAATAGCTTTAATTGTCTAATTTATTAATACTAAGTTAACTTATTGTTTTTGTCTATTACTAATTTAGAAAGAAAAAAAAAAGATTTAGAAATAAGATGATTTAAATTCAGGCAAGCTCTTCTGCTTGCGTAACAACAACAGTTGTATTAAAAATGAAAGGTAGATTTTAATGGTTTGAAAAGTTTACCTTAAGTTTAAAATGTGTTTCTTTTTGGTTAGCATTTTTTTTTTTTCTTTGTTTCGTTTTTGTGTAACTTTGTGACTCAATAGTGACATACTATGTATGCCACCATTGAGTAACAAAGTAACACAAAGCTTTTTTAAGTAAGTTATAACAAGTATTTGATTTCTCTACATTTAATATAGTTAAAAAAATTCATTAGTAAATAGGTACCAGCAATTTTTGGTATTAAATTGTTTCAAGCTGGAGTAGATAGTTTATATGAAAATAAGAGTTAATTCAAAAATAAAAAATTTTAAGTTAACTTCTAGCTATCTTATTTGAAAAATAAGTTTGAAAAATCAACTTAAATAAACCGCTTTAAAAACGCCATTTTTTACGTAAACAAAACTAAAACTTTCAAGCGGCTTACCTATTTTTTTCTGCATTACGTTAAAGTTTTCAAGCTAAAAATTTAAATGTTTTATTTTAAAACTTAAACACAAAAACATATAAATTTTTTTTGTTGATAACTGGCTATCTAACCCCAAATATATTGCAACCATGTTTTTTTTAAACTTTTTATTTACATAAGTTCATCTAATTTATAGCTTTTATGTAAAACTACCCATTTTTGCAGAACCCAAACATGTCTAAAAAATAAATTAATTACGTTTCATTATATATGAAAAAACAAGAGAAAATGTTTTACATCAACATTCTTTTTAAGAATTCGTTAATTATAGCTCATTCTAGTTTATGTTTCATAAAGAATTATATGTGAAAAAAAAATGAATTAAAATAAGAATCTAGAAAACTTGCCACTTTCAAATTTTCCACATAGTTTTATAGTATAATAAAGGTTCTTCCGCTTGAAGCAACTGATTTTTCTAAAAAAAAAATTAAAAATTTTAGTTTAAAATTGTTGGTGTCTATTAAATAAGCTTGATTTGAGTGTGTGATTTGATATTATTTACGCAAAAGATCAAGTTAAAATTTCTTTAAAAAATAAATGTCAGGTATCACACATCAAATTAACAAAAAAAAGAAAAGTTTTAAATTGTTTTTTATCATGTTTTTTTCCGAAATCAAAAAGTAAAGCTAATACGTTCATAGATTTCAGCACAGTATAAATTTAAAACTTGCAATAGGAGGAAATACAATTCCTGTTAAAAGTGTACAGATATCAATACAAAAAAGTGTACAGAAATCCCCTATTAGGCAAATTAAAATCATTTTGAACTTAATCCTCAATCAAGAAACCAGAACTTGTGTTAGTTGATCATAGTAAGCATAGTTTGAGATGTAAAGGAGATCTAAAAACAGTTTTCTTACTTCTTTAACTAGAGATAAGAAAATTAAGTACTTACAAATTCTTGTAAAACTCCCAAATGGAATTCTTTTCTAGAAAAGAATTCCAAGGATATTTTGATCACTAGCAGATAAATTTGGAAATAATAGAAAAATTATATGCAAATGCAGAATAAAAAAACTTTACTAATCCATGTCTGTTAGATTGGACAAAATTGACTGAGGAAACTATCAACATATTTTCATCATCTTCATAACATCGTTATAAAACCAGTTATCATGGAGGAGCCTAAAGGAAAAAGAGCAGAGGCAAAAGAAAGAACGAGAACGAATTGAAACCCTAAATGTTTATGCAACCTTGAATTCCATTAGCGTAGGTAACGAAAAATTAGCTCAGAATGTCAAAGTATTTTTTATCTGCCCTGCCGACAACATACGTCAAAATAATAGCCTGATTAGATGTATTACGACAACGTTGGAACTTTGCGACGCGCCTCAAAAGAGTTATTTTTCAAAAACTAGTAAATTGAGAAATGAAAGAACGCCATTGGCAAATATATACTGCTTAGTAGGTGTTGTGTTTACTTCAAATATTGCTTCTCTTTCAGGAAAATTAGTTTTTTAATCAATAAAGGGTTAATCAGCTAGACTTTTCTTCAAGTGTATAACTTGTAAAATGCCTTGTGACATGTGTTGATATTTTATGCCTATTTTCTGATTTTTTTAATGCATAATGCTGTATCGCAAAAAACCAAAACAAAATGTCTTTGTTTATCATTTAGATCTCTGAGAAAGCTTTTTAATCATTATTGAACCTAAAATATATGCCCACACTTTTAAGATTAAAAGTTTTCCATGTGACAGCAAGTTTAATAAAATCACCAGTCTTGGTAACGTTTGAGATAGTAGAAGTTTCAGGGTGATTAAGAAAAGCATTGTAAGTATTATCAGAAAGAAACTTTTGTTTTCGGTGTTCATTATTTCGTATAGTTTTAATAACGTGGGTATAAGTCAAACAACAAAAGAGTTCCACCGTAGTTAAGCAAGGTTTTTCATAAAATTTTAGAATTAGATTTTTATCACATATAATGTCTTTGCTTTGTTATTTGACTCTTACTGATTCAAGAGTTAAATGAATTTGTCACATAAAAGTTAAGAATTAATTTGTTTACAAGAATTCAAAAGAAATTTAGAACCATCAAACATACAACTTGTATTACAAGTTATCATAACGTCTAAAACACTTTTCGAAAGAGAATCATTGGTTCTCCAAAAACAGCACCTTCTTGATACAATAACATTTTTGTAACATAAACCTTGTCACAGAGATTATTAGGTCCTAGTAGAAATTTTCAAAGTAGAAAAAAAATAGTTGAAAGCTCCTTGCAATTTTAGAATAAACTAAAATCTATCTGAGAGGAAAATTGTGCAAAATGTTTGATTTTAGTTTAACCTTTTTGAAGTTTTGATGCCAATCAGATCATATACTTAAGTGTTTCATTAGCATAAACAAATTGTGAAAACAAAAAAAGTGGAAACAACACGCAATTAGCTCTACGTCTAAAGCAAATAAAGCTCTTGGTATGCTAAAACGCACTTTTAGTTTCTATTGATAAAGAGATGGCGATTACATTTATATTATCTATGAAAATAGATAATATCTCTCTCGGCGATTACATTTATATTATCTATGAAAATAGATAATATAAATGTAACATTTTTTAGTTCTTAATTTAATAAAAACTAACCAAGCATTTTTTTGGGGAGATTTCTAATACCGTAATTTCATTACGGTATTAGAAATTTCATTAGGTATTAGAAAATCTTACTCGAATTTTTCATCTCCCCAAAAAAGACAAATATTGACTATACTCGAATAAAATCTCAACTTATTCAAGATCAACTTCTCAACAAAAGCAAACTGAGCGCTTCTTACTTTGAATTGGATAAAGCCACTATTTTCCTTAAAAGATGTAAACTATGTTTTTTAATCAATTCTCAGTGTTCCATTTAGATATTCGTAGTATTACTAAAAACTTCGACAAACTAAAAGTCCTACTAGATAATCTTAACTTTAACTTTAGCTTAATTTGTTTAACGGAAAGCCAGATTTTAGATACAACATTTAATCAAAATTTTAATTTTATTTTGCCCAACTACAGGGCCATTAGTTTTGAACGCAAGTCTTCAAAAACAGACGGGGGTATATGTGTCAATGTGCTTGATAAATTTACTTATAAAATTAAATATGACCTGTCGTTCTCTGAGCCGTCCTTTTTTAGTATATCTTTTGATTTTATGCAATTTTCATAAAACCAAAAGATATACTAAAAAAGGACTGGTACTTCAAAAAAAGAATCTTTACAACCCGAGCAAAAAATATGTTTAAACTAGAGCTATCGACTGTAAATTGGAACTATGTTTTTCTCGAGACATGTGCTAATAACAGCTACAACCTTTACCTAGATAAATTTTTGAATTTGTATGATAAGCATTTTCCTAATAAAATAAGCCGTATTAAAACTAAAGGACTTCTTAGTCCTTGGTTCACTAAAAACCTTTTAAAGTCTCCGAAGCGAAAACAAAAGCTATATATTCGCTTTATTGAATTAAAGAAAGATCGTGATATTTACTTATAGAACAAACGTTTTTATGAAAGAACTTAAAAAAAGGCCAGAACTACATATTTCAAAAACAAGCTGTTAGAGCTAAATGGTAACTGGAAAGAAATGTGGGATGCTATTAAAGAGTTTTATTAATACCAAGCGTGATTCCCGTAGACGACACACAGATCTCTGATGTAAAATCGGTGGCAACAAAATTTAATAAATTTTTCGTAAATACTGGTCCAAACTTAGCCAGCAAAATTAAACACACTCCTGCACATTTCTTGAGCTATCTATCGAAGTCGGATAAAAGCTTAGCATTTAAAAAACTCACTAGTAAAGAACTTGATGATTCAATAAAAAAAATCAAATATAAATAACAAATAAACAGGCTATGATTCTATTTCTGCAATCATGACCAAAGACTGCTATGAACTTATTAGTCCCCATTTTTAAATCAGGAGATGAAAGCCTGGTTACAAATTATCGACCTATATCGATGTTACCCGTTTTTCAAAAATCCTCGAATGAATCATGTTTAATAGGATACTTAAATTTTTGAATGATAACAATCTGTTTATTATAACCAATATGATTTTCAATCAAATTAATCAACGGAACATGCACTTATGCAACTTGTTGAAGTTATCAGTGGATCATCTTCTCATAACGAATTCACTGTAGGTATATTCCTAGACTTGTCAAAATCATTTGACACCGTTAACAATCAGATTTTATTAGAAAAACTCAAACATTATGGAATAAGTCACGAATACCATAAATGGTTTACCAGTTACTTAACTGATTGAAAGCAGTTTATTTCTCTAAATGACGGCTTTCAGACAAAAAAAATTAAAACACCATATGGGGTTCCACAAGGCTCCAGCTAAGGTCCACTACTGTTCTTAATCTATGTCAACGATCTATATAAAGCATCAAATACTATGCTACTATTATGTTTGCAGACGACACCACTTTATTCTATTCTCACAATGCCATTATCTCTCTATTTCAAGTAGCAAATAATGAACTAGAACAAATATCAAACTGGCTTATCGCTAACAGCCTATCTTTAAACGCTGATAAAACTAAGTTTTCCATTCTCTATTCTAAACGAAAGTTTCAACACATTCCAAAATCTTTACTAACATTATATATAAATAACAACAAAATTGAGCGCTCATTCACAAATAAATTATTTGGTATTTTAATAGATGAAAACTAATCCTGGAGAGATTATATTAAACATCTTAGCAATAAAATCGCAAGAAATATTGGCATTTTAAATAAAACCAGACAAATCTTAGAAAAATCTACGCTAACTTATTTATATTTTGCATTCATAAATAGTTATTTACCTTATGGCAATATTGTTTGGGGTAGTACAAATAAATCTAAATTCGACTGTCTCCTTAAACAACTGAATCATACATTACTCATTTTCAAAATCGCTTCACAAATGCTAAACCTCTTCTAAAAAGCGTGAGGGCACTTAATATTTATGAACTAAATATTTTCAAAATTACACAATTTATGTTTCAACATCAGTCAAAAAAAACGCCAATGGTTTTTGAAAATATTTTCCCTAAAACATTAAACCGATACAACACTCGATCCAGCAGAAGATTTAAAAAACCTTACCGTACATCAAAACTTACGAGCTTTGCCATTCGTGGTACAATGCTATGGAACCATTTTACAAGCCTGAGTTTTAAACTTAAAGAAGCTATTGGCTTCTTCTCTCAAAATTTTAAAAAGAACATTATCGAATTTATTGCCAATCAAGATTCGTTACATGATTTTTTCTAACAATATACTTTTATTTCCAATTTGTTTTACCAAAGGTTACTGATGATAAGATTTTATCTTCTTCAGGTTCTCCGGTCTCGTAACTACTATAAATAATGAAATGTACTTGTATTTAATATTTTTAAATATTTTATCAAAAATAACCTTTGATTTTAAATAGTTGCTTGACAAAGATAAATAAAAAAAAAAATAAATTGTAATAAGAAAAGTTTATATTTTATATTGTATATACAAAAACGGTGCTGACAAGATTTTATTGCCTTCTTTGTTTTTTTTCTTTTATATATGTATGTTGATTATTTATGTTAAGTAGCAAAATAAACGAAATACAAAATACAAAATAAAAAAAATCATATTAGAGCATTTCAATTTTTTAAATTAATAATTAATTGATCTTGTAGGTATTGAAATGCTGCTGACTCCTTATCTAGAGCAGTGACAAATTGCTTAATGAGACCTAACTCGATGTGAGGCAGTGGCATAAGCACTTTATGAGTTTCTATCAGCCACTCCCACTTCACATTGGTCTTCCCAACAGAAAACTCGGTCATTTTCAGGAGACCAGTTTTTTGTGCGATAACGCGCCTTAGTGTCACGACTTTCCCGGAGACTGAGAAAACAAGGAAATTTTGTGAAACCTCCTTGAAGACCCATGAGGAATGATACCATTTTGAAGTCACCAATCGGAAGAGACGGCTAGTTGTTTCGATTGTAAAGCAACATGGTTTTGAGGCTCCGGGAGGAACTGCCTATGAACAAGCGCAATTCAAAAGGATTACATGCTACACTTATAGCCCGAAATAGACCGGCAACATCGTTGCAGAAGCACAGCCCATCACGCTGAATGAAGAAGTTGGAGAATCTTTGATGCTGCTTCCTCTGATCCGTGACTTTTACGTTATCAATAACTAAGTTCCACTTGAATGCAATTTTTCAAATTTCATTGTCCCGGTCACAGAAGCAAAGTTGTTCTGGAATAACAGCAATTTCCTTTCTGTTTAAGATCTAACGGGTTCGGAAAACACACTTTTAACCCAGGAGTAGAACAAAAATGAAAATTTGTTACAAAATTGTAATTGAATAAAAATTGAGCACAATCATCCATCAAACTATGAATTGAAAAACCCGATGGAACAGCTCAAACTTGAAAGATTTGACAATTTAAAATAATATATTATAAAAGGATTTTGAGATATAGAATCGAATTTTAATATTAACAAAATATTAAGATAAAACAAAAATATAAAGCCATATTTTTTATATTAGTGCTATTAAATCCAGCCAATAAAACTCAATTTTATAATAAAATAACTTTATTTTCTCAAGAAAAAAAGAAAAATATTTACAATCATAAAAATATTTCATAAATTTTTCGTTTATCAAATGCTTATATTTAGTAGAGCTCCTTCACGGACATTGATAAAATCTAGAAAGGAATTTTCATATTTACAAAAAATAATTTACAAATATCAAAACCGATTAAAAAATTAGATACCCGGTAATTTTTGTTTAAAGTTTTCTTAAAGTTGAAGACATGGCCGCAAAACGACGCCATTGTACGAAGGAAGTACTAGTAAAAATATACCACAAAACAAAAGTTTACACACTACGGTAATGGCTATTTCATAAATTATTTGTATATAAAAACATAAAGATAAAAAAATGTATTGTCTAATTTATTACTAAATTTTCTTTGATGATCGTAAATATTTGTTTTTTAATATCATCACTTCAGTGGAAATTTAAAATTATTTTTTCAAAAACGTCTTTGTATTGTACAAGTGCGCAATAGTTGTAGGCCGTTTCTTCAACTATTAAAAAACCAACTTAAATTGCAACACAAAGTCGCGCACTATAAATAAGCTAAAAAATTTTAACAAAATCAAATATCGATATCTAAATTAGATTATCTGCTGAATTTAATTCGTACGGATTTTAGAACAAGTAAACCTCTCATTTCAAAAAGGACATAAAACCATTATTTTAAACTTTTTCAAATCAATTAAAAAATAATGTCAATGATACTAAAGAAACTAAACATTAGTAAATAAATAAAAAACATAATTTTTTTGAACTTTATTATAAAAAATCGATAAATCATGCAGAAATTTTAAATTTAGATTTTTTAAACTAACTGTTAAAAGGTTTGGATTTGCGTCCTTTTTGAAATGACGAGTCCAATTAAATATCTCTCATTATAAATCTCAAATTTTTTTAACTATATATATATATATATATATATATATATATATATATATATATATATATATATATATATATATATATATATATATATATATATATATATATATATATATATATATATATATAAATCAAAGAAATGGACAAAATTCAAACAACTGATTTAAAAAATATACAAACTTTGATAAAATTTTTAAACAATTTTTGATTCAAATGCACGGCCACGTGTAACATTTCAAGTGTAATATATCTTCATTCTAATCATAGAAAGGACATCCTGTATAGGAAACATCTATAAAATTGTAGACGCTAAAGTAACGCAATACTAAATCACCGTTCACCTCTCTTTACTAAATATGAGCGGAGTGCCTGGTTCAATGTAAGACAATCCAGACAGCCTTGGTTTAGAAAAATCTTCATCTATTGTATCGATCACTTCAGTCTTGATAATAAAATTTAAGCAGTTTAGTAAAAAAAATCATATGTATATATATATATACATATATATATATATAAATATATACATACACACACACACACACACACACAGACACACACACACACACACACAAATATATATATATATATATATATATATATATATATATATATATATATATATATATATATATGTACAAACATATATAAAAAATATTATATATAAAAGTATGTGAGAAAAACCCAAACAAAATGATAAAAAAAAAATTTGTTTGTTATTTAGAACTAGTTATTCTAATCAGTATTTGGTTTTAATGATTAAGGGTTAAATAATTGTCTTTTGTCGTGAAGCGTCACATATATAAAACAAACCTGTTGCCTGACTATAGAACTTTTTAATTCTTCGTGAATATCAGGATTCCACTCAGTGAATCTAAACAATTACTATTAACAGTATATAATTTTTCTAAAAAAATTATAAAAAAATATATACATAGTACATAATAAGTACCACTAAACATTATAAAGACTATTCAATTTAAACATCAAGTCCACTATACACGTATACAACGCTATAAAATAAATGTAAAAAATAAAAAATATAAAAAATACTTTAATAAAAATTGCTTTTATGCATAACAAACATAAAAAATAACAAACGTAAAATTTATTATAAAAAACAAAAAATCATTTTAATAACCTTATAGCATGTGGATCTGTGTTATCTTCATCATCATAAAGATAATTGTTAATGTGTTCGATTTCTTCTTTTACTTTTTTTTCATAAGCAATTAAATCTTTGTCGAATCTATCATTAAAAAATTACAAATATATTTTCTTTCTTTTGTTTGAAGGTGGCATCTTCAAATCAATGTAAAAAACAACCCTTATAAAAAAACTAGTCTCTTCTGAAAAGACTTAATATCTGGAATGTGTAAAATCGACCGTAATCTTTAGCTCTTCTCATAAATTAAAAAGGCTTTCAGAAAATTTATTTTGTAATAAAAAAAGAGCAATTTATTCCGAAACTATTTTCTAATTGAAATCTGAAAAGACAGTCATACTTTATGCTTTTAGTTTAAGCAGTCTGTTTTATATATTTACATAATCTAATTATATATTTCTGTTCACAACAGTTTTTAATATGAGTTAAAACTCTAAATACATTAAGAAACAGATAAAACTGTTGCATTTTTAATTACTTAAATTTGCTGAAAATTTAAAAATGTATCATCAACTCACGATATTTGAACATAAATCATTAAATAGCATACATAGTTTCAAAACATTTATCATAAAGATCCGTGAAAATTAAATTTTTCTAATTATGAATAAAAAAAAATATGTAGACACACATTTGCAAATCTATAATTTTTTCTGAAGCCAATAACAATTTTTGAAAATTGCAAAATAAAACTAATCATAAAGGTAATATCATAAACACTATTTATGTTAAAAAAAAGGCTTGCATTAAATAAAAAATAAAAGGTTTTCAACAACAAAAAAATGTCAACATCTCAACAACAACAAAAAAAGACCAAAAAGTTGTGTTACAAAACAAATATTCCTCAAAAATTTAGTTTGAAGTAAATGAACCAATAACAAAACAAAACTATAATCAAATTGGTTATAGGAGGAGTCTGGATACAAGAGAGAATTATCAGCTTTAAATAATTTTTATACAACAATTATTTAAAGCTGCAGCCTAAATGTTGTTACAATTCAATCCATTATTATATAAATACTTTTTTTATTATATTAATTTTATAAACCAATATTTATTAATCAATATATAATTTCTAACAAAAATATAACAAATAATAAAAAAAAAGCATTTGTGATATTTGTAAAAATATTATCAAAGTTTACTTCTAAGTTACAATCAATTATTTTTTTATTACTGGTAATGTACTTTTGGTTATTAACTATATACAACTGTTACAAATAATTATTTTTTTTATTACTGGTAATGTACTTATGGTTACTAATTATATACAACCGTTACAATCAATTATTTTTTTATTAAAGGTAATTTACTTATGGTTACTAACTATATACAACGTTACAATCAATTATTTTATTACTGGTAATATATTTATGATTACTATATTCAGAAACCCTCAATGAAATTTTTTAAATTTTCAGAAAACATTGTTTCAAAATGTTCTAATGCTGTAATTAAAAAAAAAAATCTTAGCTTATATTAAAGAAAACTGTATTGCAAAAAAACAACAAGAAAACATTGCAACTAACAAACATATGACAGCAGTTACTTAGCAATAAGGTTCTTCACAAATCTCTTAACAACATGTGGTTTTTATTATTTTGACATAAACTGAGACTTCTTCACATCATTAAAACAATTATTTTAAGCTTTTGGTTAGTGTTAATATAATTTTTTTTGTATCTTATGCATACTCTTTTTTGCTCATTTATAAATTATTATTAATTTTATTTTAATAATAATAACAACAATAATAATAATAATAATAATAATAATAATAATAATAATAATAATATATATATATATTATTAAAATAAAGTTAATAATCATTTATAAATAAGCAAGAAAGAGTATGCATAAGATACAAAAAAATTTATATTAACACTAACCAAAAGCTTAAAAGTTATTGAAAATAATATTATATGAAGATAACATTATATGGAAATAATATCATATAACATTAAGAATGTCGTACTTTTCTCGTATACACATGAAAATTCTGTGAATATCCTGAATACCATTTTATGTTTCTACAACATATTTGTCTTGTTGAATTATCATTTCCTACTGACCTTTCATGGAAATAATATACACAAACCATTTTAAAGTTAGCATTTGCCGAGGGCTCTTTTTATAATGCCTGGGATTTTTTTACTCCACTCTCTCATTAAAAATCACTATTTTTGTTTCTGTATTAAATACTGTTTTCATATTTGGGATAGTCCTTTTAATGACAATCTTTCTCTTTTAGACAAGGTCAAAAAAGGTGTTGTAAATGTAGTTGGCTCTAACTGCTTTAACTGCCATGCTTGAACTTTAGTCCCATTGTCATTAGGTTGCCTCCCTTTCTCTTTTTTTCATTTCATGATAAAGAGGTGAACTGATATGTAAGTATATGACCATGTCAACAATGTGACTATTGAAGTATTTGCAATTCAAAGAATAACATCCATTCATTCTGAGAGGTATAGATGAAACAGTTTAAGTTAAATTACTTTTGCAAAAGGCAAGAAGTTTTATTCAACCAAGAGCCCCAAAGCAGGGGGTATGTAAAGTCAGAGTTAATTTCTCTTAGAAAAACCTTTTCCTTAGAAAAAGGCAGCAGGACATGAGGCCAGTTGTCTTAGATTACATGTTCCCAGTTAATCATAATTATCCTCATCTTAACATTTATAAATTACAAATTAAAATTTTATTTAACAATTACAAAGAAAGAAAATTCTAAAATGTGATTCAAGTACTTTTGAATATTTCTTTTGAATGTTTATGGTTACCAAGCATCTTTTAAAACTGTTCGTCTCATTTGTGTGTTCATCTCATAAATATATTCATCTCATCTGTGTGCTCTTCATCTCATTTGTTTGTTCTTTTCATAAAAATATTTATATCATCTGCTTTAGAACAGTTTTAAAAGAAATTCATCTTAAAACCTTTAAAACAACTTTTGTACTCTATGCTTAATCAGAACCACAAACTTTTGCATTCTTTTGCAACTTTTGTATCATCAATTGTTTCACACAGCCTAAATGTTTAACTATTATTTTTATTGCTATTGCTTAATTATAATATGAATTAATGCTAATTTATTAATTTAATGTATTATTATTGTAATTTATTGTATTAAAAATTAGTTAAAAAATCAACTGTTACTATTTAGTTTTGGTAGAGGTCATTATTAAGCGACCAGCATTGATATTTTATCAGGGTAAGGACTGGGTTTGATAACAGATTGCTGGGCCAGGTTTGTGATTCATAAATCTTAAAATATATTAATTTTATTTGAAATTCATGTTATATTTGTATATATATATACATGAACATTTACATCATAATCAGCGTCATCAATCTTTATCATTATCATCACTTTAGCCTCCTCTTTTTATGCTGTTTCTTTATTATAAATATCTTTTTTCTTTATTTAAATTTTTTCTTTATTTAAATCTTTTTTCTTTATTTAAATTTTATATGTAATACACTTCAAGCTTTCTTACTTCAAGGTTTTCAGCTCCTTGTGCAAATGCGATACATATTGATAATCATTTAATCTTTCTCAATGAAATTGGGTAAAAAGGCGCTGTCTGATGCTAAGCTACACTTTTCTTTATCACTTTTCGACCGTATAAAACAAACAGCCGATCTTGAATCTAATCCTTTCTGTAACAGCTTAGAGCTTGCAGTGGCTTGTGAGTTTCAACTTGAACAAAACTCAGCTGTTTACTGTAAAGAACTATTGCAATATTATTGACATTCCTATATTGATGAAGGGGAACTCTATCACTAAGTCCTCTACTTTATGCCCTCTTGGATTATTATTTGCTAGTGATTTCTTAGGGAAACCATGTATACAATCGATTGCTAAGTTAGCATCTCCTAAAGTTCCTTTTCTTTTTTATGCTATTTCCTACAATCATTATTTATTATAAATGTCAATAATATAATCGTTGTCGCAATAATTTAGACCTTCCTATATTTATGAACGGTAATGTACTCGATGAGTCTCCTACCCTTTATCTTCTAGAATTAACTCTTACTTCTGAACTTTCTTGGAAACTTTATATCAAATCCGTTGCAAAATTAACATCTGCTAAAGTTGCTTCTCTTTATCTAGCTTGTCACTTTCTTACTCTGGATTCTATTCTCTATCTCTATAAATTTCAAATCCGGCCTTGTATGGAATACTGTTGCCATATCTGGGGCGGATCTTCTAATGATGCCCTTTCTCTTTTAGACAAGGTGCAAAAACGCATTGTAAACATAGTTAGACCTACTCTTGCAGCCAACCTTCAACCTCCAAAGCATTCCATGCGTTGACTATTATTCCATGCGTCATTCAATTAAGTCTCATCCTTTTTCTGTTACTGTTCGTAAGTGCTCCAAAAACTCTTATTCGTCTAGTTTTTTTCCTCGAACATCAGTTCTTTGGAATTCGCTTCCTTCATCTTGTTTTCCTGATTCATATAATTTGCAATCTTTTAGGTCGTCTGTCAATCGTTATCTTGCTCTACAATCTTCATCTTTTCTCTTCCAGTAACTTCCAACACTAATTAGTGGTTGCTTGCAGCCTTGTTGGAAGCGAAGATAATTAAAAAAAAAAAAAAAAAAAAAAAATTAATAAATAATAAATATTAAATATTATAATATATATAATAAATAATAAATATAAATATTATAATATAAATATTAAATTTATAATATATAATGAATTATAAATTATTTCATATCTCTCTACCAGGGGTAGATATAGCTCTGGCTATCAACCCTTACTTCTTATAGCTTTGCAGATTTGCAAAAATCTTATAATTTTGCAGATTTGCAAAAAGCTCCAATATAACCAGGGCCAGGGGCCTGGGTATATTGGAGCTTAATACAGGTCATCATGTCAATCATTTAATACAGGTCATCATGTCAATCTAATCCTTTATTGTGGAAGGTGAGACTCCTTAGCCATGGAAAATATAACTTACCTAGAAAAATAATAAAATGAAAATATTTATAAGTTTAACTTGTGGCTCCAATTTCCCATGAAACCTTGCTTGAAAAGTAAAAGTAAAATAATTCTTTACTCTCATTAAACTTTTCAAGTTTTTAAGTTAAACATTGAACTTTAAAAGCTTTCAAATTAAACTATTCAAAATCCTGCTCAATGAATAATTCTCTATTATTTGAATGCTTTGTTATCTTTCTGATTTAAAATTTTGCTAATCTTCAACTCCTCATGAATAACCAAATGCTTTTTTGAATATGTAGTGAGAGAACCAATAAACAAAACAGAAGTATTTTTCAATGATTCTATTATAGACAGATTTAATTTAGTTTCACAAATTTATATAAGAAAACTGTTGTACCCTTTCAAGAGACAATTTATGTTTACTCAGTTGTTTTTGTGGCTTTTTGATGGACTTAAAAATTAAAATAAAAAAATACTCAAAAGTTTTCTGAAAAAAAAAAGGTGAGTAAAAAGTTTTTTTTTTAAAAATAGCTTTTTACACTTTTTTTTTCAAAACTTTTAAAACCAACTAAATTTATTTAAAAAATTAATTTAGCATTTATTAAAACTTTATATAGCATTATATCTTGTTTTTATTTTCTATTTTCAGCTTTTTATGGAGTCCTAAACCAACAACTTTGTTACTAGACAAATTTATTTATATAATTGTAAACGTTAAACTTATTTACACACTAAAAAAAAAATCTAGAAATTTCTACCTTAAGGTAGGATATATGATATACCTTTAGTAAAGTATAATTTTCTACCTTTTAAGGTAGAGAATTATATTAAAAATAATGATTTTTCATAAAATTTTTAACTTAAAAGTATAATTTTCTACCTTTTTTTTTTAGTGTGTACTATGTAAATAAACTTAATTTAACTCGTAAGTAAAATTAAAACAAAAATTATTTAACAAAAAATTTGGACAGTAAAATACTTTTACTTCTAAGTTTACTAAATACTCATATTATCACACCCTCTATTCTAAATTTGTCTCTTATCTCCTAATACCCCACCATTTATCTAACAATACTCTATCTTTTATAATACCCTACCATTTATCTAACAAAACCCTATTTTTTATAATATCCCACCATTTAACTAACAAAACCCTATATTTTATAATACCCCACCATTTATCTAACACCCTATCTTTTATAATACCCCACCATTTATCTAACACCCTATCTTTTATAATGCTTACAACTCCGCTGCTTGTCTATTGACAGGATCTTTAGAATCAAATTTATAAAATATCCTTCTAAGATGCAGTAGCACTTGCCATAAATGATTAACATTTGGTCTAAAAAAAAGTCAATAAATTAATAAATTTAAAGTTAAACAAATGTTCAAGTAACAAAACCTTTGAGAGTAATTATTAAATTATCAAATTATTGTTTATAAAATTCTCATTTCATTCACAAAAAGATTTAACAGAGGACAATAGAACAAAAAAATGTACCTCCAAGAACTAAATGCTCTTTCAATATCTAGGACACCGGTGGTAGCATTTATGAAAGGATGGTAAACAGGAGGCTTGAATATGACTGACTATATAGTAATAAAACAATGAATATAATATTATACAATAATTTATTTTATAATAAATTATACAATAATTATACAACAAATTATTTTATAAATAAATTATGCGGCTCACTGTTCAGGTGGATATCAGACAGGCTGGCTAACCGAAAGCAAAGGGTTGTTGTTTGCAAAGCTGAATCTGAGTGGAAAGAAGTAACTAGTGGAGTACACCTCAGGGATTGTTGCTAGGATCGTTGCTCTTTATCCTCTATATTAATGACCTACCGGACAACATAGCTCACCACATCAAGATATATGGTGATGACAGCAAAATACTAGGTGTAATCAAAACAGAGGAGGACAAAGCACATCTCCAGCCAGATATTGATAGCACTGTTGAATGGTCCAAAAAGTGACTATTACTATTTAACTTGGACAAATACAAATGCATGCACGTAGGTCGCTCCAACAAATCAGTCTACGTCTACACAATGACTGATCAGATGGGAAAGACAAGAAATGTATATGAGTTCAGTCGAACGAGATCTAGGTGTTCTTATTTCAGAAGACTTAAAAGTCAAGCATCAAGTTGAAGCAGCAGCTGCAAGAGCAAACCAGGTACTTGGTCGGCTTAATAAATCCTTCAGAAGCAGAAACCTCATACTTTGGAAAGCCCTTTACAAATCGTATGTTGGACCACACCTTGAACTTGCCATCCAATCATGGTCGCCACATCTGAAGGGAGACATCAAGGCTCTCGAAAGCATTCAAAAGCGTACGATGAAGCTGATCACAGACATCAAACATAAATCATATGAAGAAAGACTTACAATACTTGGATTAACCAAACTAGAAGATAGACGTGTTAGAAATGATTTAATTCAGCAAAATTGAATTTATTGTGCCTCAAGTCTACGAGCAATCGCTTTCCCAGTAAAACCTTCATGGCAATAGCTTAAGACTTACTCAGCCGATAGTCAAGAGCTGTGTCGAAAAAGAAAAGTTCTTCACAATCCCCATAGTCAACGCATGGAATGCTTTACCATCAAACCTTGTTAACGCCTTTTCAACCAACGCATTCAAAAGTCGATTTGATGCATTAACAGTATAAGTATAGTCACATCGTGTGTCCGATATTTGTCAGCATGGAGGTGCCTGGTGCTGCACCTCTTCATCGATATATTAAACATTTTAATCTTCATGGACTAAAATTGTTAAAAATATTATTGATTTTTAAATAAAATAAAATAAAAAATTATAGTTTAGGATATGAGTGTGTATATATATATATATATATATATATATATACATATATATATATATATATATATATATATATATATATATATATATATATATATATATATATATATATATATATATATATATAACATATATATATATATACATATATATATATATATATATATATATATATATATATATAAATATATATATATATATATTTATATATATATATATATATATATATATATATATATTTATATATATATATATATTTATATATATATATATATATATATCAGGGGCTATTTTAAGAAAAAAATATGGGTAGCAGTACCCCTCCGTCCAGGAAAAATTTAGCAGAAATATTGCTGAATACAAAAAAAAAGCAAAAAAACAATATTTGCCATATATATATATATATATATATATATATATATATATATATATATATATATATATATATATATATATATATATATATATATATATATATATATATATATATATATATATATATATATATTATATATATATATATATATATATATATATATATATATATATATGTATGTATGTATAGTATGTATATTAGGGTGTCCTAAATAACAAGATTTTAAAAAAATATATGCTGGCATCCCCTCAATGTTAACTATATAATAAAAAAACAGAATTTAAACAATTTTTGAATTAAAAATATTTTTTGGGGTTCCTCAACACCATTGATCATTTAATAAGTTCCAAATATTATCAGAAAAAAGAAGTTCTTCAAAAGTTTATAATTTTGTTGGGTCTCAAGCGTAATTATATGAAAATTTCAAAAATGATAATTATATTATAAAAAAATCCACTGAAAAAAAATATTGTAAAAGAACTTATAAAAATTAGGCATGTACCGGAATTACGGTCGGAATTCGTGAATTTTAGATCTTTCCGGTTTTGGCCAAAATTAAAAATTTTCAGGCCAGAATACGGGAACTTTTTTAACCTTTATTTATAAGATATGTAATGTCTTATAAATAAGGGTTAAAAAAATTCTGTAATGTAATGATTTTTTGATTTAATTTACAGACTGTGTAAATTAAATCACAAAATCATTGTCCTACAGGGCATGGAAGAACTATATGTAAACCTAGGTAAAAAATACAAAATTCTTAATAAGCACTATGTTACTTTATTTGCAGTAATCGATTATAAAAGGATTTTAGAAGTTTAGGATTATTGTACTGCAAAAAGATTTGCCATCCAGTTTTGGGCAACAAACTAGCTCTTTTTTCATCAAAAATATTACCTGCCTCTGAGAATAGTATAATTTAAATTATATAAATATATATATATATAAATATATATATATATATATATATATATATATATATATATATATATATATATATATATATATATATATATATATATATATATATTAAAGGTTATAAATATATACTATGCAGGCTCTATACTGAGGTGCAGGCTTTCACTTTCAGTCTTAAAGGTAAAAAATTACATAAGGAGTCGTCCATAAAATATGTACGCTTGTTATTTCAACATCCCCCCTCCTCCTTCAATGCATTTTGTTATATGCTTTTTTGAGTACCCCTTACCTCCCTAAAAGTACCTATGCTTTTAACCTAACTACCTAACATTTTATGATATTTTCTTTCAATTTAATGTTTCCTTACTTTTATAACTGTTCCAACCCTCCATCTCATATACACCATTTGCAGGGGGTCTAGCCCCCCCCCCCAGAAAAAAATTATTAAACTATAATTATTAAGGAAAAACATATTTTTTAGGGCTTTTTCCCTGCTATGTTTGGTGTTTGGGCCTCTCCCTATCTCTGGGCCCCTAAAATAGGTATCTAAAAAAAAAAAAGAAAAAAAGGAAAAAAAAGGTCTTTAATATGTAATATGGGCCCCCCTAATATGAAAATTGTGGTTACGACTCTGATATATATATACATATATATATATATATATATATATATATATATATATATATATATATATATATATATATATATATATATATATATATCAGCCCTCGGAATTAGGTTCAGCATTTGGCAATGCCAATCTAACGGCTAACCTCGTTTCTATGTTTTATGGTAAGACCTTTGTATCAATTTTTTTTTTGCCAACCTCTTAAAGAATAACCTCACTTTTCTTAATTCTGAGGGTTGTATATAATTTTATGTATACTCATTAAGTATATAATTATTTATGTATACTCATTAAATTGATTAATTGCCAAAACGAGAGCAAGCAGAAATTATCTTTGTAATCTAGACCCAGAGTCCCAAAATTAACTCTGAGAATAATATTGAAAAATAAAAAAAGTTATGAGCTTTAAAGCCAGTAAGGTCAATGTTACTAAAGCCAATTTATTCAGTAAGATGAAAATTTAAATCACCAATAAAAAAACAATATCGATTAATGAATAGAAGAAAGGCATTGGTCAAATTTATCAAAAATGAAATCAAAAAAGATACAGTCTTATAAAAAAAAACCTATGCAGTTAACTCAGTCCTACTAATTAAGTTGTAACAAAGGGTTCCTTACATGACCTCAAGGATACAAGCAACCCATCCATGTGCAACATAGTACTGTTTAAACTCTGATATTTTACAGCTCTAGATGGAATCAGTCTTTCTGAGACTTTGGAAATATTACCAGCCAGCGTCAAAACCATTAAACTGAGTTTCAGAACTATACCCTCAATTAGGAGATAACAAGAAGAGTTGGATTGCTACTAACAAGGAGGCACAAACAACAACTTATGAGTAGAGTCAGATAGATCCAATGTTTATTATCTTAGGCAAGCAAAAATATAGATTAATCTATGCCAGCCTAATAGATGAAAAAGCAGCATGAGGCTGGCTGACCGAACATTTCTGCTTACCCCTTATATACTTATATAGAAAGAAATTATTACCCTTATATACTAATATAGAAAAAAATTAAATACCTAAATAGATATAAAAATTAAAAAAAGCTAGATCTTATCTATTAACAGTTCATTATTTTCTTGATAAGAGAAATGTAGAACAACTAAATTTACATGTAATTATTTTTACCTGGAGAAATCATTAGTTTTATTATTTATAAAAAATATATATAAACATATATAAACATTATATAAACATATATAAACATTAAAACTTACAGGACAATCACCATCAGGATAGTTGCTTGGGATAACTATAGAAAAACGAAAAACACCATCTTGATAAATGCCTTGCCTGATAAACAAAACACCGAACCAAACTAAAATCATTTAAAAAGTTGTATTTGTTGTCTGCAAAATTGTATATTATTATACACACAGTCAGTATTTTTATTACTTATTTACAACTGGATTTTTTCAGTTATAATTTTTGCTACAATAGTCACTAACTTTTTAACAAAAATATAAAACTTAATTAAAAAAAAAAAAATGATGTTTAATTATATTTAACTCTCAATTAAATATTATTAAATATTTAAAGTGATTTGATCTAACAAAATTCAAATGAGAATGAAGATAATGCATCCCAGGTTGTGGTAACTGCTTAAAGGTTCTGCTACTATAACTTGGATGTTCTGCTCTGTTATTGTAGAGGAACCATTAATGACTTCCTAAACTCCTTATTCTGCATTATCAATTGCAGCATAGTTTACCTAATTCCATCATCTTCATTTGTGGAGGAATACTCTACAAGTGTTTTTTGTTGCAGTAAGCTTTTGAAACTTTTAATACAAATTTATTGTCTTTAAACTTCATGTAGGTCTATCTATAAAAAACCTCCACTTTATTGACAAGTGAGTAATTTACATTTCATTAAACAATACATTAATGAATGCACTGAAACACAGAGACTTGTTTGAACTTTGCATAGGCTTTTTAGTTTCTTATAGAATCTGAGGCAACTGATGTAAATGGTATTATGTCTCAATATTTAATTAAATTCAGTTTAACTAAATATTTAAACTTTAATTAATGAAGGTTAAAAATAGTAATGTAAAGTTGTATACTTTTTGTAATTGTGAGTTTATTGTCATAGCATCAGTTAAAATTATCAAAAATTATTGTCATAGCATCAGTTAAAATTATTAAAAATTATTGTCATAGCATCAGTTCAGATTTTTTCTCTTCTGAAAACCTCAATTTTTTTGAGTTATGTGATAATGACTTTTCACTGAAAATATTTTGTTTGTCAAGGGATATAGGGAGAAGATCCATTGGAGTTGCTGCTACATCAACTGAGGATTTGGGTTTGGGTAGAGATAACTATTTTCATTATTCTTTGTTTTTCCCTGTTTTCTTTTTGAGCAAAAAAACCGTATTAGGTTAGGTTAGCAAAAAAAAAAAGAATGCAAATGCATATCTATACACACTATAGTGTGCGTGTTTATTGTCATAGCATCAATTCAGATTTTTGCCTCTCCTAAACACCTTAATTTTTTGAGTTATGTGGTAATGACTTTTCACTGAAAATATTTTGCCTGTCAAGGGATATAGTGATAATATACGTATATATATATATATATATATATATATATATATATATATATATATATATATATATATATATATATATATATATATATATCTATATATCTATATATCTATATCTATATATCTATATATCTATATCTATATCTATATCTATATATATATATATATATATATATATATATATATATATATATATATATATATATATATATATATATATATATATATATATATATATATCTATATCTATATCTATATCTATATCTATATCTATATCTATATCTATATATATATATATATATATATATATATATATATATATATATATATATGTATATATATATATATATATATATATATATATATATATATATATATATAGACTTTTTTTTTACATTAAAGGACTCTTTCGACTACACTATAAGGATATATATATATATATATATATATATATATATATATATATATATATATATATATATATATATGTATATATACATATATATATAAACCTTAGCAAGAGTAAATGAGTGAATGAGCACTAAAATGCTTGTATAAAACGGATTTAGTGGGTAACCCAAATGATACGCTTGTGTGGGCGATTAGCGTTTTCAAATGATTTTTTTAAATTTTCAAATAAAAATGCTCAGAGAGAAAATAAAATGATTATGATGATTACATTTTAATAATTGTTGTTAGTTACACTGTGATGTTTTTTATCATATCATAAATACAGCAGAGAAACAATTGTCAGGAATGGCTTCATTTTCCGATATCTATTTACTCAAGCATTGTAACATTTTTTAGAAAAATTGTTAAAAAGAATATTGCATTTGAACAATTTTTTTTAACTCTATTAGTATATACTTAATTAGCTTTTTTATTAAAACAATTGATTAGTTGATAAATATTATCTTGTTTTACATTTCTTCCTATTTTCATGTATAAAAAAATGCATTCTTTACTCTTTTCTTTGTGAATTTTTTTTCCTAATTTTTAAAAGTTTAAAAATCACACTTATAATTCAAAGCGAGAAAGCAAGTAGTTATAAGAAAAGTTTTTGTTATTAAAATTTGAATGAATTCGATGCTTTTATAATTGTTTTTGTGTTCGTAATTCAATATTTATACTATTCATAAAAATTTTTTAAATTTAAGTTATTAAATATTATTTTTGATTTGATTTAGCCATATTTTACTCAATAAGTAAGTATAAAAAAATAGCATAGGTAATGCTTTATGTTACATTTTAAAAAAGTTTTCAATTTTTCAATGTTTTGAAAATAATAATCAAATGACTAGTATAAAAATTTCATTATAAACCATATTAACAAAATAAAAAAAATTAAAAAAATATTTCATGATTACAATTATTTAATGCTTATTAAAGCATTATGCCTCACTTTGCCTAGGTAAACTGACTTACACAGGTGTGGAGGTGGGCACAGGCAATCACCCACAATTCCTGTAGAGGCCTCCTCTCTCTATATATCAATAAAATAAAATACCTAATGGATCTTTAGCTGATGGTATAACATAAACACCAGGTAAACGAGTTTTTTTAACATGATTGCTATATAAATATAAAAAATGAATTTAAGTAATAAAACTTTGATATTGTTGAAAACCATTAAATATTGAAACCTAATATATATACTTACAATTCAGCAGCTATAGAGTATTCTAAAAAGAAAGGTCCATAACTTTTAATATTTTCATTGTGTAAGTTTTCATTTAAAGGCAGCAGCTTTTCCTTTAAGGATTCTTTCATTAGCAATTCTTCATCAGGAGTAGGTTCTGGTGGCAACTTTTTACTAACAGGCATTGGCTTTGTTAGAGGATTTTCATGTCCAAGGGAAAAAGAAAACTAAAAATATAAAACAATTATAATATAGGATATATATATATATATATATATATATATATATATATATATATATATATATATATATATATATATATATATATATATATATATATATATATATATATATATATATATATATATATATATATATATATATATATACTCTTGCATGGTAGTTGAAAAGAGTTTCCCATAAACTGTAGTTTTAAAAAGCGCGTTAATAAACCAGACCAGAAAAAGTTTAAAAACTTGAATTTTTTTTTTTTTTCAAATGATAGACTGCCTGCCCAAACCAAATCCTCAGTCGATGTAGCAGCACTCCCTTGCGAGTCAGGCTATTTGTCAGTCGATGTAGCAGCACTCCGTTGCGAGTCAGGCTATTTGTCAGTCGATGTAGCAGCACTTCGTTGCGAGTCAGACTATAAGATAGTCGATGTAGCAACATTTACGCATGTTTTAAAAATGTTTTTAAATAAAATAAAAACAAAAACATCACTAATAAAAAAAAACTTTCTAGTCGTTATAATTGCGGTTTTTAAAAAAATTTTTAAAAAACAATAAAATTTAATGTACTTCCGCATTAATTTAATTGCTTTGACATTTCGACGACAATCAAATACAGCTTAAGAGACGAGGTAATTAAAATTGTAGTTGTAAGAGACTTTTTTTACATTAAAACGCTCTTTCGACTACACTATATGGATATATATATATATATACATATATATATATATATATATATATATATATATATATATATATATATATATATATATATATATATATATATATATATATATATATATATATGTATATATATATATATATATGTATATATATATATATATATATATGTATATATATATATATATATATATATATATATATATATATATATATATATATATATATATATATATATATATATATATATATATATATATATATATATATATATATATATATATATATACATATACATACATACACACACATATATATCCTTTTATCCTAGTCAAAAGACTACGATAAAAGGTATGGTAAAAAAAGTTTCAACAAATAAGCTACATTTAAATGTCATCTAAAAATTAAAACAATAAAAATAACGCAATAAAAATGACTAGAAAGTTTTTTTAATTAATAGTGTTTTAATTAATTTTTTTAATTAATAGTTTTTTTAATTAATAGTTTTTTTGTCTTTGTTTTTTTAAACATATTTTTAAAATATGCGTAGTGTTGCGACATCTAATAACCTACTATTATAAGAGTGTTGCTACATCAACTATCTTATAGCCTACTGCTACAAGGAAGTGCTGCTACATCATCTACCTTATAGCCTGGTGTTACAAGGGAGCACTGCTACATTCACTATCTTATAGCCTGGTGCTACAAGAAAATACCACTACATTGACTGAGGCTTTAGTTTAGGCAAGCAATTTATCATTAAAAAAAATAAATTATTAAAGTTTTTAAACTTTTTCTGGTCTGGTTTATTAGCTACCATTCAAGACTATATATATATATATATATATATATATATATATATATATATATATATATATATATATATATATATATATATATATATATATATGTATACAGGGTGTAAACTAGCCCTGTGGCGCCCCGTCAAACGCGTTTTTCCTAAATGCTCATAAATTTAAAATTCTTAATTTAAAGATGAAAAAATCCCATTCTACTAATAAAGTTTCCAAATTAAAGTTTAATAATAAATCTAAAAATAATTTAAAATTAATTATTATTAAAAAATTAATAGAAAAATAACATAAAAAAATTCTATTTCATTAATTGCGCATTAATTATTGGTATAAAAACGCAATTGCATAACTGCGAAAATTGGTTTCTTGGAAAAAACATGAGAATTTGAATTTGGAGCGATTTTTGGGAATTTTTAGACAACTTGCAATTTTGAAAATAGTTTTTTGCAATGCATTCCAACAACAGCAAATATTATATAAAATAGTTAGCAAGAAATAAAGTACTAATCTAAAAGATCCAAAATAGTAACAAACTTGTTTGGTTTAACACCCACAATTGCTATTTCTTTAAAAGTTTTGTCCGAAAAAGTTAAATAACTTATTAAGTCTTACTGTAAACTCAACTTTAGTTTTTAGTAGTACATGTATTTCGTCAACAAAAATATTGAGAAGGTTATGTCAGATACCTTTTGATCAATGATCACGAAAAGTCTTTTAGTTATTGGTTTTCTTTTTTTTTGTTTGGTATTTTATATCAACTGAATTTGTTAAAGTTTTTTTATTTTTTACTGGTATTCTGCATGCAATCGCTTGCTAATAATACTACTCTATAATTAAACGATATTTGTTGTTGTTTTGCTGAGACTTTGTGATTATAACTTTATTTCACTATGTGATTTATGTATAAAATAAATTATTATTAATTATAAAACTGAACATGCAATAAATGTGAAATATGAAATTTATGAGCTCGTGTTTACTATTTTTAAAACATTATCTATTTTCAAAAAAATTATTTTGATGACACAATTTATTACATGATGATGTGAGGGTTCTGGTAGTCAAAAAGTTTTGACTATCCAAAAAAAACAATTGACCGTCGCTGACGGTCAATTGTTTTTTTCGGGTAGTAAAAATTTTAATTTTTTATTTTAATAATAACAATTTTAAATAAAATCAATGTTTTTTTAAAAGCGCAAACAGCCAATTGATAAATTTTAATTTATTTAAAAATAGTTTCATTGCAATGACTTCACAAATGGCGGAAAAGTTGATCGAAAAACGATAGAAAAGCTTAAATAAAAAAAAAAGGACTGTTGAGGATTTAAAGGATTATGCTCTTATAATTACATATAATAATTTCAAACAAAATTAAATAAATCTCTGAAGTTGAAGAAGAAAAACTTTTGCACCTTTTTTTTTTATTTTTTTATTTTAATTCACCTCCTCAAGGCCGAGAAGGCCACTACAGACGAGGAGGCTACTTATTTGTGGCTATAACCCTCTCTTAACTCTATAACTCCGAAACACGAACCTTGACGAACAAGGCCGCTGCGCGGAGAAACGAGTTGAGCGCGGTACTACCAGGGACGTGGTGGGGATCGAACTCGGAACCACTCGTTTATGAAGCGAGCGCTCTACCACTACACCACTACCTAAAGAGATTTTAAATAAATTTATTGATTTTTTATAAATCCTGTTTTGAAAAAAATGTGCAAGTGTTCAATTAATTTTTTTAAACCATTTGTTCATTTATTTGCAATTTGTGGCAAAACTTATGAGAAAAAAAATCAAAAGGTAAGAAAAATAAAACAAATTGACTAAGTGCAGATAAAAGAAAAACTGATGATAGTTAAATACATATTTATTAAACATTATTATATTATTAATAAAATAATAAATAAAATTTTTATATTAAAATAATAAAAAAATAAGAACTTCAGTCATTTAAGAAAAAGAATTTTCACTATCGGTAAAATAAAATAAATTTAAATAAGTGAAGCAAAAAACATAGATCGGGTGAATAAAATGAGCACTTGCTTTTATTCATAAATTGGTCAGCTTTACGTAAACAAAAACTTTAGCAGTTTTGCTCAAATTTTTATTCATGTAAAGTAAAGCAATTTACTCAGTAACTGCTTGCTTTGCGTGAACAAAAACGTAAGCAAAATTAGTCATGTTTTTATTCACGTAAAGCTAACCAATTACTAAATAAAACCAATTGCTCAATTTTATTCACCTGGCCTAATGATTATAGTTTACAGCGTTACGTATACGTTACCTACAAAACGCATGTTAACAAAGCAGAAAAATTACTGGTTTCTATTAATATGCAATAATTATAAAATCAAAGTTTTATCAACAATGAATTTAATATATACTCGAATATATATTATAGAGGAGAATTAATTATATAAAATTATTATATGAATTATATTGATATAAATTAATAAGTTTTTAATTTTTAATTATATTGATTTATATATTGAATTATATTGATATAAAATAAATTTATTGGAAAGATTTTTAAACAAAAATAAAAACCACGCATTGAAAAATAAAAGGTTAAAGAAAAAATTTGTTTTAACTTTTTTTCGATTTCACGACTCGCAATTGGGTACCGTTGCGGTTCTAAAAAAAGATTTTTGCAAAGCTTTCTGGGATCAAAATGTCGACAAACATTGCTCAGAAACAAAAGAATTTTTTAAAAAAGCTAGTGGTTGTGGGATTGATATTCGGACAAACAAACAATTTGACATCACCAAAGCAGTACCCTATTAAAGTAGTGTATCGTAAAAAAGAAAACTATTTTTCAAAATTAAAATAATTTCAAAATCCTCATTATCCTAATTATTTGTCAAACCTAGTTTTTAAATCTCTGATTTTTTTTTCAACCGGTCAACCATGACTGGCTAGAGTTCATTTTGGGAGCTCAAAATAGCATTTTTAGTCATTTCAGGCGGTCATTGACTGTTGACCAGCTGTTATTTTCCACGCTGTGTGTGTATATATATATATATATATATATATATATATATATATATATATATGTATATATATATATATGTATATATATATATATATATATATATATATATATATATATATATATATATGTATATATATATATATATATATATATATATATATATATATAGTTTATATATATATATATATGTTTATATATATATATATATGTTTATATATATATATATATATATATATATATATATATATATATATATGTTTATATATATATATATATATATATATATATATATATATATATATATATATATATATATATATATATATATATATATATATATATATATATATATATA
The DNA here is from genome assembly GCF_022113875.1 of Hydra vulgaris. Classification (NCBI taxonomy): domain Eukaryota; kingdom Metazoa; phylum Cnidaria; class Hydrozoa; order Anthoathecata; family Hydridae; genus Hydra; species Hydra vulgaris. The sequence goes on along the minus strand of NC_061156.1, from coordinate 28,621,296 downwards.
TATATATATATATATATATATATATATATATTAGGGGTGTTCAGAAAAAAAAATTTTAGAATTTGAAAAACAAAACCGTCAAGATTTGAAGCAAATATGTTTAAACTTACTCACAAAAAATTTCAGCACCATTGAACACTTTTTTCCTTGCTCTCAAAGTACATAAATGGAAAAAAAGGACTCAAAAATGACCGAAAACCGCTTACTTTAAAGTGTCTTGAGGGCAAGGCTAGCATGAATATTTTTAATATATTTTTATTTTAGGGTTAAGAAAAATATCTGTATTTTTGATTCAAAAAGTATGGTTTTTTTCTTTCTTCACTAAATACAGTATAATTTGCATTTTAAATCGGCTAAAAAATGTTTATTTCGCGGTGCGGCGTTGTTTTAATATCCTTTTCAATAATTAAATTCAAACATTGTTATTCAGGTTTTAGTATAGTTTGCAAATGTATATATTCAAAACAAGAATAGAATAACTCATTTTATGTATGTTTAATACCTTTACCAAACAAAAGAATAAGTTCTTTACTTATAACTACAAATTTAATAACTTTATAAGTAGCAATATGGATGCACAAATTAAGATATAATGTGTTGTAAATATCATGTAAAACTAAACTATATAAAATAAAATATAGCATTTATAATATTTATAAATATAAAATTCTTGGTTATTTAGGTTAATAATGATGATAAATACAAAACGAGCGATAAATATGTATAAAAGAAACGAAGAGTACAAGTTTGAAAAGAAATTTAAATTAAGATCTTATAAAAAAAAGAAATTTTTTATTATTAAAGCAGCTAAACTAGAAATTTCAGGTAATTTCTAGTTTGTAAGATACTTATGTATATTATATATTTAAGAGAGAGAGAGAGAGAGAGAGAGAGAGAGAGAGAGAGAGAGAGAGAGTAGTCTAAATTAAAAAAAAAAAAAAATAAAAAAAAAAACAAAAAAAACATGCATTTAGAAATTCAACTTCCAACAGGCATGGATATTCTACAACATCTAGCATACCTGCAATCTAAAATGCCTAAAACTACCAAAAAAAATAATTTAATTTTTTGCTCGCTTCGTAAAAATTTTGAAAGATGTGAAGAGTTAGGTTGTAACTGTGTTTTAGCTAAGGTTAAGAAACCCTGGGTAAAAGCAGGGTTTGAAGTTGTTAGTGACACTCAATTGTTCAAAAATCTTGTAAGACTAGACAAGCAGTATTCTGATTTGAAAAAAAAATGAAAAAAGAGGTTCTCCTAAAGATTTAACAAATCAGAAAAACTTAAAAAAACTACTTAAATAAAGTTTTTTGGATTGGCAAACCAGATTTGAAGAACATTATAAGAAGCGACAAAAAAAGATCTGACAAGGATAAGCTCGAAGATTTGATGTTTTTGGAAGATCAGGAAGGAGAACGAAAGTTTATTCTTGGGACAGAGGATAAGAAATTTAGCAGAAAGGTAAAACTGTACGATTAAAAATATTTGGTGATATTTTTCTTATAAAATATTTTGTTATATTTAATATTATTTTATACTCGTAGACTGCAGAGAGTAACAGAAAAAAAATAGAACAAAGGATGTGCGGTCGACGAATTCTAATTATGAAATTGAATTCAATTCTGATTTGAGTTCTGATTCATCCGATGATTCTGATTTTGAGCCTATTAACTATTATCAAAAAGAACCATCTCAATCTAACAGTACAGTAACGGCAGAAATTCCAATAGATGTATATGCCGGGAACGTTGCTCTTATGGCTACATTAAGTGATGTTTCACTAAATGTTTTGCAGAAAGTGACAAGTGCCATTTTAACTGAAGCTGGTGTTGATCTTACAGATATACATTGCAGTAAATCAACAGCTTTTAGAAAGATGAAATTGGCAAATGAAAATATATCAACTTTAGCAAAAGAGGATGTAAAAAAAGCAATAGAAGCTTCTCCTTATCCATGTATTATACATTTTGATGGAAAAACTCTTTATGAAATTAATGCAGGAAAAAAGTTCAAGATTGACAGGCTGGCAGTTCTTGTGAACATTGAGGGTGAGACACACCTACTAGGTGTCCCTCCTCTAACTTCCTCTTCCGGCGAGGATCAATACACAAGTGTCATGAACGTACTAAAGGAATATAAACTAAAATCAAAAGTAGGAGGTCTTTGTTTTGATACAACTGCAAGCAATACCGGGATCAAAAAAGGCTCAGTCGTAAAGATATCCAACAATTTAAATAAATATCTTCTAAAACTAGGATGTAGGCATCACATAACAGAATTAAGAATGGTGCATTTTTGGAAACATACAACAAATGAGTTGAGTACAGGACCAGAAAACCCATTGTTTCAAAAATTTAAGAGCCTATTTGAACATCCTAATTTTATTTATTCTCCAAGTGATCTGTGCAAGTTTGATTGGAGTGAGGTTAATGGTAGTATAAGTGAAAAGGCTGCTGAAGATTCTATGAACTTTTGCAAAGCATATATAGAAAGAAAGGGGATAGTAGGAGAAGATAAACGTGAAGACAGAAGAGAGCTGGCTGAATTAGTTGTGACTTATCTATCACCTTCTGTTTATAAAATCAGGAAAACTGGAGCTATCCATCATGCCCGTTTTCTTGCTAAAGCAATTTACTATCTAAAAATGCAGCTTCTGTATTCTCAACTTGACTTTGTTCGAGAGAACAACGATCTCAAAATGGAAATCAAGCTTATCGCAGAGTTTGTAGCCTGTTTTTATGCCAAGTGGTATTTAGAATCGAGCAATGTGTCAAAGGCCCCCAACTTAGATATGAAAGCTATCCATCAGATGCATCAATTCAGAAATATTTGTTTGAACCCAAAAGCAGTTGATGCTGTGCTTGATTCGCTTTACAAGCACACTTGGTACTATGATTCCACTAGCTCTATTGGATGAGGATTTGCCTTTGAATGAAAAACAAAAAATTCCAGTTGCAATTCTTTCATTTAAAATGCCTAAGGCTGAACACTTTAAAAATGAAAACAAAGAAAAAAAAGACTCAGAAAAGAGATAGAAAAAAATGCTAGTACTGAGAAAGATCCACCAAGCTTAGCCCCTTTGGTAGATGAGTTTTCTTACCTTATGTTTAGTTTTTGCGGTTTAACAGAAGAAAGAATAAAAGACTGGCTTTCACTTCCACCGCAATACTGGCATACACAGTCTTCGTTTTAAATTTTTGAAAATTATGCCAATAGCCTTATTGTTATCAATGACCATTCGGAAAGAGCCGTCGGCATGATGCAGCAATATGTTCATCGTTACAACAACGAAGAGGAGAAACAGAACAGATTGATATCAGTTGACAGAGTTCGCTCTGCTTTCAGGATTTCTGGGAAAAGCTCCACCAGTCTTACCAAAAAAAGGTTATCTGATAGTCTTTCCTCCTTAGCGAAGAAACAAAACACAAACAAACAAAAGAAGGATTAATTAGATAAATAAAAGAACTTCTACAAAATCTTCTTAAATATTTTAAAATAATTTTTTTTTGATATGGTAAGTAACATTGAATCGTGATATGCAAAAACCACATATGTTACAAAATCAACATTTTTGTAAATTTGAAAAAACCTTTAATTGTTAATGATTTGTTTTTGTTGGCTACTTGAAAACCGCGTATTTACTAATAATGTAAGGTACTTTGACACATGTTTGATTTTTTCAGAATATCGTTGATAAGGAACATTTTTTGCAATAAAATCTCAAAATTTTGCAAAAAAGTAAAAAAATGCGAAGCGTGGTTTTTGCAGATCACGATTAAATTGTTATAAAACTTAATTTATTTTATTCTGATTAAAATATTATAAATAATAAACATACATAAAATGAGTAGTTCTATTCTTGTTTTGAATATAAACATTTGCAAGCTATACTATAAACCTGAATAACAATGTTTGAATTTAATTATTGAAAAGGTTATTAAAGCAACGCCGCACCGTGAAATAAGCGTTTTTTAGCCGATTTAAAATGCAAATTATACTGTATTTTGTGAAGAAAGAAAAAAACCATACTTTTTTAATCAAAAATACTGATATTTTTCTTAACCCTAAAATAAAAATTTATTAAAAAAAATTCATGCTAGCCTTGCCCTCAAGACACTTTAAAGTAAGCAGTTTTCGGTCATTTTTGAGTCCTTTTTTTCCAAACATGTGCTTTGAGGGCAAGGAAAAAGTGGTTCAATGGTGCTGAAATTTTTTGTAAGTAAGTTTAAACATATTTGCTTCAAATCTAGACGGTTTTGTTTTTCAAATTCTAAAATTTTTTTTTTGAACACCCCTAATATATATATATATATATATATATATATATATATATATATATATATATATATATATATATATATATATATATATATATATATATATATATATATATATATATATATATATATATATATATATATATATATATATATATATATATATATATATATATATATATATTATAATGTCTGGAGCCTCACAATTTTCAGGACCCCAGACATTATAAATCTGATTTTTACAATTTATAACTTTTATAATAAATTTTATGTTTTGAATTAGTAAAAAATTATTTTAAATTTAATTTTTTTTGAAAAAATAAAGAAAATCAACATAAAGTGCTTTAATTCGAATGATAGATAATTTCATAAGGTTATGTAACCTAGGTTAAAGTAATTTGTAAGAATGCATAGTAGCAAGTGCTGGTTTTTTTACACTTATTGTTTAAATATGTAATAATGAAAGAACTTAAATGAAACTTTAAATTAATGTGCAGGGCTTCGATTAAGCGCATCACGATTATTTCTCACGCCATCGCAATAAGTTTTTTCTTAAAATATATATAAATATTATTTTTCTTTTTTAATTTAGCATTTTTTTGGCCATTCTCAAAAGTAATGTTTTTGACTAAATTTTTTATTAGGGGGTCATAAAGTAAACCACACTAAATTTATCTTTTGAATAGAAGTTTGCTCTCTTTTGCATGGAGATTTTATTCATAAAGCGCTTTTGAACTTAAATTATTTTAAATCTCTGCGCTGTAGCCAATATTTTAAAGTAATATTTAGTTTGATTTACTGAATGGATAAAGAACATCATAGTAAATTTACCTATAAACTAAATCAAAACAACCTGTTGTTACTATAGTAACTTACAGTTTCTTAACTATTAAATTTACTTAATATACTCAAAGACATGCAAAAATTAGTCATATAAATTTATATTTTATATGTTGTTAACACATAATATAAGCTTCTAACTAAAAATTATTTTAACAAGAAATCTCGAACAAAATATAAAAAATGCAATACCATTTTTATTTTATTTTATTTAAAGAGATATCAAGATCAAACTTTTTCTATAAATACGTTAATTGTTTTTAAGAATTTTATTTAAAAAGAAATCTATTTGAAATAAAGAATTTTAGCCTTTCAAAACTCTCTTATTCAAATAATTTTGCGAATGAAATATGAAATAGAAAAAAAATTGAAAAAGTGAAGACTTTGAAACAAGGAAAGAGGGTGGTGGCAAATTTTTTTTTTTTGAGATTTGATTCTTTTTCCGTTACTTTAAGCCCTGATGTGGAGTGTAAAATACGAGAATGCCTCAAACTTTTAAATTTTTTTTATAAAAAACTTTTTTATAAAACTTTTTTACTTTTGCTGTTTAAATAATTTTCACATTTGTTGTTAAAAAAACTTCCATAATTTAAATGCAAGTTTTTTTAGAACTTTGAATTTCATAAAAAAGTAATTCAGTGCAGTATTTCCCTACTTAGGAGAACTTTTTTTTAAAACATCTTCGCTTCCAACAAGGCTACAAGCAACCTCTAATTAGAGCTGGAAGTTACTGGAATAGAAAATATGAAGATAGTAGAGCAAAACAATGATTGACAGACAACTTTAAAAATTGCAAGATGACGGAAGCGAATTAAGAGTTTTGGTAGCACTTAGGAACAGTCACAGAAAAAGGATGAGACTTGAATGAGGAGACTTGATTGATGAGTAATACAAGAATGAATTTTAGTAGATGACACAAGAGATGCTCTTTAGAGCATCTCTTGTGTCATCTAGCTCTTTAGAGCAGTGCCTAATATAATATTTGAAGAAAAGAGAAAGAGAAGCAACATTACGACAATGTGATAATGGTTGGAGGTTGGTTGCAAGGGCAGGTCCAACTATGTTTACAATGTATTTTTGTACCTGTCTTAAAGAGAAAGGGCATCATTAGAAGATCCGCTCCAGATATGGCAACAGCATTCAATACAAGGCCGGATTTGAGATTTATAGAGGTAGAGAATAGAATCCGTAGTAGGAAATAATCGAGCTCGAAAAAGAGATGTAACTTTAGTAGATGCTAATTTTGCAACGGATTTGATATATGGTTTCCAAGAAAGATCAGAAGTAAGAGTTAATCCTAGAAGATGAAGGGTAGATGACTCATTGAGTACATTACTGTTCATAAATATAGGAAGATCTAAATTATTGCGATACCAATTGGCTGAAAATAAAACTGAGTTTTATCCGAATTAAAGTTCACCAGCCACTGTGAGACCCATGCTGTAGCAGAAATTAGATCCTTTTCAAGTTCAAATGCTCCCTCCAAGCAATCAGACAGTGTTGGCTTCTTATCATGGCAAGAATAAATGATAGTATCATCAGCGAACAATGCCACCTTAGATGTGAGAATATCTGGAAGATTGTTAATGAAAATTAAAAAGAGTATAGTGCAAAGGATTATACCTTGACGAACCCCTGAAGTTACAAAAAAAGAAGAAGAGTGCTGTCCATTGAGAACAACTTTTATACTACGATTGGAAAGGAAGGATTCAATAACTTTAAAGATGTTACCAGATACTCAGTACGAAGAAAGCTCATGGAGAAGACCAGTATGCCAAACTTTATCAAACGCTTTAGAAATTTTAGCGATGCCCTAAACCTCTCCACCTTTATCTAATGCATGTCTAAACCTATCAGTTATTACTGCTAGCAAATCAGCTGTAGAACAAGAAGATTGAAATCCATATTGATGATCAGAAAGTAAGCTATTAGATTCAAGATGTGTTTGTTAATTAAAGATTCAAAAAACTTGTTTATGATAAGAAGAAGACTAATGGGACGGTAGCTAGACAAGTCAGATAGCTTTTTAAAGTTTTTAAAAATAGGGATAACAGATGTAGAACATGTTATATAGTTTTTTCAAAACTATTTATTAGTTTTTTCAAAACTATTTAACATGATAAGCACATGTTAAATAGTTTTGAAAGTATAGACAACAACTCTGGAGAACACTTCTGCAAGACTATAAGAGGTATATTGTCTGGGCCACAAGCTGTAGAAGAGTAAGCAGGAAATCATTTTAGACACAGAAGCTGGAGTGATATGAATGAGTATATGTCAAGCAATGGATCAACCTCTTTGTTGGCTATATCAGGTAGAACACAATTAGTGGAATCAAGAGAAGATATTGATAAACAGTTCTTAGCAAACAATTCAGCTTTGTCTTTAGATGAGGTGACAAAATCTGAACCATACAAGAGCTGTGGAATAACAGATTTGCCCTTATTGTTAATATTATTAACAATTCTCCAGAAGTCACAAGAGTCTAACTTTTGTGTTGAAATATGAGATTACATGACCTGAGAATAGCATGCTTTGGCGTTAGACAAAAACCTTTTTACAATGGTTTCTAGCAGTAATAAACAGACATCTGTTTTCTGGATTCTGATGATGAAGAAGAATGAGATGATAGTTTTAGAGAGATCAAACTGTGATAAGAAGCACCTAAGGGTGAATGTGGAGAAATTGAGCACTGACTCGGATCAGAAACAAGACATAAGTCGAGTAGAGAAGGTAAATGATTTGGGTTGTCTGAAAAGCGACTTGGAAAGTTGACTATTTGAGTTAGGGATTAAGAAAGGCAAAGGTTGCAAAGCCTGCAGAGTTACTGACACTAGAGCCAAGCTATTCAGTGTGATAAGCATTAAAGTCATCAACAAAAACGTTATTGGCTGATAGATTAAGTGAGAGTGCTTGGTCAATTTGATCAGAAATAACATCAAAAAGAGTCTTGAAATGAAGGAGAGCAATATAGAACAAAGAGAAAAGAGATAGAGTGAAGTGGTGCTAAATGAAAGCACATAAAAGAATAGTCTGAGAAGTCAAACCTAGTTTGCCGATAAATGGGTGAATTCTTGCGAATGTAAATGTCCAGGCCAAGCAATTCATAAACACACCTATTGATGTGTTTAGGAATTAAAGGAAGATAACCGTCAAAACTGAGATCACAAAATGAGACAGCCGAACTCAAATTAGTCTCACAAAGAGCAAGTAGGTCTGGTGAATTTTGCAAGAGATAAGACTCAACAGAAGAAAAGTTACTTCAAAGATCATGAATATTAGTGAATAGGTTTAGAGAACTTGGTGATGGTTTTTTGTCTTTTATAGTTTTTAGTACCTTATTCATTTTTAAATTTGTTAAAGAACTTAACTCAAAGCATAGATAGAACTCAGTACACTGTTTAATAGCCCAAGCGATTGCCTTATTATTATTAATAAACCCTAAGTCGTAACAAAGAATTCCAAATGTGGCCTTGATAATGCACACCAAAACTACAAACAGGGACACCATCCATGCCCAACATGGCACTGTTAATACTTTGATATTTTTCAGCTGTTGATGGAATAAGCCTCTCTGAGAGCTACCACTGAGATTGAAAAACCTGATTACTAGCTACTAATACAACTAATATGACTACAATTACCAGCCGACCTTAGAACCATAAAACTGAGTTTTAGAGCTGTACCCTCATTAGGAGATAATAGAATGAGTTAGTTAGCCTAGTTTTAAAAACAGAGACACAAGCAAAACCCATGCATTGAGTCAAGAAGATCCAGCATTCAACATCCTAAACAATGTATTGAAAATACATCTGCGCTAGCCTAATAGATGAAGAAGAGGTGCGAGGCTTGTCAACAAATAGAACCTGTTAACCCCTTAAGTCTTTGCCTAGGAGGTCTTTTACAAGACAGTAGCCAGATGCATTTAACAACTGCCCAAGATGAGATATTTGTGGCCGTGGTGCAGTGGTTAGAGCGCTTGCTTTTTAAGCAGGGGGTCCAGGTTCAAAACAAGCTTTGGAAATATTTTGCGTCATGGTAAGGAGGAAGACGTAAACTTCCTGGTTAAATGCACATCCATGGTGCTCTGGGACAAAACCGTTAGGACTTCTTCAGGCACTTAAATAACAAAAAAAAAAAAAAAAAAAAAAAATTGTGAAAAGCGAAGAAGACATAAAATAAAAGCTTGTGAAATTTCACTGAACTGTTTTTACAAAATAACGTTGATAAATTGTGAAATTTCTAGCACTGAACTGTTTTTACAAAATAACGTTGATTAGTTTGCGCTAATTTAGTTTGCCTAAATATAACAAGTTTTTTTTTGATAAACAACTATATTTACATTCGAAGTCACAAGTTCAAATTACGTAAACTAAACAAGAAACTATTTCATGGGACCTGAGGACTTGTGTACAAACAGAACCTGAAATATCCATTAAAGTCAATGACTGAAAATTTTGGAAGCCAATAGGAACAAGTTGTACTTAGTTGCCCAACACTTTCAGTCATTGACTTTAATGGATATTTCAGGTTGTGTACATACATTTATTACTTTTAGTCCATTTTTACAGGGTGGCCACTCAAATTTAAAATGAAATTCAATGACTTTTCCATGACTTTTTCATGACTCTACATAAACCGTTATGATAAATCACTAGAGTAAAATATTCAGTACTTGTCATGTATACTTGGTACTTGGTACTTGTATACTTTAGTACTTGGCATGTACTAAGCATTTGCTATTTGGTCATTATAAAACATGCAAACCAAAAACTAATAGATAGAAAGTTCTGAAATCATGTCTAAAAAAAACTCTTTTTTACTTCTCTGATAACTTACACTGCAAAAATATCTTTTTCAAAAAGGATTTAGACTAGACATACTAGTATTTTTTTTTTGCATCCTAAAAATATCACAAGTAGAAAAAAAGTGAAGATAATTTTAAAAAGCTCCATAAATTTTCCATGACTTTCAATGAAAATTTAGTAATTCCATGACTTTTTTCCTGAACAAATAAAATTCCATGACATTTCCATGATTTCCATGACCAGTGGCCACCCTGTTTTAAAATGTTAATTTTTAAGACTTTTTATATATATTTTTTTTATAGTTCAACAGAGATATTATTTATTTACGTTAAACTAAAACGCTAAACTAAACTGTTTATTGTTTGTTTTAATTATTTTTCTTAATTTTCTTAACGATTCATGCTAAACTAAAGTCTGTTTTGCGTTGTTTGTTTAAATGACTTTCTCTAATGATTACTTTTATTATTACCGCTAACCTCATGTTTGTTTTGCGCGGATCTTAAAAAAATAAATAAATGAACTGACAAGAAAGCAAGTTAAATAAAATGCTGTAAAAAAGAAAGACAATTTGAAATATCTTTATTGAGATCAGGAATAACATTAATATTTGAAAATATCAATGTTTTTGAAATAGAAATAGACTTTACACACAAAGCAAAAAACACTTCCTCAAAAGGAAGTGTTTTTTTCTTTGTGTGTAAAGCTTTTGAGATTTTCAATAACTGCATTACAACAAATGTTTCTTTATTAAAAAATCATCTGAGCATAGACACATTTTAGAGAAACTGTACTGGCTTATTTGGATCGCAAAAGTGGCAAGCCTATTTAAAAGTTTTATATTTTAGCAATATTGAGAATCACACTGGCTCTTGCTGATGATCAAAATTAACCAAAGTCCTACACATGGTAAAAACTTTGTCTGCTTATTTTTTTCTAAAATATTTTTCTGCATCCTTTTATTTTCCAGTCATGTTAGAAGCATTATTGTACAATAAAAATCTGGAGTCTAAAAAGTTTAATCCAGCTTTATTTACTAAAAAATTGTAACAATTTGACTGTCATGTCAGTTAATATTGTACCAGTGTATATTATAGTACAAAATTAAGCTTTTGAGCAAACAACAGTCATATATTTTAACCTACCTGAGATTGACAATACTAAACAAAATGTTGTTGTTGAAAGTTTTGATAAACTCTATAGACTTTTATTGAGGTTTTTTTAAAGGTTTTTAGAAAAATAACCAAAAAAAATTTTTTTACTATAACAAATGTGCAGATTAATTTTGCTATAATATATCAGGATTTTATATTTCATATCACGATATTACTTACAATATTGGTTTTGAGTTAACGATTTAACAAATATAAAACATTTACACATGATATTATGTAATTTGACCTAAAGACCCTACTAACTTGTGCTTGACATTTTAGTAATATTTTAATTTTAAAAAATACATGCATAATATTTTCTGTTTAAAAATTGTAAAAAACTATAAATATAAAAAAAAACTGACTGGAGTTTCCAAAAAAAAAAAAACATTTATAGTTTATAAAATGATGTAATCATAATCTTGGAAAATTAGTTAGAAGAGCAATCTATAACTATTAATAACTAGTAAAAAAAATAATGCATACTAAAGAAATGACAGTTGAACAAGTCTGGCGTGTCATTTAAACAGAAAATAAGAATATCTTTATTGGTAGCATATATCGTCCACCTGATGCTGCAGTACTTACAAATCAAAAAATCAATAAAATAATAAATATGGCAAAAAAAAATTGTTGATTGCAACAAATATTCAGGTTTACTCCTAGCTGGAGACTTCAATTACATAAATATAAAATGAAACGATGAAAATATCTTAACAGTATTAAAGAATAATAGACAGGCACAAATATTTTTAGATAATTAAAATGACAACTTTTTAATTCAAAACGTCTCAAAATCTACATTTAATTCAGGCATTCTATCAGAAGGCAATACCTTAGATTTGATTTTAACTGATGCACCAGAGCATATCCCGATCATAGATTATAATCCTCCATTGAGCAATTCAAATAATGCATCTCAGATATTGTATTGGAATTACATCTTAAAAAAACCAACTACATCAAAAACTTCCTATGGAAATCAATGTTTAACTACAAAGCTGGAAATCTTTAATAAAAATGTGGATGAATGTTACAAATTATCTAACAGTCATATACCTAAAAAAGTCCATCAACACATAAATTCCATAAACACATAGCTTTAAAACCATGGATTGACAAAAAAATGAAGACTGAAATCAGATATAAAGCAACCTTTAAAATGGAACAAATTAATATCAAATAAGTCACCCATTTTGGTTCAACAATATAAAATACAAAGTTAACTGGTTAAAAACATAATGAGGTTAAAACACATATTGAGTACAAAAAAAGGATAAGTGAAACATCAAAAAAAGATCCCAAATTATTTTACAGTTATGTTAATTCTAACAAAAATGTTAAAAGAGGAATAGTTTCAATGTATGATGAATATGATAACACTATAACAAATAGAGAATCTATATAAAATATTTTAAACAATAGCTTCACTTCAGTTTTTGTTAATGAAGATAAGCATAGAATACCAAATGTGCTGCAGAAGACTAAAATTATTCTAGAAGTAGATATAAAGAATATAATAACTCGCCATACTATTGAAAATAAATTTGATAAGTAAAATAAAATTGGATAAGCCCACATGTCTTAAGTAAATGTCATAGTACTCTTTGTGAACCATTAAATTTAATATATATAAAATCGTTGACTGAGAAACAATTACCTGAGCTCTGGAAATCAAGCAAATATAACCCCGATTTTTAAAAAAGTTAATATGAACAATGCATCTAATTACAGGCCAATCTCATTGACCTCTATCCCATGTAAAGTTTTGGAATCGGTCATTCGAAATAAAATTATGGATTATCTAACAAAAAACAGCTTATAAAATGAAAAGCAGCATGGTTTCAAAAAAAATAAAAACTGCACAACAAATCTATTGGAAACTTTTGATATCATAACAGATGCACTAAAAAATGGGCACGCAATTGATATGTTATATCTAGATTTTGAAAAAGCTTTTGATATTAGTTTAAAAGTCTCTGTTTTCTGTTAAAAAGTTTGAAAAACTTTTTAACAGAAAACAGAAAACAATCAGAAACAGAAAAAATAACAGAAAACAGAAAACGATCCTTGGTGACATTGTCTCAGATTGGTTACCAGTTATCAGTGGTGTACCACAGGGATCAGTTTTAGGACCACTGCTGTTTTTAATTTTCAATAATGATTTGCCAGATCAAATCAAAAACCCTATCAAACTTTATGCTGATGAGAATAAAATAATAAACATTATAGAAAATCCGAATGATTCAATACCTCAAAGTGATATAAATAATATAATGGCATGGTCATCTATCAGGCTCACAAAATATAATAATAAAAAGATCATAATTATACATATCAGGAAAAAAAATCTAAATGCTACATTTATAATGACTGATATTGATTGTAACTATACATTATGTAACACAAAAGCTGAACATGATTTAGATATAATGGTTCAATCGGATCTAAAATGGCACTTACAAGTTGAATCAGTAACTAGCAAAGCCAACAGAATGTTAGGTATCATAAAGAGAACATTTAAATATTTAGATGTAAACATAGTAAAAAATCTCTATACAACATTCATACGTCCACATCTTGAGTTTGCGGTCCAAGCATGGTCTCCATTCCTACAACAAGACATAGATAAAATTGAGATAATTCAAAAAAGAGCAACCAAACTAGCACCTACAATTAAAAAATTACCGTATGAAGCTAAATTAAATATTATGCAATTCTAGAAGAACGTAGACTACATGGAGATGTTATTCAACATTTTAAAATTCAACATGGCCACAATAAAATAAATTGGGTTACAAACAATTATCAAAACACATCAAATAAAGGTCCGAATTTACAACAACACAAATTCAAAATAAAAAAAACTTTTTGAAAAACACCTTCAGATATCACTTTTTCCAAAATCCAGTTGTAAATGCATGGAATAACTTACCATCTGCAATAGTAGAAGCTGCTTTAATAAATAACTTCAAAAATAAACTAGAGAAATCTGAATTTTGCAGAAACATTTTGTTAAAGTATAAACAAAAAACTAACTGAGCTGTTACAGCGCAATATCTACCGTTATTGCACTTTACAACTGTTAACACCAGGTGTAACAGCTAAACCTTATTATTATTATTATTATTATTATTATTATTATTATTATTATTATTACTATTGCTATTATTGCTATTATTGTTATTATTGCTATTATTTTTATTATTATTATTATACAAAAAAAAAAAAAAAAAAAAAAAAATTGTCAAGAGTTGTCAAACAGTTTTACCACAGGTCGTATAATTAAAATTTACTGGAACTTTAATTATACATATACATAGAATTATTTTATAGAAACTTGCATGTTTTTATTATATAGGACCTATATACCTTTAAATTTACTAAAGAAAAATTACCTTGCTTTTCAGTTGCTGCGCAAGCGTTTGTTTATGTGATTTAAACATATCTTTAACTATTCAAGTAGAAAGCAGTGAGTTTATAGAGCTGCGATATTTTCAGAATTGTTGTTATTTTACAATGTAGTTGCATATTATATAGACATACCTGAAAAAATGAAAATAAATTTATAGTGTTCATTCATTAATACTAGTAATGCAATTCTCAAAAAAGTGGAAATATTTGCAACTATAACCTTTTACTAATAACTTTGAAACTAAAAGATAACATTCCTTTATTAGAGAACTATTTTACCGAAAATTATGTTATGCCATTTTAAAAGTTTAACGGTGCTAGTTATTTTAAAAACAATTTTAAAGTTCTTGCCTTTTTTTATTTTCTTTTTTTTGTACTACCGAATTCGTGCTACGAAAAGCGGGATGTAAGAGTTAAGCGGGATCATTTTTCGCTAGCGAGATTTTTCCGAAAAGCAATATGCGCATCTCCTGACAAAGGGCATTTCCATTTCTGTGAATGATTATTTTCTTTTTCTTTTTTTTTATACTTAAGCTGGTAGTTAAAACAATAGGCATATTAATGAAAATATTCGCAATCGAATGAAAAATATGTGTAAGCATTAACAAATTGCTACATTCTAGCCAAAAATATTTGACGACTGCTATTTCTTATTAAAAGTTTATTATATATATATATATATATATAAAGATGGGCCTGCCTACAACTCATATATGAGTTGTAGACAGGCCCGTTTTTGAGTCATCTTGGCTCCCCAGCTAAATAACATCTCTTCAGCATCCCATATACTCCCCCCTCTCCCCCATTAATTTTTTTTTAATGCTTGTATTCCCAATCAAACTCTTTACAATATGTAAAATCCATAGACATATAAATTCAAAGCTTAGTTAAAAAAAATTAAAACACAAACAAAGGTAAAGATTATTCTGGCGATTAGATCATTAGGATCTTCTGAAAGAAAATTCTAATGATCTTCATCTTCATCTTACCACTTGAATTTGTTGTTCTGAAAAACAATATGTATTACAATACAATGAAGAAATAAAACTTATAATATAAATTTACATATCATATCATATAATTTCATTAAATATTTTCAAACGAGAGTATGAAGTTTTATGTGTAAAGACTGGAAAAGTTATCGATAAATCAAATTTTGGTTAAACAACCCTATTTTAGAGATATGATGCATGAAATTCAAAATTGATTATGAAATACAAAATTGATTAAATCTTGTTTTAAAAAAAAGTTCATTTACGAAGTTATTATTTTTTAAAATGTCTTATGGGTTTTGAAATTAATAAATCTTTATAAACTAAAGGGCGTAAATCTCTTCTACATATAAATGAATCATAAAGCATTAAATAAAATTAATTTGTATACATTGATTATTCTCATTTCCATAAAAAATATTCTAGTATGTAAGAATCGATCTGCAAATTGATTAAACGCATAGTGTGTTTCTGACGGCGGTAAAGACGTTTTAACTTTTGCCTGTATAACCCCAGGCAATAACAGCATAGTTTATATACTGTGGACAAATGAGCAAACTTGTGTTAAATTTAAGACAAAAAACCAGCATGTAATTGTGGCATTTATAACAAGACAATCCAAAGAGTTCAGTTAGTGGATTTAACTCCTTAAAATGGGCTTACAACTTTGAGCACAACTCCGACTCCAACTCCGACTTCGACTCTAACTCCAAAGCAAAATTTTTGATAAATTCTTTGAATTCTATAAAAAATATTGCCTGGTTGAAATTTTTTTTTTGACAAATTTATGAAACATTGTTTGATGTTTAGTATGAACATAAGGTTAATTGAATGTTTTGTACATGCACGTGCAATACCATGAAATTTTACTATCGGAGTCGGAGTCGCGATATTTTTTAGCAACTCTGACTCTGACTCCGGTAAAATTGTCGCAACTCCGCGACTCCGACTCCGACTCCACAGCCCTGGTTAAAAATATAGATAATCTAAAAATACAAATATGTTTTAACTTTACTCAGAGAAAAGCATTTTGATGATTGATACCCCCGATGCAACACATTTTTTGAAAAATCCTTTTCATCTTGAAACTGTTTAACAAAAATGCAGTTCTAGAATTTAATAAATTCTGGAACTACATTCACTTTGAATAACAAAGATAGAGATGGTATGATGGTTCTTCATTTGTTAGTTTTCAATAAAATAACTCTTTTGAAGCTCATTGCAAAGTTCCAGCATTGTCACGGGTTTCGGATCTTAAAAAACCAGTGGATTTGACGTCTCTTTTTGCTGATTTGTTGTGATAAATTTAATCTTGTATTTATTTTGACGTATATAGTAAGCACACTAATTGAATCTAAATCATCCGCGTCTCAAGTTATAATGCATCAGATTGTTTTTTGAAAAAAAATATTGTCGATTTAGGCAAAGACGCAACAACATTTAGATTAGCAATTCGTTTAAAATTGGTTTCTTAATTTCTTTCCCTATCCTTTTTTTTTTTTAGTTAATTTAAATAAAAAAACGATTTCTTGCTGGCTGGCTTCTCCAAACGCCCTGTGAGTCTAATAAGCATCTACCAATTTTTCAGAAGAAAGGCTTTAGGTAGAAGCTTTTTTGTCTTTATGTTATAGATGGTTAAAACAGCTCTCTAAGTTTTAAATATCAGCTTACTAGGCAAATTGCTAGGTTCATTTTTGATTTAAAATGGCGCATACATTTAAACAGAGAGTTTTATTTAAAATTTTAAACTTAAAAAAAAGGGTACAAAAAATGGTCACGTATAGAAAATGTTTAATCAGAAAAAAAAGTTACTATATAGTTAGGTTTAATTAGTTTTAAAACGGGAAGAGGATTACACAGTTTTTTTGAAATTCACAACGTCGGGTGAGCTAAAATGTATATTACAAAAAGTACAATATGTATACACTTAAAGTAGTAAAGTAAGTAGTACTTAAAGTAAAGTAAGTACAATATGTATACACTTATACAGAAGTAAATACCTTTAAAATATAAATTAGTATAAAAAGTTTGGCTATGTTTCTGGAATCATATTTTGGAAATCTAAAAATTTATTAAATGATCATTAAAGATGTAATGTAAAAGTTTACATTGAAACTAGTAGATAACGCAGCGTAGCAGTTGTAAAGTATCAATCTAAACATTACTGTTTTTTTTTTTTTTTTTATGTAAAAAAATGAAACTCTAATAACAAACACAACAATTTTTGGTTAATTTTAAATTATGCTTCCGCTATATTTTTTCTCAAACAAAATTTTTTACAAAAGTATTTTGATTTTAATATTAGGGGAAGTTCGTGTACCTAGGGCCACTACGTAACTGGGGTCACTCCACGTTATTTGAAAACTATAAAGTTTAAGTTTTGTCTTTCAGTCAGTTGATTAGTTTGACTTTTTAATCCTACATTGATACTCAGAGAGCGTTGTTACGACATGTAATAATCTTTGTTTGGACATATTATAATCGGAAAATGCTTTTGATGATCTAAAGTAAATTTTTGCCGCTGGTATCATAGATTGTTTTACAATCCTAGAGGAAATGCTTTTCTATAAGTTCTTGTATATTATATTGTTTGTTACTTGGATACTAAAGCGGTGTTCAATAAGTTTTCTCTTAATCTGGGTTTGTTAATAGATGATATTTTTCATAAGGCTATTGCAGTTGTAGTGCAGTAGTTAGCACGCCTGCTATAGAATCTAGAGATCCTTGGTTCAACGCCACCTCTTGGCAAGTTTAACAACATCGTTAAAAAGGAGGCATGAACTTTATAACAAATGCTCCTCTGCAGCGCTCTGTGATAAGACCGTAAGGAGGTCTTGGGGCACCTAAAATAATTAATTAAAAAAAAGTGTTGTACCTAGGGCCATATAGTTTGCTTGTACCTAGGGCCGTATGTGGCTGAAGAATTTATTGATAACGAGGTAGTTTGTTAATATTTGATAAATGTAGAGCTTTTATTTTCTAGGGAAAAAATCATCAGAAAAGAAAATTACCAATTTACGCATGGATTTATTTTTAAATTTTTTTTAGAACTATAAACCAATTTTGTTGTTTAAGTGTTGCAACCAAATAACACTTGATAAATTTGTTGGAAACAATCTATGATTGAATAAAATTTTAATCAAATTTATGTGTCTATCTTGGTTGTCAATTAATTTTAGAGTTAAACCTAATTTTCAAAGTGTGGCCCAAAGTAATATAGCTAGTGCTCTAAAGTAAAATGAGAAAAGGCTTATTGTAGCTAAGGCTACTAAATTTTAAACCCTTCTAAATGACGGACGTTTATAATATGACCTATTATATAGTTGCTCCAAAAAGCAACATCTTAATAATTATGTTTTTATCGATAAAAACAAATTTACTCTTTAGTGTTCCAATTTAGATGATTTTTTTCATCAAATTTATTCTTTAGTGTTCCAATTTAGATAATTTTTTAATCATATTTTAATACTAATATAAAGTAATTATTATAGAGATTTGATCATACAAGTTTAACTATTTTTAGACAAATCTGGGGTCTTGAGTTTGTACATTAAAAAGATCCGACCTTGGGTACATGAACTTCCCCTATATACTCAATGGGGAGAATTGTAAAGCGATTTATTTTATATAAATAAGCAAGTGTTAAACTTTGGAAGTTGAACTGCAAGAAAGCTTTTCACTCTTTGGAAAACAGCTAATAGAGTTAAATTTTTTTTTTGTATTTCTAATTTGGTGCTTTCAACGTGTTAAATATTTTTGCATTTAAAGCATCTTTTAAAGTACTATTATGTTTTAACAATTCAATAACTTAAATATAATACATACTCAAAAATTCTTGTCATATTTTTACTACGAATGGGTATATTTCATTGGAAAAAGATAAAATGTGACTTAGACCCACATTATTCCACTAAACGGGGTAATGTAGGTAGATTAAAGATACTTTAAATTAATGCTTTTAAGACTACTTGCAATGTTATAAAACAGATTTTATACATAATTATATGACCCGAAAAAACCGTTTTCTATACTAAAATTGTTATAACTTTGTCAACACTTATCTAAAAATCTTTATCTTGATATCAAAAGATAGATGTATGAAAAGACTGTGTGTTTACGTTGGTCACTAGTCAATGGGCATTTCCAAGAAGTTAGAGGGGGTACTAAACCACCACCTTTACCATTTAATTAATGCAAGTTTCATCAATAAAAGTGTGTATTTATATGAACTAGTAAATTTTTTTATACAAAAAGTTGATATTCTTTCATTTTACATTCCAAGGAAACATTCGAAGTGTATCTTATAGTTAGGGTGAATGATTAGCGATGGTTTAATACACCCTAGTATAAAAAAAAATTATTTTCATAAATATTTTTTTTAATCAAAACTATTATAACAATTATAAAAAATTAAATTTATATTCTACTTGATTACAACATATACCAGTGGCGCTTAGCTTGACGTATGAGGGGGAGGGGGGAGGAAGGTCGTATGGTCCTCCCCCTCCGCCTTTGACCTAACCGCTGAAAAAAAATTAAATTCAATTAAACTCAAAAACATCTATCACTACTTTGCAAGAGATATTATCGATTCCTGGGGACTTGATTTTAAGTGATTTCTTAGCTATCTCAAGTTCGTCTTGGTTTAGTTCGTTGAAATTTAAGGAGCAGTGTGAGCCTGTTAAGTAATTTTTAAATTAATTGTTTGGGCATTGAATTTTTGATGCAAGATCAACACCAATATTGGCAAAGTAGCTATTGAGTTCATTAGTAATATCACACTTATTGTTTGATTCCTTTTTATTAATTTCTGTCTCCCGCGACCACGTGAGCAAAATGAAAATTAGGTACCAAAAGTGCGACAAAATGTAGACACCCTGCAACAACTTTTTTTTCAATGAAATTTTCCAGGTGCGTAGATAAATAAAAAACTTAAAAAAAAGAATAGTATAGAAAAAAAAGAGCACATCTTCTACATACCTTCGAATATCTACAATTGGTAGGGGTAAAAATATCACTTAGGTAGCAATTGGTTTAAAATATCTTCAACTAAAAAAAAATTGTAACTAAAATAATAACTAAGCTTATTTCAGACTTAAATTTATTGAAAACAATGCTCAACGATAGAAATAATAAAAACCTTCTTCTATGTCGATATCCATAGATTACGTAATTTCTATATAGAATTTTTAAAAAGAATTTAATATAGCAAATGTAAAATGAAATCAAGTATTATTTTAATAATTTTTAAAATATTGTTATCATATTAATAATACATTCGTTAATAATACTGTCAATAATAACACTATTATTTAAATCAATAGAGTAAATAAAAATGAATAACTTGTCTTTATTATTTAACAACATTGCGGTAGTAAGTTTAACTATAGTCATTATAGTTATAACTTACAATTGTAATTTATGGTCCATTATTATAATGGAACATAAATCATATCATAATTCATCATTAAATAGTGTATAGGTAACAATATGCATTGTACATTGTTATAATTTATTAGTAATAATGTATACATATGTATACATTATTACTCGTAAATTATAAGTAATGTATAATAATGTAATACATAATGTATTAAATTAATTATTAATAACAATAAGATTATTATCAATAATGTAATTGTAATGCATTATATACAATTACATCTGATAATATTAATACGCTAATTTAATATTATTAGTCAAATTACGTAATTTTCTAGGCTTTTCTATACTAGGGTTGTTAACCGGAGGATTTCGTGCAATTCCGGAAAAACAACATTCTTTCGTAAGGAGATTGAGAACACGGAATTACATTTTTTCGTACCGAATGTTACAAAACATTTAAAATCGCCGATGTTCATTTCGCAAAATCCACTTCCGAAATTTAGCATTTCGCAAGTTGACATACGAAACAAAACTATTTTGCAACATACGAAAGTAGCGGTTTCGGAAGTCGTACTTGCGAAACAAACATTTTTGCTAAACGACGTTTTGAAGTCTATAAAGAAAATTTGTTTGCCAGACTGATTTTAATTGTAAAAATTAACATCTTTAAATCCCAAAATGTTTATTATGAATTTTTATTTTCAGTAAAATAACTTATTAAATTTTTACGGTTTTATTTTTAGAAATATTGATAAAAAATAAAATTTCTTTCGAAACGAAAGTATTTCGGATCACAACATACGAAAGAATTCTTAACGGAAATAAACTTACGAAACGTGCCATAATAAATATATACAACGATGTTTTTTGAACTCATTACGTATGTTAAAAATAAGAATGATGGGTAGGAATATACATGTTTTTTTTTTAAAGCATATGAAATTTTTGAAACAGGTTCGAATATGCTTAAGCAAATAGTAAAAAGAGGCTCAAAAATATGCTTTAGCTTAAGTATATTTCTGATAAAATATACCTATTTCAATAATTTCTAAAAGTGTGCACGTTACTAAAATTCTAGCAGATTTTAAAGGTATGTAGAGTCCTGTTTGAATACGCTTTTCAAAGTATAGATCATAGAAATTTTTTTTTTTTTAATTTTAATAAGATATAAATTTGAGTATAAGATTGTATAGTTCAATCAGTTAGATACGTGATAATTCGCCGCAGAGATCCGGGTTCGCATCCCGCAGCCATTGTAACTTTTGTTCATCAAACTCTTTTTACTTAAGATAGCATTTTTTGACCTCCATGTTCTATATTACAGATCTTTCGTCGCCTTCACAATAGTGACAACCTCTCTTCTGTTAGTTATTCTTTTAAGATTGAGTTCATTGTGCTTAATTCAACACGTTTCCCTTGCTTTACTAAGTTCTACTTAAATTATGATGAAATGTACGTAAAACAATTTTTTCAAATAATATAATTCATTTTGCTTTAAATCTTTTGCTTTTTGTACTAGACATCTGTCCTAAATACTTTGTAATAATTTGTAGCTAACTCTGAGTCTAATATAACCATTTTTGAATATAATTTTCCTGAGGCTCCTACAGCCTATTGTGTTCCATTAAAAGTAACTAGTTTTTGAGTCCAGATATTAATTATAAGCATCTAAAGGTTCACATTACTATTCATTTTCCTGATATATAGAATCCTATTTGCATACGTATCTCTTTCTGTAAGTTCTGTTTTATATAGTTTCAAATTATATATTAAATAAATATTACTATTCTCTTAGTTGAATGAACGTATAGCTCATTCAGTTAAGACATTTGGCCGCGTAGACCCAGGTTCACATCCCGCTGTTTCACATATATTTCTTCTCTTTTTACTCTTTCTGATATCATTTACCTTTAGAGAGATCTCTCGTTCTTTATAATAAAGTATTTAATTGTTTATCACACATCCTCTTTATACTTTTTAAAAAGAAAGGCATACTGTTTATCTATTCATTGAGAGTCCAACTTAACGGGATTTTACTGTATATATAAGTATATATATTTATATATATATATATATATATATATATATATATATATATATATATATATATATATATATATACATATATATACAGTAAAATCCCGTTAATGTATATATATATATATATATATATATATATATATATATATATATATATATATATATATATATATATATATATATATATATATATATATATATATATGAATATATATATATATAAATATATATATATATATATATATATATATACATATATATACAGTAAAATCCCGTTAATGTATATATATATATATATATATATATATATATATATATATATATATATATATATATATATATATATATATATATATATATATATATATATTAGGTATATTTGTATAAACATTTGAAGAATCATTTGACAACATTTTTTTATAATTTTATTACTTATTATTTAAACTGTTAACAGTTAATATCTTAAATATATCGTAACATAAAATCTTTTGCGTCTTTTTCGCAACTACACAATCCGGAATGCTTTTTCCGTAAGGAACTATTTCGAAAGTATTCTTACGAAATGATTTGTTTCGCAAGTTTTCTTTCGCAATGCTTTATTACGGAATTTTATTTATTTATATTTTCGTATAGCGCGTTACGGAATGTGCATTTTCGCATGTGCAACTTCCGTAATAACAATTCTATTACGGTAGATAAAAATGCGAAATTTTCGCAAGTTTTGTTTTTCGGCGAACAACCCTATTCTATACGCGGTTTTTTTTTAATTTTATTTACTAACAACGCGTATTACGGGTTGCTTACTGCTAGTTATTTATAATAATGTTATTATTGTTAATTTAATAATAATGATTACTAAATCATTTAACTAATGCACTATTACTTATAATAGATATTTATTAGATTTAATAACTACAATGTTTTATAATATTAAATACAATAATATTAAAATTTTCAATATCATTAATATGATTATATTAGGAATTAAGTCAATAACAATGTATTTGGTCTAAACGAAATTCTTAATCTAATACCGCCCCTTCCCCCGGTACAGAGTTCGTGAAAAGGGATTTTAGGAACCAAAATTGCGACACTTATTATGGTATCTGCGACTAAATATATTTTTCTGAAATTTGGCAGGTACTTAGATAATGTGTAATTAAAAAAAATCTTTGTTGATATACATTTCTAAAAAGTAATGCCACTAAAAAACGTTTTTCTTGCGCTACGTAAAACGCGATATATGCGTACCTATATTTAGTCAAAATACCCTCATTATGAGGGTATTTGTACTTTTATTTAATATAAATTCTTTTTTTTTCTCTTTTTTTATTTTTAAATGTTATATATATATTTTTTTACTGTTTGCTTTTCTTTATATAATTTTTCTACTTGGTTTAATGACCATATTTTACTATTATTTCTACGATTTGTAGAGGCTCTTTGGAAAGATTAGGTTTGTATTTCGCCATTTATATCTTCTTTGAGCCCCTGTCTGTTATTATTTATGTATTTGTAGTTATTTTTTATTTTTTGTGAAAGGGAATTGCAATTAATATAAACAACAAAATAAAAAATAATGATAAAAAATTTCACTTGGAATTTGTAAAAAATGTTGCTCTTGTTTGAGAAAGAAAGTGGAGAGAACATCACACTCCCATCATTGAATAAGTTTGAGACTATAAAATTTCAACCGGAAACTCGAGGCTCTCAGTATGATCTTGATCTGTTTATTTGATTTTTATTTGATCTTTCTCACTTGATCTGTTTAATTGGAAAACTGAGAAAAAATTGTCAAATAAAAATTGAATTCGTACAAAGTTCCGCAGCTAGAACACCTTCAACAGTAAAAAAAAGAGATTTTATTTTCTTATAGGTTCGTCATCAGCTAAACAACTTATTTATTTAAATTCATCAATAAGTGTAAAAGACCTCGCTCAACTTCAGGCAAAAATAGGGCTTTCATAGAATGGCATTAAAAGGTTAGCAGCTACTGTTAATCAGTCAACCTCACAACATATTGTTGATAAAAATTACGCCATAAAATTTGATGAATTCAGCAAGGAGCTTGTACTTCATTTAATAAGTTCATCAACTCAAGAAGGACTGTCATTATATTGCAAGGACTTTTATAAGCTTTAAAATGAAATTATAGCCACGTTTTTTAGTTCGAAAATTCACGTTGTAAAGATTGGAATTGATGGAGAAGATAAGTTCCTATATTATTGATTTAAATCATAAACCTAGCTTTCTCCCAGCAAAACTTTCACAAGCAAAATTTTTAAAGATACTGGTGTCAAACAAATAATTATAACTGTCTCTGAGAAGCTTTATAAAAGTTATACTAACATTTTGCAAGTATTTGAGTTGATTAATTTAAAAGATCGGGAATGTCCTGTCCTAGGATCTAAAATATTTGAATAATATTTGTGGGCTTCAAGCACATTCAAGTGCACATCCCTGCACCTTATATAAATCTGATTCAAAAAAACTTGTAAATTAAGTGAATTTTATAATTTTTGAATCTCTGGAAAAAAATCACTCTTTAAATCAACAGGTTCATATACCAGAAAAGCTTGTGGCTATAAAAATATTGTTTATTCGCTAATATTTAAACTACCTGGATATACTTTGGTTTTATTTTGAACTTCTTCTCATGAATTTGCATTTCCAATTAGGAGATGCAATTTCATGGGAGGAAGTTCCTTCCTCCCATGAATTTGCATCTCCTAATTGGAGTTATTAATCCTATTTCAAGTTTTTCCTCAAGCATCTCTTTTTACTGAGACAATACACAGTAAACAAACAAGGAAATGAGTTTAGAAAGCGCTACACAATATTAATATTCTTTAATCGATTGCTGAGAAACACTCACGCTATGCAGCTATTCATTGATACTTTTCAAAAGTTCAATGCAGTAGTGTCTGGCTGTTTTAAATGCAACCTTGATACAAACTACCTACAAATAATTGAGAGTGTCTTTTCTGGTATTGCAAAATGTGCCTATAACATGGCATTGCAAAATGTGCCTGTAGCAATCCATGCAGTATTTTTTTTATGTGAAAAATTTCATCCATAGACGTGACCAAGCTCTTGGGCTTTACTCAGAACAGTTAATAAAAGCATCCAACAGATATTAAACGCTAGCGCAACTTTCATATACATTGGCAAAGGTACAAACGACCCAATCATCATTGCAGAAGTTGCAATGTTGACTTCAATAGTAAACATTGCTTCTGAAAGTCATTTTTAAAAAGAGATTTATGAATGAATTATATTAGAATTTGTTCTATGTGAAAGAAATGTTTTTTTGTGAATATATTTTATGTTTGTTACTTGTATAACTTCAAGAATATGTATCATTTTTTTTCCTTGTTTATTTTATGTTTATATTGATGTATATCTATGTTTATATTGATGCAGATTTTTACTACTGTAAAAGCAAAATAAGTTTTGATTGCGCATGTTTGTCCATTAAAAAATATATATTTTTTATATATTATTTTTCATTTAAAAATCATATATAAAATTTCTTTTAGTAATTTATTTAAAAAAATTATTTACTAAAACCTCTAATCTCATAGCAGTAACAATACTTCTGCCATTATTTCTTACTATTACATTAAGTTTCTCAAGTAGTCCCCAACGCTTAAGCCATCCATTCATAAATTTTGTAAGTTCAGCTGAATTTTGGGACTCGAATTGATAAGGTACCTCGTAAAGACCAATTTAATTTCTTTTATATCTACTGTGAGAAAGTGCGCTGTTAGGCTCATCCCAAGCGAAAATTCACAACAGGCGCAGTACTGCGCCAGTACTGTCTAATACTGGCGCAATACTGGCAGCCAGTACTGGTTCGGCATTGGCATTTATCTGGGATGATAACGCTTCGCCAGTACTGGATGTCCAGTACTTAACCATTGCTGGCATCTGGTAATGGCATATTACTGCCTAATCGAAAATTCACAACAGGCGCAGTACTGTGCCAGTAAGAACTATAGTTCTTAACCAATGTTAGCAGCTGATATTAAAATAGTACTTCCTTGAAAAATTGAGCGCTGTCGCGCTCTATTAGCATCATATCTATCAGCTCACTATCAGGTTTTGGCGTTGTCGCGCCAAACCTGTTATCAGAGTCTGAAAATCATAATACACACAGACACAAACACAGACACACACACACAATTGACACTGTAGTATAAACTTTAAAAGACAATCTTTTATTACAAAAATTATATTATTTATACTTTTTAAGTAATTTTTTTTTGTATTATTATAAACAGATAAAATTATAGAATTTCGTCTTCATTTTCGATATCCTTTCGCTCTTTACGACTTTTTTTATTTTAATAATCGGTATCTCTTTCCACCATCTCTATCCTTTGCACCTGAAAACCAGCGACTTATTTGACTTGAAATTTCTTTTTCATTTTCGTCAGGAAATTTCATTGTAACTACTTCTAAAATAAAGATCTAAACTGTGTATTTAGGGGTTTAGTAAGAAATTAAATACTTCATATAAATTATGTAATATGTAGATTAATCTACATATTACATATGTAATTACATATTACATATGTAATTACATTTGTATTTTAATTACATACATATTTAATTACATATTACATATAAAAGAGATTACATATAAATAATATTTTATTCGTGTTTGCTTAAGTTAAAAATAAGACAATATACCTAGCAAATATTTGTAAGTTTCTGTACCAGAGAAATTTAACTTTTTTACACCGTTTGATTCTCGCCCAAAAGCACTGAATAGCACTTGAATATTTGGTAAAATAATCTTAGGAATTAAAAAAGAAAAATTTTCCGAAAGTTTAATGTACTTTTCACATTTAACATGATAAAGCATTTCTAAAAGAAAGAAAATTTTAATCTATATATAAAATTTATATACAAAATAAATAAATATAGTATTAATTATAACAAAAATAATTTTTAATAATACAATATTTCGTAGCAGACTTAACACTAATATTTCTAGCATTTTTTGAATCAGTATTAAACTATTTACCAGTTTTTGCATCATTACTAAATTAGTCTTCAATTTATTATCAAAATCAAGGAAGCTTTCTACATGGTTAAATGGTAATTCGTTAACTGTCTGTTCGGTCATTATTTTTTGAATATCAACTGTGTAATTGTGAAGACTAAACAATGTTCTTGTGATTTTCGCTTCCTCTCTAATATGATATTCGATACTTCTCCTAGCAGATTCCAGATTAGCTTTCGATGCATGACCATAAGCTTTAGTCATGAAAACATAAATTTTCTTATTAGTAAAGAAAAACCACTATTCATTTTAAATGAATAAATCGTTAATTATTATTTCATTATTATTGTCATTTTTTTTTAATGTTATAAATGAATAAATGTTATAATAAATTCCATTTCGACACTGGTGTGGTTTAAACATAAAGCTTCCATAATGTCATTTTCTTAATAAAGTGAAAAGTTAAATTAATTATTAACAATGAATTAAGAATTATAGGTAAAAACATTTCTGACAATATGCACAGCCACATGTAGGACAATACTTATAAATTGGATTTAGTATCACATCTAAAAAAATATTGTCAGAATTTTACTGAGAAAGCAATGATCAAAATTCTGGAAATGAATGGAAATTTTCATGTGATATACTGGAGTTCTTTATCATTTCTGAAAATAATAAACTTTTTGAATAATAAAAATTCCTTAAACACATTTTTTTTTTGTGTTTAACAATGAGTTATTTTTAATTATGATTTTATTTTTTGATTAAAGAAAGCATACGGTTTAGTTTCACTGGTTTACATTTAGAGATCAATATTTTCTTTATTTTCGGAGATGAGGACAAGGAATCATTAGATTCTTCATCACGACACGACGATCGCTTTTTCTTTACTTCAAAGACTCTTTTGAAATATCACTATCTCCACTGCTTTCAATACTAAGATCTAAAACACACAAGATATAGATATCTAGAAATGGTTTCATTAAAAAATATTAAAATAACAATTATATGTAAACAAAGAAATATATTGCATTATGTTTTTTATTTATTTCATCTTCGCTTAAATTTTTCCTGGAGTTTTCATGTGATATACTGGAATTCTTTATCATTTCGAAAAATAATAAACTCATTGAATAATTAAAATTGCTTTAACACAATAATGGTTATTTTTAATGATACTGATTTTTTTTTCGATTAAAGAAAACATACGGTTTTGTTTTGCTGGGTTACATTTAGAGGTCAATATTTTCTTTATTTTAGGAGATGAGAACGAAGAATCATTAGATTGTTCATCACGACATGACGATCCCTTTTCTTTACTTTAAAAGAAACAATGGATTCATTATGCTCTAAAACAGATCAGATATAGATATCATTAAAAAAGCCAGCAAAACAGTAATAAGGTTAAATAAATCTTTTGATTTTTTATGTTTTAATTTTTTTTTGAAAAAAAATAACTTATATAAACTTAAAGTCATACCTTTAAATGAAGAGATATCTTTTAAAGATGCTTTAATCTTAGAGCTGCTTAATTTAACAGGAGCAGATTCTTCTTCTGAACTGTTCAAATCTTCAAAATTACTGCTCTGAACTACAAACTCAGAGCATGCACTAATCATGCGTCGCAATCCTTGTTCATAGCTTTCGATAATGTAAATAAATAACTTTATATATGACAATATTAAAGTTATAATACATTTAAAATTGATTACATAAAGAGTTTCATTACATACTTTTTAATTAAAATAATTTCGAAACCTTTCCACAAAACTCCTGGTATAAATGACATTTTACTCATATTTTCTAGTACAAGATACTCGTTTTCAGATGGGTATTTACAGAATAATTTGTCTCTGTATGTTATTTAAAATTTTATAAATTATAAAACAAATTTTGCTATTATCACTTTTCTTTAATTTACTGTTACTAAAGCTTTAGTAACAGCAAATTAAAGAAAAGTGATAATAGCAAAATTTGTTTTATAATTTATGAAATTTTAAACAACATACGGACTGATAATCAAAATTTACCAAGACAAAGATGAAAAAACCCAGTAATATAGGCCTGTTTTTAACAGAACATTTAATAATAGTTTTTAATAAGAATTTGCTGCATTTTTCAAAGTGAATGGTGAAGGTGAATTATACTGTTTACGATAATTAATTATCGTAAAAGAAACATGTGCTTGAATTCTGGCACATTCTTTTCGCGAGGCTCGGAAATCCGTATTGTGCCAACGCTGGATTAAGGTATTAGTCCAGTGCTATTTTTCAGCACTGGCGCAGTAATGTCTTACATTTTAATCAGTACTTCGCCAGCACTGGCCGGCCAACTATTGGTAAGCCAATACTGGCGCAGTATTTTGCCTGTTGTAAGGAATGGCGCAATGCAAAAATTTCCGGTTGGGATGTAGTCTGATGCCCGCAGATATACTAACATTATTAGTTCTCTTTGCCAACAAACAAATTTTATCTGTTACCTTCTCATAAATATTGTGTATTTTATTAGTCGAGAAGTATTTTCGGCCTTGGCTTCAAAAAGTGAAGTATACTTTGGATTCAAAAATTAAAGTAACTAACAGGTTGGTAATCAGTGCATATCATTTCAGCCCTGGGATTATGATAATTTTGCAAAAGTTGCATATTGCATAGTTAGTATCATTTATTTTTATTTATTGCTTATAACGCGAAAGAAAGATACATTTTTTGCAATTTTATCTAAATTACAGTTTAATACTTTGCGTTGGTCGTTTTTAAGTAACTTTATTGCTAAATGATTGTTTACAATTAATAAACGATTAAACCAACGACCTTTTAACCAACATAGACAATTTTTAACTGAATTTTTTTCCCATGAAGTTTGAGAAGTCGGTCCAGAAATCAATGGTTTTCGCAGGGTCGACGACACGGTTTTGAAAGTGTAGGGGACACTACCTCATCTCAAAAAAAACTCTTCAATTTCTTTTAAAAGTTATTATAGTATTTAAAAAAAAGAAAGAATGTTCGCCCAAAAAAAGTAGGGGGAGGGTGTGCCCCCTCAGAAACGAGAGCAGACGCGCTCCCTCTTGTTTCTGAGGTGTGCAATCTACCACTGCGCCACGGCTGCTAAAAAGAAATATTGCATAGTTTTTGGGTTTTTTAATTGTTTTTTAGCCGTTTTAAAAAATCTAAATTCTGTTAAAATGAAGTTTTTAATCATTCAAAATTTTTTTTTTGATCATCTACTTTTTCATTATTTTGAACGCTGATTACGTTTTTCATTTGTCACAAACAAATAACAATAAAAGAAATTATAATGAAATACAGCAAAAAAGTGTTTTCTAAATTTTTTAATGGACTAGGTATCCGGTGTTTACTATCTGGTATATATATATATATATATATATATATATATATATATATATATATATATATATATATATATATATATATATATATATATATATATATATATATATATATATATATATATTTATATGTCGGTTGTTTCCATCTTTTTCGTTTGTTCTAATGTATATCTTTATTATATAAAAATATTAAATAATTTCGTGACTGTTAGTTATCTATTTTTATGCTTTTATTTTACACGACTTTTAACAATAAGTACACTGTATACTTATGTTAAGGTTTTTGATCAACGTTGCTGAACTTCAACATTAAAGTTAAATGTTAAAGTTAAGTAGCTGTGAAAGTTAAAGTTTTAACATAAAATAAACATAAGATAAAGCCTTAAAGAAACAATATTTTTGGTCACTGCGGTAAAATGTATATATATTTATCATTACAGAATGGTTAAGATGGATTTATAAAAGAAGTCAGTTTTTTAAAGCGCAAAAATAGGATTTTTAAAAGAGTTAAAATTCATAAAATTTCCTGAAAAAAAAGAGAATCGCAATTATTTCTATTCCCTGATATTTGGTGGAATAGAAAACGGAATCAGCCCACCTCTAGTAAATAAATTAGCAAAAATAAAAATTTATAACAACAAGCAAAGCATAACATTAAATTTTTTTTGTAACATTTTGAACGGTTTGCGTGTTCATAGTTACGTCATATAACAATGTAATGACGATTGAATTAAAAATACGGCTACGTCTGACATTAAAATTCGTCACAAATATAAAACTATTTTTTTAATTATAACATTAAAATTCACAGTTTAAAGTATATGAAGAGCGTACTAACATGAACCTGTTTTTTAAATATAACTTTTTTACGGTATGATTTTAATTCTTATTGTGTTGTTATATTGTGATATAGATGCATATGATTTAAAAGCGTAGAATCTTTTCAAATTACAAACACACACAAACACACACATACACTCAAATTTCTTTAAAAATCAAACAAAAATAAACAAAATGCCTTTTATGTTCATTTTACTTTAAAAACGATTTTATGTTATGGAAAATTATGAAATATAAAAAATATTATGGAATAAGCTACGAATACCATAAATAGTTTACTAGTCACTGTAAGAGTAGGTTTCAACATCAGAGCAACAAAATTGTAAATTTTCAATGCTTCTTATGCTTATATATATATAATGCTTATTCTTATTAGCTTTACAAATAAATTTTTCTTTAAAAGGTTCTATAGCGGTCAAACACGCAATACTCAACCTTTATTTATTATGTATTAAAAATGTTGTCGTCTAATGTCACGCTAACTCAAAGTTTAATTTGTAACTTCATAGATGCAGGCGTTCATATTTGTCATAAATACCATTCCATGTTAATTAAACATTGAAAAGGAATTCAGAAGTGTATCTATAATTCTATCAGTTCCTAAATATTTTATTGTCTATGATTCTTTTGACGTTTTAAATTCGTCTGTGATTCATTTTACATTTTGAATTCGTCTGTGATTCTTTTTACGTTTTGAATTCGTAGCGCCAATAGTAAAAAAAACTTGTATATGTTGAGACAATAAATTGAATAATATGAGGTTTTTACGAACATAAAAAAAGTTTTTTATGCTTTTAAATTGAAAAAAAAAAATAAAAAAAAATTAATAAAAAAAAGTTAGAATTAAAGAAATATGAAAAAAGATTAATTATGTATCTGGAAACAATGGTTAGTTAAAAGAAAAAGTGATTCAACCCAATATCATTACAATTTGGATTTAAATATTTAGCATTTGGAATAAAATTCCTAATATTTTCAAATATTAGGGATTTCATCCTAAAAACCGTTATTCATTAGTATGTCAAAAAAAGCATATTTTCAGAGATTTTAGAAAACAATAATATTATTATTTAAAATTTAAAAACAAAAAAATATTGTTAAAAAAAAAAAAAAATTGCTTAAGGCTCATAAAACAGTTTTAACAAAATGTTTCTTAGCAATATTATAAAGAGTATTGCTTTATATTACAAGAAAAAATTATTTTAAAAAACTTTATGAAAGTACGCTTCTTTTGAGACTCAGGTTGACATACTTTTGAATAACTTTTTTTAATTTTTTTTTTTTACTTTCTCTGTAAAATTTGGGATACTATACTAAATGCTAAAGATTTGAACCCAAATATCTTTACAACTTGACGTGTTGTTGAAAAATGAGTTGCATATTTGAAGTAAAAAAAAGAAACGCTATACAAAAAACATTTTGTTTGGTCGGCACCAGAAAGTTTTTTTTTGTTTTTGTGTTGACCTGTGTTATTTGAATAAATTAGTAATAGTAACGATTTAAAACGTAAATTTTTAAAATTTCTAATTTCGGCAATTTACAGATCATGCGTTTAATAGGTTGTTATCATAATCATGTGTTTATTAGGTTGTTATCATAATCGCAAAATTAAACTGTAATCATATTTTAAAAAGAATGTTAGCATATTTATAAAATTTTAAAAAATATGCGATGTATTACAATATTACAATTACAACAATTAACTGCAAAACAGCATTTAAAAAATATAAAAACTTATAGATAACATAAGTTTATTATCTTATTTATATATGTGAGAAATATTTAGCTATATAAAATATAGTAAGAATTCAAACTTTTTGATTATGGGATAATAACAAAAGAGAAAAACTGTGGTAGAAAGTAGCATTTGATAACATTATTAGAAAAGAGAATTGTAATATCAGTTATTTTGAAACTTGAAAGTGGCACCTTATAAAGTTTTTTTTGCACTGAAAATTAATTGACTAATATTAATTTTGATAGCATTTACGTTAAACTGCAAAACTATTACCCTAACCACTTGAAAAATTTTTTAATTTTGTAATGGCACAATTTTGTATGGTCAACCACGATGCTGAAGGAAAACAATAACCATAACTGGAAGCTTAATGAAGAAGCGGCAAAAACTCAATTACAACATTCAATATTACTTCAAGATTTTTTCAAACTATCACTTTATTTTTATCACTCAAAAACCAAACTTATTTATCTAAAAATGTCATTTCAACTTTTATCAAATTAGTTAACAGATAAATTTTAAAAAGTAATAGTTTATTCTTTTTTATTTATGCATACTAAAATAAATAGATCTCAATTCATTTTTGGTTGACTAGGTTATCTACTACGCTTGAATAGGATCCAGCACTGATGCTTGAAAATATTCCATCTTGTCAGCTTGAAGAAAAGTCAGCCTGTGATGGAACTTGGTATCTGAAATTCAACTTGTTTCTCTTTCGTTTACCCGTTCCCTTGCTAAAATGATATTTGACTAAGCCTGCCACTAAGAATTCAGTCCTTGCTGTAGACCGCTTGTGGACGTTTTCCACATCAAGTTTTGTTCTTTTGTTGTACCTCCTGATGAGGTGCAACAAAAGAACAAGCCTTAATTAATTAACAAAACAAATTGCTCAGAGCTAGCAGATGATACTTGATAAATAAACCAAAGCATCGACTGGAGATACTTATTCATTTCCAACGGCACAGGACTAAAAGGTGACTTAAACATTAATTGGGTAGGCTGGCTTAACTGAGAAATGCTCATTTTAGTGCTGAAGAAACATGATTTAATAATAAAAACAAATGCTTATATTATAAATAAAAAAGTTTTTTGTAAAAGCTAACTTTATCAAATTTTTGCGCACAAAACTTGAATTTTAAAATTAAATTTCAAAACCTTAATTTTTACTCAAATGATGTTCTTTTTACCAAAATCTTCAATAGTTTATTGATTCAAGTCAAAAATCATTTTCTTGGCTTAAGAATTACCTATAATTTGCACTTTTAAGTTGTACAAGTGTAAGTCATTTGTAAAATGGGTGGAGAATTGTTCCATAGGCATGGAACTTGTTTTTGGCTGTAGGGTCTTTTACAATATTTTGGTCTCCTCACTGTTTGATGGATAATCAACAAAATTGATTAACTAAATGATACCATATGGTACTAAACTTTTAAAAATTCTAAATACCAATGAAAAACCAATTTATAATTATATAATTATTATTTAAACTATATTTGTAAAAAATAGCAATTTTACTTATAAATCGAACTTTGTTGAATTAAAATTTAATTTACCCGTTGAACCACCAGCATCAGTTTCAGGATTTAAGAGAGTTGAACTTTTATGATTAGGGAACCTTAATGTCTCTTGTTTTTTATTAGGTTTTATCTTCAGTAAATAGTTGTATGATTTCTTTGTAGTACATCCAGTCTTTTTTAATCAAAAATAGAATGTAAACTTTATGTATAGTATATGTGTGTGTAAATTGTGTTATGGTGAGCAAATCTTTATGTTTGTTTGTGTGCTTGTGTGTGTGTGTGTGTGTGTGTGTGTGTGCGTGTGCGTGTGCGTGTGTGAGTGTGTGTGTGTCTTTATAAATAGTAGTATATGTAACAAATATTACCAAATAATTTTTTTAATAGGGTTGTAACAACCCTGTTTCACAGCTAGCGCTAAACATTTAGCAAAAACTTTGTCACTCCACAATACATTAGTATTTACAATTATATTTTAATTATTCCAGTATATATTTTAACAATTTTTTAGATAAGAATGGCGTTGGTATTTTTACTGCTCCATAGACATGTTTATAGTGCTGTTGGTATGTCTTGAATAATTTTAATTAAAATTTTTTACGAATTATTAAATATAATACATATATTTATTCTTTAGAAAGCATAACATATATTGCATTTTTATTTATTATTTAAAGAAATATTGTTGTAATAACGCTGTCATAGCGTTGGTCACTGCTTAAACGTGCGCGCATATATATATATATATATATATATATATATATATATATATATATATATATATATATATATATATATATATATATATATATATATATATATATATATATATATATATATATATATATATATATGTATATATACAGTGCTCAAAGTGGAGAAAAAAAGGTTACGGGGTGGTATTCGGTAAATTAAAAATACCATCCCACCTCATCATTGTTATATAAAGAGATTTATGAAATAGGTGGCGGGATGGTTTATACTTTATAAAAAGGTGACGGGATGGCATCCCGCCTCATCCCGCCTCACTTTGAGCGCTGTATATATATATATATATATATATATATATATATATATATATATATATATATATATATATATATATATATATAAAATTATTTTATTAAACTTACACACTTTATATACAAAGAAAAGTTGTTATTTTATTCCAGATCACAAGCAAATATAGGAGCGCTACGAGAAATATAGGAGGACTACGAGAAATATAGGCGGGCTACTCGAGAGCTGATGATTACGGGGCGGTAAAAATTTAAAACACTCTAAATAAAAAGATGGAACGGTTAACACGTTCCTCTAACCTAAAAATTGTTAATGTATAAGTTACCAAAACAAATTTTGCATGAGGCTTTCGTGTCTCTTGTCCCCTGACATAACCAGACGTACGAGAAACCAGAGGAAGTACAAGAAGTACGAGTAAAGGAAAGCTGCACCATTTTTACTGCCCTTATATCAAAAATGTTCAGGATAAATATTTTTATTGCAATCTAAAATGAGAGAAATTCGTATAAAAGCATATTTTAACATATTGCAAGATCTATCAGTTTTTTTATCCATTGTCGCACTAAGCCACTATATCGTAAGTTCATACAAACGGCGGCCAATAGTTTTAAAGAAATAAATAACTTTTCTTTTCCTTTTTTTTCTTTTTGCCCTATTAACAAATAATTTAATAACTTATTTAGTTCAAACACCTGGACGGCGCTATGATTTGACCCAGTTTTAAGAGTTTATATATAAATGTACAAATTTCTGATTTTTTTTTTTTAGTAATTCTTAATAAAAGAAAGTTTTTTAAAATTTCTTTGGCCCTAATGACTGGTTTATTTTAAAGGAGGACTCCGAACTACTAGCCACGTTTGATTATATTATTTATTATTAATGATATTATTTTGTTGGAGAAGATTACTTGTAAAAATAACCCATAACCTTCACAGACCTAATTAAGAAAATGTGTAACAGGCCATAAATACTTGAAAACACTTAGAATTCTAGTGAACACAAGTAATTCTATGAAAGGTTTCAAGCTTGTTTTAGCTTAATTTTAAAAAGATAAGAAATTATTTAAAAATACCTTTTGAATTTGCATTCGAAATGCAAAGGAAAACTTACTTTGAAAAATATTCTGCTAAAGTATTAATTTTTTATAATTGCTTTTAATATTGCTACATTTATTTTACACGTCAATGCTTTTATCTTCCAAATAATCTTCGTTAGTAGCTTCCAAATTGCTTATTATTTTATCTTCTAAATAAACAATTTATTGTCTCGAACATTTACGAGCATGTAGTTCACAATGTCGTCTAAAGTATTTGTTTTTAGCATTCATATGCTTCCTCGACTAAAACTGCCAAGGAAACTTGTGAGTTAAATATTATTTCTGATCCATGTGGAAGAACTTTGAAATGTGTTGCCGGTGTTTTTTTTTAATCATACAAATCTAAGTCTTGACGATGTTTTGCAGTAAAACTCACTGAATTCAATATTTGCAGACAACTTATCGCAACGGTGACATTTATGAACATTTTTATAACTATCTCATTAACTAAGCAAAGTATTATCTCTAATACTTTGCTTAGTTCTTTTGGGTCCAAGAATGCTTTTCGGCAAACATTTCCGGTTGCACTTACAGCAGGGAAATCAACTCTGAGATGCTTCCTTTTGAACATTAATTTTTAGATTAACTTCTTTTTGTTGCCATTTGTTGTCTTAAATTTTTTGCTTTCTCCATTTTTTAAATTCGATTCGGTATTAATTATGTAAAAGACACTCTAGAAAACTTATCCAAGCGTGTAATGAAGTTATCCCATAGATAAGTGTACCTTTTTTTCTGTAAATTCACTTAAAAAAGTTCTGTAAACACGCCATTGCAGTTAGAGTAGCTTCGCAAGTACAACAGCATTATCTTTACAATGTTTGTTACAATTGCTAAAACTGCTCTGTCAATCATGCAAAAAATAAAGTTCAAATCAATGATAATCAACTTTTCATTAACCAATTCAGTGTTTACTGGATACAAATCCAAAATTTTCTGTTTGACGCTGTTTGTCTAAAACGACTACGGCAGTTTCTTTGATCAAATGAAGTTCAATTGGCCTACAAAATTTTACGCTATAAGGCATCAAGTTGTTACAAATTGGTTTACGAAAAATCCTTTTCCTTATTTGACACACTGAGCCTTAAAGGTGTCGTTACAATTGCAAGCATGAATCTTGACTGTAAACAGAATTGGAAAACGCGTGGTTGTACAAAGCTTGTCCAGAAGATCCATACATGCCCAAAATGGTTAATAGCAAAATATTTTCACTTATTTTGTTACTGATATCCGAGTAGTATATTACTTCTTTTTGCATCATTTTTACAAGGCTTTCCGCGGTGTAATTCATACGTGCTTGTATATCTTGAATTGTATTTACTTTGACTCTTAATTTATTGACTTCCAAATGATTTTCCTTTTAACCTTGATTGCTTTTTTATCTGTTTTGAACTTAATTGATTTTTTAATGTCAATTATTATTGCAGTGGCTACTTCAGATGTCATTTTGTCGTTGTAACATGCCAGCTGAACAAACATATAATGCGAATCTTTATGTTTTTTAATGTCATGTTTTAACACATCAAACAAATTTTGAATATATTTTTTTTTTCGGGCTATAAGAAATGATTTTTCAACTGAATTAAATTTTTAATTAGCTAATTATTGCAAATAATTATCCAAATAATTGTCAGTTATCAATCGTAAACTATTATTTTTAATTGATTAGTGAATACAAAGTCTACATTGTAAATTTTTGATCAATTATCACTTGGGAAAACAAAAAGTTGAAAATTGGCTATAATTCAGATAGTACAAACTTCAAATAGAAAATTCTCGCATAGTTGAAAAAAATCGCAACCTATTGTTTACTTTCTTAAAAATATACTCTAATTCACGTTATTTTATAATAGTCTGGTTGATACCTTTAGATACCATATTTTTTGCGAGTTCATGAAAATAGGAAATTGCGATTTTAACTATTTTTTCTGCTTACAACATAATATTTTTTTTGTGAGCAAAAATCAAATTAGGGTAATGCGGGGCAAAATGAGACAGCGTGGCAATATGAGACAGTTCGCGTTTATCATGATGCCAGCCCTACAAATTGTTATTTGCATGATTTTTAAAAGTGCAGTTGTGTTCAAAAATTATTTTGTGTCAAGAAAAATATAATGAGTCACTTTGAAAAAAAAAGTCGAGTAGAAGGGGAACCATTTCATCTCTCTGCTTCGCGAAAATTACAAATTTTTAAGTGTTGTTATTATATTTTTTCCAAGCCTTTTTTGATCTCACTGAGTGGAAAAGCTTTTTATATTTAAAGTTTTTTCTTTATTAGAATCTTTAGGCCTTTTTCTATCATTTCCATTCTTTGGTATTTTATTTCTTTAATAAAAAAGTCTGGAAATTAGACAATTCGATGCCAATATGATGCGGGGCAAAACGAGACATTCTGTTTGTATTTGTTTTGCCGATATCTAATAATATGTTTGTTTAATTGTTTTACACTAAAACAACAAACACAGCAAATGTTAATATTTACATGCTTTAGATTTAAATTTATTATACTGTATTTACTTACTTTTTATTTTGTTAATTGAAATGTTTAGTTGTTATCCAATATAGAACTATGTTTTATATTTTGGTTAACTTATATTAAAATATAATAAATATTTAATCAAATTGAAGCAAATAATTGCCCGATGTTTATATTTACTATGTTTGTATTTTATAATCTTATTGTATTGTATATGTAATTATAATGTAATAAAGTAAGTAGTATATCAAATATATAGTGAGTAGATTAAAACATATAG
The DNA here is from genome assembly GCF_022113875.1 of Hydra vulgaris. Lineage (NCBI taxonomy): Eukaryota > Metazoa > Cnidaria > Hydrozoa > Anthoathecata > Hydridae > Hydra > Hydra vulgaris. Next base: position 28,581,071 of record NC_061156.1, on the reverse strand, counting down.
ATTATTGCAGTAAACTATAAACAAAATACAATGAATGTTATGTGTGCTTTAAATACATAAGTTCAATATATGCATATATGGTTTTATTAGTTCTTGTAGTGGATATATATATACATATATATATATATATATATATATATATATATATATATATATATATATATATATATATATATATATATATATATATATATATATATATATATATATATATATATATATGTATATATATATATATATATATATATATATATATGTATGTATATATATATATATATATATATATATATATATATATATATATATATATATATATATATATATATATATATATATATATATATATATATATATATATATATAGGAGCGAAGTTAATGTTCAAAATGCACAACCTGGGCTCATTCGGACTCTTTTTCGTTTTAAAATACTGGTCAAGCAATTTGTGATTTATGTGACTAGTGACAGTTTGATTATTGCTGTAATATATTATAAAATGTATTTCTTGCTAATCCTCTTAAAGATCTGTTTTGTTTAACTTTATTTATTTAAATTACTAAAAAAAAAAATCTGTCTCATTTTGCCCTTGTATGCGGGGCAAAATGAGACATGATAGATGCTGCCAATAAATGATCTCTGGTGACCAAACCACTGCAGTTTTGCAACTCATATTTAGTAAGCTTCAAGTAGGATGGTAGAAGAATTGAAAAATATCAAGTTATTTTTTAAAAAAATTGTTAGACGGGCCGTATTAGATAAATTAGTGCTTAAGTGTCTCACTTTGCCCCTCGTTAGGGGAGACCGGGGTTGGTTGCAACAGGGGTAAGATGCAACAATGCGTTTTAAAGAATAATTTTTACATATTATTTTTCAATTTTTTTACATTATATAACTATAATTATGACACGCAAGTTATAAAAAACTTATAGTAATAAACTTAAAAATTTAAAAGTTATTGATAATTGTTTTTTTTCTATATAAATTTCTAATTTTCGTTTCAATGTTTTTTTGGGTTTTACAAAAAACTAAGAAGTATATGACAATAATAAAATAATAGTAAGTTAAAAAAATCTTTTTCAAACACAAAAAGTAAAAAAAAATAGATTTTTTTAATATGGCTAATTGTATGCATTGATTAGAGTGATCATGATGCCTACGGGGTAAGTTGCATCAAATTGCTCGGGGTAAGTTGAATCACAAAAGAACTGCGGACTTTATTAATTTTACGCACTTTTCTAAATAATCGACTTTTTTTTAATAACAAGACAGCAAAGAAGTTTTTGAAAAAAAATTATAATTTTAAAGATAAGACTATGTAACGTACATATGTATGTTATATTTATAAAGCATATGTATATATGTCTAATAATATAAAAGATAAGTTTATATTCTATGTTTATATTTATATTCGAGGATTATATAATCCTCGAATATAAATATAAACATAGAATATAAACTTATCTTTTATATTCAAAGACATATATATATATATATATATATATATATATATATATATATATATATATATATATATATATATATATATATATATATATATATATATATATATATATATATATATATATATATATATATATATATATATATATATATATATATATACATACATATATATATATATACATATATATATATATATATATATATACAGTGTGTATATATATATATATACAGTGTGTATATATATATATACAGTGTGTATATATATATATATACAGTATATATATATATATATATATATATATACAATGTATATATATATATATATATATATATATATATATATATATATATATATATATATATATATATATATATATATATATATATATATATATATATATATATATATATATATATATATACATTTATATATATACATTTATATACATACATACGTAAAAGTTATAATTACATTATTAAAATATTATTATTATTAAGTACATACTTAAAACATTAATAGGTATATAAATAAATGTAGCAATTTAGACTAAATTATATAAAATGATTTTTGTAATGTGTTTTTTTATTGTTATGTTATTTAGAGGTTTAATAAAAATTGTAAATGCGAACTTACAAGAGAAAAACTGAAAAAGGACTTTATCCAAAAGAAGTAGTAATAGAGGCAGCAAGCCACGTTATTGATGGAAGAGTAACATCAGTTCGTGCATCAGCAAAAAAGTTTGGAATCCACTACTCGACTCTTTCTCGTTATATAAAAAAAGTTAAAAAAGCTGTTGATATGGGAATGCCACTACCTTATCCTGGATATAAAAAGAATCAAGTTTTTACTTATGAACAAGAAATAGCTATTGCTTCATATATATCAATATGTTCTGATATCTATTTTGGATTATCACCATATGAAACAAGAAAGCTTGCATTTGAATGTGCAGTAAAGTATGGTATTATTTTTCCCAAATCGTGGTTAAAACATTCCATGGCTGGTCCTGATTGGATGAGAGGGTTTTTAAACCGACATCCAAGATTGTCTATCAGAACTCCAGAAGCAACAAGTCTTGCACGAGCAACTAGCTTTAATCGTGCTAATGTAGGTGTTTTTTTTCAAAAATTATCAGATGTTTTAGATAGGCATCATTTTTCTGCATCAAATATCTTTAATGTTGATGAGACTGGTATCACCACTGTGCAAAAACCAAACAAAATAATTGCTCGTAAAGGCATTAAGCAAGTGGGTGCATTAACTTCTCAAGAGCGAGGGACATTAGTGACAATGGTAATAGCCGTAAATGCATATGGCAATAGTGTGCCTCCAATGTTTCTTTTTCCAAGAAAGAAATTCTTTGATCACTTTATTCGTGATGGGCCAAATGGCTGCATTGGTGCTTCGAATGGATCAGGCTGGATGAATGAGGAGTGCTTTATTACTTACATAAACCACTTTATTCGACATGTAAAGCCATCAAAAGAAAGCCCTGTGTTATTACTTTTAGACAATCATCAATCTCATTTATCTATTCAATTAATAACATTGTGTAAAGATAATGGTATAGTTTTGCTTTCTTTCCCTCCTCATTGTTCGCATAAGTTGCAACCTCTAGATAGATCTGTATTCGGACCATTTAAAAAATGCTTAGCTAATGCACAAGACTCATGGATAAAAAGTAGTCCAGGGAAAACAATGAGTATATATGATTTACCAGGAATTGCAAAAATAGCATTACAACATTCTCTTACACAACAAAATATATCTTCTGGTTTTAGAGTGGCAGGAATATTGCCATATAATAAGGATATATTTTCAGATGCAGATTTTGCTCCATCATTTGTTACGGATCGTCCAGCAACCCAATCTAATGCAGCTATTGATATTAGTATATCAACTTCAACCTCAGATGCAATTCCATCTGCAGTTTCAAAATTTTCCCCTGAGGTTGTAAGACCGCTACCAAAAGCACGACCCAGGAAAGAAATACTCACTAGATCAAAGAGAAAGCATACAGAAGTACTCACAGATACACCAGTAAAACAGCGTCTTATGGCTGAAAAAGAAATTAGTTCTAGAAAGCGAAAATCTGCTAGTACTTCTGCATCAAAAAAAAAAACAATAAAAAAGTATAATTGTTGACTTGAAATGTAATGAAACTCTTTAGTTTCTTTAATGCTAGTTTGTTTTTTTATGAGCCTTTATTGCTTGGAAATTTTTTTTTTTGTTATCAAAGTTAGATTATTGTTTATTTTTATGAAAGTTGTGTTTTATATTATTTATAAAACTACTCTTGCATTTTTATAAATTGATTTAATGTTTACTGAATAACTAAAGGAATACTTTTTTAAAAAAACACTTAAAAGTTTAAATAATATATGAGCTTAAATAATAATCCTCATTATTTTCTTTCTTCAGTTTTTAAAGTCTTTGAATGTAAGCATTAGTTTACTAAACATGTCAGGTACATGTCAAGTCTAAAATACTACTTTTCTTTTCTTTTAATTATAATGTTTTGTTGCCAAATAGAAATTACAGATTAACTAGTAATTTTTATGTGAACTCTGCAAAGCTTATACTTTAAAAGTATTGTGTTGCAACTTGCCCCGTGCACTGTTGCAATTCGCCCCGGTGCGGGGTAAAATGCAACATATTTTTGTTTCACTATTGCGGAATAACTAAATTTGATATTTTATTTATCAATGTTGGATTAATACGTAACTTAAATCTATTTTATAACCCTGAAAAATAAAATCGAAAAAATATATATTTAAAGGGTATAAGTTACGTTTTTAAAATTTTGTTGCAACCAACCCCGGTCTCCCCTACGCTATATACGTCTTAAAATGACGTATATAATTTGATTTTTAACATATAAAAAAATTAGCATAAAATTTTTTTTTTCATGAAATGTTGCATTAAAAAAAGAAGCATATAATTTTTTTAAAAAACTTAAATTTGACAACCATTTTTGACTTTGCTGGTCACTATCTCATGGACTACTATCATTAGAGTAAAAGCATTTTGGATTTTCTATAATCTGAGTATTTTAAAGCAGTAGAAATTTAGTTCTCGAAAATCAGAGACAACTTATTTTTGTATTTTGGCCACCCCAAAACACATAGTGTAAGCGTCACACTCTTAAGATGCGAGAACCACTTAATAATCTGAGAATCATTAAATGTTTTGAAATAATTTTTATATCATATTTTTATTTTTGTGCATGTTTTTATTAAAGTATTTTATTTTAAACATACACAAAATTCAAATTCAAAGTCAAATATTTAGAAAACGTTTTAGAAAAATTTTTTCGTATTAAATTAGTTAGCCGGAAATAAAAAAGTGTTAAACTGATAATTTTCTTTTTGAACATTACAGCTTGTTAATTTTTTATATTATTTTGTTTTTATAACTACAAATGAAAAAAGTTTTGGGAAAATAATTTGAGTTTTAGTACACAGTTCACACCCGTAAAAATGAACTGAATTGAAAGTCAATTTGTTGCATAAAATTTATATCAAATAAAAATCTTGCTGCTTTTGTAGTAACGCAATTCAATCAAATAATCTTTGCGGACTGATTTAAACGAAAAAAAACGATTATGTAAAACTTTTTTTTGGCTGTCTTGGTTTTTTATTAATTTGATGTATCATTAATTTAAAAATATAAGCATAATGCAGAAAACTGCATAAAAGTTAATAACCAAGCAAATGAGGGTCTTCAACCGTTAATGTAAAATTTTTAATGGTAAATTGGTGCAGTTGCGGTTTCTTCTTTAAGTGTCTTTGTAATAGTCTCGGAGAAATATCTTTTATACAGTCAATTCAAAATATATTCCACTGAAATAAGACTAACAAAAATTATTTTTTATAAACTTCTTATCAATAGAGCATAAACATATACTGATCGTAAGTCATTTTTGAAAAGAGGAGTTTCAAAAATCTTTCAGTGTTTGGAAAAATCTTTTGCAAATGTATGTCTAAAAAATTAATAATTTCTTTTAAGTCACCTTCGACATCTTTAAAACTTTTCTTCGACATCTTTAAAACTTTTTTTCGACATCTTTAAAACTTTTCTTCGACATCTTTAAAACTTTTCTTCGACATCTTTAAAACTTTTCTTCGACATCTTTAAAACTTTTCTTCGACATCTTTAAAACTTTTCTTCGACATCTTTAAAACTTTTCTTGCTCATATCCTAAGCAATTTTTAACTTCTATAAAATAGTTTTTTAAGAATCAAAAAGTTCTAGACTTTTATGCTGTAATTTAACTTTTTTAGATTTTTTTTACCAGGTTTTGCAAGCTTTGTTATGGTAAAGTTAACTGCAACTTTTGTTTAATATATTTGAAATGATCAAACAACTATATGTAGGTCAATAAATAATAATAATAATTTGTTAAAGAAAAACAAGTGAAAATATGAATAATCAATTTATGCTGTGCGATTCACTAATTTACATATATTGTTTTAAAAATCATCAACTGTCCGTCAAAGTAAATTGTCCAGAGTAATATTCTTACATTTTATTATTTGGCAGTAAATGAAGGCCTGTTTACACAAACATTTTCTTTCGTTGTGGTGTCGAATCCAAAGTATAGCCAAATAAATTAGCAACTATCCCAAATGTGTAATCAACAAGCAATTAAAGTTACTCAAAAAGATGTGGAAACTAATGTGGATTTTAAGTTTTTAGAGTTTCTTTTGGAAAATAATTTTTTAAAAGTAAAAGGCGTGGAAACTGGCTTAAGGCTAATCATTAGCTGAAATCAAATGAATTAGACTAATCCATTAGTCTAATGGGTTATTCTAATTCATTTGGTTTCATAACTCCAATTACTTGCTCGATTTAAAAAAGAGAAGAGGCCCTACGGGCATTTGTTTTTAAAAATTACGTTCCAAAAGTCTTTTAAACGTTTTTTAAACGTCTTTTAAAAAACGTTTAAAAGTTCTTTATGTAAGAATGTTTAGAAGACGTTTAAAAGACATTTTAAATACATTTAGAACGTAAGTTTTAAAAACAGATACCCGCTGTGGAAATAAAAATACTGCTTTTCTGCATATATATATATATATATATATATATATATATATATATATATATATATATATATATATATATATATATATATATATATATATATATATATATATATATATATATATATATATATATATATATATATATATATATATATATATATATATATATATACATATATATATATATATATATATATATATATATATATATATATATATATATATATATATATGCAGAAAAGCAGTATTTTTATTTCCACAGCGGGTATCTGTTTTTAAAACTTACGTTCTAAATGTATTTAAAATGTCTTTTAAACGTCTTCTAAACATTGATCATTTTGCAGGTTTTCTGAACGTGATGCAATGTCGACATTGATTAATATAAGAGCTACGGGTTTTCTTAATTATTGAAACATGTTTTTATAATACATGTTTCAATAATTCTTGCCAACTCTATATCAATAATCAATAATTCTTGCCAACTCTATAGAGTTGGCAAGAATTATTGATTGTGAAGTTTTTATCGCAAGAAAAAGTTTTAAATTTACGATAGCAAACTTGGTTAAGTTAAAAACATATTGATACTTTTAAATTTGTAACTGGTATATAATAAAAAACAGCAAGTAGTTTGCTGAGGAAATTAATTTATTGGCGTGGTTGTCTATGAGACAGATTACTATATCAAAATGAACTTTTATCAGAACCTTAAACCTTGTCGCTATATACTTGCTAACCATATTTATTAATTTTCTGAATAAAGTCTTCTATACCAGCTTGTATTTTAATTTACTATTATTAATTCACTATTAATAGTAGTTAGTTAAAATACATTCATTATTAAAAATGCTATATGGGCAACATTAAAAATCATAGCTTTTACAAAAGACTACAATTATCTGGACGCAAAATCTAGACAGCTATTGTTCCTATACGTAATGTTTATGAGTAGAGCCAGTTGATGTATAAAATGTTACCCGTTAATTATATGACTGCGAGGGTCACTTTATTTGTTCGATAATACCATCTTGAATAAGAATGGGTTTGATCATTTTACAGTGTTGTGAAAAAGTTAAGAACTACTTAACAAAAAAATTATTTTCAAATAAAATTAATTAATTTTTCTTCTAAAGATAACAAAATAGTCTTTTTTTTTTTCACACATATTAAATAGAACATGAGAAAACAGATTTTTTTTTTTTTTTTTCGAAAATTATAAAAATATAAAATAAGGATTAAATATTATGTATTAACTTTTTCCAATATTTTTTTTGTGAAAATGTTAAGATCCACAAAGAATCTTAACTTTTTCACAAGTGCTAAATGCGCTTTTTTTAATTGATTTTTACCTTTTTTAATTAAATATTTTATTAATGACCTGAGTTATTACCAAAAAACCAAAAGTATTAAAAAAAAGTATTAAATTTCAAACAAAAAAAAATTCTCTTCTTTTGAAAAAATGAGCAGAAAAGCTATTACCGATTAAGATCGTGTAAAAGTAATGCATTATCACCAGGAAGGTAAAACCGCTCGTGAAATTAGAAGAATAATATAACGATCACATAGTTCGGTGCTAACAATCATTAAAAGATTCAGAGAGACGAAATCTTACGTTGATCGCCATCGCTCTGGAAGACCGCGTTTGACGACACTCAATAATGACCGTCTTTTAATCAGGTTGGCAAAGAAAAATCGAACTATGTCGTCGCATGAATTAAGAAGGGAATGAAAGGTTTCAAACGGATGTCAAGCATCGGCATCACTTGTGCGTAGGAAACTAATAGCTAACAATATGCTATGGAAAAAAGCTGTTCTAAAACCGAGACTTAACAAACAACATATAAAAAAGCAAAAAGAATTTTGCCAAAGTGTCAAAGAATGGTCTAAAGAAAAATGGAGGACAGTAATTTCAGTGATGAGATGTATAATATAATCTTGATTGTATCGTTCAAAGAACAAAACAAGGTAGCGGGTTGGTCGGAATATGGTGCTGCATGACATATTATGGTCTTGGTATGTTTAAATTATTTGATGGTCGACTCAACTCTATTTATTACGTCGATATTTTAAATAATACTTGTTACCATCAATTGATGCACTTGAGCAAAGCGTTCCATTCATTTTTCATCAAGATAATGCACCATGTCACCGGGCTAAAATTGTCTCTGAATGGTTCGAAAACAAAAATATTGAGCGTCTAACTTGGCCACCAAATAGTCCAGATCTAAATTGTATTGAAAATCTTTGGAGTTGGCTTGATAAACAGATTGGCAAGAAAGTACCAAGGAGCCTTAAGGAGTTGTGCAACATTTTACAAATAATACTTAGAAATATTCCCAAACATATTTTAGAGAATTTAATAGACTCAATGCCAAATCGTATAAATGAGTGCTTAAAAATTCATGGTAGAATTACGCGGTATTAGGTAAAAATTACCGTTTTTTGTTCTGTGGTTCTTAACTTTTTCACAATTTTTTTAAAATAAAAATTACCTACAAAACTTTAATTATATATTTTTTTTATTTGTTTAAAAGTCTAACCGTTATCATTATTTTTTATTTTGTTTGTCTATTTCCTGAAAATTATTATTATTATTTTTTTTACCAGAAAATTATATTTGACTAAACAAAAATTTAAAAAAATAAATAAATTATGATTTGTTTTTTTGGTGGTTCTTAACTTTTTCACAATACTGTAATATGATTATAGTTGATTAATGTAAACGTATATACTCAGGTGGCCAGTAAACTTTCCTGTTTATTTTCTATGAAAAAATTATCAAAATTTAACATAAAAAGCAACAAAAAATCTCACATAGCCCTTAACTTTTTCCCAAAAACATAGTCTTCCTTCAAAAGTGCTCTTTTGAAAATAATATCATCGTCTCATAATAACATCATTATTTAAAATTGACTTTTAAATAATGAGTTATTATGAGACTTTAAAATGGCATTTTTTGCAATCTCATTTTGATTGTTAATTCAAATATTTACTTATAGCTTGCAACTAAACCAACCAAAATTCCCCAAGTTTTTTATAATTTATTTAATCACCTGACATTAGAAAAATTTCCAAGTTGCTGGCCACCCTGATTATAAGTAATATAACTTATAAGTAATAAGAATAATTTTATAGAGAAGCATTGTATTATTATTTACAGATTAAAAATCTAAATGTATTTTAAATAAAGGTATTAGTTTTTAAAAAATAATTTGGTTTAAAAATCTTTTCATAATCGTTTAGTACTTTTTATACTGTACTGAACTTGTTTCAAAACAAGTGTCAAATTTTTAAAATTAGCTAATTTTTAAAAATGCTATAATTTTTTAAAAACTAGATCTTTATCATTTACTGCCAACTTTTTTCTGTTGATTTGTTACTACTTCTTGTTACAATTGGCAATATTAGGTGTCTTTAACCACTGAACTTTGTATGCTAAATTACTATTTCTTAAAAATATTCAATTATGATGTTGTTATTCATTAAATTCCAAAAGATTTTTGAAAGCAATATAAAGTGAAAAAATTTATAAAAATTTTTGTTGTTGTTTTACGAGATCAATCTGAATATAAAATTTGCAGGACATAAAATATATACATAAAAGTTTTTAATAGCAATCAAAGGTTATAAAAATAATAAAAAATCTTATTTTTACAATATAAAAAAATGTAACTTAATTCTAAGGAAAAAAAGTTCTATAGAATTTCTATAAACTTTTGAAACATAGAATTCCTATAGAATGTCTATTAAATTCTATAGAAATTGCTAAAGATTTTTTTTTAAAAAGAAAAATAAGTAGAAAAAAAAGCTCTATAGAAATTTTTATAGAAGTTAACAGAGATTCTATATAAATTCTATAGAACTCTATAGAATTTCTAGAGGCCATATGTTTCAAAAGTTTATAGAAATTCTATAGAACTTTTTTTCCTGGGTATTTATGTAATTAGTTGCATTTTTTATGTAACTAATTATTTCAATCATTTTTCAAAATGAAGACAAAATTTTATATAAGGATTTAAAAGAAATACAAAAAACACTTATTAAGTGTATTTATATTATGAACTTATAAATGTATACTTGTAAAGTTTTAATGTTTTCTGCCAACAAATATGCGCGCTCATGATTTTTACAAAAAAATGTGACGTGTACTGAATGTCATCTATATCCGACCTAAAAGGAACTCTTTGCTTTGACCAAATTTTGTGCCACGCTTTTTTCAGTATTTTTAAGAGTAGCACGATATGAACATGTTTTGCTGTGTTATTTTGTTAAAAATTTTGGTGGACTTGTATTCAAAGCTGCCCCCCGCCCCCTCCTAAATTCAGTAAATACAACAATTTACGAGTTCAACTTTTATTTAATTTGTTTACTTGACAAAGTGAAAAACGATTGGCGCAATTTAGCTCAGAATTCCACCAAATTTGGCGCAATTTTACAAGACTTTCATTGGAATTGTTGCCCTTATAGCATTTTATGGCACTTATAAACAAAGAAAATTTAATCAGATTTTTACTGCATAACCTATTAAGGGATGCTCAGAATGTATGTGAATGTGGACATAATATGAATATTAAAAAGTTTAACTGCTGTAAAGTAAATCTTTTAAGTTTTCAGCTCTTTTAAACTTAAATTAAAGGTTTATTTGTTATTCGTATGTATTTAATTTTTTTTTTAAATATATATGGAGATGTTGTAAATGTAAAAAAAACAAAAACAAAAATATACAAAGTGGATAATTTAAAAATTCTACTTCATTGGTTGTAGCCGTTATTCTCCAACTTATGTTTCTTTGAATTGCAGAGGTCCCTGTGAGAACTGCTAATGATATAGTCGGTGTGAGTGCCAAAACTTCTCTTCAGTAGTATCAATACTTGAGAGACGTCTGTACGTTTACAGTGTTTAATCTTCCCAATATAGTTTAGTTCGGTGGACCTGGTCATGTAGTCAAAATTGACGAGTAGCTAATGTTCAAAAGAAAAAATAATGTTGGGTTTCTTGCGGAAAAACTTTGGATTTTTGGCGCATATGACTTAACAACAAAAATGATGAACTTATTTATTAATTTTTGTCAAGCAACCATTTACAATTAAAGGTAATTTCCAATAAAATATTTAAAAGTATTAAATACAAGTACATTTTCTTATTTTTAGTAGTTACGAGACCAGAGAACCTGAAGAAGATAAAATCTTATCATCAGTAACCTTTGATAATAAAAATTAGAAATAAAAGTGTAATGTTAGAAAAAATCATGTAAAGAATCTTGATTGGCAATAAGTTTGAATATGTTCTTTTTAAAAATTTGAGAGGTATTGGCTTCTTTAAATTTTCAACTCAGACTTGTAAAATGGTTTCATAGTATTGGGCCATGATAGGAAATGGCAATGGTCGTAAGTTTTGATATACGAAAAGGGTTTTTAAATCTTCCGATAGATTGAGTATTGTGTCGGTTTAATGTTTTTTAAATCTTCCGATAGATTGAGTATTGTATCGGTTTAATGTTTTTTAAATCTTCCGATAGATTTATTGTATCGGTTTAATGTTTTAGAGAAAATATTTTCAAAAACCTTAAGCGTTTTTTTTTTGACTAATGTTGAAACATAAATTGTGTAATTTTGAAAATATTTAGTTCATAAAAATAAAGTGCAATCATGCTTTTTAGAAGAGGTTTAGCATTTGTGAAGCAATTTTGAAAATGAACAATGCGTACTGCATGATTCTGTTGTTTAAGGAGACATTCGAGTTTAGATTTATTTATAATATCCCAAACCATAGTCATAAAAAATAGATAGTCTGGTCACTCGGGCCGTACTAAGTGATTTTTCTAATATTCATTAAAAATGAGCTATGAATGAGCTATGAATCATGTTTTAACATTTGTTACAAACTCATTTTACAATAATTCTTTTGTAAATTTAAATGATTTGTCGTCATTTGAACTTTCAGATAAAAATAAAGAAATTATCTTGTATCTAACTGGTTATGTATTCAGTACATTTTATTGCTGAGTTCGCAGTTTGCGGGTATGGCAGCAAAAGTTAAGCACAGACTGCCTTTCACTTCTTAATGCTGGTAAAATAAAACATTTTTTTAAGAATATTGAAACATCCACAGTGTCTTACCAAAAATTTGTAAATGCTAAAAATTGAGATGGTTTATGGAAAGAGTCTCCTCCAGTTTTAGAAATTTTTACAAAAATTGAGCTTCTTTTTCGCCATCAAAGTAATGGTTTTGTAAAAAAAATTGATTCAGAACTGATTGTAGCCAAAATTTTAAAAGACAGTTTTGTAATTGCAAGCATATCTGAACTTCTTAGTCTTTTCACAAATTAAGTATCCAAAGAACTGTCATTAAACTTGTCTTATCATCTGGTTACACTTTATGTTAGAGTGAGATCTTTTTCATATGCAAAACAAAAACTAAGTATCCAAAAACTTAAAAAGAATCACACAAAGTCAAAATAACTCCGTTCAAAAATGAAAAAAACATCAATTGTATTCAAATAAATAGTTTAATGTTAAATCACATTCAAAATCGGCTATTTTCATAGCCACAAATTTTACAAAAACATAGTTGGCATAGAAACTCTGTTATTTATTTGTCATAAAAAATATAGTTAAAAAAAAATGTTTTGATTTGTTTGTATCAATAAGTCATAGGTAAGACCCCCAAGACTTTAACTCCAAAGGACCCTTATCAAAATGTAGTACAAAATTATAATATACACATAATAGTTTTAAATTGGTATTAAACAAATATTTTCACTTTCTGCTTTGACTTACTCGTAGAGAGTGTGTGTGTGTGTGTGTTGTTTCATTAAGATCAGAACTGGGTATTTTTATTATGATACTACCACTAGAAAGATTGCTAAGGTTAAGGAACTCCTACCTTGATCAGGTCACCCTTCTATAAATTATAGGTGTATATATATATATATATATATATATATATATATATATATATATATATATATATATATATATATATAAATAAAGCGTGGATGCAGCATTTTTTGATGTTTGAGATATCTTACTTCCAGACATTGAACAAACTCCAAAAATTTATGTTTATTTTTATACCAAATAAAGATGCTTTGAAAAAAATGGCTCTAAAATTTTAGTTACACCTGCCCAAAATGTGAGAGCAAGAAGTTGGTAAAATTATTTTTTAAACTGTTCTTAACTAAATCTATATTCATCGATGAATGATTTTTTGGGGTTGAAAATTTTATAAGGCCATAATTATTGAAGGCATTAAGAAATTATTGTGTGAGTTTTAAAATTTATCGATGAATATAAATTAGGTTAAGAACAGTAAAAAAAAAAAAAAAAGTTATCAACTTGTTGCTCTCACGTTTGGGACAGGTGTAGCTAAAATTTTAGGGCTTTTTTGTTTCCAGTCTCCAATCATAAATTTTTGTAAAGCATCCCTATTTGATATAAATATAAACATAAGTTTTTGGAGTTTGTATTTAATATTTATTTGAAAATGTTACCATCCTCAAACTCATGAAAATTAAAACTTTCAATGAAAATGACTAAAAACAACAAAAACCAGGAAACAAACATTCAAAAAACTATTTAGAATTTGTATTAGAAAATATTTTATATATGAAGAAAAATAGTCTTTCATTTGAGATTATATATATAGGACCACTCCGAGCTCAATTGGGTCAAGATTATATTGTGACACCAAACACCAAAGTGAAAAGACGTCAAATAAAGTTTTTTTGATTTCTTTACAGGTAATGTAAATATGCTAAGAGCAGGCATTGAACCAATGATATATTGCTTCTAATGCAAGCAATCTAACCACTACACATATACATACAAGGCAACTTCATGCACCCAATAAGATGTAGGGGCAGCAAATTTAGGGAGCTTTTTTCAAATTATAGAGGTCCTTAAACGAAATTTGAGGAACTAATAATCTAATACCTATTAATGAAATGTTTTTAAAAATATGGTGTCCTAATGACAGGTTTTAAATATACATTTTTTATATACCCAGTACTTAAAGGGTACCTTATAAAAAAATATTAAAAATTACCCTGCACTTATAAAAAATAGATGAGCTTTAAGAAAGTCACCCAGTTTTACACCTGATTACGCGCTGGTCCCATATACAATTTCATTGTTATCAGAGGTTCTATAAAATATAGAAATATATTTAATATAAAATATCCTAATATTTAAATAATATCATTATTAGAAGTTCTATAAAAAGCATCTTAGGTTTACATTGTAATAAAAGTAAAACAAACAAAAAAATAAGACTGCAAAATAAACTATTTTATTTATTATTTTAACAATAAATTTCTCAATTAACTGATCAATATTTTATGCATTTTAATGTTTTTAAAAAGATTTGTGGCTGTGAAAATAGCTTTTATATGCAAAATCATTTATTTGTTTTCAGCAGTACAAGGAGAGTTTTGGAAAATAAAATTAGGGGTTATATTGTAATTAAAACATGCAAATAAATTACTCCAAAATGGCTTTTAATCTGACAAGATTGACCAGAAGGTTTTCACTTATTTACTTAGTTTTGGAAAACAAAAGTTAGGGTTTTATTGTAATTACAGCAATTAAATATGAATAAAGGATTCATGGAATCCAAAAAGTACATCACTTTAAAAATTATTATAATTTACAGACTAGTCAGTAAATTACTGTGTAAGAGCATTGAAATCTATCAAAATTAATCAGAATGACCTATTTAACAGACTGGAGATTCTTCAATAAAGTTAAAATTAAATTTTTATTGAAAATTACTCACAGCAAATGAATGTCCTGAAATTTGTATTACTTTCAACAGCAATAGGCAGGTATAACAGCAGAATCTCTTCCAAAAAATGTTACAAAAATATTATTAGAAACACAGATACACAATGCTTTAAAAATATTTTGTCAATTTGTTTAAAATTCAATAAATTTTACTAAATAATTATAACATAAGAAACTTTGTTATTGTTTATGTGTACTGTTATTTTATACAACACCTAAGATAAAAAAATTAAAAAAATATTTTTATTCTAAAATTTATTTCTTCGCTTTTAGTGAATGATTAGAAGTGACAAGTTTCAGTAACAATCTAATAATCATTTTTAACAATAGACACCATCAAGAAGGTAAACCAAGTTGTCTATCAACACAAAAAATTACAACAATAACATAACAATCACAAAACATAGCCTGTGGCACTAAACACTCCTAAATCGCAACAATATTGATATTCCTCTACTGATGAATAGCAACACTGTTACTATGTCTTCTAATTTACATCATCTCAGATGATGTTGTTGGTTTGTTACCTTCTGATGTTTGTTCTATTTTTTATCTATATTTTTATAACAGTGAAATTGTTCTAAATCAGGTTACTGTTTTTGTATCTTCTGATTTAAACTTGCGAATCGCTAATGATGATTTTTTGTGCTCTGTTACTCCAAATTCTATTGTATACATTCTTTAAGGAAATGGTTCTAATAATGTTCTTCTTAAAACACAAGTTAATGAAGAGAGTTTTAGTTTTCAATCCAAACAATTACCTAAAGGGGTGTGTACAATAGAAGTTGGGGTAACAGAGCAAAAAATACCATCAATAGCAATTTACAAGGTTAATAATAATAATAATAATGTACACTGTGACAACTGATGAAATTAATTGTGGAGCACAACAACAGAAGATGTTGTGCTATAACAGCTATAAATGTTTTATAATAGCATTGTTTACTTTTCAATGTATATAGATATTATTTAGTATTTAATAAATAATTTTTGCAGTAATCTAATTTATCAAGTTTATTTTTTAATTAGTCAATTGTCATTGATTCGATAATATATGGTGGTAAACCATTCCAAGCATTTACGACTCTACAGGAAAAGAAACTATATCTATAATTGCTCTTACAATATGCCTTTGTTAACTTTTGGTTATGACTACGAAAGTTGTAAGGTTTCAATTGAACTTGAGCTATCGAGTCGTTTATCCAATTTATTTTCTCATAACCGTTTTGTATTTTATATTGAAAAATAAGATCTCCTCTTAAACGGCGTTCTTCTAGAGTTGTTAATTTCATTAACTGTAATCTTTTTTCATATGGCATTTTTTTTTAAAACTGGTACGAGTTTTGTTGCTCTTCTCTGTACTTTTTCTAACTTTAAGATGTCTTGCTTCAGATAAGGGCACCATGCTTGGATTGCAAACTCAAGATGCGGTCTTACAAAAGTTGTATATAATTTTTTTGTCATATTTGAGTCGAAATATTTAAAAGTTCGTTTAATAAGAGCAAGCATTTGATTTGGTTTACCAACGGCTTTATCAATATGACTGGTCCATTTTAAATTAGATTGCATCATTACTCCTAAATCACGTTCTACTTTTGATGCTGCTAATATATTATTCTGTTGAGTTTCAGCGTCGAACATTGAATAAGTTATACAAGGATTTTTAAAACCAATGTGTATAATTTTACACTTTTCATAGTTAAATTTCATTAACTATAGTGACGACCATTTCATAATATTATCAATATCTAGTTGTAATTTGTTTATACGGATATCTTCATCTGATTTAAAAATATTTATAATTTTGCTATCATCTGCATACAATTTAATATTATTTTTTAATGTGTCTGGCAGATCGTTTATAAAAATAAGAAACAGAAGAGGCCCAAGGACAGAACCTTGTGGAACTCCACTCTCAACTGTTAGCCATTTTGATACACAATCCCCTAAAATTACTCGTTGCTTTCTATTATGTAAATAGGCTTCTATCCAATTTAGAATTACTCAAACTATACCATATGATATTAACTTTGACATCAATCGCATATGAGGTACTTTACCAAAAGCTTTTGAGAAATCTGTATACAACACATCAACACACCAGCCATTCTCAATAGCATCAAGTAAAAAATCTTGTGTTTCTAGTAGATTAGTAGTACAGCTTTTGTTCTTTTGAAAACCATGTTGGTTACTATTTATTAAATTGTTTGCTAACATGTAATCCATTATTTTGTTACCTAAGATTGACTCTAGAATTTTGCATGGTATTGACGTTAATGAAATTGGTCTATAGTTTGCAGGATCATTTTTATCTCCATTCTTGTGTAGTGGTGTTACATTAGCCATTTTCCATATGAGTGGAATTTGTTCTTCTTGTAAGGATCTTTTGAATAGTAACTCTAGAGGTTTTCAAAAACTATTTTGACATTTTTTTAACACATATGAACTTACACCATCTGCTTTTAATGCTTTATTGACATTTACTTCACTTAGTTTAATTCTAACGATGTCTTGAGTTATTATTGAGTCTATATCTAATTCTAAAGTCTTGCTTGTTTTTAATGCAATATTAGGAAAATTTGTTGGATCTTCTATAACAAATACTGAGTGAAAGTTTTCATTGAGGATATTAGCAATATCATCACGATTTGTTTGTAAAGAACCATTTTTATCTGTTGTTATATTAATGCCTAATTTTATTTTTCTGTTTGAATTAACATATGCATAAAACAGTTTTTGGATTTTCTTTCGATGAGTCAGTTATTTTTTTTTTCATAATTTATTCTTTTTGTTTTAATAAGATTTTTTATTGTTTTGTTGATTAAAATATATTGGACTTTCAGCTGGTCACATTTAAAACCATTAGATAATAGTTTGTGCCATAAACTTGTTTTGTTTCTTATTGCTTTTTTTGCTTCTCTATCAATCCAAGGTTTGGGCTGTGGTTGTTTATTGAAGTATATTTTTTTTTTAGGAATATATTTGTTGCATAATTTATCATAAATATTTAAGAATATTTCATAGCACTCATTAATACTATTTTTTCTAAAAAGACTTTCCCAATATTTTCATTGATAGCTTTATTTATGACTGTGTAATTACCAAGTTTATAGTTAAACCCAGATTTCCCATAGTTTGACATTTCTTTTTTAGTAGTGTTTTTAAAAAAATATTTCCAGCTAAGTATTTGGTGTCCATTTCTAGTGTTGCATAGAGTTGGGTTATGATGGATTTTATTTATACGTTCAGGTGTTTCTGTTAAAATTAAATCTAAGATATTACCATTAATTAAATCTGCATTATATGTACGTGACATAACTGCTTGATGTAAGTAGTTGTCATTTATATATTCAACAAATTTGGTGGATTATTTATCATATTTTTTCATGGTTTGAACATTATTTATTTTCCGTATTATATTTGGGTAATTAAAATCTCCTGAAATAAGTAAACCAGAGTACCTGTTATGATCAATTTTATTTTTAGCTGCTTCTATTATTTCACAGATATAGCTATTTATTTCTTCAGATGCCTCAGGTGGTCGGTAAATACAGCCAAGTAAAATTTGTTCATCTTTTATACTTAAAATACACCAAGTATGTTCAATGTTGATATTTTTAGTGAAACTATCATTGGGTGAGTAAACTAAAAGACCTTCTTTTACATAGATAGCAACACCACCTCCATGTGCTTTAACTGAACTCCTATTTGATCTATTATTATGGATTATTTGATAACCATTTACATGTGTAACTGAGTTTTCATTAAACCAAGTTTCTGTGATCATGTAGATGTCAGGTTTAAAGGTTGCAATATCTAATAGGAACAAGTCAAATTTATTGTTTAATGATGTAGCATTTGTGTATCTACAACTTAGACAATTTTTAGTTATATCTATACTACGTTTTTCGGAAATAATTACATCACGAGTTTGAGATTTTTTAACATATTTAGTCAATGTATTCGTCACAATGTTTTTTTTATTGAATTTATTATTAGGCAAAAGTGGTTTGAATGAACATATATTTTAACTCATTGATTGCTAATTTTGCATACGTTTTAATTTCACTATTTTGTAATCCCTGATACCATAATATATCGATGATGTATTAGTAATTGAAGTATTAAGTTCTTTGGTTTGATTTCTTAGTTGATATATAAGATACCTTTCTGCTTCAGTCATATCAACGTTAAAATAAATACCATTAATTTTTTCCTTGTTATTGTATGCATTTTTTAACATTAAATTTCTACAGGCTTTACTTTCTAATTCAAGAATTATTGGAGCTGATTTATCTTCGGTTTTAGATCTTAGACATGTCAATTTTTTTATTTTTATAGCTTCTGTATTAATTTTAGACATAATTGTTTTTATTTCATTTTGGTCAAACTTTTTTTTCTCTAAAATGTCTTCATTATTACATTGGGTTGTTCCGTAAATCAGTATGTTATTTTCTTTTTTCATTCGTTCCGCTGTTTCATTTGCAATAGTATTGATGATGTTAATTTGCTCTTTAGTCTTCTTAATATTTTTTCCAGCTACGATGTTCCATGCTTTTTCGTTTTCAACAACAACATTATCTAAAGTTTGTACATTTTTATTCTGTCTTTCTAAAAGTTCTAAATGTTCAACTGAAGATAATAGGTTTTTAATGATTTCATCTTTTTCATCTAGCTTTTTTTCTAGAATCTTTACTTTTTTGTTCAAATCTTTTACTGCTGCCATCGCCATGCTCTTTTTTTTTTTTTTAATGCCCTGTTTTCTTATTAACACAAATAGAACTCTAATTACATCAGAAGATACAAAATCATGGTTACATCAGAAGATTCAAAATCAGAAACTTGATTCGGAATTTCAATAGAGTGGGTAGAAGTAGGGGTAAAACTAGCATCAGAAGGTAACAAACCAACAAAATCATTAAAATGCAACATTCAAAGAAAAAACAGAGCTTAAAAAATACTTTGCTAAATCAAAATTTTTGGCACAATTTAATTTTGCAATGAAATCTTTTGACTTTTTAAGGCACTTGATAAATATAACTCTAGATATAGGAAATTAAAACGAGGATGTAAAAAATAATGAAAGCTGCGGCCATGTCAAGTTAAATTTACCTTTTTCTTTACACATTTGTGAGAAATGACTATTGGTTAAAACCAAATCTGGATTTTTATAGGGATACAATGCCTCCATTAATATTTATATAATCCAAGATAGTGTTGCATGCTAAAATTAAAAGTAAACTTAATTTAAGTGACAACAAAGAAAGATAAGGGGTGGATCATTATACTTTGGTTTCAATATATAGAATTATTAAAATCAAAAAAATTTGTGCTACAGTATTCCTAATTTAAAATTTTGACTTACTTTCTTGACTTAAAGATGGAGCAACCATTTTTTCGAGACTATTGTTAATGTTAACACCTAAAACAAGGGAATTAAAATAAGTATTACTAGAGTTCATAATACTTAAACCAACAAACAAAAATAGGTAGATAAATGTAAAAAGAAATAAAGAATTTCTTATTTAATTTCATTTTCGTGAGCTTTTATTCAATTCTATTATAGGTTTTTGTTTTGAAAAAAACAGTTTAATTAAAGGACAACCAAAATTAAGCTTGGAACTTTCTTGCTTAATGCAGAGCTTTTACCTGGGAAAAAGTAAAATATTTATTTTCATTTGATTAAAATTTTAAAAATTATACTTTCACTTTCAATTTAATTTTCACAATTTGACCAAAACAAACGCAAAAATCAAAACAAATAACGTCATAAAAAACGCAAAGAAAAGCATATATATACACATAATTTATATATGCTATTCCTTTGTACTAATTCTTTAGGTAAACTTAAATAAATACTTGTTTTAAAAAGAGAAAAGACTAAACTTGCTATTTCCATTGAAGTTTTTAAACGCTGAGAAATAAATTTTTTTGTGTAAATGTTAAAAAACGTCCAGATTCCATTAGATTCATCGTCCTTTTCTTAATAAATTTAGAAAATTTCATAAAAAATAGATATGTTTAAGTTCTATGGAACCCTTACCTTCAAATGCTTCGTTTTAAAAAAACGTTCCCGCGGCAATTTTTTTTAGGAAAAGTGGTCTCACTATATGGACAATATATAAATGAAGCCATAAAAAGCTTAGTACTTTATATATATATAGTTAGAAAGAACTTGAGTAACACTAACTCATCCAAAAAATCTCAAAGCGCTGCTTAACCGTAAAAAAAGATATGAGAGAGCAAAGTTTATGAAAATTACATGTTTTTTGTCAAACGTCAAATGTTTTAGTTAAGCCATGGAATCGCTACCTTTGTATAAGTATTGATGAAATGAAACTTTTTTTTGGTAGACACATAGTCGATAATGATCCAGGTTTTAGTGACTTTTTGTTATCGTTATGAAGTATCATTTCTAGAAGATAATGCTTTTAACAAATAAACAGACTCTTACTTTCTATTTGAGTCTTCAAATTTATATCTTAAATACGATCTTTAAGAATAATGGCTATTTTATATAATCTAAAAAATAGATTTTTTTCCAAGAAGTATTAAAACTATCGCTAGATGCAGGATTTTTAAATATTGAAACTCCCTTATGCCTCCTAGAAGTACTATTCAAAAATAGAACAATTAGCACCAGGCATTTAAAAAAATTGGATTAAGAAAATGCAATTAAAACAAGCAGTTCTTAGAAAAATAATTAAGGAAAATAAATTTGTGCACTCTGCGGCGAACTTGACACTAAAAAATTTCTAACAAAGAGTTGATCAAAGGAATACCGCAAGTGGCCAAACTATCTATTTCTTATGACTATGCTCAAACAATATTGCTATAAGACAAATAATTATTTATGAATGCAAAATATAGCTGAGTAAGTGTAGATTTGTCTAAGATTTGTCTGGTTTTATCATAGTCATAGTATTTAACTAGTCTGGAAACGCGGGCCGTTTTCTTAAAACACTTAAGTTCCTCTCTATGCTAGTGCTCAGCCTACTTTAGAGTGTATCAAATTTTAAACATTTGTTTCGCTATAGATAAGTTACAAATATTCTGGGATAAATATTGAAATGGCATGAACAAGTTGTGATTTTTTTGGTTATTCAGTTTCAAGTTAATATTTTGGATTACATATATATTTCGTATTCCAAATAAAAATGATGAATATAGCATAAAATAAAGACATCAACTGTTGATAAATGTAGTTATGTGACCTAAGTTTGTATTGGTATAAGTATACTTATTCGAATATATATGCTTATATCATATAAGCATTTAAATTATATACTACTGTATATGAAAATATGTTATAGATGCAAAAATTTCATCGACTGTATAACTTGATGGATGTATATTGGTATAAATGCTTTGTATTATATTCAGAGTATATTTATTTAAAATGTTAGTTAATAGAGCTTAACAAACTCAATATTCTATATATAGTTTACTTAGCTGGATAAGTTGATAATTTATATATCACTCTTTACACTATGTTGGTATCTTCTCTGGAAACAAGAAAAAATCAGGTACAATTTTATCATTTTGAATGGTTTCAAAGCTAAATTGGATAATGTTGGTATCTTTAAAGATATGTGTTATACCCTTAACACAGCATATTTATCTACTTTAGAGAGAAAATTAGATCTTAATTATTACCTAAATTATATTAAAAATAATGATTTGTTGTTTAATTTTCTACCTTACAAGGACAAATTTTTTTACCTTTAAAGATATAATTTTTTACCTTGAAAGGTAGAAGAGTTTTCCTAACTATGTGCCTATCACATATTCTACCCTACGGTAGAACTTCTACCTTTTTTACAAGTGCTATACTAACAATAAATGTTGTGCAACAATATTTTTCTATTTTTATTAATAAGTAAAAAACTTAATCAGCAAAAAAAATTAGGATTTTAATAAATACTTTAAAAATAGCTAGTATATCACAGCTTCTTAAACTAAAATTCAAAAGCTCGTACATAAATTTTTGTTTTTATTATTCTGTACTGCAATTTATATAATAGCAAATAAAAAAAATATACTTGATACAATAAAGATGATGCAAAAGTCTGTTACCAAATATTGCATCACTATCATACATTAACCAAATTTAGTTTAATTATAAAAAAAGATTACAGAATTATTTCAAATCTTAATTTTAAGCTATAATTTAATATTTATTTTGTTGAATACAGAAAAATACTCAAAATCTAAGGTTATCTTGCAAAAAAAACACATAAATATTCTTTTTTCACTTTGGTTAGGATAAATTAAAATAGGTAGTCTAATGTTTGAACTAAAATTGAGATCTGCCTCCAACAAATAGCAACTTAATAGCAGCTAAAGCAGCATCGAATTCATTCAAATTTTTAAAGTCTGCGCTACAAAAAGACATTTAAAAAAACATTTGATGCACTCTCAGTCCGGTCACCTTTTAAAGCTCAAGTTATTTTACAAAATCTATAGAAAACGGCCCGCGTTTCCAGACTAGTTAAATACTATGACTATGGTTTTATATAAAATGCCAATATTTCTTGAGATTTTATTGAGAGATAATGTTACTGTGAGAATAGAATAAAATGATGTCGTCTGCAAACATAGTTGTAGACATAGTATTTGATGCTTTGCATAGATCGTTGATATAGATTAAGAACAGCAGTGGACATAAGACCTTGCGGAACCCCACATGATATTTTAAGTTTGTTTGTCTGAAAGCCGTCATTTAGAGAAAAAAACTGTTTTCAATCAGTTAAGTAACTGGTTAACCATTTATGGTATTCGTGACTTATTCGATAACATTTTAGTTTTTCAAATAAAATCTGATTGTTAACGGTGTCAAATGCTTTTGACATATCTAGGAATATACCTAAAGTGAATTTGTTATGAGAAGATGCTCCACTGTTAACTTCAAAAAGTTGCATAAGTGCATATTCCGTAGAGTAATTTGATCGAAAACCACATTGGTTATAATAAGATTAAAAACCACATTGGTTATAATAAGAATAAAAGAAGATTGTTATCATTCAAAAATGCAAATTTCCTATAATACAAAATACGTTTGAGGATTTTTGAAAAAACACGTAACACCGATATAGGTCGCTAATTTGTAACTAGACTTTCATCTCCAGATTTAAAAATGGGTGTAGTAATTACAACTTTTAGTTTATCTGGAAATTTGCAATTACTACACCTGTTTTAAGCGATTTGTGAAAAACATCTAATATAACATCTTTAATATGTTCATAGCAGTCTTTGATTATGCTTGCTGAAGTAGAATCATAGCTTTTATATATTGTTTTACTTATATTTAGTTAATACAAATAATTGTTTTACTTATATTTAGTTTTTTATCAAATCATCAAGTTCTTTTCTAG
>NC_061156.1:28543909-28551409 GCF_022113875.1 Hydra vulgaris | reverse complement strand
TCTGATTTTTTATAATAAAACAAAAAATGTTAAAAACATAAATTGGGAGCTTTTTATATTATTCATTTATTTTCTTAATGATCGCATTTAGAAGATAAACAACAATTTCTATAATTCCATTAAAAATTATAATGCTCTCTAGAGACGAATCATCTGGAACAAAATAAAGGCACTAAAATATCAAAAATCTGTTAAGAGTATTCTTAGGATTTTTTTAACACTGTTCTTTAGATCTAGATTTTCTTGCAGTTGTATTCGATCACACACTTCAGGAGTTGGGTGGCATAGTCTGGATATGAGGAATCTCGTTTGTATCTCTCCCAATGAACTTTAAAATTGGAGTGCAGAGCTTCTGTTGCCTGCTCACTGAAGAGACCCAATCCTGTTTTCTTGATTTTGATGAACTGAGGTACATGGTAAAACACTGCACGTACTTTTGGAGTAACTGAAATGGGTAGGCGGATGTAGCTTTGTTTGAACTTGGAGATCTTCGATTCATAATCAGGATCCAAATTATTGCCAAAGTAAAAAATGACCACATCATTAAATAGTGCAAGTGTTTACATGAAGTCATGAGCTTGACTAAAATTGTTGTATCCTGTGACCAATTGCAACTTGTCTAAACCTCTCAAGAACTTCATGCAGTCATTTCCATTGAAATGTCCGCCATGGTAGGGCTGAATAGGAATATGAAGTGAAGCTGGCCATTTCTCGGCCCCTGGCCAAATTTTGCAAAGATTTTTATACAAATGGTTTACTACTCCAAGTAACAAATGGAGCTCCATTGGAGGGGTAGCTTCAAGCACAAGCTTGTGATCAAGAAAATCAACCTATGGTACGTGAATGACATTTTTGAACTCCTTTGATTTTCTTGTATCTCCTCCTGCGTTGATGAATTCAAAATGTTGTCTCCTAATCTCGCCAAAAGTTCGAGGACTTTCACAGTTTTGGAGGTTTAAAGACGAAACATCACACCAACAACATGGGTGTTTGCTGCTATGGGATTGAATGCCACACAGAATATTTGCCAACTTTAGGTCACATGATATGACCAGAGAATCCATCTGACATTTCTCTTGTACTTGGATGAGGTCAAAAATTGCCTTCACATTATGGTAGTTCTCTGGAGTGTTTTGTGCAATTGCTACCAGTAGTTGCTGCTTGACACTTGTTGATTTAGTTGTTTGTGGAGACATCAATTTGATTGTTTTCTGCAGTGGGCTATGTGGCGGTGTCTCACCTTCATCCACAATGATGTGTGTGAAGCTGACTTTCAAAAAAGATCCTCCACCATCAATCCCTAGTTTCAAAATTGCAGAATCTGTCATCTTTCTTGATGCTAAGAAGACATCACTAAGACTACTGAGGTTTTGACAATGCACAACTTGGGATATTTGATTGTTTTCAGCAAGAGTGATGCTGCTCACAGTGAAGTGATCACAAAGTTTTTGGCCTGCTTGAGCGAATTTTTGCTGAAAACTTGGCTCCACCAATCTGATAGGACTGATTTGATTTAGTGCCGATCCAAGTTTTCTCATCCCATTGTTTGAAAGTCCTATATTCTGCTGAATTTGAACCATATTCTGCGTTGTGAGAGGCTCTTTGAAAAGTTGCTGTGCTGATGAAGGTCCTAATTATAAAAATTGCATTTAAAAAGTAATTCATGACCTTCAAAAAATATTAATATTTTTCAAAAACTTACTTAATTTAAAAATAAAACTTTCTCTGCAAATATATTTGCAGAGAAAATTTTATTTTTAAATTAAGTAAGTTTTTGAAAAATAAATAAATAATATTTACATTTTAATTTAATCATTTAAAGTTCAAAAGCACTATTACCTTTTCTCAATGGCAATAACTTTCCACAAGGTTGACTGAGTCTGATGGCGCCATGAGGAGATGCACTTTTTGATGCCAAAACTGTTGCTGCAACTTGCTCTGCACCAATTAGATCAGAGGCAGCCATTCTTCTCAAATTTTCATGGCGTGTTCCAGGAGTGCAGTAGTGAGGAAGCCCACGACCAATAACTGACAAGCACTTAGTACAATGCTTTTCTGCATTTTGCGAAGATTGTTGGGGAACTTTTGGTGCTGAATCTTGAACCTTGCTTAATTGATGCCTTTCTTTTCCCTTGAGTTTGGCAATCTTACAAATCAAGCACTCACAGACTGTAGAAAAACGAGTAAGAGACTTGATCGAAATTGATTCAAAGTCATAAATCTGAGGCACAACATTTGTTTTACCATCACACAGCTTTCCAATGTGAGATCTGCAGGAGATGCAGGTCGCCAATGGTACTCTGTCATCATTAAAGTTGATTTCTTTCTGAATTTGTTGAAGAATTTTAGCTTTGAAGTTTTCAGTCAATTCTTGATCACCTTTCTTCATACAGATAACACAAACAGATTTTCTACATTCTTCATGGTTTTTGGCAAATGTTGGCATCTTTAAATTCTTAAATATTTGTTCACAAAAAAATATGTTTTCCTTCAAAAACTCTCTTAAAGTGTACTGCCTTTTCCCAGAATATATTTGTTTACTCTTTTCGTTAGTTTCGAAAGTTCGATTTTACGCTTGCACTGATCAAAACGCTCAATAAAGAATTATTTCAAAAAAAAATGAATAAAACAATAAACATTTTACGTTTCATGGGCTACAATCTTTATTTTATAAAAAAAATTAAGGGAGCAAGTTTAGTACCATTAATAGGCAGCTTAATTTGGCTCATAAATCAACCCTTTTAAAAAACCTTCATGATCAAATAATTCTTTTTGATGTTAATCCCCGATTTCAAAACAACTCAATATAGACTCCCATTGGCATGTACTATCCCCCCTTAAAAGGGTTTTCATAGGGTATTTCATTGATATTAGGGTCCCAAATTTACAAACCGTGTCACCTGTTTGACACGCACCAACAATTTTCTTTTGTTTTAAGTAACAATTGCTATTTTTATATTAAGAAATCATTCAATTTTATCTCAAAATTTATATATTAAAAGAAAAGGAAATTGACCTAAATAATTTTCCGCTAGAGCTAGAGACTTAATTTTTTTTTTTTGTTCGTCTTTATTTTCAAAATGACGCAGAATGCAGTATTCCGCACATCAAAATTCAATATATGATTATATATAAATATATATATATATATATATATATATATATATATATATATATATATATATATATATATATATATATATATATATATATATATATATATATATATACCCGACGGGCATTTGTTTTTAAAAGTTACGTTCTAAATGTATTTTAAATGTCTTTTAAACGTTTTTTGCGTAAGAATGTTTATTTCATTTCCTTTGCCTTATCAGAAAATTTACCATGACAAAGATTGTGCGTATATATCGCATATATATGTCCGATATGTACTAAAATTACTCACTTTGACGCAGTCTTCTTGTCCTTCGTTCTTTGTACCTTACAGGTTAATTTGTTCATTTATTTTTTAACAATTGTTTTCATTCTCTTCTTTAGCTTTCTTATTTTTTCATGTTTAGGATAGGGTGGGGCAAGATGTCCATAATTCACGTCCCATGTGCATTTGAATAATATTGTTTAATTCCATTTATATACTATTTACATATTCAGCAAATAATTGGTTTTAATTAAGTTATAACTTTCAAAGGATTTTCTTACTAAATTACAAGAAAAGTTATAACTCTATATATATAAAAACTCAAAACAATAGAATACAAAGATTTAACCAATATTAATCTACCTAGGTCTCACAAATGCACAACGGACATGACTTTTAGAACATCTTGCTTCACTAAAAGTTAAAAATTGTATTTTTATTATTTGTGTGATTATGATAAAGAAATGTATGTTTGTGGGTAATTTATTCTACAATATTCAAAGTATAAAAATTCTTAAACTTAGTATATGTGTGGGGCAAAATGTCCTGTGATTATTTAGTTTGAAAAAATTTTAGGTAGGTTTATTTCTTTTGAAACAAAACATAATTATTCAAACTAAATATTTACAGGGCGTTTTACCCCTTTTTACTAATTATTATGTTATTCTATTTGTAAAATGTTTTTTGAGATTACATATTTTTTTGTAGATCTTTTCCCATCCATGGGCAATTAATTCCTTTGAATAATTGCCCCGTTGTATTTTTTTTCATTTTATATATATGAAGGATCGCTTAAAACGAGAAATCAACCACAAAAACACTACGTGATTGGTCAGCGCACACGCACACTATAAAAATTGCTTAAAACATAGGAAAACTTATTTTGCGCTCACAAATTGAACACAATAATACTCAGTGGTATATGGTACTATTATTTTAACCAAAACTAAGAAAAAGATATAACTTAATACCTTTAATTAGTATGCTCATTTCAATTATTATAAAAATCTGACTAAATTCACTCAATTTAAAAACATAATACTCTCATTTTAAAAGGAGTCATTATAATAAGAAATAAAACATCATTTTAAACAAATTTAATCGATAATTATTTTTCAAATTCGTTATAAAATGACCTAAAAGCATATTAAATCACGTAATAATTTATGTCATAAAGTCTAGTTCAAAAAAGCGACATAAAGAAGAAATATTCCAATCACAACAGTTACAATTACAACCTTATTTATTTCAAAGCTCTTCTGCATCTAATTCTGGAGAAACAATTTTGTAAATCTTTTGTAAGAAACAATTTTTATAAATCCAACAAAAACAACGAAATCTTTTATGCAGACAACAAGTGCAGCGTTGACATCATTATCGGCAAAGTCTTTGAATAATACTTCAGTTTCTAATATTTCTATTCCTCCTATTTAGCAGGACTCGATATTAAAGTTTCAGGGTCAAAGTCTTTTGGTAAAATTATCTTAAGACTCATGTAATTTGAGAAACAAAACGCAAGATTTTGGTAAAAGACACATTTTTTGGAAAAAGAAGTTTATTGTAAACTTAATTGAACGGGTATATAAATTACTTTTTCTTAGATTTAAAATATTATTAAGAACAATGTAGTGCATGATTTTTATATATTTTAGGAGATTGATACCTTCATCCACTAAATCTGATACTCGAATAAATAAATCACAAGATAATGTCGAGTTTTTTTGTATATTGTGTAATCAAAAGTTTATAGCTCGTATTGGTCGAACATCCAACATTAAGAAGCATTTACAAAGAAAACATCAAGACCATTTGGGTAAGTGGTTTGACTCATACGACACACTAAACAAATTAAATAAAAATTGAAACGTGCTAGATGCCGATACTATGTACGCTATCAAGTTCTTTATAACATCAAACTGCTCGATTAACGCTTTGAATAATCATTTTTTGAGGAAAATAGTCAAAGTTCCACTTCCTTGTGCAAAAAGTTTTAGAGAAAACGTGATATCAGAAACGATGGCAAAATTATCAAACATAGTTATCACTTTGTTTAGAGATATATGGACATCTCCTGAATGTTAGACTTTATCGCGGTTGGTGCAACATTAAGGAACAGTGGTTTAAAAAAAGAAATTATTATTATTGGTATGAAACAGATGAAGGGACGTCACAATGCAGAAAATATTAATTAGGAGTTGAAAAGATTATGAATACCTTTACCTTTATTAAAAACAAAATGGTACTTTTTTTTTAATTTTATAGCTTTAATTACTGTAAATACAATGAACTTATTGATTACTTAACTTATATTTATTTAAAAGCTATTACATGTGATGAAGGGAGTTCATTCGTCAGACTGCTTAAGCAATTATTTGAAAAGTGTCAAGAAGAAAGAGTTGAAGAGACGAAAAGTGGCAATAGTGCATATAAAGATGATCCATTGCTGAACCAAGAGATTGCCCTTTATATTGAAAAAGAATATAATGAGCAGCTAAAAATAGGTAAAGATGAAGTCTTTAATAATGAAATACAAACCTCAGATGAACTTCTTCAAGTGCTATTAGCTGAATCAAGGAATCTTACTTTTACGAATGTTATTCAGTTAGCTAAAACAGCTGAAGGAGTCAACATCAATTATGTTGACTTCTTCAGCTGAAAAGAATCTTTGATAGATTGCTGATGTTTTGCCTGCATTGACTATTATGATTTCAAAATGGGGTAGAATGGATTTACAAGGAAATGGAAAAGAACATGCTAACTTGTTAATTTCTTCTTTCAAATTAAAGTTTCAGTACGAACTTAACACATGAATTTATTAAGTAGCATCACTGTTGAATATCTCAAAGCTTAAATTGTGGTTCTTTAGATCTGTTTGTCAACTTATTGTTACGGGTATTTAGTTTTTAAGTTATATTATTTAATTAAGACAAAAAAAAGTTTTAAAATTTAGTTTAAAAAATAGTTCTTCAAAACCTTATTAATAAATTTAACTACTTTTATATATTAATTTATTATATTAAAGTTTGTATTACAACCTAAAAATTGTTTAGGAGCAGAAGAAAAGCTACATGAAGTCCTGAGATTTTCTACGCCACATAATAAATGTCAAAGTGCTTCAGAATCGTAACCAGGATTTGAGCTTACAGAAACGAAAGAACGATTGAGTTCAAATGATCAGCAAACTGATTCGCTCAGCGGATTTATGCTAGATGATAACTATTGCTTAGACGCTCGGCAACCTAATTTACAACTTGAAATTGAACTAATTTACTTGAAATGGAAAAAGGAAAATTTTACTTTTTTAAGCAAATCGAAGAGAAAGGACTTGCTCTATCTGCGTATCTTTCTTATGATTTTTGGTTCGAAAATTCTAAAATGCCAATGTTACGAAAGTTATTTGTCACCTTTCTAAATATTTCATCATCAGCAGCTTTAATAGCGAGATATTTTAGTACTTTTGGTTTTGTATGTGAGAAGACACGAGGAAACATGAATGCTGATCTGATTATAAGTCGCTCATTGTTAAAAATAAAGTTAAAACTTCTCGAAAGTTTAAATGATTTTTCGGACGACGATGACTTAAATAGTGAAATGTAAACTTATAATATGAAAATAATATACTTTTTGAACTTGAAAAGCACAGAAATAAAATGAACATTTATTGCAATAATTTCAATAATAACACAATGGTTAAAATAAAAAATTATATTATATCTTTGAATTAAAAAATAAAAAGTAACAACTTATTAATTCGCGTTTTCTAAACAAATTTTTAAAAATAGATTTGGTAAGTCGCGTTTGTGTCAAGTTCGCAAACGCATATATACGCGTAAGTTGGGTTTTAGTTACGTTTACAAACGCATTTTATATGCGTAAGTTGCGTATTAAATGCTTGCGTAAACCACGATAACTTGCGTAAACGCGGTTGTTTGCGTAAACTGCGTTTACGTTTACGTAAGTAAACGCAATACGTTGCGTCAAATGCGTTTGAGTTTGCGTGTGATTTTTTATTTTGGAACGCAAACGCAAAACGCAGTTTTTTTGCGTTCTAATGTATGGATGGATGTATAGCTCATTTTACTGTAAATCAATTCTTCTACAATATTTCAAGGGAATCATTA
>NC_061156.1:28533547-28540413 GCF_022113875.1 Hydra vulgaris | reverse complement strand
AATAACTTGAATAGCATTCAAAGAATATGTTGAAAAGTATTGGAAGAAAAAACTGAAGAGTATTGGAAGAATGAGTTGAAGAGTATTCCAAGAATAAATTTTTTGTTTAGTGACTTTCACACCTATTAAAAAAATTACACCTAATAATATTTTTTAATCATCTATTAAAAAATTATTAACTTACCTTTAATAAACAATAAACAATTTTTTTTTTCAATGCTCAAATGTGCATTTAGGTCCTCCAGCAAATTACTTTTTAACATTAGTTCATTACACTGAGAAAGAAGTGACTGAATTGGATGGTTTTTACAAAAATAAAATAAAAATAGATTTAACTGATGTTAATAAAAATAGATTTAACTTTAAATATGTGTGTTTACTTTAAATAATTTATTAAGAAACAAAACAATCATCAAATTTAAAGATAAATATTTTGCATTTGAATTAGATACTTAAAGAAAATTTAGAAATTTGTTAAATACATTTAATAAAAATTACTGATAATTATCCTCTTCTAATGTTTTTTCAGCTGTTGACTTTCTTGAATTAGATATCAATGAAAGAGAAGTAAAATATATATGCCAATATCATGTAATTCCAAAAATATTATTTATTTTTTATCATGTAATGGATGTAATGGAAAAACAATATACATTGGTAAAACTAATAACCTAAGATTAAGAAATAATCTACACATCTACTCATGCAAGAATTTTTTCCGATAAATTTAATCAGCATGTTTTCAAACTATTCTGGTCTGAAGACCAGAATAGTTTAACTTTAGTGAATTATTGTCATACATACTTTTGTGAATTTCGTTAATATTAGAATACGCAATGATATTGTATTTCGAAAATTTATTTTTAAAATGAAAAATTGATAAGTATACTTACAATATTTTTATTTGAAGAATAATATCTTTTCTCACAATTTGAAGTATATTTTGTATTAGGAAAATTTAGTAAATTATGTTTTAATATATTTATGTTGTAAAGGTTGCTTTTATGAAATTTTAAAAGTTTGTGTTAACTACATGGTGTCATTTTACATGTATATATATTATGATATATACCCCACCCCCCCCCCCCCCCAAAAAAAAAATACACAACCCCCCCCCCCCCGAAAAAAAAAAAAAAAACACAAAAAATCTGTTAATTATCATTATTACCTTTTTTAACCAACTTAATTAATAGTACTTTGTATGATATAATGATAAATAGGTAATAGCTGGTTGCTTTAATCAAATGTTTTATATGTTTGCTAACAATGTTTTATATGTATTTCATTTATTATAACACATCTTAGGACAATTAAAAAAACAACAAAAAAAACAGAATATTTTAATCCAATATGCTACTATGAAACCATGTAATTCGAATCCAAAAAGATCTCAAATTATATTTGAATTACAAAAGTTTCCGACTTAAAATAATTTAATCCTAAATAATAAAACCCGATGGTATCAGAAACTTTGTTTAATATATATAATTTTTCAAACTATAGGAGTTTGAATTACCAGTGGTCAACTGTAATTATAAGTAAAAAATGCTTAAGCAAAATAAGAATATGACTTGTAAATCATATCAGATTTGTTTTTTGAATAATTTCTTTGAGTTATATTAAATAATCCTAGAGTGAATCGACTTTGCTTGACTTAGGTGAATGCACACAAATTTGTAACTGGACAAAGGATATTAGCATCAACAATAACATTTGTACATGTGAATCGGGTTGGTTTTTGGGTATAAACAATTATAGTTGTGTTGGTTAGTTTTTATTAACATTTTTTCAAAGTTTGGTTTAGTACTACAATTTTTAAATTTATAATTTTTTAACATAAATTGTGTTATATTTATTTTAAGACATAAATGAATGCAATAGTTTCAATATACCTTGTAATTGGACTAATAGTGTTTGTAAAAATACTGCAGGAAGTTATATATGTTCATGTGAATCTGGCTGGAGTTTAAATGAGAATAATGATAGCTGTGTTGGTAAGTTTTTACTGTATTGTTTTAATAAACAAATTTTTTATGTGTAATTTTATCTTAATAAGTCACTCTATATTTATCTTAAGACATAAATGAATGCAAAAGTTTGAATATACCTTGTAATTGGACAAACAGTGTTTGTAAAAATACTGCAGGAAGCTTCATTTGTTCATGTGCATCTGGCTGGAGTTTAAATGAGAACAATGGTAGCTGTGTTGGTAAGTTTTTACTGTGTTGTGTTAATAATAAATTTTTAACATGTAATTTTATCTTAATAAATCACTCTATATTTATCTTAAGACATAAACGAATGCTATAGTTTAAATATACCTTGCAATTGGACAAACAGTGTTTGTAAGAATACTGCAGGTAGCTTTATATGTTCATGTGCATCTGGCTGGAGTTTAAATGAGAACAATGATAGCTGTGTTGGTAAGTTTTAAATGTGTTGTTGCAATAAAAAATATCTAATGTGTACTTGTGTCTTAGTAAATCACTCTATATTTATCCTAAGACATAAATGAATGCGATAGTTCAATTAAGCTTTGCAATTGGGCAGATTGTGTTTGTGAAAATACTGTGGGAAGCTACGTTTGTTCATGTGCATCTAACATGAGTTTAGATAAGAATAATGCTAGCTTTGTTGGTAAGTTTTTGTTGCTTTTTTTTAGTAATAAAATTTTTTACGTTGTTTTTTCTAAGTTGGTGATTTATACTTACAAATCATATTACACAAAGTTGGATAAAAGTTAAAGCGTGCATGGTTATAAATTTTATATGGCAATAATAATACAACTAAAAAATTACATGTTTAAAAACTTAAATCAAACACAATTTGTAAAATTGCGTAATGTATTTATAATTATTTATATAGAAATACTGATATTGATTAAAAACTAAAAGGATAATTTTTTAAAAAATCATTATTTAAATAATGGATATTTGATACACGTTGCTTGATAACATAATGTTTAACTATAGCATTGCACCTCTAAAAGTAAAAAGTCTAAAACCAACTGTTATTGACCTTATAATTTATGTAGAAGATCAATGTTTTTAATATAAGTAAAATAAGAATATAGTATGTGCGAGGCTGAAACTATCTGAGAAATTTTCCTAATAAAAATATTTGCCTTCTTACAGAACACACTGTGGTTATGGGGTGAGGGACCAATTTTCTTGATAAAAAAAATTGATTAGAACTGACATAGAGTAGCATATGATATGAACTACAAATACGCCGACTATTAATTCATTTGCATTTGAAAAATATACAAAATGCAAAAAAGTGAGACAGGTACTTAATTACTCTTATGTAACACCAATAGTAAAAAGCTTTAATTAAAGTAAATGTAAAGAAAAGAAGTTAATAAACTGCACAATGACATTTTAAATCAAACTTTTTAAAATCTAATTTAAATGCAAAAAATGAAAGCTAATTTACTTTGTGGTCAGGGAGTGAGTTCCATACTCTAATTGTCTTTCATTGTACAAAAGTCTTTTTTGCATAATTTGTGTATTTATTATGTTAAGTAAATTTTATGCAAACAACTTCTTGTAAAAAATTATAATTTTTTTTGATGACAAGATAATTTACTAGTTTTTAAAGTTGGTAAGTTATAAGCAGAGTTGTTAGTCCTTGGCCTTGCCTTAAGGCCAAAAATTAGGTCCTTGACCATGGCCTTGGCCATGCTTCTCTAGGCCTTGGCCTTGGTAATGGATTTGAAACTCTTGGCCTTAGCCTTGAATTTTTTTTTCGATTTTTCTGTTTATTTTAGCAAGTTCATTTTTTGAATTTACAACAATAGAATTGTTTAAAAGCAGATACATGCTGCAATTCATTAACGTTTAACGTTATATAATATTATTTGGTTACTTACTTTAGTTAGTTAGAAAAAATCAATGTGACATTTCTTTGACATTTTGAAGACAATAGAATATATGAAAAATTTGTTTTTTCGAAGTTTAAAGTTCGAACGATTTTAAAATTTTGAGTCAGAATAAAATATTCATTCAAAGAACAGTTTTTATTTAAAAAGTATGAAAGTTCTATAAAAAGAAGTATGTAAAGAATATAAATGTTATTATTAATCGTTATGAAACGTTATAACTTTAAATTGTTCCAGAGTTAATTTTTAAATATGCTATTATTACAAAAGTAAGATTATTTTAAATCAAGAGCAGTTTTAATTTGACTAGAAGAAAAAGAAGTGAAGAAAAATTTAAGGTACCAAATATACCTTAAGGTACTTGAGAAATGAAATTTTGATCTTTATAGTTATAGTATGTCAAATTCTTTGCTTGAAACAATAATGTTTCTTAAATGCAAAGACTTGTAGACTATAATAGTTCATTTGTCAACTTATATTTAATGCTAAAAAATATTATTAACATCTTATATTTTTAAATTTTTACTTATTTTTGTTTTTGGCTTTACTATATACCTATTTTGTAATACATTTTCTAATTGACAATATATTATTGAAAAAAGTTGATACTAAAAATAAAACGAATGTTTTCTATTAACAAGTATAAGGTAACTTAATACAGCAGTTGAGGGGGCCCTAAAACTGTAAAATAGTACTCTATTGTGTTATAAGTAATTCTAAAAATCATTTTTTTTTAATATTTATTGTCAATTTTTAAGAGATTTATTATATAATATATAATTGATTAAATTTAATGAGATTCAATTTTATACAAAACCATGATTTATTTCATGATGTTAATAGGATACCCCATGGTTAGGATACAATGATACAAATTTCTAATTTTACTTTAAATAATCTCACAAGTTTAACCTGTTATAATTTGGTAATTATTAAACTTAACTTTTTAGGTAAAATTTATTTTATAAACTAAATCAATTACCTAAAAAAAAATGCGTAGTAAAAAAATCTTTACAAAGCCAAAAACCAAAACTTCCATAAATCAACAAATTTATGCCCAATTGTATAAGTCATAAAAAAAATAAATTTAATTCTAGGGTACTCAAGAATTTCGATTTGAAAATTAATAAGTTTTGCTAAGTAAAAATACGTAATATAACATCATTTGCAGACAATATTAGTAAAAAAAAATTGAAATTTTTTCATGCAACTTATATCTTTTAAAAAGTGAGGACTTTAAACTGGAGTCAAGATTCTAGTGCAGGCATAGGCATGTCTAGACCTATTTGCAGGTTGTGCACAATAGTGGCCTATTTAGGAAGAGCAGGTTCCTGCTAAAAAAAATTAGGTTTCAGTTTAGGCGTATTACCCCCAAATTTCTTAATAAGCTTTATCATTATTATCTAATAATGATTAAATCAAAAATGCAGGAAGGGTTAATAACAGTATTACTACTAACACTATTAAGTAGCTTATTATATAGAGATCGTTGTAGCAATTTATAACTTATAAATTTAGATCAAATTTCGCAAGTCATGCCAGTACATGACAGACAAGACCTGTAGACACGCCTATGAGTGCAGGCAGCACATAAACTTTTTATGCTTTACAATAAAGTTGAAATATGTTATTGGTGAATTAAAAGTAGGTAAATAAGTGATCTACGTTTGAGATACAAGAAAAATCATCAGATAACTTTGTATTATAAGTCATAGTGATTTAAAAGTCCTGAATTTAATAAACAATTTAATAATTGCTAGAACTATAATTAAATTGGATTTTATTTGTTTGGATATTATTGCTGATTTTTAGTGAGCTTTAAAATAGTAATGAGATTTGTTTGTGTTACTTGTTTTTGTAGCTATATTACTACATTTCTAATATTTTATTTGATTATTACATCATATGATAGTTGAATTTCGTGTGGACTGGCACACCAAGATTTTGCTTCTTTAACAATTTAAAAGCTTTTCTTTGTTTTTATTTAAGTTAGGTTGAATGATTTTAACAGGGTACTCGATTAAGTGTGCCTATCACAGAAACTGATGCTCTCTGTTTTTCTTAAGCTTTATGAGACTTTAAGATGCTAAAAAGTTGTAGAAGAGTTCTATGAAATGAATATAGCTGGAAATATGCTTTTTTATATTACCTTTTTTCTTTTCCCAGTTTGCTCAATAGTTCCTGGGACTCTGTTGTAAGATTCTGGTTATTATTGAACCTTTAACTTTTTTTCTGAAAAGTATCAAATGTGTTTATTACAACAACTTTCTAGATTCACTTTCTAGAACAGTATAGAAAACTTCCAGAATATTATGGAATACTATAAAACATTAAACATGAAATCTATCAACACATTTAGACACATTACCAAATAATTTCAATTTTCGAAAAAATCTTCCTAAACATACTTAGGAAACCTTCCTAAACCTTTCATAACAATTTTGAAGAAAAAAACGTTTTGGAATGTTATGGAAGTTACTAGTTTGTTCTGGAAGATTATTGAGCATTCTAAAAACTCTTGAACCTATCAGAATGTTTTTAAAGGTTATAGAAGGATCTGAAAAGTTCTAGAAGGATTCTATATAGTTTATATGCAAAGTTTTTCACACATCAGTTTGAATAAAATGGATAATAAATTAAGTGTTCACAATATTAGTGAAACAAAAATAAAAATACAATCACTGTTTCATACATTAAAACACGGAAATAAGGCTTTGGTTATCCAATTAATGTATTTTTCGAAGCACTCTTTCATCAAAATTGCCTTTTGAGACTACTTCATATTCAAAATTGTTCTTCTGGAGTCAGAAACATTCTCAACTCTTACATGGCTGTAGCAAAAGTCAGCTAAGATATAGTTTTACTAAAAACAATTCTACATCTAAAATAAGGTTCTACTAAGTTATAATGCTCATGACAAATTTTTGTTTTTTCTGCAATGAATGGACCATACTGAAATATAAATCTATAAATGATTCTCCATCAA
>NC_061156.1:28478547-28531047 GCF_022113875.1 Hydra vulgaris | reverse complement strand
TTTACTAAGCGAAAAAGAACTTGTAGTAATCCAGAACCTGCCGAAGATGGATATGATTGTTTGGGCGCTAATCTTGATATTCAATATATAGATAATGGCATTTTATGTCCAGGTAACATCCAAAGTTTGTTGTTTTAATGTCAAATAAATATAATCATCATTTGTTTATATCGATATGTTTTTTTTACTCTATTGAAAAGAATTTTTAACTTTAATTTAAAGCAAATTTTTTTCCTCTAAAAAATTAGTTCATGGGGGGTGGACGCAATGGTCATTGTGGTCTTTATGCAGTCAACCATGTCATGGTTTACAAACAAGGCATCGTAGTTGCACAAATCCAATACCAAAATATAATGGTCTACCATGCAGTGGAAACAATACAGAACATAGTACTTGTTATTCTTATGAATGCAAAAGTATTCCTAGTTTATTTATTGTTATTATCTTTAAGTAAATAATAAAAAAAACAAAACAATAAGAAATAAAAAAAGATTGATTTTGAATAAATAGTAATAATAAATTTGTAAATAAAGGAGAAGGTGTTGTACCCTGGAACGGCTTTACCTTGAAGCAAAAAAATATTTACATTTTTTAATTTTGTTTCACACTTTCTTTCACACATAGAAGTAGTAACTGCATTATGGCTTTTTTGTATGGCTAGACCAATCTAACCTTTTTTAGTTTTTTTATCTGGCCAATGTAGATTAAATTGCAGTTTTGGAATTAGAA
This sequence comes from Hydra vulgaris, assembly GCF_022113875.1. Lineage (NCBI taxonomy): Eukaryota > Metazoa > Cnidaria > Hydrozoa > Anthoathecata > Hydridae > Hydra > Hydra vulgaris. The sequence continues at coordinate 28,530,318 of NC_061156.1, read as the reverse complement.
AGATGAAAGATAAATCTGCCATTTTTTTCATTTCATCCTTTGTTTTTATCTATTTTGCTTCATTAATTTTTCATAAAAACTTTTGACATTTTAGTAAATATTAAAATGTTTCCTTACCAACTAGTTTGTTTATCTAAAACGCTTTTTTGTAGCGTGTTGTACTTTGGTATCATATAATTATTTATGAATTTTTATTTAATGATTTATTAAATTATTCAATTCAATTTTTAGTGCATATTTTTTACATACATTTATTAATGGCAACAGTTGTACTTTAATAAATATGTTGTACCTAGGTACATCATTTCTCAAGACACATCACATTTATTTTTTAAAAAATACATAAAAAAGCTAATCCATTTATAAAAATGGCGTAATTCCATTTTCGAAAGTTATAGAGCATTTAATTAAATTACTTGGCTAATAATTAAATTTAAAAGCATTTGATGTCGAAACATTTAACATTTTAAAAATGAATTCATAATATATTTATAATGTTTTTTTTATGTAAGTAGAGTGTTTTCCCTATAACCTTTTACCAGGTTACAACATGAGCAAAATGTATATAGAAAAAGAATTAAAAAAAAAAATCAAGTATTAGTAGCTATAAATAAGTATTGAAGCAAATAATGTTATGATAGATAGTAGATAGTTAGCAGTAGAGAAGGATAGAAATTAGAAAGAATATTTGTTTAATAAAAAATTAAATAGACTGTTTTTGAATTAGAAAATTGTAGAGAGAGATTTTACCTGTGAGGGTAGACTATTTTATGTTGCATAAGCTCTGATATTTATATCGAATTATGCCCGTACCTATGTTTAGGAGTAGAGGGAGTATGCCGGTTCTAGCTCATTTTCATTTTCAACCATATTTTCAACCATATATTTAATTAAATATAGGGTTCAATGTTATCCATAATGTGTATAAATATTATAACTAAGAAATAAATTTTTTTAAATTTATATAAATTTAAAAAATGACTTTTTAAAATTTAAAAATTAGTGTCAATTTCATTTCTTTGACGTCAAAGATCACGAAATTTTCTTGCATGATGTCACAGGTCACGTGATTTTCAGATTGGTCTTGTGCGCATGCGCTTATGCATAGTAGAAGCATTGTCCTATTAGTGCAGCATAACTTCCAGATTGTCCAACTTGTGCATCACCAGAGTTGAGTGTCACTACTATTCATCTAATGTTACAATAAATTCACCTGATTCATAAATTCTACATTTTTTATTTGTATTAAATACTACAGAAGCTATAACATCTAACTTTCTTTCTAAATTTTTTAATAATTCTTCTAATTTTTTATAAGAATTAATTATTTCGTTTTGCATTTCGTTTTCCATTCTTTTTTATATACGCAAGAAAATTATTTAACTCAATTTCAATTTTTTTATTTTTGAAAAAGCATTTCTTTTAATGATTGTTTTATCTGTTCTCTCTTTCTTTTTATTTCTCTAAATTTTTTATTGTATGATTCTATTATTTGCATGCGCTTATCATAACATTTCTTTTTCTCTTCTAATAATTTTTCTATTCCTAATTCTCCTAGTCTTATTGCTTTATTATATTTATATTCTATTATCATTGTCCTTTCATTATAATTTCTTTGTAATTCAAATGCTTCTTCTTGTCTAATTCTTTCTTCTTCTTTATCTAGTTCAAGCATTATAGGACTAAATAGTTGACAGTAATCTACTTTATAATATGTATTTATTTATTATATAAAGAAAATTAATTTAACTTATTTTCAAAAAAATTTATTTATTGTAAATAATTAAAAATATTTAATTCTGTGTACTCTCATCATCGTCATCGTCATTTTCATCATATTTAGTAGTTTCTGTAGTTTCTGTAGTTTCTGTAGTTTCTTTAGTTTCTGTAATTTCATATCTACCATTACTATATTCAGTAGTTTCTGTAATTTTTTTAGTTTCTTTAGTTTCTTTAATTTCTATAACTTCATATTCATCATCATCATCATCATTCAATAGTTTCTGTAGTTTCATATTCATCTTCTTCAACCATTTCAATATCATCAGTATCTTCAGCCATTTCAACATCTTGATTTGATTTTAAATTAGTACCAGGTCCTGCAAATGTCATATTTCTTCTAAAAATCTAGAACAATATAATTTAATATTTACACATTATAATCTAGAACATTATAATTTGTAGTTCTTTCTAATTGTAGTAATCTTTCTTTTATTAATTTTATGTCTTCTAATATATTCTCAAATAATTCTTCAAGCTTCTTCGCTATTTTGTTTTCCATTCTTTTTATATACACAAGAAAAATTATTTAACTCATTTTAAATTTTTTTGATTTAAAATATTTTATTATTTAATAAAATAAAAAATGAATTATGATGAGAATAATGAAATATCTGAATTTCAAAAAGAATTTAGACTTTTTGAAGAAATACGAAACATTGAATTTGAAGAATCTGATTCTGCAAATGATACATACTTCGTATCTGATGATTCTGATGAAGAAGAAATTCAAGAAAAATGTAATGTTCCAATTCCTTCAAAAACAGTGCAAATTATGGAAATGTATAAAGATAAACTGAAATGGATTAATTATGTTCCAACTTATAATGATATTATCGATGATGATTATCCTATTATAGATAAATTTTTTGTTAAAAAACATAACAAAAACAGAAAATTTTGTTTTGAAAAACCATTTAATGTTGAAGTTAATTTTACAGAAGATGGAAAACCTTCTGCAATTCATTTTGTAGAAAAGTTACCTATTTTTTGTAAAAATATATTAAAAGATAATTTTTGCCCTTTTGGAAGAAAATGTAAATACAATCATGATATTCCTTATTGTAATACTGTAAAAGAAAGATTAATATGCACTAAAGCTTCATGCAGATATAAGCATATTTCTATATGTTCAGAATATCCTAAATGCAAGAATAAAGAGTGTAGATTATTTCATCCTAAAAAGTCAGAATTATTAAAATTAAGAAAAGCAAAAACTAAATTATGTAAATATAGTCTTGATAAAAAAGAATGTCCTTTAAAAGATAAATGTAAATATGCTCATACTAAAGATGAAATTAAAGAAAACGTAGAGAATTGTCCTTTTAAACTATGTAAATTAACAGAAAAGAAAATAATGAAAAATAAAAAAGGTGAAAAAATAACTTTATATAAAAATATAATTGATAATAAAAAGTGTTATTATTTTCATGAGAATGAACAAATTGTAAATTATATTGTAAGAACTTTAAAATATTAAATATTAAATATTTAATATTTATGACTTAAAAAAATCTTTACGATTTATAAAAAATGTATAAGAGAAGAATGTTTTTAGATTATGAAAAGCATGAAAAATATACAATAACTTTTAATATTAATTCAGATTTAGAACATAGAGCAATAAATGATAGGCATATTAATGTATTCACACAAGAAGATTTTACTGCAAAATCAAATTTATATAATAACATTTCTTTAATGTGTGGAGTTAAAATAGATAAAGGACATGTATTGATTTCACTTGAAGAAAATTATAAACCAACACTAAATTTACTAAATTCTGTTGTAATAGAGTCTGCTGATGATATTAAAATAACTTTATATAATAACGATAAAAAAGATATAAATATTAAAAAAGGAGATTTGTTACGCTGTATATCAACTTATAATGGTGTTTTTAATGCAAATTATATATCACATAGGATTACTTTAGAACCTGGTAAAAAAGTAGAACAAGTTAAGTCTCAAAGTGATAAAGAATCTGTAAAATCTATATTATCAAGTATAGGAGAAATAATTAAAGAAACTATATGTGACGAAGATAAACCTAGTTTAGATAAATCAAACAAAGCTAAAACCTCTACTGTATTTGATTTTGGTAAATAAAAAAATATTAAAATAACTTTTAAAATAACGAAGCAAAGATTTATAAAATGAATTAAACAAATTTTTCTTTATAGAAAAAGAATGGAATGTAAAAATGAATGTAAACAACTTTATCCAGATCTTAACCAGTTTTCAGAAAATCCATCTGCACCACCACTTTCTGATCATAACTTTAGATTACAAAAGATTAGTGAAATTCAGAATAAAATAGAATGCGAAAGGAAAAGAAGAGAGATCTTAAGTAAGAAATATCATAGAGCTTCAAGAATCATTTCAGCAGTTGATAATACATTACTAGCAAGCACTATGGCAATAGGAGCTGCTGGAGTGGGTTGTTTAGCAACTGGTGTATTAGCTTCAGTAGCTATTGGATGTGAGATTGCTGCATTAGTTATAGGAGCAGTAAATTTAATAGGATCACAAGCTAATAAAAAATTAAACTTAAAAGCAGAAAAGCATGAAAAGATTAAAGTACTAGCTGATGCAAAATTAAATAAAATAAGTAGTCTTATTTCTAAAGCTATATCAGGTCAATATATTGATGATGCAGAATTTAATATGATACTTTCAGAACTTGAAAAGTTTCAAGCTATGACTGAACAAATTAGAACAAAATCTAAAAATGATATAGATGAACAGACTAAAGAGTCAATATTTAATAAAGGAATAGAAAAAGGTACAAATGATATTATAGAAGTGCTAAATATGAGATTTAACAAGAATCAAAGTATAGGAATGATAAATAATACTCTTAAGAATTAAAAACATATATTATGTATTTACTGAACATAACGTATGTTGATTTAAAAAAAATATTGCTTATAAAAAATGTCATATGTAAAAGCTACAGATATTGAAGCAAGATTAAAATTAGCAAAAGAAGTTGCTAAGTTAAAGAAAAGTGTATATCAAGATTCTATTAATGAAATGTTAGGTTATGATACTTTACAGACTAACTTTGAAAAATTGAGCAAACCAATAATAGATAGTCAATCTGGAATAAAAGAAGTCTTATCCAAATTAGAAAATAAAGCTGATAAAATAGTTAATACTTTTTCAAGTTATCCTGCTTTACTAGATTCTGAAACTAAAGCAATTAAAGAGAAGGGATCCTTTCAGGATCTGTCACCTGAAATTGTAAATAACATGTCATTAGGAGCTATCGCAGCAGAATATCTAAAGTTATATACTGCTAAAAATAGTAAAAAATCAGATGACATATTTGGTATACATTACAATGAAGGTGATAAAAAATTTTACATTGGTAAAAAACCAATAACTATTAAAGGTAATGATATAACTATTGAAGATAAAAAATACATTGGAACACCTGATCTTTGGGAGATCATAGTAAAATCTCATCCTGTTAAATATACTAATGATGATCGTAATAAGAATAAAGAAATTTTAGATCAAACAGATGCAATTCGCTCTGATTTAAATTCAGCTAAACCGAGATCATCTAGAATTTATAAACACACTAATGTAATAAAACCTATTTGGGAAGAGATGATTGGAAAGTCAGGAAAAGGAGTTATCATTCTTCCTAGTGATCCTAAAGCACTATTTGATATGCTTAATTTACGCTTAGATGCTTTACAAGCTGGCAGTACTGGAGTTAAAAATGAAACTGTTGCTATTTGTGATGAGCTGTTAAGGCAAGGTCAAATAGATGATGATGAGTATAAAGTATTACAAAATGCAATTCATCAAATGAATTAAATAAAAAATAATATATATAAAAAGTGACAAATTACTATGATACTTTTAACAAACTTTCAGATAGTCAGAAAGAAAAAATTAAAAAAGCAATTGAGTCTGATACCCTTAACAAACTTTTAGATAGTCAGAAAGAAAAAAAATAAAAAAGCAAAATACTATGATACTATTATAAATAGTCAGAAAGAAAAAATTAAAAAAGCAAAATACTATGATACTCTTATAAATCTTTCAGAAGGTCAAAAAGAGAAAATTAAAAAAGCAATTGAATCTGGTACTAATGCTAGAATAGAACTATCACATCAAGATCTAGATGGTGAGCATAAAATAGCTTTAACAGAATTGCAAATAAACAGAATGAAAGCAGCATATATGAAAAATACTGATATAACACTTTCACTGAGTAGAGCACAACTTAAACATAATGCTAAAGTAAATGGCGGATTTTTACCTCTACTAGGAATAATTGGAAGTCTAATTGCGTCAAAAGTTATTCCAGCTATAGCAACAGGATTATTGACTGGAACAGCTGCAGCTGCTGGAAGTACTATAGTTAATAAAATTGCTCGAAAAGGTATTATTTATGTTAAAAAGAATGGTCAAGGATTTAAAATTAGAAAAGTAGGAAAAGGAGTATTTTTAAACCCATGGAATGGTAGTTATGATTATTTAAACGATGGATATTATTCTAAATATGGAAATGAATATTCATCAGTAGGTAGAGACTTGTTATTAGGAGAAAATTCTCCATTTAAGAATATACCATTATTAGGTCTTCTTCTTTAGAACAAAAAGACTTTGAAATCTCATAATATATATTTTTTTAAAAATATATATTTATCGATCCCACAACGAATTTGGATAATAAAATAAATCTAATCCACTTCTATACTTTCCATTTAATTAATCAGAAGACAAGTCTATAACAACAAATCCATGCTTCTTTGACCAAGATTCATTACAAAATTTTTTAAATTCATTTAATTTCATATCATTTGAAACATGATCATTATAAATATGATTTACATTTTTCGAATCTTGTGGAAATAAGCATATAAAATTTGCATTTTCTCTTATAGTTCTCCTAGGCAATTCAAAATAATTTTGCGCCAAGTAGAAACAATCTACATTGCTATGTCTTCCTCTTATATAGTATTTTTCACACTTGTTTTGCTTTGTTAATTGTAAATCATCAAATATCATTAATTTATTTTTAACACAGTTAAGATTTTCAGGTTCTGGTATATCCTCTGCTGTTTCAAAAAATTTACACTCTTTATCTGTTTTATCTTTTAAATCTCTTGAAATGTTTTTAATAATAAACTCTGGACTTACATTGTTTTTATTTATTTGATCTTGCAACTTAAATAGTTCAAAAATAACTTCTTTTGGTAATTTATTTTCAAAAGAATTTTTTAATATTTTGTATTCAGGTTGAAAAAGTGACTTTCCAAATACTTGTAATTTGTTATAGTCAAGCCAACCAGGTCTTAAGAGCAAGTTTAATAATAATGTTGTCTTTCCACAACCTGATTTTCCAACAATAATTCCTCTTATACTTTTAGGTAATAACTCATTATTATGACGTTTACTTTTATTTACATTCCATGATAAATCTATAATATCCATTTTTTATTTATGAAAAAGTATTTTTTAAATAGATTTATGTAAAATAAATTAATTCTTAGACTTGAAAGACCAAACGAAGTATGAATCTCGAAGAGATTTAAAATAAAATATACATATAAAAAATGTACTGCGTTAAATGTAAAAATAAAACAGATACAATAAACTTACAACATGCTGTAAGTAAAAACAATAGAAACATGCTACGTGGAAATTGTGCGCTATGTGGAACAACAAAAACTCAATTTACAAAAGGAAAAACAGGAGGTGATTTAGTAGAATCAATTAATAAATTCACAAGTAATAAAAAATTACCTTTGCAAAAGTTTCCAGGTGAAATGCATATACCAGGTATGAACTTTGCAGGACCTGGCACTAATTTAGATGAAAGATAAACGTCTACTGAAATGCCTAAAGAATGGAGCATGCCTGTAGATAGAGTTGATAAAACAGCTTATATTCATGATCTTGCTTATAAGCATTATCCAGACAAAGAGCATAGAAACTTAGCTGATAAAATGATGCTTGAACAAATGGATGCTATACCTAATCCTACACCTCGTGAAAAATTAGAAAGAAAGATTATAAAACCTATCATATCTGCTAAAGTAAGGTTTGGTATGGGAAATAAAGGACCAATAAGTATTAAAGAATTATGCCAAAAAAACTACCAGCACACAGAAAAAAAAGCAAACTACTTGAGCGATTTATCGTTAATTGATCCCTTTAGGGATCTAAAATGGACTGATGAACTTGCAAATGAACTTCATAAACCAGTTATAAAAAATTTTAGAAAAAGAAAAGTAATTTCAAATGGAATTGATGAAATATGGGCTGCTGATTTAGTTGACATGCAAGCTTATTCTAAATTTAATAACGGAATAAAATACTTATTGATGATCATGGATATATTTTTAAAGTATGGATGGATTGTTCCGTTGAAAAGTAAGACAGGAATTGAAGTTGCTAATGCATTTAATAAAATATTAAAAGATAAGAAATGCAATAAATTATGGGTTGATAAGGGTTTACAATTTTATAATAAGCATGTTAAAGCATTAGGTATGCATCTCTATTCAACTGAAAATGAAGAAAAAAGCTGTGTAGTTGAACGATGGAATAAAACAATGAAAGAAAAAATGTTTAAATACTTTTCAGCTAATTCTACTAGAAAATACATTGATGTTTTAGATGAAATGGTAGATCAATACAACAACACAAAACATTCTTCAATTAAAATGACTCCAGCTGAAGCAAGCGATAAAAAGAATGAGAATAAAGTTTGGTTAAATTTAAAAGGTAAAGTAAGATCTGAACCTATTTATCCTAAGTTTTCAATAGGTGATAAAGTTAGAATAACTAAAAAGAAAGGAGCATTTAAAAAAAGATACCCACCAAGATGGACTGAAGAAGTCTTTACAGTATTACATGTTCAGTACACAGATCCACCTACTTATAAAATAACTGATTATAATAATGAAGAAATACAAGGTACTTTTTATGAACAAGAACTTCAAAAAACAAGTCAAGAGATATTTACAATTGAAAAGGTTATTCGTAAACAAGGTAATAAATCATTTGTAAAGTGGTATGGGTATCCTGATACTTTTAACTCATGGGTTGATAATACAGAATTGAAAGCAATTTAGCGAAGCATTGATCACAGAGTGATTTAAAATTATCTCACATATATAAAAAATGAACAACTCAAATGTAAATGTGAATATATGCGTAACAGCTACTTCTGGTAATGCTAATACAAATACTACTGTAACAACAACAACTTCAAATTATAGTTCTAACAAATGATACAAGAAAAAATTGTACATTTTACAAGAAAATTAAAAAAATTGAAATGAGTTAAATAAATTTCTTTACATAATAAAAAGAATGGAAATAATTAATTCTTATAAAATGATAAAAGAATTAGAATTAGAATTAAAATTAAAAAAAGAAAGACTTGATGAATTAACGGAAAAAGAAGTGTGTAATGAAATTGAATTAAGCGGATTGAGAGAACTAAATCCATATGATGAAGAAGAAGAAAGAATATTTGAAGAAGATATATTAATTTTAGAAAATAAAATAAAAAAAATAAAAGAAAAAATAACAGACTTGAAAAGTAGATTAAAAGAATTTAATTTAGAATTAAGATCAGAAGAATTAACATTAGATATAACAGTAAAAAATAAAATATTAAAAGAAGAAATGATAAAATGTGGAATGGAAGATAAATTTGGATTAATGTCATATTTATTATTTGATAATAAAGTATTAGAATTAAATAAATGTTATAAAGAATTAGAAAAAATATCATGTCAAGAAACTGATAAAAAAAGAATAGAACAATTAAAATTTGAAGATGAAGTAATAGAAGAATTAAAAAGAAAATTAAAAGAAAGATTTAATTCATTATCAAAAATAAAATTTAATCAAGAAAGAATGAATGAATTAATAGAAGTTATTGTAGATAGGAGTGAAATCGGATATATAAAGGAAGATTTAAATAGTATAGAAAAATTATTATTCAATAATAAAATATTTTTATTAAAAAATTTAAAAGATCTTGAATCAATGCAACTCTATTATAAAATTCTAAGAGAAGAGTTAGATAAATATATGGAAAAAAAATTAAATAAATATAATAAAAATTTAGAAACAAAATATTGAATAAAAGAATATGAAGATATAGAAAAAAGAATAGAAGAATTTGAATTAGAATTAAAAGCTTGTGAAGAGTTAGAAGAAAGAATAAAAGCAATAAGATTAGAAGATGATTTAGATCTAGTAGTAAAAGCAACATTAGAAAGAAAAAGATTAGAAAGAAGATATAGCGAAGCGGTATAGCAAAGCCCAGATTCATTATAATTAAAAATAATTTTCAAAAAAAATAATTTTTTGAAAATGGCTTAAATAATTTTCTTTTATATATAAAAAAGAATGTTTTATGTAAAAATCGTAGATTTTGATGAAGCAAATTTATATGTAAAAGAAATAAAAAAATTTAATAAACCTGTTCAATATCAAAAAATAGTAATTGAGTACAAATACTCTTCTAAATATTCAGGACCTTTAAGAGTATAGACTCCAAAAATGTTTTCATATGGAGTTAATGAAAATAGAGATCCAAAAACAAAAGAAGTTACAGGATATTCAATTCCTTTTGTATGTTAAAATGAAAAATTTATTAAGATGATTCAATCTATTGAAAAGTTTTGTAGAGATAAAATTAGTGAAAATGAATAAATGTTAAAAAAAGGTGGTATGAAAAGCCTTAATATACAAAACTTGAATATTTTAAAGTACAAAGATGATGATCCTAAAGCACATCCAATTCTATATGCAAAAATACCTATAGATTTTAATAGTAAGAAGATGGATCAAGTATTTAGATCTAAAGATTCAGATTTTGATAAAAATGATGATATTCTAGGAGATCTTATTAAAAAAATCTTATTAAAAAAAGATGTGATGTAATTAGCTGTTTAACAATTGAAGGTGTATATGTAAGTTCAATGATTCAATCTATACAAGTTAAATTATCAGATGCAATTTTATATGCAAAAGAGTATAAGAAAGAAAGTTCAAGAATAATTGAAGATATAGATTTGGAAAGCGAAGATGAAGAATAAATATTTTTTTATATTATTCAATAATATAAAAATGATTTAAATAAATTTCTTGTATATAAAAAAACGAATGGAAATAAATATTACAAAATATAATTCAAATTTTACAATTAAATTTAATAAAGAAAATTTTGAACTAGATGAGAATAAAAAGTATGAAATGGCTTTAACTGAAATAGGAACTAGTTATTTAAACAAATTTTTATATATAAAAGTTTGTATTACATATTTAGATTGTAAAGAAAAATCAAACATTGTATATAAATATTTACCAGAAGATAATTATATTATATTTGGTGATTCTCTTGTTGATCGTGCTATACAATTTCCAAAGAATATATTAGTTAAACCAGATTATCAACCATTAAATACAAATAAATTTTCACAAATGGATATTACAATAGTAGAAAAAGGTGGAAAACTGTTAGACTTACAAGGAAAAAGTATAGGAATTCGTTTTATAATTAGAGAAAGAGTTACTTCAACTATTAATAAAGGAACAGAAATAACTAAATTTATAACTTTTAGTTAGCAATATAAAAAATGAGGTAAATAAAATAATATATATAAAAAATGTATATTGAAATAGAAAAAGATAAACAAAATCCAGTTATAATTAAATTTGATGATATTATTAAACTTGATGAAAATAAAGAGTATGAAATGGCTCTTGATAGATTTCAAACTATTCTATATAGTAGTTTAAATAAAAACAAAAAAGTATATATATTAAATAATCTTGTAGATGGAAAAATTGTATCTAATAATGGTAATGCTAAGAAAACGACTGTAATGTATTCATTTATGCCTATTATTGTTTCTAAAAATTCAGTTATTAATGAACAGCCATTATCTAAAAAATATTTTCCGTTAAAAACAAAGTCAATTTCAGAAATGAAAATTTATATCATTGACAACTTTAATAAACCTATAGATTTTAATAATGAAAGCTTTACCATAGAATTTCATATAAGAGAGAGAAAAAAGTAAGTTATAAAAGAACTAATATAAATTTTTTAATTAAATGAATTAAAAAATTATTACATATATAAAAAATGTCAAAAACAATACATATAACTTCAAACGATACTGTTATAAATACTAATATGACAGTTCCTATTGAACTAGATGAAAATAAAGAGTATGGAATAGCTCTAAAAAAATTAATGACTTATAATAGTTTTCCTAATGTTATTGAAGAATTAAACAATACTATAAATATTACTATAGAAGCTAGTGATAGTCCTGGTTTTCAACAAATTAATATCCCAACAGAATCCTATGAACTTAGAAATATAAATACAATTGTAACTAGATACGTAATGACTTCTCTTAAAGATCAACTTGCTAAATATAAAGAGTCTTTTAAAAATGTTTCAGACGCTGAATCTTTAAAAAAAAAAGCTGTATACGATAGTATAAAACTTGATCTTTCATCTATTATATTTGAAGTAATACTGAAATTTTAATACTGAAAAATCACAGATTATTATTAATAGAAGTAGCAATATTAGAATACAATTTGATGATGACTCAATAAAAGATCGTTTAGGTTTTAATAATAGAGATCGTGATGGTAAACTTATAACATTTGACTCATCAAAAGTATATATTTCAGATAAAGTAATGGATATAAATCATGTTAATACTATTCGTGTAACAAATAGCCTTGTAACAGACACAATTATAGATAGAGCATATTCAAATGTTATATATTCATTTTATCCATCTACACCAATCGGTTGGAAAATTGTAGAAGTACCAAACAATCCAACTTATTATAGATTATTATCAAAAAAAATTTGGGATATGAAAACAACAATAATAGATCAAGATGGGCAAATACTTACTTTACAAGGAGAGCCGATAAGTATTGAATATGAAATAAAAGAAATTGTGTCAAAATGCAAATCAGAACATCTTTTAGAAAAACAAGTATTTCTTTTAGAAGAACAAAATGAACTTTTAAAAAAACAATTAAGATGATATCATAGTCATTAAATGAATTAAAAAATTATTACATATATAAAAAAATGTTAGATATAAATAAAAAAGCATATACACACAAGTATGTAGTAGGTGGAAGTGGAGTATTTACAGATATAAATAATATGTATAATCAAGCAAAATCTTCTGATTTTTTTAGAGCATTATCTTGTATGAAAACAATGTTAACTAATCATTTTAATAAAAATGGACTAATAAAATAGTTTTGGTTTTTCAGATTTATGCTAATAATTTAAAAAAAATATACAGTAAATAAAAATGTTAGTTATAAATAATAAAGGATATACACACAAGTATGAAGTAGGTGGAAGTGGATTATTTACACCTTTTTTAAATATGTTTAATAAGCAAGCATATTATAGCTAGTAGAGCAGCTGCTACAGACTTGGGAAAAACTGCTATAGACGCAGCCATGTCTGCTGGGAAAGAACTTGCAACTTCTGCAATATCTACTGCTAAAGAAATTGTAATAAATAAAGGTAAAAAAAATAATAGAAAATGTAAATAAATCATCCAAGCTGACACCTGAAAATAAACAAGAACTTAAAAATTTAATAAATACTTTAGATAGTAAAGTACATGAAGTAGTACCAGACATTAATAAAGTTATGATGGGATCATCAATAAAAAGTAAACCTATTAGAATACAAGATTTAGTTAAAAAACATAAAGGAGATGGGCTTAGAATAATATAATTTTATCAAAATAGTTAGATTTCATTAAAATGATTTAAAAAAATTATATTGCATATATAAAAATGGTAAAATCTGGCATATTTAATATTACTGACAAATTAAGATTTGATGAAGAAATCAAAAAGTATGAAGAATATGAATCTACACCATCTGTTAGTTCTAATTTAAATTCAGGAGAAATAAGAATTTTTATTGAAAATAGCGATTCTTTGTTTCATCCACATGAATCATATTTAGAAATTGAAGGAAGGCTTGTAAAAGCGGATGGAACTTCATATGCAAATGCAGATGCAATAACACTAACACATAATGGACTTATGCATTTATTTGATAGAATTGAATATAAGTTTTATGATTCAGTCGTTGAATCAGTTAGTTTTCCAGGTAAAGCAACTACAATGCTTGGAATGTTAAAATATCCAAATGACTTTCAACAATCAAAAGCAATGAATCAAATGTGGTTTAAAGATACAACATCAACAGCAGATTTAGTTAATAATGCAGGATTTTCAGCAAGACAGCAATTTATCATTCAAAAACCAACTATAAAAGGTTCATTTGAATTAAATATTCCATTAAGACATATTTTTGGATTTTGTGATGATTATGAAAAAGTTTTTTATGGATTAAAGCATGAACTTTATATGTTAAGAGCAAGTGATAATAATGCAATTTTTAGAGCTGCTGGTGTAGCTGCAGGAAAAGTAGATATTACAAGAATATCATTAATGATGAGACGTGCAACTCCATCTGTTGTAGCAGATTTAGAACTTGCTAAAATAATTAAATCACAAGAAACACTTGATATAGGTTTTAGATCAAGGTTTTTAGATAGAATTAATGTTCCACAAAATACAACATTTACTTGGCCATTAGGAATAAGAACAAGTGAAAAATCTAGATTTATACTTGTTGGTTTTCAAACAAATAAAGAAGGAAATCAAGAACAAAATTCTTCAATATTTGATCATTGTGATTTGAAAAATATTTATATTGAACTTAATGAAGAAAGATATCCTGCTACTAATTATAATTTATCATTCCCAAATATGAAATTTACTAGAGCATATAGACATGTGTCAAATTTTGCTGAAGATTATTATAATATGACAAATCTTATTAGTCTATGTGGTATCACTCCTTCAGATTATAAAGATTTATAACCTATTATGTATTTTGATGTAAGTAAACAATCAGAAAAAATGAAAGATTCAACAGTAGATATTAAACTTAAAGCAGAATTTAATACACCTGTTTCAGCAAATACTATAATATTTGCTCTCATCATTTCAGATAGAATAGCAAAAATTACTTCTAATGGAAATAAATTAAGATTTGAATATTAAGTCACGAAGTGACCCAGGCTTCGCTAGGTTCCTAAGGAATCAAGATTAGCTATGCTAATTAGTAATTTTATTTAAAAAAATCAATAATAAAAATGTGATTTTGTATAGAAAATTCTATAAAAAACATGTATTACAAACTTTGCAATAAATTAAGAGGTTGATGAAATTGAAAAGATTTAAAAAATATAAACAAGAAAAAAAATACTATTATTTAAATTATTTTGAAAGTAATTTAAATAAATTTTTTTTATATAATAAAAATGAGTGACAAAATAAAATATACAAAAACGTATTTATTAAAATTACTAAAACAAAATAATGTACAACAAACATCTAAAGATCCTATGGCGTTAGTTATGATTGCTATGGATAATAATTTAATTGACAAAGAATCTGTACAATCAAATATCATTACTAAAAAAGAAAAAGTTAAAAAAGTAAAAATTAAAAAAGAAAGAATTAAAAAAGAAAAAGTTAAAAAAGAAAAAGTTAAAAAACCTAAAAAAGAAAAACCAATAAAAGAGAAAAAGCGTGCAGGAAGACCAAAAAAGAAAGAGATCCTAAATATGATAGGCTTGTAACAATTAGAACAAATCCAACAACTATAAAACTAACTAATGTAGAAACTGGAGAAGTTAAAACATACAATTCTAAATATGATTATATCAGAAAAGAAAAACATGGACATATATATTTAGAAAAGTATAATGGAAAAGTTAAAAATGGTGTAAAAATAGAATTAATAAGAACTGGATCTGAAGGAATTAAATTAGAATGTCCTGAAATTACTCAAGATGAAAAAGAAGATTTATAATGTTTTAAATTATTTTTATAGATATTTTATAAAAATATGAAAAAGAAATTTATTTAAATAATTTTTTAATTTTTTAAAAATATTTTTTTAAATTTTTTGTACAAGAATATTAAAAAAATTGAAAATGACATAAATAAAAAAATCTTGTATATAAAAATATGAAAAATATGAGATTACCAGAATTGAAAAAAATCACTAAAGAGCGAAAAATCAAATATTATTATAGAATGAGAAAAGCAGATCTTATTAGAGCAGTTGAGCAAGCAACGCCTATATTATATAGACCTATCCCAGGCAACATTACACAAAATACTTTAACACCAACTCAGTATATTCCAAGTAAGTACATTAATATTGTTAGTAATAAAGTACATTCGTTTGCTAATTGGATTATGGACTATGTTCCTGAACCTATTAGAAATACAGCTAGTGAGAGATTGGCATCAATAAAATCTACAGTTTCTAATTTGTATAAAAAATTTGGACTAATAGAAAGTAGAATTCAAATTAACACAAACAGCTGTTAAAAATGTGACAAGACAATTTTCAGCTGAAGGTGTTGTAGGATATGATGCTTTGTCTTTTATGAACTCAGCTAAAAATAATGTCATTAAAATACTCAATAGCAATAAAGGATCAAAAATTAATATTGATCTTTTATGTGAAATGGAGAGTACTGATATTATATTAGGAGAAACTATAAGAGGTATTCCAACTTTTAAATCTTTATCAGAAGTTGTTTTAGAATCAGCAGATTTAAATGACTTTTATGAAAGAGCTAAAGAAAAAATTTTAGAATCCATGGCTACATTTCAACGAACAAAATCAAATTGGAGATTTGTATCAGTTGTAGAGATGAATATAAATATCATTGAATATAAGCCTATTAAAGGTAAATCTTACATTCCTCTTCCTAAAGAGTTGGCGGCTAAAAAAGCAATTATTAATATGAAGAATGAAGACAACGAATGTTTCAAGTGGTGTGTTGTCAGAATTTTTAATCCTAAAGAAAAAAATTCTGAAAGAGTAGATAAAGATTTAAAAGAACAATCTGAAAAATTAAATTGGGAAAAAATAAAATTCCCAGTGTCACTACAACAGATTACTCAGTTTGAGAAAAATAATCAAGACATAAGTGTTAATATCTTTGGTTATGAAAGTTCGGTTTATCCTTTAAGAATATCAAATGAGAAAAATAGACAACATAAAATAGATTTGTTACTCATTTCAAATGATGATACAAATCATTATTGTTTAATAAAAAGTTTAAGTAGATTACTTTCATCACAAATATCTAAAAATGAACATGAAATGTTTTATTGTAGAAATTGCTTGTTAGGATTTAGTACTGAAGAATCTTTATCAAAGCATAAATTGTATTGTGATACTCATGATTCAGTACGAATAGAACTTCCAAAACCAAATACAATGATTGAGTTTAAAAATTATAACAAGTCTATGAGAGTGCCCATTGTAGTCTATGCAGACTTTGAAAGTTTTATAAAACCAATCAACACTTGCTCACCTAATCCAAATGAATCTTATACAAAGCAATACCAAAAGCATACACCTAGTTCATTTTGCTACTATATTAAATGCTTTGATGAAAAAATATATCAAAGTAAACTAGTTACATTCACTGCAAGTAATGAAGATGAAGATGTAGCACAAAAATTTGTTGATATGCTAGAAGAAGATGTAAAAAAGATTTACAACGATTATTTAAAATTTCCAAAATAGATGATATTTACTATTAAAGACAAAAATAATTTTGATAATGCAAAAATATGTCACATTTGTGAAAAAGATCTTAAGGAAGATAGAGTACGAGATCATTGTCATATTACAGGTAAATATAGAGGCGCTGCACATAGCGATTGTAACTTACAATTTAAAAATCCAAAATTCATTCCAGTACTATTTCACAATTTATCTGGTTATGACTCTCACTTGTTCATAAAGAAATTGTCAGAAGGAGGAAAAATAAATTGCATTCCTAACAATGAAGAAAAGCATATCAGCTTTTCTAAAGAACTTAAAGTAAATGAATTTACAAAATCTTATGGATCCATAAGATCTAATAAAGAAGGTAAAAAAGTTGATGTTAAACTACAACTACGTTTTCTCGATAGTTTTAAATTCATGGCTGGTAGTTTAGATAGTTTAACTTAAAATTTATCAAAAGATCAATGTAAAAATATTAGTAGATACTATTCTGGAAATGAACTCAATTTATTGTTAAGAAAAGGTGTTTATCCTTATGAATGGGTTGACTCTATTGATAAATTGAATGAAACACAATTACCGCCAAAAGAATCATTTTATTCAAGATTAAACGATGAAGGAATAAGTGATGAAGATTATTTACATGCTTAAACTGTATGGAATGAGTTTGATTGTGAAACATTTAGAGATTATCATAATTTATATAACGAATCTGATGTATTACTACTAGCTGATGTCTTTGAAAATTTTAGAGATGTCTGTTTTAACAATTACAAATTAGATCCTGCTTGGTACTATACAGCACCAGGATTAGCTTGGGATGCTGCATTAAAAATAACAAAAGTAAAATTAGAGTTACTTAGTAATTATGACATGATTCTTATGATAAAGCAAGGAATAAAAGGTGGAATTAGTATGGTTCCTAACAGGTTAGAAACTGCTAACAATAAATACATGGAAAATTATGATGAAAGTAAAGAATCTACATATATACAATATTTAGATGCAAATAATTTATATGGATGGGCGATGAGTAAACCCCTTCCTACACATGGATTTGAGTGGATGAGTGAGGAAGAATTAAAAAATTGGAAATCCATTTCATGTATATTAGAAGTAGATTTAGAATATCCTGAACATTTACATGATTTGCATAATGATTATCCACTTGCTCCTGAAAGATTAAAAATAGATAGGGTTGAAAAATTAGTAACTAATTTAAGTCATAAAAAAAATTATATCATACACTATGAAAATCTTAAACTTGAAAGGTTAGGATTAAAGATTACTAAAATTCATAGAGGAATAAAGTTTGAAGAGAGTCCATGGTTAAGTAAATACATTGATTTGAATACAAATCTAAGAACAAAAGCAACAAATGACTTTGAAAAAGACTTTTTTAAACTAATGAATAATTCAGTATTTGGAAAGACAATGGAAAACATTGAAAACAGAGTTGATGTGAGATTAGTCGCTAAAAAAGAAGAAGCTATAAAATTAGCATCAAAACCTAACTATGAAAGTAGAACGATATTTGATGAAAACTTGATAGCTATTCATATGAAAAGAACAAAACTCGTTTATAACAAACCCATTTACTTAGGTATGTGTATTTTAGATTTAAGCAAAACATTAATGTATGAATTTCATTATGATTACATCAAAAGTAAATATGAAGATAGAGCTAAACTGAAATAAAAACAAAAGACTTTTATGCAGATATTACAAATGACATTGAAAGTAAATTTGATACAAGTGAATTTGATAAAAATCATCCAGCTGTTCGAAATGGATTTAAAGTAGGTGTAAATAAGAAAGTATTCGGAATGTTTAAAGATGAATCTGCAATAAAACAAATTGTAGAATTTATAGGACTCAGATCAAAATTGTATTCTTTCAAAATAGATGGAGAAGATAAAAAGAGATGTAAGGGAGTAAAGAAAAATGTAGTTAAAAATTATATAACTCATGAAGATTATAAAGATTGTCTTATGAATAGAAAAGATCAAATGAGAAAAATTAATGTCATAAGATCTCATTTACATGATGTTTATACAGAAGAAATAAACAAAATAGCATTGAGCGCAGAAGATGATAAAAGAGTTATTTTAGAAGATGGAATTCATACCCTAGCATATGGATATTATAAATTAAAAGATGAACCCAACTTTTCATTTCAGATTGATTGGAATGAAAGTGATAGTATTGACAAGCCTAACTTTTTATTTCAGATTGATTGGAAAGAAAGTGATAGTATTGACAAGCCTAACTTTTCATTTCAGATTGATTGGAATGAAAGTGATAGTATTGACTAGCCTAACTTTTCTTTTTAAATTGATTGAAAATAAACAGGCAGGTAAGAATTTTTTATTTAAAAAATCTAAAACTATTAATAAAAATGGACAAACATATCAATGTTGAAGGAATTATATTACCAAATGAACCCTTAACAAACTTTCAGTTAACAAAAACAGCAAAAAAATTAAAAATTAAAAATTTTAGAGGTGTATTTGTAAGAGATGAATTACCTAAAAATACACAAAACAAAGAATGCGGAATATTAAATACTGGAGATTCAAGTACGAATGGATTTCATTGGATTTGTTGGTATAAAGATGGAGATGAAAAATTAAGTTTTGACTCTTATGCATTACCACCTCCAGTTGAACTTGTTCAATATTTACACAGTCCTATTTATTATAATAGTAAAAGAATTCAGTTTGGAGACACTTCCTTTTGTGGGCACTTGTGTTTATATGTATTAAAAAAGCTAGATGAAGGTGTTGATTTTCAAAGTATTGAAAATTCATTGAATTAAAAAAAATATATATAGTATATAAAAAATGAGTATGAATATAGCCGGTAGTAATTCAATGTATGGTTACACAACAGATGGATTAAATATCAACATTAATGTTGGCAATACAGCCACTACTGATGTTGATTTGAATTCACATAAACTGATCAATGTAGCTGATCCTACAGATGCACAAGATGCAGCTACAAAGAATTATGTAGATAATAATCAAACTTCTAGCAGTTCCTATCTAAAATTAGATGGAACTAACAGTATGAGTGCTAACATAAATTTGAATTCACATAAACTTATCAACGTAGCTAATCCTACTAATGCACAGGATGCAGCTACAAAGCATTATGTAGATAATAATCAGATTTCTAGCAGTATGTATCAAAGAACTGATGGTTATAATCCTGCAACTGCTAATATAAATTTAAATACAAATAAACTCATCAATGTAGCTGATCCTACTAATGCACAGGATGCTGTTACAAAGAGCTATGTTGATGATATGCAAAATCAAAGTTTAGACAACATTCCCAATACAAGTTTAATATGCTTTGGACAAAAATCTCAAGCATTCTATGCAACTCCAGGATCATATACTATTTTTAGCTATAGTGGTAGTTCAGGAAAAACTGTGGATTGCATTTACAGGATCTACTATTGCACCTAATACTGTACCAGGTAACTTGTTTTTAAAAATATATGCTGATAATGTACTTTGCATAGGTAATGATTCTATTGCAACAGATGGTGTAGGTATTAATAATACAGCTTTAGCTTGTGATTTATTAATTGCACCACTTGGTGGACCCTAATATGCAAACTCTTTACAAGGATGTAATGTATTTAGTACAAGTGCATTAGGAGGATATTTTACATTTGATCTTCCTTTTACATCAAGTTTGAATACACAATTATACAATAAAACAGGCAATTCAGTGACCTTTTGGTTACAACCTTTTATCACAAGAACTTCATTGTTACAACAAGCATTAACTAGTATTAATCCACTAATACCTCGATCCATCTCATCCATTAAGTTGTACTCAACAACATTTAGATATGCAAATACAACTTATGGTAGTGAATATATGCTAATGAATGTTATGGATAATGGAAACGGAGTGTATTTGAAATACATAAGAATGCATGTAATTGGAGGATCTGGAGACTGGTGGGAATCTAGAGTTCGCATCTATGATGGATATGGTGCTCCTACTAATACTAACTCTGTCATTCAACCTTGGACACCTTATAATAAAAATGGATATACTACATTTTCTGGATATGATGTTAACAGTCGATGCATCTACGCTTCATCAGGTTTAGAAGACTTTTATCTCTCTTCATGGAATGGATCTAATGTAAGCTCATTTAATAATGAGGCATCAGGATTGTTGAATCAATCAAGTAGTATAATTGGTCCAACAACTACAATTTCATTTTATAGAAACTTTACTTCATCTGAAAGTATGCCTAGCGTTGGTAGAGGTAGAAGAATGGAAATGACACTTAACTCTGGTGATGCACAAGTTGGACAATCTGGGAGCTATGCTGCACTGATAGGACAATGCTTCTACTACGCATAAGCGCAATATAAAAAGTCACGTGACATCATGCAAGAAAAATAAAAAATCACGTGACCTGTGACGTCATGCAAGAAAATTTCGTGATCTTTGACGTCAAAGAAATGAAATTGACACTAATTTTTAAATTTTAAAAAATCATTTTTTAAATTTATATAAATTTAAAAAAAATTATTTCTTAGTTATAATATTTATACACATTATGGATAACATTGAATCCTATATTTAATTAAATATATGGTTGAAAATATGGCTGAAAATAAAAATGACCTAGAACCAGCATACTCCCTCTACTACTTTAAGGTGAAGATAGTTTGAATCTTTTAGCTGGTCATAGTTGGTAACTAATTTTTTTTTATAAGAAAAAAATCAGTAAATGGAAGAGGAAAGGTTTTATGTTTTTGTTTCCAAACAAACAGTTAGAGTGTTGAATAAAGTCTTTTAATTTAAGTATCTTTGATATGTAGTAGAGGATATTAGTGTCAGAGTTAAAATGCTGAAAAAAGATTATTTTTAGGGCTTATTTTTGGAGGTAAGATAATCTTTTAAGTGTTAGAGATTGGGTTTGCCCCCATATTTGACAAGCATATCTAAGATGAGACTCAAAAAACAACATGATGTGTGTTAAGGAGCGTTTTAAGATTAAGATAATGTCGAATTTTGGCTTAGATACCATTGGACCTTCTTAGTTTAAGTGCCAAATCTTAAAGATGGGATGCAAAACTTAAATTGGAATCAATTTTGATACCAAGATACTTGATTGAATTCACAGGATCTAATTTTTGATCACTTAGTTTGAAATTTAAGTTTGATATTTAAAGATAATAATTTCAGATTTTTGGTAATAAGTGATTATTTATTGGAGAGGAGCCAGTGGAGTAGATTCGCTAAGTCATTGGTAATCTTTTTAAGTAATTTGGTTTATTAAAAGCAGGTAGGGTCATCAGCGAAGTGGTAAGCCGTGGAAAACTTCAGAAAGGTATAAAGATCATTAATAAAGAGAAGAAAAGCAAGGGTCCTAATACAGAACCTTGTGGGACACCATTTGTTGATTTTATCAATACAGATTCTATTATTAATAGAAACAAATTGTGTTCTATTTCGAAGATAAAAAGAAAACCATTGCATTTTTGTGCCTCTGATACTATAGTACTCCAACTTTCTGATGGGAATGAAATGATCAACTATATCAAGGGTTTTCTAGAGATCAACAAAAACACTACATGCAAACAATTTATTGTTCAAAGCTGTTCTAATTTTTTAGTTATATTATTTAGTAAATGAGTTATTATATGATTGTTTCTAAACCCAAACTGATTTTTATAAAGACATTTGAATTTCTCCAGAAAGTTGTAGAGTCTATTGTGCATAGCTTTCTCTGATATTTGAGAGAAGAGAGGTTGGGCGATAATTAGAGTAATCCAGGCGAGAACCTTTTTTATGTGTTGGTGTTAATTTAGCTATCTTATGGAGATCTGGGAAAATTCCATTTTTAAATGAGTTATTCATCATTATGGATAGTGGTTTTGAGATTATGTTTGAAATAAGCTTAAATGTGGGAAGGCTGCTTGGGCACAGACTTTTTTTGTTTTGAAATTTCGTTATGAGACTTAACACCTCAACTTCAGTCACTAGTTCAAAGAAAAAAGAACTTTCTTTAGAATTTTTTAGAAAGTCTCTAAAATCAAAATTAGGGATAATTTTTTTGTTTATTAGATTCTCTTGGATAGTAGTAAAGTAATTAATAAAAATATTAGCAATTGTGGTTGGATCAGAGATGACTTTTTTCGTATATTTTGAGGTTGAAAGACTTATAGTAGTGTATAGTAGGTGTAACATTGATAATTTCTTTTACTCTTTTCTAGTTTTTCTTAATACTGTTTTGGTTGTTGTTGAAAAGGAAAATAAGTTACATTTTTTTGGATCGTTTAAGTAGCTTATTTTATTTCTATATATCCTAAATTCATCAAAGAGGAGATTTTTTGTATTAATATTGTTTGTTTTAACAATCAATATTAATGCAAAAGATGGATTTAAGAATACCTGCCATTATCTATGGTTTGGATTTGAGTTTAACTTTTTTTTTTTGTTAAAATTTTCTAGGGAGCATGCCTGTCTAGAATTTTTTCAAATGTATTTAAAAAACGTATCATTGATTTATTTATATCGTTGTCTTTTATTTGTACCTCCTAGTTTATATTAGATATATCTTGTATAAAAGTGTCAGTATCAAAGTTTTTGAAGCATCTTCTAGAAATTTTTATATTCTTTTTTTTGGGGGTAATACCAGGAATACAGAGAAACTGAGCCATGTGGTCTAAAATAGAAATTGCATGATTGCCATAGATTGTTTCAGGAGAATAGGAGTTTATAAAAATATTATCAATAAGAGTTTTGGTTTTTGAAGTTATACGTTTTGAAAGAATAATGGTTGGGAGAGGCGAGCAAGAGCATAATTTTTGGAGACAATTAGAAACTAAAAATTATAGATTCTCTATAATTAATTAAGTCCATGTTGAAGTCACCTAAAAATTTTTTTTTTCATTAACTTTTCGAATAAAGAAGTAAAATGGTTTGCAATGAATTTTTTTCGATTTAAAGTTTACTGACGATATATGCAGCCAACTAAAGTATTAATTTTATAAGGGTTTAAAGCTTCAACAAAAACTGATTCGAGAAATTTCGAGGCATAGATTGTGAGATCATCACGAACTAAATAGGTAAGATTAGAGCTTAGATAAAGAAGAACCCCACCTTTTTTTGACTCGGTAGGGCAATGTTCAGTGTTAAATCCATTTATAGTGATATCACTTATATTTGAGTCTTTTATATATAAATTTGATTCAGTATTTCCTATCACTATAGAGGAAGTATGAAGAATATCAATAAAAAGTCAATTAGAGGTTTTTAAGCATATAGAGATAATGCAAACAACATGATAAAGCAACAGATTGAAATGATAAAGCATATGATTTAATGGATTAGGTTTGCAGTTGTAATTCAATTTATTTGAATAATATATTATTAATGTATATATTATGTTTTTACTGTCTTTTTATAATAATATTTTAAACAAAGTTAAAAATAGAAACTTTATATAATAGTCATAACTGAAAATTATAAGTTCAAATAACTAAATAATATTTTGTTTTTAAGTATATAGGGGTAATTAAGCAATATAACAACAAAATATAAATTGATAATAACAAATATAATTTTATGATATTGGTAAATACACTAGTATTATTAAGTAATAACAAGTATTTGTATACTTTAAGTAAAAGACTATGTAAGTATAAAATATAAGACTATGTAAGTATAAAATAAGACTATGTAAGTATAAAAGTATATGTTTATATAAACTTTTAATATAGATGGAATATAAACATGGAACATAAGTTTATTAGAATAAACAAAATATACAAATTAATATAGAATTTACACTAATAAAATAATATAGAATACAGCAAATACAATATATATACTATACACTATACATATATATATATATATATATATATATATATATATATATATATATATATATATATATATATATATATATATATATATATATATATATATATGTATATATATATACACATATATCAGTTACACTCTATATATATATATATGTATATATATATGTATATATATATATATATATATATATATATATATATATATATATATATATATATATATATACACATATATATAACATATGTTATATATATATATATATATATATATATATATATATATATATATATATATATATATATATATATACATATGTATATATATATATATATATATATATATATATATATATATGCTCCTTTATATATATATATATATATATATATATATATATATGCTCAGTTATGTTCCCACTTTCCCTATGTATATAAACATAGGGAAAGTGGGAGCATAACTGCCCTTGTAACGTTTGGATTAATGTTATACAAAAACGAAATGTGTTTTTTTGGCAGTTTATTTCAATAACCTTTTCATTAAGCTTTAAATTAATGTATTTAAGAAAAAAATTGAACGGTTTTTGTTATTACACAAAAATTACACTTAGTGAAAAAAAAACGGTTATGCCCCGATTGTGAGGCACAACTGCACCCTCACTTTTATCGTTGGGGGTACAATTTTCTAGGTACATTTTCTTAGCTCAGATTATTTGCTGATTTTGTTGCACGTTTGCATACTGTGTAGGCATTCTTTGTACTTACAGTCTCAGTTTTCTCATTCGATATATTCGTAGCTTTATTTTTATTCAAAAACTCATTTATAAAAATTAAATAAAATAACTTAAATAAATATATATTTTATATAGATATACAATAAATAAATAAATTAAATAAAAAAATACGAAATCTAATTTCTAACATCTCAAAACAAAACTTTTCTAACATCTTTTCTAACAAAAAAACAAGCTTTTTTAACAAAGCTTTTCTAACAAAACTTTTCTAACAAAACTTTTCTAACAAAACTTTTCTAACAAAACTTTTCTAACAAAACTTTTCTAACAAAACTTTTCTAACAAAAAAAAAAAAAAAAAATTTTCAAACATCTTTTTGCTAAAACAAAATTTTTTTAACATCTTCAACAACTTTTTTATCATCTCAAAGCAAAACTATTACATGAACGCATTCAAATGTGGCGATTGTAACTGTTGTTATTTGTAATTACTTAACTTTGATAAATATTAAAAGTATGCGGCTGTGCCTCCTGTGCGTTTATGCGGTTCTGCCCCAGAAGACAGTTTTTTGAAAGAATACAGTTTCATAGCATGCTTATTAGATTATGTTGATATTAAAAACGATTTTCACTTGATGAAATAATGCTTATAACACATTTCTTTAACACTAAAATCAAATATTGGTTTATCCGCAAAAACAAGGTCTTTAAAGATATGATGTAAATATAATATTTTTATCAAAACATACATTATTATACACAATATTTTTCTAAGAGAAATGTTTAAAAAGCGGTTGTGGTTAAAAATACGTAATGACCAGGAAGCGAAACTGCTTCACAATATCGCTGATGATGTTTAGTGAGTGGGTTTTTAATTTTAATTAGTATTTAAAGCAGAAAAAAGTATAACGAGTTTTAAGAATGGCAACTTAAGCGAAAATAATTAGAGTGACTTCAGGCGCGATGCTTGTTCATCCGCGAGTTACTTGGTATGCGTTGTTTGTGTTAAGTAACCAGAAACTTCTTATAAGTTTGTTACATAATTAGTTTTATTAACTTTAACGATTATAACTTTATTGAAAACGCAATTATTTTTGTAAGTCTTTGTTTAAATCATTTAAAATTGCTTTAAAAGATACATTACGATAAAAAACAAGTACACAAAATTACGTTTACATAAAGAATACAATCTCTTTTAAAATAAAAAATAAGAATATAATAATAAAATCTATGATTTATAATAAACTTTTAAAATTTTAACAATTTAATTAATATATATTTAAAACATTTATTTTCGTAAACAAATAATATATATATTCTTAAAATAATACTAGAAATCTTAAAACGTGAATTATACAATTTCTGAAACATTTTAACAGAATACTCTAGAACTTTATTTCGCTTAATCAGCGTATTTTTTGAACCAATAGAATTAGTTTGTTTGTTAATTTGGCGGGTTTTTAGTGTTCGCAAATATTCTTTTTATTCTTTCGCACGAGAACATTCTAGTTTATTATGTTTTCATGTATGTCCGTAAAACAAAAATTTTTTGTTTCGTACATAAACTTAAATGTTCTTAAAACGACTAAAAAACCTGGCCAGTTTTACGCAACTAAGTATAATTTCCGTGGTCAGTATTCGAGAGCGATCGCTCCCGCTTCCCGACCAAGCCTGATATATATATATATATATATTTGTATATATATATATATATATAAATATATACAGGCGCGGATCCAGAATTTTGTAACTATGTTGCCAAATCTGGGTTCGCGGACGTGCTTTGAACGAAAAAATAATCAAGACTCAATTTTTTTTAAATTTGTTAACTTTAAAATATCAAAATTTGCCGACTATATTTAAAATTGCAAGATACAATTTGATATTTTCAGTTGAGGAAGAAGGGGTGACATTACCCTATTTCCTTTCCCCCTGTTTAAGATAAGTTACTTTACTTTTGTTTTTTTCTGTTTTTAGTTATCTATTTAACAAAAAAGTTATTTAAAATGTTGCCTTGGCTATTTAGTTCATACATAAGACATAATACTAGTCTAACTCACTTAACAAAGTGCACCAACGAAAAGGTAAGCCATAGGACTTTGCACTCCATCAGTAAACTGTTGTGTTGCCTAAAGTTAACCCTCCATTTCTGGATTCTATCCTTTTCTTGATAGGAAGTTTAAGTAAAGTATTAGTAATGTTGCCTATAGTTAGCCCTCCATTTCTGGATTCTTCTCTTTTTCTTGATATTCAATTTAAGTTAATTATTATTAATGTTTCCTAAAGTTACTTCTCCGTTTATGAATTATTTCCTTTTCTTGATAGATTTTCTTGATATTAGTTATTTAAGGTTAGCCCTCCATTTTTGGATTCTTTTTTTTTTTTTGATAGGCAGTTATGCACAAATATTTTAAAAAAATTTTTTAAATATTTTTATAATTTTTTTTACTTTTATGAATAGTAATAATTTGCTAATAAAAAATGATTTTCACAATTTACATGTTTAAAACAATGAGTAGAAATATTTTGCTATTGAGAAGTTTTTTATTTTTAAGAGATTCTTTTAAAACAACAGTTAATACTTTACTTATAATTTCAAAACTTTTATTTGAATAAAAACTCTAATTTTCTATCTCCTTTGGATGCAAATATTTCAATAACTCAGTTAATATCAGGAACTATTTCCTGATGAATAGACACTAAAGCAAGCCCATTCAATCTATTTTATGAAATAGTACTCCTAGTGCAAGTTTTTATTCTCCTTTGAGTAGATATTGAACTTTCACACTCACAAGTTGTGATTGGTATTGTAACAAGTATATGAAAAGCCTCTAAAATGTTTGGAAAGCCTCTCATATCCATAAACTTTAATGTATCTGAAATAGTCGATGGTAATTCTGTCTTTTCTTTCCAAAATTCTTCCCATAACTCTAATTCTTCATTAATTGATGACAAATGAGGAAGATCAGATTTATAAAAATTCAAAAAAATTAGGAATTTTTCTTTCCATGGACAAGATCTAAAATACTGCTTTGTTAAACTAGCAGGAATTTAAATATCAAGCTTTAAATATCAAACCTATTTTCTAGTTCATTGAGAAGGTGATTAAGAAGAGGCAATGTAATAGAAACTTTAAAATAATCAGATACAGTATCACATATTTGGTTATCTCTATGCTTCTGAACACCACATGTTCTAGGTTTTTTTTTCATCAATATCAAATGTTTTAGCCAATGCAAGAGCAATTTTATACCATTTATTATGGTAAGCATCAGCATTTCTTTGCATTTCTCTTAAACGATTTGTCAAATTTTGAATTTCATCTAGTTGCTGGGAAATATCAAAAGATTTTGTTTGAAGAGTAATAGAAATTCCATAAAAGTAATCCATTAGTTGCTTAGTTAAAACTAAAGAAACTATAAAAGAAAAATTTGTCCATAACTTCAAAAAAGAAGATGCTTTTGAAGATGTTTCTTTATTGTACTTTTTTAAATTATTGTCTTCCATTTCTTCAAAAGCAGTAAAAACTGCAAAAAAATTGTCGAAAAACACATCAAGTCCACGAAGCTTTTGTACCCACCAAATTCGACATGTGTCAATAAGTTTTGCTTGACCAGGAAGAAGTTCTTTAAGCAATTACTTCTTTTTGGAGAAAAGTTAAAAAAAATGTTGTCTCTCTAACTTGCTCAAGCAATTTTTTTACTTGCTGGATTTGGCAACTTTTCCCATCAACTAAACTAAGTTCAAGTGAGGCACAGTGGACAAATAATCCTTTAAGATTAACATTTTTTATAACAGATGAAACACCTTTGAATTCACCTGACATTGAAGCAGCTTCGCCATAAGACTGGCCTCTACATTTTCTTATATCTGAACTAAATTCTTTTTAAGTTTCAAGAATGTTGGTAGCTATGCTTAAACCACTTGTACCTGTTTTACATTCAAAAAAGCGTAAAAAAAACTTCCATAATATTACTGTTCAAGTAAACATAATGTATGACAATAAAAAATTGTTCTATTGTTGCACAGTCTGAAGCCTCGTCTGCAATGACGGAGAAATACTTACTTTTTTTAATATCATTTAATAA
The DNA here is from genome assembly GCF_022113875.1 of Hydra vulgaris. Lineage (NCBI taxonomy): Eukaryota > Metazoa > Cnidaria > Hydrozoa > Anthoathecata > Hydridae > Hydra > Hydra vulgaris. The sequence continues at coordinate 28,500,180 of NC_061156.1, read as the reverse complement.
AACCTCTTTAAATGCATTTCCACAATACTCAATTAATTCGTTTTGATTGGTCTTTGAAATATATGTGGAATTTTTGGGGCAGAGAGAAGATGCTCCTTTAAAATTAAATCACCTGCATCAACTCTAAAGTTTAAAAGCTCAATGAAATTATCCAGCCCTGTAATTTTTGAAGATTCTCTAATTTCTCCTTGATATTTTCTATCGTCTCTATGACCTTGTAGAGGCATATCATTTCGACCTAAATATATTATAGTCTTAATAATTGATTAAAAGCTTTTTTTTGTTTTCTTCTATACGTTGTTTCCTAATTATTCCTGTTTATTAATTAGAGATAACAGTTCATGGTCATTTGTTCATGATTTTAACTTTTCACTATGTAGACAGTATGATGAAACTGCATAGTTTGAATAAGATGCTAGTTGATTTGTATTTAATAAACTAATGTAAACAACATTGCTTTCCTTCTGTGGAACATTAGATTCAAGAGCCTTTTTATTACTGTTGTTGGCGTCTTTTGAAATAACTACTTCAGTTTTAACTATTTTATTACAAAAACTAGACTTATCTATATCTGAAGTGGTCTTAGAAACAGTAGAAAAAAAAAAATTAGACTGAATTGGTTTCTGTATTTTGTTATATGTAGGTCGAAAACTAGACTTAAAAACTTTTATATTTTTGATACTAAGTAAACTTAGATCACTCATAACAACAGCTGGACATTTTTTAAGAAGATCTTTAACCATTGCCACAAAATGATTTAGCTTAAAACATAAAAGACTTTGGTTTTTGTTTTTTCTAAATTGCACCACATATTTTATTGGACAATTTAATTTTTGAATGTGAGGCTTTATAAAAGTGTTAAAAAAAACTATGATTTTTAAAACCAATTTCAGGATTTATAGATTCAATAGGTTGCTTTATAACATTAGATAATGCTATTAGACAAATGAAAGATGAAAATGTTTTATCAAAGCAATTTAATACGTTTTTTTTAAAAGAAGTTCAGAAATCATATATCATTAATTGTTGAAAAACTGTCAGACCATTTAAATGAAACAGCAATAAAAAACAAACTAGAAAGCTTAAAATATGCAGATCTATGTTGATTAAAATAACTACAAAAATAATCATACCTTGTGTAAAAATGTATAATTTCAAATAAATCAATTGATGTCAGTAATCTTAGAATTTTTGAAGTATGATTATTGTCATTTAAAATCAAAGATACTGAACTATAAAGACAATTCCCATCTTCAACAGATCTGAGAAAAATAGTAAAATATATTAAAATATAATAATGAGAATAACATAATAAAATGTAATATCAATAACAAAAAAATCAATAGTTTAACTATAATATTTTTATTTTTTTTACCAATATTACATTTTAGTATATACCGTAATTTCTTATTAAAAAACTAAATCAATTTTTTTAGGTTATTTGTATGTTTAATAAATAATTCATTTTCATACACATTATCAAGATTATAAATCTGTGTTAAAAATTAGTTAAACACTAATAAATAAAGTTAAAATCTAACATTGATCTTACATCTAGATCCAATTTTTGATATTATTTTAATTAAATAATACTTTCATAAAGCTCAAAACGAACAAAAAATACCTTAATGCTGAATAACCAAGATTTTTTTTACTTAAGGGTACAAAATCCATCATATCTGTATTAAATTGGTAAGAATCGTGTATTCTTGGAAACTATTTGGAATTTATTTCCAAAAGCTCTTTAATGAGTCTAGTTTTGTAATTTAAGACATTAGGTCTATGCTTTGTTTCTATTGCACAAGCAACTGGTTCTACAGTTAAATATGAATTCATTTTTTATTAAATTTCTAAAGAAATGTGGAAAACGATTTTGATGAAAATCGTTTTCCACATTTGTCACTGTAGCGCATAAAAAACCCAAATTTGTTAGCTACTATGTAAGAAAACATTTTTCTAAATCGGACACGTCAAAACCAACTGTGTGGCCAAGTTTAATTTTCACGGTTGAAAAATCTATATTTTATTATTTATTTGAGAGCATTTATTGAGGTCGGTAACGTATAATAGGAGCCGTTGTGGCCATGGCAGGAATCTCTATGGCCAAATTACGTAAATTACGGCAGACGCAATAAATTTTTGAGGAATATTACGCTAGCAAAAAAATCCAAAGCTAAGTTGGCTGCCGTTAAATTTCATCTCTATGGCCATAAGCCGATAAGGGTTATCCATAGAGTACGTCACGCAGAGTTTATAAGTATTACTGACTCTTTATTGGATAGAATTTTGAAATAATATAGCGGATGTTTACAGCGATGTTTTTAAAATTTAAACTTAGCGTGACATACAAAATGATACACAAGTCCTAAAATTGCTTAAATTCATTTTCAATTACATATACTTAAAAATATCTTAATAATTAACTCTAAAAGTTCTAAAAGATTTTTGATAAGCATTAAATAATTTTTTTTTAATAAATCAATCTGACTTTAAACTATGTGGCCATGGCCACAATGGCCACCCCTTTGATCCGCGCGATATATATATATATATATACATATACATATATATATATATATATATATATATATATATATATATATATATATATATAAATATATATATATATATATATATATATATATATATATATATATATATGTATATATATATATATATATATATATATATATATATATATATATATATATATATATATATATATATATATATATATATGTTTATATATATATATATATATACATATATATATATATATATATACATATACATATATATATATATATATATATATATATATATATATATATATATATATATATATATATATATATATATATATATATATATATATATATATATATATATATATATATATATATATATATATATATATATGCTAGTTAACAATATTAGTATGGATAAGCAACAAGTTTAACTTTTGTTATACTTTTATATTGTTAATAAGGGTTAGTATAGTTTTATATAAGAAAGCTTGCTGTTTTGAACATAGATAAGCTGTATCAGGATATCAAATTTTTGTGTAATACAATAATTAATGCACTTACTCTTCTGTTGTTAATAACAGTAATAATAATAAAAAATAAAAAAATGATAGTCTTGTTAGTATTTAATAATATTGCTAATGTGAACCTCGACCAGTTGAATCAGATGATTGAAAACATTTGTATGTTTAAATTAGATTCAATGTAACACCAGTTCAAACAATGTGAAGCACGCTGTAGTCTTATTTCAGTAAATTCCGGTTTTTAAACAATGTCTACTATACCTATTAGTAAAAAGGTGATCAAAATAAATACTAATCATAAAAATTTAAAATATATAGACGCCATTTTTTATCAAGAAAACACGTATGTTCGCCTCGGCAACTTTGGTATTGTGCTTTATCCTCCTCCGGCTAATTGCAATATAGAGGCCACATTACCAAGGCCCGCAAAGACAGGTTCGGCTCCCAAGGAGCGTCATAACTCGCTCTACGGACCAAGAGGTATGTGAGTTTAGGAAAAACGAAGGTATGTTAGAGTGAAAGCCAGAAGTAGTCGTGTTAGAAAAATAGCATAGAGAAAGCGGACAGGATTGCACTCGATGTTAGGAGGTGCAATAGGTTCGTTTATAGTTGTTTTATTAACATGACTGCGAATCTTTTTATAATAATGACTGCGAATCTTTTTTATAGAATCCGCCGCGGCAACTTTGTATCCATTCTACCAAATGTCTGTTAATTTTACGGAACTAAAAGTAACATTTTTGAGACGTTACATTGTAACGTGTGGTTCGTTAATGTTTTATACTTTTTTGTTTTTTATATATATAAATATCTTCATATATTTATATATCAGTATATAAAAAATATATACATTTAAACATATAATTTTATATTTGAAGTAGAGTGTAACTAGTAAATAGATAAAACACTAGAAATACAAAATACTAATCAAGCTTAAAACAACAAGTTATAAGCATAATTAGTAGATTTAACTAAAGTTATTATTTTTGAAAAGATTAGATACATGATCATAACACAAAATTTATATTTTTGCTTGTGGGTTTATTAAAACTTTAAAAGTGCAAAATAAATATTTTCATTAATTGAAATTGAACATTTAACTTTTTTTTAAATAAAAAAAAAGATTGAAAACGCATTCTCATTTTTGTTTTGTTTTTTAAACCAAGAAGAATTTTTTAACTTATCCGAACTTTACTATTTAAAGAATTAAATAGTAAATTTACTATTAACTCCTAAAAGAGAAAGTTCAGGTAAGTTAAAAAACTCAAGTGTGTAAGTTAAAAAATCTAGTTTTTGTATATTCATACATAAGTATGAATGATTTTATGACAAAAAATTGCGCAGATTAAAACCTAGGAACGTCAAGGCCATTAAAAGTAAACATCACCCGGCTAAATCCCAATTTTTTTAGTAGGCATTTTCTTCCACACCATTTTCAGAAAAAATCTGATCAGCCCTCCTTAAGCAATGTTTATTAAATCTTAAAATCATTAAGTATAATATATTTAATATTTTTCAGATTAAATATATTGTATTTAAAAAAATCTATATTTGAGACATATTTTAATTGTGTATTTTTTTTACGTTTCGTTACGTCTCATTTAGTTACACTTTTAAAAGTTTTAAAAGTTGAAAAAAAAAAAGACTAATTGAGACGTAACGTTGCGAATTGAAACTTTATCTTTTTTTGTGACAAAGTAACCAGTTGAGACGAAGTTATTTTACATTAAAAATTAAAGTAAATATGGTAATTAGCAATACGACAATGATAAACAAACATTTACTGCGTTATTAAGTTTATTTAATCAAGATTTAATAAAATTAAGAGAATGTAACCTTCTTTCTAATTGTAACCGATGAAGGCATAACGAAACTAGTTAAATGGTATAGGGGTTTGTGGATGAGTATTCAGTACAAATATAGATTACTTTTTGTTCCATTTATTGAAGAGAATTCTTTACATGGTAATTTGTTTTTGTGTTATGTGCCAAAAAAACTACAGTTACAACTGTAAATTTAATGCTATTTTAACGCATTCATTTTTTTATCTGTGAATATTGAGTGCTCATTTTAGCCTAAAATTATATTTTATGAAAATTAAACATTAACCCCTTATATTTAAGGGGTTCATCCTTCACTTTAGAAGTTGATTCTCCATTAATAAGAATACGTAAAGTCAAAAGGTTGCATAAGTATTGAAAAATTAAACTATGAGTAGACATTACAAAGTCTGTCTTACATTAAAAATTAAATGAAAATAAAACCTCATTTGACAGTGGAAAAAATGCTGCAAAGAGAGGATTTATAAATGATAAAGAACTTCTAGGGAATTATCTGAAATGATATAGCATAAAGGCTTAAATAAAAAAAAATGTTTGAACAGCATTGAGTAAGAATAAAGTTTAGTAACCATCAGGTTACTGAGTTTGTTAGGGTTACATGGCATAGAAAACCTAACCATAGTCTACGCTTAAGCAATTCTGAGACCGAATGTCATACAGGCGCAACTAACTTCAACAAAGCATATTTAAATACATTTTTCGACATCTTATAGGTTCTAAAAAGACAAAACTTTCAACCAAAAATTTTTTCAGTTTAGATGAAATCAGTAACTCAACAATACATATACCTCCTAAAAATCATCCTACTAAAGAATAGCAAGAACAATCCCAGCAATAAAAATAAAGCTAAAACTATCGAAGCTCCTACTTCAAAGGATGAACAAATAAGTTTTTGAACTAGTAAAGAACGTTGTAATATATCTATTCAAGAATTAATACAAGAATTTTGGAATAGAAGAAAGGAGTAGGTGACGCTGTTGGTAAAATTTAATATATTGTTAAAACGGGAACAAAAAGTTTCCTATTAAGACATAAAAAATCGTATAAAGTAGTTTGCCAAGATGTATTATGTAAATTTCATTGCCTTCCTCAGGAGCTTCTGAGCGTCTAAAGCAAGTTATGAAGTTCCCTGTTGAATGCAATGCATTTGACATGTCTATAGAATAATGTTATTGTTTAAGAAATATTTCAGATTATTCTTCCAATTTTTGTTCTTTTATTTTAGTAAATCAAGATTTATATTGTTAAATGTTCACTTTTTCCACTTAATGCCGAGCAACTTTATGCACACTTTTACTTAGTCCAAGGTGCAACACCTGAACTCTCAAGGTGCAACTTGGTGTTGTAGTTTACAAATTTTAATGAATAGTTGCATAGCCCCGTAGGAGAAATCACCAGGGCATTTAGAATAGTTAATTAATTAAAAAGGTTTTTAATTTTTAGATGTCGGCGTTTGGTTTAAATGCTGGTCCTCACTGTTGTATGTAACATACAATATTTAAAACCTTATATATCTGAAAATAAATCAATCTTAAGGTACAACACCTTCCACTAACAGTATGGAGCCGTGTGGAGTGTTACTATTTGAATTTACTGATTACTTCTTAATTAATTACACGTTTATTTTGTTTAATTTAAGTTAATATAGGGTAAAGTAGGGTAATTTCGGCGTATTAAGCTATTTTGCTGTTTATAGACAACGGTTGCTTTAATAATGTTAAAAAATCATGCATATCGATGCACTGCAGATATATCTATTAAATAATAGTTAAAAAATTGTTTCCAACTTACAAAGTTTTACGTAAAACCTGTTTTACAAAATACTCAAAAATGACGAAATTAGCGACCTAGTATGGTATTTTCGGCACTATGGTACGGTAAATTCGGCATAGTTATGAAAATTAAGAAGTTTGTTGAAAACGCATTGATATATTTAAAATATTATAAACAGCAATAAATCTGGATTGTATAAAGAATTGTCTCTTAAATAGAATTTGTTACACCTAATTGGCACTTATTTAAGGGCGTTTCAGTTGCAAAAAATAATAATTTTTGAACCACCTATTTATTTTATTAAAGTATAAATGTCATATATTTTTAAAGTATGAATGTCACCTTTTTTATTAAAGTATGAATGTCACCCAAAACAGAAACCTTATTAAATATAAATGTGCTTCCAAAGTATAATTGTTAATGAAACGATTACTAATTTCTACGATTTCGATGATTATTTCTAAATTCTGTTTAAATAAGAATTTATGTTTATAAGCTCATAAGTAGTTCATAAAATAATATTTTACATAACTTCAATAGTTAAACTTAAAAAAATGAAAAACAAAACTCAAAGGAAACTTTTTAACAAGAGATTTATTTAAGAAAATTAAAACACATTTTATCAATATATGACATATAACTCTTTTTTTAAGAATCAGTGCTTTATACAGTCATCACAAGTAAATACTTTTTTAGTATAAACACCACATATAGCAGCACATGTTTCATGCCACCATCTACAGCATTTAAGGCATTTATCCCAATTATCTTTTAAATAAGGATCGACAGGATCACCATAACTGTATTGACACTTTGCACAAAGTTGTTTATTAATCGCACCTTTAGCATCAAGGTTTTTCAAACACGTCTTTTGATGAGTAGATATACTTTTTTTAATGCACTTTTTACGTGGCTGTCTGTTCTTATATTTCAAGTTTAAAGATTCCTCTAGCTGAGATTTATATGGTGATCCAGTAATTTTTTCAGCATGATTTACCCTCCTTTTTATACCTGTTCGCTTTGCATTTTTAATGTCAAGTCCAGCTAGTGATCCAAATGTAACACCATAAGCTTGTGAGGTTTCATCGTGTGAGGTGGCTAATTCTGATGACTTCTGAAGTGTAAATGATGAATTTGGTGAAATAGATTCTAAATAAAAATTATTTAACTAAAGAGGGTGAATAAAAATAGGCAACATGCAAATTATAAAAAATAGTTAAAATGTTTTTAAAAAATTTGAACTTTCTTTAAGAAACCTTTTTTTAGGTTAATAAAACAACAGATAAGTTAATATTTTGCTTGATTTTAAAAAAGTCATATTTGTATTTTAAATAAAATGCGGAAGATGTTAAAAATAATACAACATTTATGACGATTTACCTTTTTGAGTGTCAATAACACAATCTGTAACAAAATCAATATTATCTAATTCTTTAGCAGAGTCTAACCCATTGTTGAGAGTAGGGTGCATTTCAGAGGTATTATTTGGTTTTGGAATTTTTGATACAACATACGAGTGATCAGTAGCCTTGGCTGCAGCAAAGTCTTCTTCAGTGAACACATTTCTATCAAATGGATATATTCCACATTTTTTGAACCCTGACTGACAATTTTGAACAGTTGCAGCTTTCCCATAGGCTTTTCCAAATAATTCACCAACCTCTAGTTCAGTTACGGGACGACCAGGATGGTGACGAAGCCAAGTACTAACCTCCTGATCATAGAATATTTTGAGGCTTTTAAAAAACGAAACATCAAGTGGTTGCAGTTTGTGGGTGCAGTGGGATGGAAGTGATAAAATAATAACATTTGAGTGGCGCGCTTTTTTAATAACACTAAGATTTTTTTTATGACTTGAATGTCCATCTAAAATTAGAAGAACTGGTTGGTTTCTTGACTGAGGCTGGACTGCTTGTAAAAAATGATCAAACCATATTTCAAACAACTCAGTTGTTATCCAGCCATTTTTGCTGCCACCAGAAATAGAACCTATTGGGGCTTTATCTAAAAATTCAGGTTTCACTCGAATACGTGGATAGATCAACATCGGAGGGACAAAAAACCCGCTTGCTGATTGGCAACAAACTATTGTGATTGTTTTACCTCTTTCGGAGCTTGTTAAGCCACCAACACTGTGTTTTCCCTTAAGAGCAACAATTTTTCCTGGTTTATGGCAAATAGACAATCCAGATTCATCTACGTTGAATAAGTTTGATGGTGGAATAATCTGCATCCCATTAGCGTTAAACATTATTTTTTCTAGTTCATCGTAAAAACGATTAACTTTTATTCTATTAAAACCAATGGCTCGATGCAATGACGTTGACTCAGCAACTCTGACAGAGAGTTCATTATGGCGTTTCAAAAAACCCCTAAACCATTCTTTTCCTGCTGACTTAGTTTCACTATTAAATTTGTGAATAATTCTATTTTCTTCACAAAACTGAAATACCATTTGTTTTACATCTTTTGGAGACAAACCAAACAATCTCTGTGACATGGTCAGAAGAACTTCTACGAGCTCTTTTTCTTGAAAAGCTGAGAGTGTTGTTGGGTGTCCTGCACGTAACTTTTTAACAAAATTATCAACAGGTGCTCGTTTTATATAGTCATGTAGTGTTTGTCTTGGTATTTTATATTGTTTAGCAGCAGAATATTTCGAGCAACCATTAACTAAAACTGCATTTACTACCATTTTTAATGATTCTTGTGACCAATTACCATATTTTACACGTTTTGAACTCATTATATGATGCTGTAAAATAATGTTTACATATATATATATATATATATATATATATATATATATATATATATATATATATATATATATATATATATATATATATATATATATATATATATATATATATATACATATATATATATATATATATATGTATATATATATATAATATATATTTATATAAATATATATATATATTATTATTATTATTATATGCATATTATTCAATAATATTCAACTGTATGTATATAATTAATAAAATTATTATATACATATTGTTATGTATGACATAAATTTAAAATATATTGTGGGGAACTATTATTTTGATAAGTTTCACAGTGACACTAACTAAATTCACTTTTTTACTAACTCGTTATTAGTTTAATATTATCTGAGTTACTAAAATCAATTTCTTCTATACATTCTTCTATATATTTAAAACGTTTATTTCCATTTTAGTTTTGGAGAAACAACAGGTCGGCAAATTCGGCACTGCCGAAATTAAGAACTATTTATAAGCCGAAATTATCTCCTTAAAGCAGTCCTAGGGGAAACTCTTATATCTTGTAAAATACTTTGAGTTTAATTTTATTGTTGCTCACATTTTGTTCAGTGTATATTTTTGAATGAAATAAATACAAATTTTTGGCAGAAATTTTTGGAAAAAATCATTTATCCTCTATTTTCAAAAAAAAAAAAATGTTAAGAAAAAGCTAATAATCATAAAATAACGTACCTATAATGTAAAAATAGAAGTTTAAACCAATATTTTTAGAAAAACTGTTTATCGTTCTACAATACTCAATTATAGTTTTGATATTTCATTAAATAAATATTTTTAGGTGTCTTTTAAAGTGGTGCCGAAATTATCTCCCTGCCGAAATTACCCTACTTTACCCTATTTATCAAATATTTTATCTACATTTGTTACTTTATTGCAAAAAATAAAAACTGACTTTAAATATTTTTTTTTGTTTTCGTACTAAAATTTTAAACTAATTACTTATCTTTAGAAGTATCCTTAAATCTAAATATGATTTTTATGGACGAAGAGTACATAGAGCAATATTATGATCCTACAAATGAACCATCGTTGAATCTAAACAACCGATTTAAAGCTGCGGTAAAGTTGTTTTTTTAGTTGTTTTTTTTTAATTCAATTCTTTACGTTTTATTAGGTTCCTATATTTTTACGTTTGATTTCTTTTAGTATTAGTTTTTCTTTTTTGATATTTTTCATTTATACATCATGGTGTTTATTTATTTATGGTTTGTTTAGTATTGTTTATATAGTATATATTATTTAATTTAATTTTAGTTTATTTTTATTTAACAGATGCGAAATCTTTATAACAAATACAATAACAATGTTCAGTTTGACGTAAAGTTACTGTCTATAAAGTACGTTAAGTATAATGTTGCATTAAATTAAGTAGTTCAATATTTATTTACTGTTTTATTATTCAATTCTATGTAGTTTTAGTTTGGAACATTTGTTATACATATCAGGTGTTGCTATTCAGCTAATGATAAGTGATGCAAATTATAATTTTAAGTGATGAAATATAACAATAAAATTTTTATATGAAAAAATAAATACGTAAAATATTTTGTTTAGGGATGGAATATCAATAATAAAAGATAAAATAAACGAATCAAGATTGCCTTAACTACGTTAGTTGACTATTTTTAGTTGTTATAAATGTGCTCATCGACTACATTTGTTACTAACACAATTCTTTTATGCAAAAGTCTTAAACCTACTATGATATCGATATGAATAATTACAAACAATACTCTGCGTTATTTATCATATTTATGTGTAAAATATTTTATTTTTTAAACTGAACAAAGTTGTTGCGTTCAATAATCTTATTTAAGCCCTTATAGTTTAAAAACTTTATTAAATAATGGAAAAATTATATTTGCAAATATAATAGTTTTTGAATATGTTTTTCTGGTTTTAAAAGTATATATAAACGAGTTTATAACGACAACATAAACGATATATTTATAAACATTTGAAAAGACTATGATAAAGTTATTAGTTTGTAGAATAACTAAAAATGGTTAGGGTATTGTCCGGGGGTGGAGTTAGAATTTTTTATGTTTAAGCTATTTTCCAGACATGGAGCAAATTCTATATAATTTATATCTATACTTAAGTCAAATAAAGATGTGTTTTAAAAGTTTACAATGATTGAAGTCTGAGAATAGAAAAGCTCTAACGTTTTGACGACACCTACCTTGATCGTGATAGCAAAAAGTTGATTAACTTTTTTTGTCACTATTTACAACTATATTTTTATTCCTTGATAAGTTTTAGAATTCATAAAAAATTCTTTTGACGTTCAAAAACATTAGCTTTATAAAGTTTGTATCCCCCTAAATTTGAGGGGGTTCAAACTTTATATGTTCATGTGTTTTAAACGCTCAGAGATTATTGCATGAATTTTAAAAATTATTGATAAACACAGATTTATTTGAAAATACTAAAAAAATAATTCATCTACTTGTTGTTATCAAGTTGAAGAATTATTGAATGAATTAAATTGGGGCAGGTGTTGCCAATATTTTACGTTTTTTATTTCCAGACTCGTTTTTTATTTATTTACGTTTTTTATTTCCAGACTGGAAATAAAAAACGTAAAATATTTTTTTTAAAAAAAACAACAATATATTTTACGTTTTTTATTTCCAGACTCCAAATAACACAATATTTCAAAAAATATTTTTATTTAACATAAGTAATAATACAAATTTTTGGAGTTTGCTCTAAGTCTGGAAATTACCTCAAACAATAAAAAATTCAGTATCCGCACTTGTTTTCGAATTCAAAAACATTTTTTTAGTAAAAAGTCTTGCAATTTAGTCTTTTAAGTTACAGAAAACAACGGTATAAAAGTCTAATACTTGAAAATTTCACTGTTGTAAGCTATTTACAAATGTTTTAGTTGAAAAGAATAAACTAACAAAAGCAGCAGTGATACACCATGTAACAGTGCTGCAAAAGAAGGGGGCATACACAGATAAGAAATTAATTCTTGTTTGCTGCTGATAAAAAGGGTAATATTAACAAATATTAGGTATTTATAATTAGATATTTATAAATATAAGATAAAAAGCAGTACATTTTTGTTTCTGTGTGTAATTTTTTATGTTTATACAATTAGAGGCTGGTCATTAGCTTGTAATCAATTTAAACAATTATCCAAATATTCATTAGCTGATTAAGATGATGTGTCTCTTGATTTTCATGTTGATATTTTAGTAGGTATAGACTTTTATCATAGTTTTATTACTGGAAGAATCGTAAGAAGTCCAATAGGTGGTCTAGTAGCAAGTAAATCAATCTTAGGGTGGTTATTAAGTGGTCCTATTTCTCTGGAAAAAAAAAAAAAAAATACCACAAAAACAGTTTTTACTAGTCATTCTATGCACTGTGAGGTTGAGAGTGAAATAGATGAGTTTAGGAAAGATCTAAATAAATTTTGGTCTGTTGAAACCATAGAATCTCCTGAGAGTTGTGTGATGTATCAGTTTCAAAGAGATCTCACACATAACGGGGAAGGACATATAACAAAGTTACCATTCAAAACTGATCATGATTTTTTACCTGTTAACTATAATATTTGTAAAAAACGTCTGGCTAATTTAAAGGTAAGATTAAATGATAAACAACTGGTTACATAATATAATCAAATTTTTATAGATTATGAAAAGAATAATATAATAGAAAGAGTTAGTTAGTCTGATATATTTAAAGAACCAGGGTATGTGCATTATTTGCCTCATAGGCCTGTCATTCGAGGAGATAAGGATACTACAAAAATTAGAGCTGTTTTTGATGCGTCCTGTTCGACAACAGGACCGTCTTTAAATGATTGCTTGTTTTAGGTTCTAAATTATTATCAAAAATATTTGACATTTTACTAAAATTTAGGTTTAATGCTATAGGGATAACTGCTGATATAAAACAAGCATTCGTAAACATTGAAATCTCTCCTGAGCACATAGATTACTTAAGGTTCTTGTGGTACGAGAGAATATCTGATAAGGAGGCTAAACTAATTGTATATAGATTTCTTAGAGCTGTTTTTGGTTTAACTAACAGTCCTTTTCTTTTAAATGCCACTTAATAAACTTTTAAACTTTTACCACTTTTAAACACCATCTTAATAAATACATTAAACATGATGAAAAATTTATTGAAAGATTAATAAATGATCTTTATGTTGACTGCATAAAGATCATCTATTTAATATTCTAAAATTGTTTAACAGCCTCTGGCTGTGAAACAATTTTAGAAGGGAAAATACTTTATAAAAAAATTTAAATGTATATTTTTAGATGCAGGATTCGAATTAAGAAAATGGATTACAAATGATCACGAATTACAAAATTATTTTAATAAAAAGGAAACAAATCAAATTGAAAACTTAAAATGTAATCTAAAAGTTGATGAATTAAAATTTTTTGAAAGTGAAAATATTAAAAATAAAAACAATAATAATTCTATAAAAATCTTAGAAATTGCGCGGGATATATTAAAAGATGAGTTTGTTTTTAAGTTTGAAGAATTTGTTAAAAATGCAAGAATGCTAAAAATTACTAAAAGAAATATTCTTAAGATGGCAGCATCTTTCTTTGATCCTCTAGGTTTTTTAACACCAATAACTTTAAGAGTAAAAACAATTTTTCAATTAATTTGAAAGAGATAAAAGTGGATTGGATGAAATAGTAACAGTAGCAATAGAATTAGCTTTGACAGAATTTTTAAAGGATCTTGAGTTATTAAGTTTTGTAAGAATTCCTAGATTTGTGTTGGAGAGAGTTAATGAGAGTAGTAAGCGTGTTCAATTGCATGGATTTTGTGACAGTTCTAAATTAATTTATTGTGCTTTTGTATTTCTTGTTGTAGAAACTAGTTTAGGAGTGAATAGGAAGTTTTTAGTTTCAAAGTCACGTGTTTCACCCTTACAAAAATTAAGTATACCTAGAATAGAGTTATTAGGTTGTGTGTTACTGAGCCGACTTTTAGAGAAAGTGTTAAGAGTTTTGAAGGGAAGAGTGCACTTTGAGGATGTAAGTTGCTGGTGTGATTCAGAAGTGGCATTGTATTGGATTAAGGGTAAAAAAAGAACGTGTAAACCATGGGTCGAGAATAGAGTGAATGCGATTTGAAAAGTGGTTGATAGAGAAAAATGGAATCACATTAATAGGGAGTTAAACCCAGCTGATTTTCCTATTCGAATAAGTAATTTTGTTGATTTAGGACATTGGTTGAAAGGATCAGAACTTTTGTTAAATATGAATAAAGAGAAAAATGAATTTAAAGTAGATACAAAGTTTCAGGTTGATATTACGTCTGAGTGTAAGAGAGGAGAAAATGTAGTTATTTGTAATGTTGTTTTGGACTCATCACCAAGTTTGAGTAGTATCATCGATGCATGTAGATTTAGTTCATTTGAAAAGTTAATTATTAGTACTGGATATGTATTTCAATTTATCAACAGTTTGTTAAAAACAATTAAAAAGCTACCATTAAACAAACAAGATACTTTGACGACAGATGAGTACAAATTTGCACTCAATGAATGGATTAGAGATGAGCAAAGAATTTTACAAAATGAAAAAAGTTTTGATAAACTGAAAAACTGTTTAAAGTTATTTGATGGTGAAGACAAACTAATACGATTACGAGGAAGATTTGAAAATGCTAATTTAAACTTTGCAGAAAAACATCCTTTAATATTACGTGGAAAAGAAAGTTGGTTTACAATATTACTGATTCGTAACTGTCATAAACAAGTTTTGAATCATGGAATCGAATCGACGTAATTCTGGATAATAAAAGGACGATCAACGATAAAAAGTACTATTAGACAATGTGTAACATGCTAGAAATTTCAAGGAAAAATATTGTTACCACCTAGCAGCCCAGATTTACCTGATTTTTGAGTTAATAATTTATATTCCTTTCAAGCAACTGGTTTAGATTATGCAGGAACTTTATTTGTAAAAACAAATAATAAGAATGCTGCTTGTAAGATCTATGTATTACTATTGACTTGCGCGTCTAGTCGAGCAATCCATCTTGAAATGACAACCCGACATGAAAGTTCCGGCCTTCATAAGAGCTTTTAAGCGTTTTGCAGCACGAAGAGGTTTTCCTGATCTTATTATCTCCGATAATTTTAAGACCTTTATATCTAAGGAAGTTAAAAATTTTATGATGAAATATGATGTGTAACAGAAGTTTATTCTGCCAGACCCCCTGGTGACGTAAAAACCGCCTCACCGGGGGGCGGTTTCTACGAACGTTTAGTTAGATCTGTTAAAACTACAATGAAGAAAACAATTGGTAAGTCTCTTTTATCTTACGAAGAACTAGAAACGATGTTATATGAAATCGAATTTGTGATAAACAGTCGTCCATTATTTTACATGAGCGAGGATGACACTGAAGAAGCATTAACACCATACCATTTAATGTATGGACGAAATATTGTTAATAAAATGAATGGAATTAGTTTACTACCTAATGATATTTCGAAAAGAGCTATATTTATAAAAACGTCAATATTTAACTTTTGGAGAAGATTTGCAACTTCTTATCCTAATGAACTTAAACAACACCATTTATACGTAAAAAGTAAAACTTCAAACACCGAACAGCTAGTATTAAACGATGTAGTTATTGTAGTTATTATATATATATATATATATATATATATATATATATATAATATATATATATATATATATATATATATATATATATATATATATATATATATATATATATATATACGAGATGATATTAAGATCCCTAGAAGTCAATGGCGTATGGAAAAAGGTTTGGAACTTATTAGAGGAGCTGATGGAAAAGTACGTGGTGCGCGTTTACAAGTTTTAAACCGAAGAAGGAATTAGAACAACATGTTTCCGACCTATTCAAAAACTAATACCTTTTGAAATTACCAACAAATCAAACAAAATGAGTAAAGATAAAAGTAGTAGATCATCTGAAAATGAACTAGGTGTGATTGCAACTGATGAAGCGTGCAGGTCAATTTGTAAGCGGCCGATCAGACAGGCAGCACGCGCAGGCAAAAATTTACGGCGTTTAAAAGAGTTATTTTATTAGTTGACTAAGTCAACATAGGGGTGTATGTTAAAAGTGTTTTATTATATACGGCTTTTGTTATTTATTTCCGGTTTTATCTGGTTTTTCTTGATTATACAATTTTGGATTGTAAAAGTTTTTGTTGCGGATATTAGTTAGTTAACACGAGGTTACAAGAAAGAGAATAACTTAGCTAAAACCCTTCTCAATTAATGTCTAAAATAATTAAAGTTTTTTACAATATTAATAACAAATATAGCAAATATT
This sequence comes from Hydra vulgaris, assembly GCF_022113875.1. Lineage (NCBI taxonomy): Eukaryota > Metazoa > Cnidaria > Hydrozoa > Anthoathecata > Hydridae > Hydra > Hydra vulgaris. The sequence goes on along the minus strand of NC_061156.1, from coordinate 28,483,375 downwards.
TTAGTTATATGTTAGGCTATGAGAAAGATGAGTATATTTTTATCGATTTTTGTATATTCGCAATGGTTCAAAAAATATTCAATGATTTTTAAAACGGGATACTCCAGCTAGAAATATTTGGCCCACTCTCTTCTTCTTCAACCAAGTTTTTCTTCTTCCAATTCACTATAAAGTTTTGTATAAAGTTTTGGTTTTGTTTTGTTATATAGACATTTTTCATGAAATTTATCTATTTTAAAGCCGAGAACTGTTAATGCATTAGGTGGTTTTTAAATAGAAACAAATTTTTTATTTTACCCAGATAAACAAGATTTGTTTCGTACACTTCCCCAAAAACCACTACAAAAAAGATTTTTTTAAGACTTTGCCTTCAATAAATAAAGTTTTTATTAGTTTATTTAGCCTTTAGAAGTGTTAGTAAAATTGACTGACTAAGAAATATTTTAACATATAAAAAAAGATATAAATTCGTCATGAAGTATTATTGCTGAAAAATGCAGAACTTTACTAACATAAAAATAATAGTCTTATTACCATCTTAACTCAATATTTATCTAGAAAATCAACTAATACAAGTTGGTTAACTTGCAACCAAATGCAAAATGATCAAATATGAACGTTGCAACATCTTTTCTTAAAGTGCGAGTTTAATTGACTGAAGGGTATTTTAAATAACAAATTGATTATTGCAAGAAACAGTGCTATCCATCCTTCTTCATTTATTTGGAGCAGTACTTCGGGTTCTCTCGATGACTCAAACAAAAAAACAGAAGGATTTTGTGTAAACAAATTAATGTTTTTTATCAATGAACAGTATTTGTGAATAAATGTTATTTATTTATAAATGTTGTCATTAAATATAAAAACAAATAATTAAAAATATATATTATTAATTTGTAAATACTATTTTAAATAAATTTCTTTTATAAAGGTTCAAAATACGAATGCTGGGATGAGAAAGCACATCGTACTAAAAGGCGAGCTTTGTCTAATTATCAAAAACTAATTATATTTAAATGCTCATATTAGCGGCTTCTGCTAAAGCAATGAAAAAGCTAGATTCAAGGAAATAACGAATAAAAATAAATAAGCAAGGTGAAGAAGAAGAAAGTAGTAAAAGAAGAAGATACGGATAAGGACAAAGACGCAAACGAAGAAGAAGAAGAGATCAACAAGGAAGAAGTGGCAGACGAAGAAGAAGAGATCGATAAGTAAGAAGAGGCTGACGTAGAAGAAAGTGCTTTTTTAAGTGGATTATTTCAAGACTTAATTAATTGACTTGATAAATAGTGATGTTGATAAGCCTGAGTACTATTATGATTAATATTAATAAACTGACAAAGTAATTTTAAGTAAATTAATATTTTGATAAATGTTATTTTTATATAATTTTATAAATACTATTTTTGTCTTTGCGCCCGAATCTTATTTATTTTATGATTTTTGCATAACTGATTAAATAAAAAATTCGTTTCTATGGAAATAAATAAAGCGACTCCAATAGTATTTTTTTTTTTTGTAAATCATCGCCAAATGCATCAAAAGTACTTGACTTTAAAATTGTTACAAAAACTAAAAAACTTAATAATTTTAATTGAATTTTTTTAAGTGTCATATATCAATTGTTGTTTAGGAGAAAAAAATAAAATAAATAAAATACATGAATAAATGCATTTTTTAAAAAAATTCACTATAAAAATTATAACGTATGAAATAATTAAAAACAAAAATTTTTGTTAACCTTGAAACATGACTTAATTATTGATACTTATAAAAATTTTTAAGTTTTTCCGCATTTGTATTAATTTTATACGAATTATAAACATTGAGAATATTAGAGAAAAAAAATGTTTCGTGTTAGTAGCTACAAATTTAACATGATGCATAAAAATATTCAGCTGAATTTATTTATGAGGTATTACCATACCCAGAGCTTAATAAAGATCGAGTTAGATTAGCTTGAGAATGATGTCTTTTAAAAGAACAGCGAATTCAAAATTACAAAAGGTTGCATTTTTTGCAGTTTTTGATATTAATTTTGAAAAGTTTTTTTTTTTCAGTTTGATTAAGTAAAATCTTTTGGACGCTGATGTTAAACATACTGACAAAAAATTTATTTTTATTTATGAATAATAATAGAAAAAAAAAATTGATTTTTTAACTTCCGCACTTTTTTAATAAAACTTATTACAAAACTGACGACTTTTAAATCTGTGTAATGGACCTGTTAATAAACATAAATAACAAACCTATATACTTATAAATTGAAGATATTATTTTTTATTTGTTTATGTATTCTTATTTTGGTTGACAATTAAATAAACATAAATATATAAATAAAAAAAGAATTACATAAATGTGTTTATTTAGACATTAAAAAATAAAGATTTATTTGCTATTCTCCTAATACATAAAAAAATCAGTTAAAACCGTTTTAATTTTGTTTTAGTAAAACCGAGGACGTATTAAATATTGACCAAAGCTTAACGGGCGCAGAAAAATGTTTCCGATTTAATAAATTAATCAAAAGTATTACAAAAATTTGATTTCTTTCTGGACAAAACAAGTGCAACTCCACAAAATGTTGACCAAGGTGTATTTTGCTATCAATATTTCGTTGCGAATCTTTTGTTGTCAATCACAGCCTTGAATCTTGGAATCATAAATTCGATTAGTAAAACTTTGTAAAATCGATGTTGAACTTCGATTCATCACTGAACAGGACAGTTCGCTATTTCTGCACATTCCAGTCAATATGAGCTGTAACAAACAGGAGTCTTTTTTTCTGGTTCTTTAGTGAAATCAGCGATTTCTTTGCAGGGCGTTGAGAAAACAATCCGGCTTCAACAGCATGTCGTCTGATTGTTTGGTCCGAGACAGGCAGCTCTAATTGCTTTTGTACCTCGACTGGTGATATCCAGGGATCCTTCTTGACGGATCTGACGATAATAGAATCCTTTGTAGAAACAATAGAACGCGGTTTTCCAACTTTGTAATCTGCTGCCAACTTCCCCGTAGAATGATATTTCGAACATAGTCCTGATACGGTCCATTTTTTCACACAATATTTATCAGAAATACTTTTTTGTGACATTCCACTTACGTAATCGTCGATAATTTTCATTCTTAGTTCCAATCCAAGACTGTCGGAAGCCATTTTAGCACTTGGATGCTTCTGAATGTTTCTGGATACTTCTGAATGCTTCTAGATGCTTCTATATGCATCTTCTGAAAACTTTTTCATGCTTCTGGAAACTTCTGGAAACTTCCTTTAATTATAAAAAAACTTCCGTGACGTTGAAACGGACCAGACTTGAAACAGAAAATGAAACAAACCAAAAAAGTTGCACTTGTTTTGTCCACTGCAAAATGGCACTTGTCAACGAAATTCTACCTGTGCGCTGTCACCTGTCAGCTGTTTGCTCGTGTCATGGCATGCTATGACTCCAGGCTCCTGAACTGCTTGCTGTGGTAATATAGCTCGTTTCGTTTTTAAGACATGTAAAATTAGAAACACTTTTTAGACTTGTTCGATGTTGGTTGCAAATATTTTGTCCAATACTGTATATATGTATACAGTATTGGATGTATACATATATATATATATATATATATATATATATATATATATATATATATATATATATATATATATATATATATATATATATATATATATTATATATATATATATATATATATATATATATATATATATATATATATATATATATATATATATATATATATATATATATATATATGTATATATACTTAAATATATATATGTATATTTACTTTAGTCAAAAAAGTCGGTTGCGGATTTTACTGCCCCCTCCCCACGAAAAGACGGGGGGGGTATGAAGATGAAATACAAAAAAATGAACCTACCCCATTTGTTTGATAAATAAGTTATTTGCAAAGCCTTCAAAAAAACGGCTCAAATGGGGTTGCATATTTAATATATATATATATATTATATATATATATATATATATATATATATATATATATATATATATATATATATATATATATATATATATATATATATATATATATATATTTATATATATATATATATATATATAGTATTAAAACTAGCAAGGATCCATTAAATCTACAAAAATAAAATATTGTCTGTGGTATTAAAATACTTGGTGGGCATCATTATTGTGTATAATTGTAACATATATAAATAATACACCTGTATGGAGTATAACAAATCATTAATTAAATAGGGAAGGTTTGCATAGTTCGGTGACTTGCAAATAGAATAAAAACTTTGTAAAGGTAAACAACTACAATAACATTAATACCATAGTTATAAAAATATTATAATGTAATTGATTAGTATGACTATCATACTATGAGAAATGCAATAACACAAAAGCAATAATATGATAACTAACCATAAAAACCCATTTTGTTATTTTGTTTCATTGATAGATATGCTATATAATGTTAAACAATTGTAATATTAATGTTCGTAAACAAAGTTATGCTTACAGTTAATGTGTTGCATGTGTTTATTTTCTCTAAACTGTTGAATAATGATCAATAAAGTAAACTTTAAATAATGAAAGCTTACTAAATTAAAACCATATTTCAACTAATAACCACACAAGGTAGAATCTCAAGGTAGAGCTGAAAAAAAGGAGAAAAAGTATATAATAGACAATGAATATAATGCTCCTAATTAAAATACCAAAGATACAGTACATAACGGTACCAGTTTCGATTAACAATTGATAGGTAAAACTAAAGATAAATATAGAAAAAAAGAATACAATAAAAATTAGACATGTTTAAATTTATAAAGATAATA
>NC_061156.1:28456047-28473547 GCF_022113875.1 Hydra vulgaris | reverse complement strand
TATTGTAAAGTTTGCACATTAAAAATTAAGAGTTGTTTAACTTACCAGGTGAAGCACATGAGGAAGATACTAAAATTAAAAAATTAATATTGCAACAAAAATTAAGAGTTGTTTAACTTACCAGGTGAAGCACATGAGGAAGATACTAAAATTAAAAAATTAATATTGCAGCAAATGGGAAATCAATACACGACAAGTAATAATTAAATAATTAAGAAATACATATATTTATTTATTTTTCTTTAATGGTTAATTAAAGTTATGCTATAATAACTTAGCAGCTGTAGTCTGTGCAAATTGGGCTAAAGATAATAAAAAATTTATATAATCAAAAAAAACAAGCATCTTGAAATAATTTAATAAAAATAACAGTTATCAAATCAGTAACGCTTTACGTACAAAAACTTTTCTAACAAAAAAAAAGCAAATAAAAAATAGTAACAAATATAAATTATATTACTGTATTTTAAAATTATATTTTTGTATATTAGAAAAACACTAACAAGATATTTTTATAAGAACAAAGTTTTTATTGTAAAAGTATCTTAATATTTTTACAAGAATAAGCTTATTGTTATAAAAATATTTTGTCAAAAAACTGTATTGGCTTAAGTCATTAAAGTTGTATTTTAAAGTATAATAACGTCATTTGTATATTTATATATATTTATGTTGTATTAACAACATTGGCATCTGATACTGTTAATTAATAAAACATTCTAAAGTAACGGTTTAATCTTAAATCCTAATTTTTTTAAATATATACTTAAATATATGTATAAGTTTAAAAACCTTAATCTTTGTTTACATGTCATGCATTACATAACATGTAAACAAAGATTTTGGTTTTTAAACTTAAAACAATAATGACAAGTTTAAAAACCTTAATCTTTGTTTACAATATGTAAAACAAAGATTATGGTTTTTAACTTATCATTATTGTTTTTTTTTTTTAATTAGTTATTATTATCATGAAAAACAAATTAACTTATTTTTGAAGTCTTCTTTGCCATAACTTTTACCATTTTTATTTCATAAAATAATCTAATATTAAAAATTAAAATAATACAATGTAGTTATGATTTTTTTGTTTACCATTCGCCTCCCCCTATCCTCCCCGTGTTTCTCTTCCCGATAAAACGAAAGCAAAAAAAAACTGAATTAAGGTACCAAAAGTCCTCCACTTCTTATACTATCTACTTCCTAATACTTTTTGCTGAAATTTGGCATGTGCAAAGAAAATGCATGCAAAAAAGTGCCTAAATAACAAAAAAAGTGGAAACTACATTCCTTTGATAACAACTTAATGTGAGAACATCAACGAAATTTTCATGAAAGTTTTTAGCAAAACTAACCATAAAAAGGTTTAGTGGTTATACATAAAAATACTAAAAAAATCAAGCCTAACTTTTCTTCTTTCAAAATATAATTTTTGTTTATATGCGTTTCTAAAAAAATACCACTAAAAATGTTTGTCTAACCCTACCTGAAAAAAACAGTATATTTAATAAAGCACCTCTTAATACATCTGCTCCCAATTATTTTTCGTTGAAGTTTGGCACATAAATAAAAAAAACATGTATAAACGTGGATAAACAATCAAAACAGCGGAAACTACATGTCTTCGACTACAAATTCATGTGAAATTATCAACCAAATTTTCAGGATCAAAATAATCCGTTAAAAAGTTTAGTAACCATACATAAAAGTTTAAAAAAAAAAAAAGATTAGCTTCTCTTCTTTTCAAAAAGTTTCTATGTGTATATATGTTTCTAAAAAGAAACTCCACAAAACTACGTCTACCCAACGCTGCCTTAAAAAAAGTGAAAAAAGCGAGTCACAAAATTTTACCACAAAAATCAGTTCCGTAAATCACGATATGCGCGTGCCTACTTTAAGTTCTAAGTATACGCAAACATCTTCTACACTCCAGTTGAAATAATCTGCCATTTTTTAAATTCAAACAAATGATATATTTATTATTATAAAATGATATATTTATTATTAACAAACTATTCGCAATATACAATGATATATTTATTTATAATATGCACAATAAAAGCAAAACCAACTCAAATGTTTAATGCACAACTTAAATACTGTTATGATGATAATTTGTTATTGTTATTATACCATTCTATTTAAATTCATACTAATTCATATCTATATAACGACAGATTAGAAAAATAAAATTTAAAGAAGCCTAAATTAAGGTTCTTCGAAGTTTTCCAAAAACGATTTGAAGAACCTTGTGGGTTCTTTGTATTGCTTTGTAAATAAGCCGCCATTATAGAATATTAAGAACCCGTATGCTTTTTAAAAAACCTTAAATTTTCTCCAAGAACCTTTAGGTTCTTCAAAGAACCGCCAAACAACCGCAAAGAACCTTTTGGAATTACAGTGTATACAGGTGCAATATAAAAAAATGATTTTACGTTTGCAGCGTACGTTATGAAAACTTAAACGAACGTTTTCGTAGCGTTCTTTAAACGTTAGTTGTTACCTGGGTAAACTGGGAAGTTATCAAAATAATTATTAAAAAAATATGAACTGCACTTATTCCGGACAAAAAATAACAAAAAAGAAAGGAGGGTTTATTTTTGGACTTACTCTAATAGTTTCTTTCTAAAAATCGACGTGTTTTTGACGTTAAAATACAGACATTGATTAATTAACCTGATTTGAACCTTATAGAAACGTCGATAAATGACTAAATATCGTCGTTAATTTTATGACCAATATTCTACCTGTTTTCTACGTTATTATTACGTCATTATACTCAGGTTAAATTTTAAACGTTTTTTCAAGATATTTTGAACGTCAAAAATCAATCAAATATTAACATTATTGTTATGACCGTTTATCCATCAGTTAATAACGTTATATACCAGACTCACGTTTCGACGTTACACATTAGACCGAATTTGAATCATATTTAAAAGTCGATTCATGACCAAATATTGTCGTTAATTTTATGACCAATATTCTACCTGCTTTCTGCGTTATTATTAGGTTATTAAATTCATGTTGAACCTCAAACGTGATTATTTGCGTATTTTTTTGACAAAAGTTTTTTTTTACATACATATACCACGCGATACATTTTGTCGCTTTCATTTTAAATGTTTTAATGTTAAACGTGTTAGTCTATACAAAAAGTAACAATTGCATTTTTGTATAAACGAGTAATTCATGTTGAAAATTAAAAATTTTTACAATGAAACCGACAAAATTTATTGCAGTCTGTAAAAAATAATTAAAAAAACCAATAACTGACTATTTTACATATATAAATGTAAGTAGTTTAAAAAAAGAGATTAAATCGAAGAATTGAAGTAACAATATGTAAAAAAAAAATGAAGGTGAGTTCTTTTGCCAAATAATTTATGTAGACACGTTATATATAAACATTATATATAAATATATATATATTATAAATATATTTTATATATATTATATTTACACTTTATATATATATATATATATATATATATATATATATATATATATATATATATATATATATATATATATATATATATATATATATATATATATATATATATATATATATATATATATATATATATATATATATATATATATATATATATATATATATATATATATATATATATATATATATATATATATGTATGTATATATATGTATATATATATATATATATATATATATATATATATATATATATATATATATATATATATATATATAATAATAATAATAATAATAATAATAATAATAATAATAATAATAATAATAATAATATTAATAGAGTTTGATTATTTGAAAAAATACAACTTTGTGATGGTACTTGAAGTTTCATGCCCTTTGGCAATCATCAGCCATATTTTATTCTTTTTAAATCAAGAAAAAACCGTTTAAAAATTCAAAATACAAAATTAGCAGAAAAAACAATAATAAAGCAATAGAATGAGTTCTGACGTCAAAACAAATTTTTAATTAGAAAATCGTTTAATAAGCTGTGTCGAAATGGGCGAGAAGAAACTTTTTTCGATGCCTGCACTTTGATACCATTTCACTTTTTTTGTTAAGTAGATTTTTATTATTGGAAAAAAGAATTTGATATTTTTCATTTATACACAGTTTGAAAGACTTCGTGGTTGGGTTGTAAGCATTGCACTGCTTAATTATTTTCCATTTAATAACTGGATTTAAATTTGCATCTTTCAGTTTCCAAAATTCTTTTGATAGTTCAGTGTCATTTTTGTATTTTAGAATGTTAAATGATTTTATATGGTTGGCATATCTAATTTTGAATGGTGTTTTGCTTATACCGATGTATAGTTTGTTGACAGGAGTGGTAGTAGGATTAGTTGAACTTATTTTAGCTTGGTATACAATGTTTTTTGTTAAGCATTGGTTTGATAGAGGGCAGGTGTTTTTATTAAGGCAGTTGCAATTGGTTTTAGATGGATCTTTTTTTGCTGTTCATAATTTGTCGATTGTGTGCATTTAGGATAGATTTCATGTTCGGCATACAGCTATAGCTTACTTTTATGGTGTTTCTGTTGAAGATTTTGTGGAACTTGTGATTTATTGGGAAGTGTTTGTTGATCTATCACGCAAGGAAATCATTATTATTTAATGATGATCAAGTTTGGATTAAAAAATCAGGCGGCTTATTCGATGTCTCAATGGGAGCATTTGACGGTGCTGAAGTTTGTGAACTCGTGGGAATTTATCTATTGTCTCAAGTTGCACAGTTTTATAATAAAAATGATTTCGGACTATACTGCGATGACGGCTTAGCAGTTTTTAAAAATATGAGTGGCCCCCAAATGGAAAAAATTAAAAAAACATTTTATTATTATCATAATTATAGTTGCAGCCGTAAATTTACATAGAATGTACACATACAGCGAGCAGGGGAAACACCCCACTATAAACAACCAGTTTTATAAATATTTGTTCCAAACTTTTTCCACAACCAGGAGTCTAGTCTATTTTTGAAAGAAAGTACAGTGGAGTACAAAGTTATTTGCTCTGGTAGATTGTTCCAGTATTTTGCTGATCTATTATACAAATGATTATATCTTGGAAGACAGTTTAGAACATACTCACGCCTTATTATAGAATGGTGACCACGAGACACGGAGTTAATATATTTTGGTAGATATTTATCATTAACTATATCAAAACGATGTATTAATTTAAAAATTTGGATTAAATCGCATCGAAGGCGTCGAAACTCAAGAGATGGTAGGTTTAATCTTTTTAGCCTTTCGCAGTATTGAAGATGCCTCAAGCTGTAAACCCATTTTGTAGCTTTGCGTTGAACAGATTCAACCAAAGCCATATCAGCTTTTAAAAAAGGAGCCTAAATGGACACTCCATATTCAAGATGTGGTCTTATAAATACTTTATATAGTTTGAGAGCCATTTTTTCATCAATAAAAGTGAATGTCTTTTTCAGCATACCGAGAATTTGTAAGGACTTAGAGACAACTGTTTGAATATGAGCGCTCCACTTGAGGTTAGATGTAAAAATGACTCCTAAATCACGTTCTTTAGTAGAGCTTCTTAGAGATTGGTTGATTCCTTGGTTATTTTGAAGAAAGTAATTGTAATGGGGGTTGTTTCGACCGTAATGAATGACGCAGCATTTTGAAGTGTTTAGCTTAAGTAACCAAGTGTTTGACCACTCGTATACCAAGCGTAGACGATCCTGCAGATCAACAAAATTAGATTGCAATAAGGTTTTAGAAAAAAGTTTAGTATCATCGGCAAATATCTCAGAAGTTTCAGTGAGTTTTGCGAGATCATTTGTGTAGAGAATGAAGAGGAGCGGGCCGAGAACAGAACCTTGAGGAACACCACTGAGAACATCAACCCATGCAGAGCTGGTATTGTTAATTGTAACGCGTTGCTTTCTGCCCACTAAAAAAGATTTAATCCATTGTAGGAGTTTGCCGTTTATTCCGAAAGATCTTAATTTTAACAAAAGTCTGTTGTGAGGTACAGAGTCAAACGCTTTGGCAAAGTCAAGATAGATTACATCAATAAATTGGTGAGATGCTATGGAGGACGAAATGATATCAAAAGTTTCTATTAGGTTAGTTACGCATGATTTATGATAAAGGAAGCCATGTTGATTTGCAGAGAGCATTTTATTATCGTTAATGTGCTTTAAAATTTTTTTCTTTACAAGTTTTTCAAAGATTTTACAGGCAACAGATGTTAGTGAAATAGGTCTATAGTTTTCAGCAAGTAATTTATCTCCCTTTTTTTTATAGATCGGACTAATATTTGCTAATTTCCATTGAGTGGGTACTACTCCAGAATTAAAGGATTTATGAAAGATTTTTGTTAATGGAATTGCAAAGCTTTTGGCACATATCTTGAGTATTAAGGGATGCAAGCCGTCAGATCCGAAGGATTTATAAGGCTTTAGATCGGCAAGTTCCTGAATAATATCTGAGATAGAGAAATCCAAGTTTTTATTATAAATGCATTCAGAAAGAATACCACTTTTATTTAGCAAAGGAAAATTTTCAGAGCTTTCAAGTGTAAACATAGATTTAAATTGAGAGTTCACAAGATCAACTATATCAGGAAGAGCTTCAATAATTCTGCCTGAAGTATCTTTGAGAGAGCGAATTCTATCTTTAATTTTTAGTTGTTTGTTGATATATTTGTAAACGATTTTTGGGTTGTTTTGGGATTTTGATATTATTTCCTTTTCATGTGCTTTTTTTGCTTTAAATATTTCAGTTTTTACTGAACGATTAAGGCGATTGTATTTTATTTTAAGCTCACTATTCTCCCATTTGGTAGAGCAGTTTATATGCCAAGCGGATTTTTTTTCTCGGATCAGGTTTTTAATATGTGGGGTAACCCAAGGATCATACTTTTTTTTTGTTTTATTAATCTTGGGAATAAAATATGTGCAAGCAGTGCGATAGTTAGAAATTAGTATATTGAACATTTGATCTGCAGTTTTATGCAGGAATAAAAACTCCCAGTCGATTGATGCAATAAAGTTAGATATTGAATCGTAATCACCTTTTTTGTAATTAAACGATTGAGATTCACTTTCGGTAAACAGTTCTGAAACTAAGAATCTCCAAGTGATACTAAAATGACCCTTAGTGGTGTTACCTAGTATAGTACTAGGAGACAAGTTTAAAATAGAATTACTGTTGTAGGTAAATAACAAGTCCAACATATTATTTGAGGAACCATAATCAGTCTGGAAAGTAGGAAATGTGATATGTTGAGTAAAAAGGCTGTTTTGGAAAATATTCCAGAAATCATACTCGGTAGGATTGTTTGGGTTAAAAGATTCAATACTATCGTTAGACCACTTTATATTCGGGAAGTTAAAGTCACCGACAATCAAACAGTCATCATAGGGCTTTTTAATTAAACTATGAGCTAATTTGAAGGATTCAGCGACATATTTTATTAAACTGGCATCATTTGGTCTGTATATACAACCGATAAGTATATGTTTGTTGTTAAATTTTACAGATACCCAGACTTGTTCGAGAAGATTTGTATAAAATTGGTTAACTTCATGAGAGTTAAATACGTCTGTAATGTAATTTTGTTGAAATATTTAAAAAAAACGAACTCAATATATCAATACAATGCAACATGAAAGTTGTAAATTACCTCGACGTCACATTAAATCTAAATGACCATACTTTCCAACCATATTCTAAGCCCGGAAATTCCTTAAATTATATTCATACTGATTCAAACCACCCGCCAAATATTTTAAAACAGCTTCCGCATTCAATTGAGTTAAGATTGTCTGCGAATTCCTCAAGTGAAGAAATTTTCCAAAGATCTACTCCTACATACAATAATTCACTGATAAGGTCCGGTTTTAATCATAAACTTTCATACCACCATAATTTAAATTCACCTCATACAAAAAACCGTAAACGCAACATCATTTGGTTTAACCCACCTTTCAGCAAAAATGTAAGCACTAACATAGGAAAAAGTTTCTTAACCTTAGTCAACAAACACTTCCTAATAAATCACAAGTTCCACAAAATCTTCAACAGAAACACCATAAAAGTAAGCTATAGCTGTATGCTGAACATGACATCTATCCTAAATGCACACAATCGACAAATTATGAACAGCAAAAAAAGATCCATCTAAAACCAATTGCAACTGCCTTAATAAAAACACCTGCCCTCTATCAAACCAATGCTTAACAAAAAACATTGTATACCAAGCTAAAATAAGTTTAACTAATCCTACTACCACTCCTGTCAACAAACTATACATCGGTATAAGCGAAACACCATTCAAAATTAGATATGCCAACCATATAAAATCATTTAACATTCTAAAATACAAAAATGACACTGAACTATCACAAGAATTTTGGAAACTGAAAGATGCAAATTTAAATCCAGTTATTAAATGGAAAATAATTAAGCAGTGCAATGCTTACAACCCAACCACGAAGTCTTGCAAACTGTGTATAAATGAAAAATATCAAATTCTGTTTTCCAAAAATAAAAATCTACTTAACAAAAAAAGTGAAATAATATCAAAGTGCAGGCATCGAAACAAGTTTCTTCTCGCCCATTTCGACACGGCTTATTAAACGATTTTCTAATTAAAAATTTGTTTTGACGTCAGAACTCATTCTATTGCTTTATTATTGTTTTTTCTGTTAATTTTGTATTTTGAATTTTTTAACGGTTTTTTCTTGATTTAAAAAGAATAAAATATGGCTGATGATTGCCAAAGGGCATAAAACTTTAAGTACCATCACAAAGTTTTTTTTTTTCAAATAATCAAACTCTATTGTTATTATTGTTATTATTATTGATCTATTTTGTAAACACTTACATTATATTGATCACTCTTAAACGAACAAGAGACTTTTGTATCTTAATTTGGTACAATAAAACAACAATATATATATATATATATATATATATATATATATATATATATATATATATATATATATATATATATATATATATATATATATATATATATATATATATATATATATATATATATATGTATATATATATATATATATATATATATATATATATATATATATATATATATGTATATATATATATATATATATATATCCCAAGTCGTTGCTCAGTAAAATACAGTGATAATTCTATCACAAACCAATGCATAAAATCATAGAATAATTTACCTCTTCATCTTCAATCCCTCAACTCAATTTCACAATTTAAAAACTGCCTTTTTGACTATTTAATAGAAAAGTACTTTAACTAAAATATTAGGCTCACCACAGATTGTTTTTGCTACTGCTATATAATTGTTATATATTTATATTACTATTATTATATATTTATATATATATTTCTTAGTTTTATTATATCTGATGTTCATATTATTTATATTTTTATTATTATCATTGTTTATTATTATTTTTATATATCATTATTATTACTGTTAATATTGTTATTATAATTGTCTTTGTTATATTTTCTTTAATTTTATAATGTAATTGTTATTATTATTTAATTGGTGTTTATCGTCAATTAGTACTCGTACTATTAGTAAACTATATATATATATATATATATAATATATATATATATATATATATATAATATATATATATATATATATATATATATATATATATATATATAATAATACATATATATATATATATATATATATATATATATATATATATATATATATATATATATATATATATATATATATATATATAATATATATATTTATGCATATTTATCTACATATATTATATATGTATATTTATTCATTATTAAATAATGATAATAATAATACTAGTATTATTCTTACTGTTATTATTATTAGTATTATTGTTGTTGTTATTATTTTTATTTTTCACATATTTTAAATTATTACTATTGTTTTTTGTCACTTTTGGTTGTTAGGTTTGGTTTTAACTGTTAGTAACTTTCCTCTAAATAATGTTCAGTGAATTAATGAATTGTAAATTTAACAAATTAGTTGTCTATCTTGACTTTTTTTAATTAGAGATTGACTTTTAGACATCTTTGTCATATATATATATATATATATATATATATATATATATCTATATATATATATATATATATATATATATATATATATATATATATAATATATATATATATATACATACATATATATATATATATATATATATATATATATATATATATATATATATATATATATATATATATATATATATATATATATATATATATATATATATACATATAGGTAAGATGTTGTTTTGTATATTGGAAAAGTATATTAATTGGTGAAGAAAAACAACAGTTGAGATTAACCATTTCACAACAAATACAAGCAGTTCTAATAGTTTTTGTAGTCAGGAAGATAGACTGTTTTTATCTGATACACGTCTTGAAAAAGGGGACAATAAAAATTCTGTATTTATCACATCATCGAAAAGTGATTCACTCAGATTGTATTCTAGTTCTTCAAAATCAATTTCTGACATTGAAGAAGAAAATAGTAGTCTACCTTCTTTGGGTGAACAGCTTGCTTCATGGGCTACTAGAAACAAATGTAGGCAAAACTGCGTTAATGAAATTTTGATAATTTTAAGACAAAATGGTCACTCTACCCTTTCCAAAGATTGTCGCACCCTACTTCAAACTCCAAAATCTACATCATGGTTTGAGAAATGTGGTGGTACATATGCTTACTTTGGGATTGAAAGTGGAGTTATGAAAACAATTTTT
Source organism: Hydra vulgaris (assembly GCF_022113875.1). NCBI lineage: Eukaryota > Metazoa > Cnidaria > Hydrozoa > Anthoathecata > Hydridae > Hydra > Hydra vulgaris. The sequence goes on along the minus strand of NC_061156.1, from coordinate 28,462,787 downwards.
AACAACATTTTATTTGTAAACCAAAATGAAGACATTGATTTAATAATTAATATTGATGGTCTTCCCCTTTTTAAGTCTTCAAATTTACAGATGAAGCTTTTTTTAGCTAAATTGATAAGTATAATGTATTTATTTTGGCACTTTTTTGTGAAAGCTCAATGCCGACATCTTTGTATGACTATTTGCATGATTTTAAAATGGAAGTTAATAATCTTTTACAAAATGGATTTAATTTTAAAGATAAAAAAATAAAAGTTAATTTAAAGTGTTTTGGATGTGATTCTCCTGCTAGAGCATTCCTCAAGTTAATTGCAAGTCATTCGGTATTCCATTCATGCAGAAGATGCGTGATAAAAGGATCTTGGAGTGGGAGAGTTGTTTTTACTTCTAAAGCTACACTAGACGACTGATCTTACAAATCCTACAAGAACCCTATAGGATGAGATGCACAAGTCCCTGCAGGACCTACAAGAATCTTTTGAAGGATCTTGTAGGATTTGAAGGAGTTCTTATAAGATAATATAAGATCTACAAGAATATTTTAAAAGATCTTGCAGGATTAACAGGATTCTTATAGGATGCTGAAGGAAAATTTTAGATTCGTATATATACGGCCGTAGCCATCCCCCTTAATCCAGCACTGGTTCCTAAAGGAACCAGTGATAGATTAAAGAGGAGGGGGCTAGGGCCCTAAAATTTCGGGATTCCGAAACTATTAGGCGGACCTTTTTCTTTTTCTACTGTTTTAGTCATTTTTATGCTGTGACACGTTAAAAAGGATTCCGGGCCCTGAAAAGTCTTAATACGCCAATGATAGGAACCATAACATTAATTATTTTATAATTAATATCATAAATCTAATAGCCAAACTAAGAACATACGAAGTTAGGTTTTTATTTTGATTGGAAGGAAAGTATGTCTATTCTTGTTTTTAATTACTGATAATAGGTAAGTTAGAGTTTGAAATAACATTTTCTTATTAAAAAAAATCATTTTGTATAAAAGAAATTTTTCACACATAAATATTATTACAGAATCACAATTGCATTGCTGATTATTTTCGTTTTTTCTTCCTATCTAGGCCGCTCTGATTAAGACTTCGTCTGACGCACGCCCACAAGTAATTCGCAAAAACTGTTGCAAGTTGCTCTTTGAGATTTCGTATTATTGTATCAGGAACTGTGGTTCTATAATAAGAAATAAAGATATATATATAAAAAAATAGAAATAAGGCATTTATTCATTAATTAAAAACTCAAAACCCGTCCCGCCCCTTAACCCATCGCAGACACAAGGGATGGGGGGATTATTACCCCCTGACAAAATTTTTAAATTATTTAAAGAGTATGACTAAGTAAAAAGTAAAAACTCTTGAAATTTTAGCTATTTGCTCCAAATATTTAGGCAAATTTAGGAAAAAAAAAAAAAATCTTTTAAAATGCCTAATCTGAGCATGTTAGTCAAATCCATGGATCGATTTGGTCAAACGAATGACTCGTCAAAAACTTAAATTTTGATTTCTGCCTTTTCTTTGTAATCCTGAAGTTTCATATTTTCCATGAAGCTTTTTTTTATACTTACATATTTACTTACATATATATACTTACATACTTACATATATATACTTACATACTTAAATATATATACTTACATATTTATAATTATTTCAATAAATGAAGTATGAGAAGTTGTTAGTCCAAGATCCTACTTTTTTGGATCTGGATCATGATCCAACAAGTTAAACAAATTGATCCCAAATTTTCAAAATTATGGTTATGAAAAATAGAAAATTTAATAAAAACCCAAGCACTGAAAGTATGATTTTCTAAATAACCCCCTGCCACCCTGCGCCAACAACTTATAAAAAATAGGTAAGCCTTAAAGCTGCTGCCCAATAACATTACCTACATAAAAATGCCCTAATTAAAAAACCTACCTATCAGCCTCTCCATGAGTTGTATTCAGACTTTCTCTAAAACATTTTAAGTTTAATAGTATCGTGTTAAAAATACAGCAAACTTTTATACTTTAAAATATATATATATATATATATATATATATATATATATATATATATATATATATATATATATATATATATATATATATATATACATACATACATATATATATATATATATATATATATATATATATATATAAATATATATATATATATATATATATATATATATATATATATATATATATATATATATATATATATATATATATATATATATATATATATATATATATATATATATATATATATATATATATATATATATACATGTATACATATATATATACATGTATATATATATATATATATATATATATATATATATATTTATATATATATATATATATATATATATATATATATATATATATATATATATATATATATATATATACATACATATATATATATATATATATATATATATATATATATATATATATATATATATATATATATATATATATATATATATATATATATATATATATATATATATAATATGTAAAATAAATATATAACAATTTTTATTATTAATTTTTATTAATTAATTAGAGTAAAGTTTAAATACAATAATATTTATCAATACAACAAAATTTATGCATATTTATGTTACCAAGTTCATAAAATTTTCATAAAATCCATAATATAAATTAACCATGATATAGCAACTATTTAAATATTTCTTTAACAAAAATTAAAAAGATATTAGATTCTCAAACAGCATGTTCATTATAATAAACATGCTGTTTGAGAATCTAATATCTTAATTTTGTATCTAATAATAAATAAAAATAATCTTAATTTTTGTGATTTGTGACGTGATTTAAATGCGCTAGTGACGTGATTTGAATGCGCTATTGGAAGGCATTATAAATTGCGGGAAAATAAATAGCACTTGAGTGCTATTTATTTTTTCGCAATTCATAATGCCTTATGATTTAAACACGTCACTCTACGACTCAATTTACTCAGAAAGTCATGCAATTCAATGTACACTCTGATTGCGAGAAAAATTTTAATTCAACTAGATTTTTTTGGTCATTATTTAATTTTAACGTAAGGGACAGATTGTCCCGGGCGGCAGATTTCCAAGGGGCACCAAATAGAATGAAGGTACCTTAGAACAAAGGTCCTTTACCGATAATATAGGAGAATTTTGATAATTAAGAACGCCAATCATATTGCTCTCCCGGGCGGCGAAACAGTTCTTGGCGGCATTTTATATATATATATATATCTATATATATATATATATATATATATATATATATATATATATATATATATATATATATATATATATATATATATATATATATATATTATATATATATATATATATATATATATATATTATAATATATATATATAATAAACATAATCTTATAATCTTATAATCTTATAATCTTATAATCGACATAGTAAATTACCATTTGGACAAATATCGCAGATATTTAAAAAACTAAAAAAAAAAAAAAAAAAAAATATATATATATATATATATATATATATATATATATATATATATATATATATATATATATATATATATATATATATATATTTATTTATTTGTTATTATTTAATTTTTTTACAACACTTGTATTTATATACATTCAATAAAAATAGTTTTTAATTATTTTTTAGTTATAATATATTTTTATTTATTTCCATACTTATAATGTTGTGTAGCGCAGGTGGTAAGGCACTAATGGTCTAGTGATCCGGGTTTCGAATCCCATCACCGATAAGTTTTTCATTTTTCAAAATAAACTTAAAAAATTGAAAATCTTACGAATCCTTTAAGATACCCAACAAGATAATCACAAGATTTCTTATGATCTTATAGGATTTGCAAGACAAATAAAATCTTACGAATCCTTTAAGATACCCTATGGGTAATCACAGAATTTCTTATGGTCCTATAGGATTTAAAAGACAAATAAAATCTTACAAATCCTGTAAGATATCCTGTAGGATAGTGAAAGATTATATGCGATCCTATAAGACTCATAAGTTGTCTGAAAGATAGTCGACTAGTGTATACACGAGATTCGGACAAATCTGAAATTTTTTGCCATTGGTTATCCGGATCATCAGAAAGCCTCAACACCTTTGATAGATTGTGGCGTAAACTGTGTAACAGATTTTTCTCTTGACTACATGCGTTTGGTATACTTGGGGGTTGTGAAACACATAATAAAGTTTTTTAAAAGTGGTCCTCGACATAGTAAATTATCATTTGGACAAATATCGCAGATATCTGAAAAACTAACTGAACTATGTGGGCATCTACCAAAAGAGTTTACTCGCCAACCTAGGACATTGTTAGAAATGGATAGATGGAAAGCTACAGAATACAGACAACTTCTCTATACTGGTCCTTTAATTTTAAAAGATATTATATCACCATCCATTTTTAAGCATTTTCTTTCTCTTAGCATTGGAATAAGTATAATGTTGGATTCAAATGACGAAAGAAGATCAAAGCATCTTGATTACAAGAAGAAGTTGTTAAATTATTTTGTAAGTAATGCTTCTTTAATATATGGAGATACATTTGTTAATTACAATGTTCATGGGCTCATTCATTTGAATGAAGATGTTAACATCTTCAATTGTTCTCTCAATGATGTATCATTTTTTAAATTTGAAAACTACATGCAAAAACTCAAAGGTTATGTTAGAAAAGCAGCAATCCTGTTGTGCAAGTGACAAATAGACAAGCAGAATTTGATAAAATAAAAGATAAATGCTATTTTAAACAGAGGTTTTTCACTACAAACTCAACTAAATCAAAGGATAATTGTTTTCTGTTAACAAACAAAAACGTTGCTTTTATTAGAGAAATAAAAAATTGTGGAAAATATGTATGTGATGTGGTGAAAATTCGTGATATAGATAATATATTTACCTCACCAGCAGAATCCAAAATATTACAGATTGGTGTTGTTCTTAGTTTTACTAGAACAATGAGAAGAATTGTGGAAAGACAAGAACTTCAAAGAAAAGTTGTGTCACTTCAATACAAAGGAGGTTATGCTCTATTCCCGATGCTTCATGATGCTGAAAAGTAATAGCGCTATAATTTATCTTTGGTACATAGCTCAAACTAATAATTAATTTATCAACAGTTTATAGTTTAAAATGTTCAAATTCTTTTTTCTTTTTTTTTTTTTTGATTTTATGTAAAAATTATAATTTTTTTCCATATCTGCAAAAAATGGATGCTGGCAGTTTGGTTAGAGGGAAGTACCGAGAAAGAGGGAGTCATACCAAGCGCTTAGGTAGTTGGTGGTTTTGTATGGTGGCCTTCAGGCGTAAATGTTATGAAAGCCTTTTATAAGAGAGACCAACCAACAAATGGTTGGCTAAAGTTTAAGTTGTTAAAAATTAAATTTTCATCAGGTAGACTTGCTTATTTATCTATTTTTTGGTTAAACAATTCATCTTTCCATTTTAGAGCTAATTAATTTAAATTACTTAATTTGTAAAGAAAAGATTTATGGATATAAGTATTTTGTTTGAAATTGAGATTCGAATATAATGGAAGAAAATTGTTGTTGTGTTAAAAAATCTATATAGATGATAAAAATCTTTGTGAAGAATATGAGTTCACTACTGATTTAAATTCAGCTGAAGGTGAAATAACTGTTATGTTCAAGATTTTTCCAGACACATAAGGTCACATAAAAAAAGGAAAATTATACAAAATGAAAATAACAAGAGAGACGTATGTTCATAACCATTTTAACCTGTTATGATTTTGTCGAGTAGAGATAATTCTCTGTGTCAGAAAAGTTAACTTAGCTCTAATTAATTATTTTATATTTGTCATTTATCGATTCTCATATTTGATTATATATTATACATTTATTTTATCATAAGGGTTCCAAAAATCAACACACTCAAGGAATATACCAGGAACTTCTAGTTTGCAAAGTAAAAAGAGGCGTTCTAGGTCACCACCAAATTGCAGTGAATCTTTTTCTTCTTGAGCTGATCTGGCAATGTCAAGTGTAGGTGGCAGAAAGGAGTACCCAATGTCAGAAAAAGGTAAGTTAACTTTTTATTTTGTATTTTTTGTTACATCTTTTTCTTATTGATTTGTAAATAGATATAAAATAATTTTTTTCATTGTGTTCAACGTTCAAGAAAAAAGGTGTCTTCCTTTTAAAAGAAACTCGAGATAACCAAAAATCAGAAGCGCGTGCCAGATTAGAGTTAGATGTAGAATTGATTCAGCGCCAAAATATGGCAGAGTTTCAAGCTTTAGAGGAAGAATTAGTAGATATTTAGTTTAAACAAAAATTTGTTAGTTATTGTTTTATTTACAACAAAGTTTTCCATTTAGTGGAATCTTTCACACAAAGTTCACTAAATTTAATACATAGTTCATATTATATATTATGTATTAAACTTAGTAATATATATATATATATATATATATATATATATATATATATATATATATATATATATATATATATATATATATATATATATATATATATATATATATATATATATATATATATATATATATATATATATATATATAAAGTTGGTGGTGTGAATGTAAAAGAAAATACGGCAAACGTTTTAAATAGGTATATTAATTGTTTTTACTATAATTAGTCATATAAATGTATTTTAAAACTGTCAAGTGTATATTTTTTATGGTCTTAAATACTTTATAATAATTTCAATA
>NC_061156.1:28363547-28453547 GCF_022113875.1 Hydra vulgaris | reverse complement strand
ATCAGTCATTTGGCGTTTTTTAAATTGAAAGACAAATGCAAAGGTAAAAACATGAATGAATCAAATTTTTGTTAATTTTATAGAGATGTTAAAGTTTTTTATTAATAATTTAAACTAAATATTATTAAACCACTATTTTAGTTTTCTACAACAGGTCCACAACAACCTCATATATTTTAATAACAACACTGTCAAACAGTTATTAAATATAAATAAATGCATACTCATAAAAGATTATATATACCTTAACATATAGTAGCTAAATAAAGTTTTTATTAATATTTTTTTTATTAAAACAGTAACAGTTTTAAAATGTTTGTTCAAAAATACATCATTTTGGTATGTAGTTTAATTTTTTTACTTATCAGGAAAATACTTCTTTATAGTCTTATGTTATTTATATAACTAAACACATGTTTTTACTTTACATTTTTTCTTTATTGATCATTGAAAAAATCTTTTAAAAAAAATAGCCGCAATGATTACTGAAACAAAACTTATTCCGTAAAGTTCGTAGTATTTTTAGTATGTAAGTTTCTAAAATAAAAAATTATAAAATAAACTAACCCTATAAACTATATAACTATATATTTTTACTAAAAAGTAAAGTTGTTTTAGTGACTAAATTATCATGGCTTATCTCATGACCCAAACAATATGCTCATTAACTGAATGCTTATTAACTTAAAAGTTATTAAATAAGTCTAGTAGGAATGTTGTTTTAACAAAATAAAATGTTTTTTTTTTCAAATTAGATTTATAATATTTTCATACCGAGACTCTTCTTTAAAAAACGCATGTGTATTTTTTTTTAATATTGCGTAATATCAAGTTGCAGTTGCAGGGATCTTGGAAGTCTCAATTAGAAGACGGGTAAACGTTCCAGGGACGAGTCAATTTAAATTTGTTACGTCCGTTCAAAAAGACGTAACATACATATAACTAGGACGTCATAAGAGACTTCCTATAGACGCACGACCGACGTCTTACGGATTTCCTAAAGACAATTATAACCACTGGGGCGTCCATAGGACGTCTTATTTTTGGTTTTATTTTGAAATATACGCGTAATTAGGACGTCACCTAAGATTTCCTATCGATGCACACCCGACGTCTTATGGACGTGAACTACTGTAGTTAGAGTTCTCTCTCGCTCCAGAGAAAAAACTATAAAAATAGACAACAATTAATTATCTGATAAAATTTATTAGTAAAATTAATTTATCAGAAAACATAACATAAACGTAAAAAACAAAATAAGTTCATACATTATTTAAAAGGCTCTTTTTTCTCTTTGTTCAAACTTTGAGTCTTATTTCGAATAGTTCTTTTTGGTCACCAATAGTAAAATCAAAAATATCCTTCGTCAGGTTTTTGGAAGGATCCATAAGCGCTTCTTAAAATAAAAGTTATAAACTTTCGTATAAAAATATTTAATAAATTTACTCTTTTACATTATAAAATTGTAAATAGAAATATATTTTATCAAATTTGTTTTTGCAAGTTACATTTCATTTATATTATTTAAATACATCTGCTTATTTATAAATTTTTGATTTGTATTATCCATTTCACTAACTAGTTTCATTAATATCAATAATTATTAACTAGCCGAGATAGGCCCCGTAAAAATACATTTATTTGTATATCTATTGGAAACCAAACTTTTCTATATTTTTTCCATATATATCCTAGCTTTCCGGATCCGTAAAATACAGGTCTTTAGAAATTTACATATTTCTAGCCAAAAATTTCCATATCTATTCCTTCTTTACTTCATTATTATTTAGTAAAATAATTTGTTCTTAAAAAAATTTAAGGGCAAAAAACTTAATATGCACACCTTTTCTGCATACGTAGAGCTTATAAGAGGCTTTTAATTAGCTTTGCTTTTCTGCTAAATGCGTTTCATTAATAACGCAGTAGTTAAATGCGCTGTCATCAGTGTTGTTTTGAAAAGTTTAAAATCTTCTCTTAGCGTAAAAAATAACAGCTGCAGCATATATTTTTAGTAAAAAAATAAATGTCGCAAAAAAAGCTTTTTACTGTCAAAAGAAAGTTTAAAATTTTTTTCTAGGTACAGGCATTTTTTTTTTTTTGCATTTACAGCAGCACCTTTTTGAGTAGCAGGACTTTCTTATATATTTAATATAGCTATTTATTTATTAAGTTTCAGACAACTTTTTTTTAGACTACTCGCAACTTATTAGGACTAACTACCTGAGCACATTAATAACATAAGTATCACAATCATCATACATGCGCAACAAATATTTTCTCCCGGTGATGTTTTTTTTTTTGATGAGTTATGAAATTCATATATATATATATATATATATATATATATATATATATATATATATATATATATATATATATATATATATATATATATATATATATATATATATATATATATATATATATATATATATATATATATATATATATATATATATATAAAACTATTTTATAAACATCAATAAATACAAATTTCTCAATACTAAGTTTATTTTTAAAAATAAAGTTTTGCTGGATTGTTGTGACTAGCGTATATATTTACGTACATCAAATATGCAATATAAAAGATATAATGGTGGTATTAAAAATGCTCTTTTTATAGGAAAATTATACTTACTTTAAAAGCATGCCTTTCTCAAATGCACTACATGATGAACCACCAACATTTAATAACTTCTATTTCTAATTTCAAAAGATTATTATAGTAACGTATTGCACCTTCTAATAACGTGTGCAATTCTGTCCGCTATCTCTATGCTATCTTTCTAATTCTTCTTCGTCTTTCACTCTAACATATCTTCGTTTTTGACGCTCCTTGGGGAGCCAAACTTGTCTTTGCGGGCCTTGGTAATGTGGCCTCTGTATGGCAACTAGCCGGAGGAGGATAAACCACAATACCTATATATATATATATATATATATATATATATATATATATATATATATATAATGTAGTGCGTTATTATGTAACTATTATTTTTAAGTTTAACCTTATTACAATATTAAACATTATGTAGAATTTTGCTTCTAAAAAATTTTTCTAACTGTGTTTAAAAAAAGCATATGTTTATTAAATTAATGCGTTGCGACCGTCACGAAAAAAAGTCAAGAAGTTTTTTCTTGGCATTATATCAGACTTTAAAAAGCTAAAAATTTATTAGAAATAAAGATACTGATTCAAGTTTTAATATTGCTATATTCTTTTAAAAAAAAGAGCTTTAGATAATAATTTTAAGACACAGCAAAGTTTGTTACGACCAAGGGCTGTCGACTCTTTAATATTTACATAGTTAAGAGTGTAATAGTATGCGCTAGACATTCTGGGATGTCCTGGTAGTTTAGAATTAAGTTCAAAACAAAACACTTGGCTGAAATTCTGCAAAGGTTGCTGATTTATTTTGCTTTATTCCATAGTAAATAATACTCTTTGTTGTTCAGAAATGCCTTTATACTGTGCTGCAACTAACTGCGCAAATACGAGTGGAATTTGTGCATTAATCATTTTAAAAGTTTAATTTTTTTAACAAATACAGAGTTAAAATGTCTTATTAATAATGCCATTTCTACAGTATTTATGTTTTAAATATAGTCTCATGGTATCACATTAAGACGCTGTATAAAATAAAAAGACGTAAATGCAGTTCTATCTGTCATGCACCAAAATTCTTGGAGTATTAAATTAATTATTATTATCAACTGTTATACTGACTTCTTATTAACCAAACAATTTGTTGATAAAAATAATACTCTTTTTAATTTAATGAATTCAAAGAAGTTTCATGCTGATAAACCTGCTCTATGTGATGTATCAACAAAGGAAAATAACATGTTACTGTTGAGGGTATTTCAATTTGGGATTAAGAAATAAATGTTTTGTGTTTTAAAAGCTCTTGCTCAGAGAATAAATGTTACAATAACTCTGTTATTGTAACATTTATTCTCTATTAGTTACTCTTTGTTAAAATTGTGTCAGGAGCTTCAAAAAAAAGTTTAGCTTTTAAATTGAAAAAAAGTTTAGCTGTATTTTCACATCTCACTTCAAGCAAAATTATTTAGAAAGTTTAATTTTAACTATTCAGAGTAAAGAGGATTGAAATGACAGTATTTCGAGCAATCTGGATTAGCTTACCTGAACGTTTTGTTACTGTCATTTTAAACTAGCAGCTTTAAAAAAATTGTCTTAAAGAAATTGATTTTAGCGTTGTATTGCATAAAAGTGCTTTACTTTAACATTTACACTTTAAAAACTAAATAAGCAAGATTGTCTATTTTTTGCTGACAAAAAGAAATCAACTCTTATAAAGAAAACTATTGTACAATGCATGCACATTTTTCTAGGTTGTTGAAAAAGGGGTCTGACTGTGTCAACAGTGTGCGGTAAAACTTTTTGGTGAAGCAATGGATATTAGGCATGATTTAGAGACCAATATGAAAACAAACAACCAAAATTATTTACTAAAATTTTTATTTATATTATTGATTTGTTATATTCTATTTAACATTGTTCATGGAATTTATTAAAAAGTGGCTTTACCTATCTAGCTTATTAGATGCTATTTAAAGTCATGAAACTCTGTACAATTTACGTTATTTTTAAAGATTGCTTTTAACATGCTTTTTATTTATAATAAAAAAAAAAATTTGCATATTTGTCAAAACAAGAATTTTTTCTTTTATTCGGTTATACATGATCTATGTAAACAAAATAAATAAAAAAAAAAACATATATGTATATATATATATATATATATATATATATATATATATATATATATATATATATATATATATATATATATATATATATATATATATATATATATATATATATATATATATATATATATATATATATGTATATATATATATATATATATATATATATATATATATATATATATATATATATATATATATATGTATATACTCATATAGTGTCGCTTTAAGAGCATTTTAATGTAAAAAAAGTCTCTTACGACTACAATTTTAATTACCTCGTCTCTTAAGCTGTTTTTGATTGTCATCGAAATGTCAAAGCAATTAATTTATGCGGAAGTACATTAAATTTAATTGTTTTTTAAAAAATTTTTAAAAAACCGCAATTATAACGACTAGAAAGTTTTTTTTAATTAGCGGTGTTTTTGTTATTGATTTAATAAAAAACATTTTTTAAACATGCGTAAATGTTGCTACATCGACTATCTTATAGCCTGACTCGCAACGGAGTGCTGCTACATCGACTGACAAATAGCCTGACTCACAACGGAGTGCTGCTACATCGACTGACAAATAGCCTGACTCGCAACGGAGTGCTGCTACATCGACTGACAAATAGTCTGACTCGCAAGGGAATGCTGCTACATCGACTGACAAATAGCCTGACTCGCAAGGGAGTGCTGCTACAACGACTGACAAATAGCCTGACTCGGAAGAGAGTGCTGCTACATCGACTGAGGGTTTGGTTTGGCCAGGCAGTCTATCAATTAAAAAAAAAATTTAATTTTTAAAACTTTTTCTTGTCTGGTTTATTAACGCGCTCTTTAAAACTACACTTTATGGGAAATATTTTTTGATGCTACGCAAGAGACATGCAAGACTATATATATATATATATATATATATATATATATATATATATATATATATATATATATATATATATATATATATATATATATATATATATATAACGTCTATCAGAGGACTATATATTTTCATTTTTTTTAAGTATAATTTATTCACTTTAATAAAATTACCTTGATAATAAAATAAAAATAAGGAGATTTTAAGGAGAGCAGTCAAAATTTTTTTTATTTTCAAGGTTATTTAAGGACTTTTAAGAAGGACATTTTGTAAAGAATATTGAAGATTTTTAAGAAGGAGTAGAAATCCTGAAAATATATATAATAAATGTCAATAAATATATTGAAAGCGTCTCAGCCAATATTGTTAGAGTGGATTTGCAGTGGACCATTATAAGCATTTTGAGCAGTTAAATTGAGTTTAGCTCATCGGTTGTTTAGTAAATTGCCAATAACATTCTAACAAGTAATAAAGTAGTAAATAATATGATAGCCATTTTTGGCTGCTGCAACTAATGGTCCATTTAGTAAATAATGATCAAAACTGAAAATACCTAAAATGCTTATAAAGGTCTACTGAATTTTTAATTTTAATGTTTGCTGTGTTTTTTTTTACTAAATATTAAAACTATAAACCAGAAGTTTTCAAAATTTAATATAGAAGTAAATATATACTCATTTCCATCTTTAAATTTATTTTTCTTATTTTTATATAAAGTTGAATAAGTTAGTAAAAAATAAATTTCATGAAATAATAAATATATATTTTGATATTAATTAAAATTATTTATTTAGAAATTTTTAAAGAATGATAAAATAGAGAAATTATTTATCTTCTAAAGGATATTTTCATTGAAATTAGATAATAAAAGAGTAGGATAAGTCTCTAAAAAATAAAACAAATTAAAAAAAAACAACCAGTTATAACAGTTATATAAGATATAGAATGGGTAGAAAATTTCCTTTAGTAATTACAACCACACTTTTCAGGAACAGTTACTAATGGTCTATCGTAAAGATGTAAGGAAAATTATGATAACACTTAGACTCAATATAGGTATAACTCAGTTATACCTCTAGGTGTTATAACAGTTATAACAGGAAAATAACTGTTTATCACGAAAATGCAACCAAATAAAAACATCCAGAGATATAACTGAGGTTATATCTCTAGGTGTTTTTAAAAATTTTCTTGCATCTTTGCAAAGTTCGAAACCTTGATTTTTTAATACTTAAGATTCATTAACTAATGTACTGGTCTGATTATTTTCAATAGCAAAATCTAAAAGTTGTTAATTAAATATATTGAATTATACTAAGTTATCAACTCCTTGCAATTTTATTAGGTTTTTTTTTTTGAAAAATATTATTCTGCATGAGATTCTGCAACGTCTAAATCTTTCAAATAGTCAGAACTTGGTTCTTGATATAGTATATTAAATACCATGCTAGAACTACTATATCAAGAGCCAAGTATATACTTAGTATATGTATAGTATACTTAGTATATGTATCATATACTAAGTTTTGAACTATTTCTTTCAATATCTGTATCAATTTCAATACCTGCATCAATATTAACACGATTCTCAAGTAATTAAATATATATAAAAAATATATATAAATTAACAAGAACCTATCCATAAGTCGCTTTTCACTTTAATAATTCATTCATTCATATTAATTCGAGATGTCATAAAAATCTCCTTTTTACATTTAAAAGTAAACGAGTCAGAGATGCGTTGTTAATTAAACAAACAAACAAAAAAAATATATTAGTAAATTGCGTAACTTAATTTATTATTGATTTAATTAAGTATTATTGGTCTTTTTTGGACAAAAAATTTAATGAATACGAAAAAGACGTTCAAAAGACGTTTACAATTTAAATTAGACGGACGTACGCTAATTGAACGTTAAAAGGGCGTCTTTTTTTCGCCCCGTGCTGACTGGGTTAAAACTATCTAAGCTATTGTAAAGTAAATTTACAACTATGTCAGGTGTTATTGCTCTAATCAAAGCATTTGTTGTTTTTTAATTTCTGATTAAGTATATGAAGGTCAATTTTTTTTAATAAGAAGGCTTTCCAATTTGTCCAAAAAATTTGCCTAAAAACTTTTTATACAAGACGTATAAGGAAATTTTTGTATTTAGCGTAGACCAGTAGTAGCGTTCTGTTTGCTCAGGTGACTTTCAAACTAACTAAGTATATTCACTTATTAACTTTATATATAACACATATTTTTTGTAAATGAAAAGTAATAAATTGCATTTATTTTTCAATAGTGAATGGGTTTTTGTGTTCTATGAATTGAATTAAAATGATCAGTTAATAAATATAAATACTGGTAATCAAAAAAGCTAAACAGTATTTATAAATATGTCGTTTTTTTTGGTAAAGATAAGTAACCAATATGAATTATTTTATAACAAATATGGAGTATTTTATGGCTTCTGATGCTGATAACCCGATACCAATAGTATTTGAGCCTAGCCAAGAAATGGAGGAAGAAACTCCTAGATATGTAGCAGAAGACCCTGTTAACTCTTTTTTTTCTTCAACTATCATTTCTCCAACAATCAAAAGTAAATATAAAACACTTGTGTATAAAAATTTCATTACAATATGTCTTGTGCTTGATTAGTTGTAAAGAGATTATTTTTACATTCTTAATATATTCTTGAAATTCCTTATAGAAATTTCATAATAAAAGGAATATTAATATCGTACATAAATTAAGTGGACTACCAAGGTCAGGCTCAGACTAGCAATGGGTGTTGAAGGGTTTTTCCCCTTAGGTCTCTGCTATGTTTTTATCTCATAGGCCCCTAAAAAAGGTACCTCAAAATAAAAAAAATAAAAAGAATATGTTTTTCGTATGTAATAAAGGGAAATTTTTATTTATAAGGCGGCCCTGCATCTATATCTTACCCCTAACCAAGCCCCTCAAAAAAATGAAAAATGGTTTGTAGAAAAATTTCAAATAATTTTTTAAAAGTCTATTAACTACCATAGTAAACAGGCGTTTACTATGGTAGTTAATCGACTTTTAAAAAATTACGAATTTCATAATGCTTCAAAATTTTTTTGATGGCTAGTTTATAGGCATGGCCTCTTGTTTTTAAACTATAATTAGGTCTTTAAAACGTTGCTGCGGTTTGTGGCGCTACATACTTGATTGAATTAATTCCATTAATTATTTCACTTTATTTCATTATATATTTATTTCATGTTGAATTAGATCCTTACGCGTGCAACGATTTCAAGGGTAATTAAAAAATTATAAAAGTTCCTCGTACTTTAGGTTACTTTTTATTTTATTCCATTTTGAAATTCGATGTTGAATTCTTTCTATTATATTTATATCTCCTATATTTATATCCGCCCCACGCCGGGCGGCAAATTCAAATTATGATGATATAAGTAGTGTATAGGAAACGCATAAAAAGTTAAATCACAACTTATAAATCCTATTTTAAATTTTCCTAGCACTATATTTCCAGCTGCAGCTGCGTGCTCAAGTTTTAACAAAAGCTTATATTGATTCTAGTTAACTTTGTTAGATTTCAGTATGTAATTAAATTTAGATAAGGAGATTTTGAACTTTGAATGCAAATTTCTCAATTTAAACACAGTATCGTATACGAACCTTTGTTTAACTTGACTTGTATTTTACTGACGATACATCAAACTAAATTAAATTATTCAAACGCTATGGTTTTTTTTAACTTTAAAATTATTTTATTTAACTTGTCCTCAAATTTTTGTTTCACAAAAAGTTATTTTATTTTATTTTTTTTGTTTTTGTGTTTTCAATGTTATTTATATGAAATAATGAAGGGGAGTTTGTTGGCATGTCCTAGGGTACCATACATAGAATTTTAAAATGATTTTGAACAACACTTTATATTTGACCATTTTAACAATTCAAAATTAGTTATTTTCAATCAGTTGGAGATTCATTTTATGCAAATGTTGCATTAAAATTTAGTTTTTGTAAATATTATAAAAAAAAAATTATTGACATCAAAACTAGGTTTAAATTATTACAAACATATTTTTTTTGTTGTAGATTATAAGTCAAAAGAATATATAATAAGTTCTACCGGCCACATCTTTAAATTTATAAACATAATTTTTTATTTACATTTTTTACATTTTTCTATAATAGTTTTTAAATGCTAAAAATAATGTCATTTTTACATAAGATTTTATTATTTTCTTTTACTTATATTCATAGATTCGTCAGTAATTTGTACATTATTAAAATATTTAGAACCCATAACAATTTGATATTTAAAAGTCTTTCTAAAATATTTACAAAGTTTTTCCAAAATCATTATGTCTGAGGGTAAGCCGTGGCGCTGTGGTTAGAGTTTTGGCTCAGAACCAAGTTGTCATAGGTTCGAATAATTTTGCATTAAAGTTAAATTATATTGGTAAGAAAGGTGGCGTAAACTTCCTAGTTAAATGCTTTTTTACGGAGCTAGATGATAAGTCTGTAAAAGCTTTTGGAACACTTTAATGTGTTCCTAAAGCCTTTTTTTTTTTTGAACACTTTCAAAAAAAAAAAAAGGCTTTAGGGAAGATATTCTTCATGCTTTCACTGATTTTATTCGTCATTATGCACATAAAAATGTTTTTATTTCACATTGTTTTTTGAAGTTACGTTAAATTTTGTCAAAAGTAACACATAAGACTTGTAATTTTTATAAAGAGGCTTTTGAAAGAATTTACTTTATTTTGAAAAAAATCACCAAAGAATACGCAAAAAAATAAAATTGCAATTTTCATTGCAATTTAATTTTAATTTTTTATTACGTGAAGCACAGTGATTAAACTGTAAAGACTTCTTGGCGCAAATTGATAAACTTAATAAAAAGAAAAAAAATTTTTGTAACATTTCTAACATGCTTTGACTGATATTTGTCATTATGCAAATAAAATGTATTTATGTTATAATATTTTTGAAAATTGCGTTGAATTTGTCACTTTTAACACTAAACTAACTAAAGTTGTAACTTGGACAGAGGTTTTTCAAACAAATTTTTGTTTACTTGAAATTAATATGACCAAAAACAAAAAATGTTTTAATTTTTTTAATTCTTCCTATTAACTTAAATTATTTAAAAATTAATGTAATCAATATAATTAAACGCAATAAAATTCTCTTAATTATATTATTTTTATAGATAACTTTAAAGATGGTTACATTTTTGGTATTTAAATATGTGCATGGATCATATGGTAAGTCGTTGTTGCCATTGTTCTGATTTAAACTACATGGTATAAATGCTGTGTTTTTTTAAATGGGTTTTGAGCATTTTTAAACAATTTTAAAATGTATTCTGCAAAATAGAGTGCTTAATGTTCTTAAAAGAACAGAGCAATTATAAAGTAGTAAAAAATCTTTTATATATATATATATATATATATATATATATATATATATATATATATATATATATATATATATATATATATATATTGCTAAAACTAAAGTTTGTTATAAATTTAATTTAAAAAATTTTTCAACTTTAGGATTGCATTTATCTTTTGCTAATGACAAATAAATTTTAAAATCGTTAAAATGTATTATTTAGTCTTTTGTAAATTATTTTAGTAAATCAAATTATTTATTTTTATGCAAAATTCTTTCTTTTTTTTATTATTACTTATCAATTTTGTAGAAAAACATAACTCAAAACAACTCAAAAATACATTAAAAATGCCTAACAATTGTAATCGAATATTTAAAAATATATGTAAAATTCTTTCCTAATTGTAACCATTGCCCTTAAAACTAAGATAAGTACAAAATATTAAACTAAAAAATAACGTAAATTTAAAATTTAAACCTCAAATATTTTTGCACAATTTTTTTTTTCATTTGTACAGTCTCAAAACATTATCTATAAAATAAACCTTATTTGTTTTGTTACCTAGTATCTTGAAAATATAATTTTTAGTAACTCTTGAAACAAATAAAAAATAAAAATAAATGATACACTATTTATTAACAAACCTATATTCTATAATTATATTATTTATGACAATGATAATAGATAGACTTCAGAGACGGATTAAACATTTTTAAACTTTTGAGAGAGCTAACATCTAATTATGGAGCAAACTCAAAACATATTTATTTTTATAATAATGTCATATAAGAATGCCTTTTAGAAAATTACTATAAATGGAACAAGGAAACAAAAAAACCCTAATATTTTTGCCGTTCCTGCCCCAAACATGAGAGGAACGTGAGGGTTGAAGAATAATGTTTGTATTATTCTAATTTAAAGATATATTCTTGGATTAATTTTGAATTTTGTAGTAAAATATTCAAGCGTTAAAAAATTATGACAGTATAAAGTTTGAACACCCTTCAATTTGAGGGGTTTACAAATTTTATATACTTATAGTTTTGAACGCAGAGAGATTTTACAGTGAAACTTAAAATTTCTTAATGAATGTAAGTCTAGTTGAGATCAAATTAAAAAATAAATTATTAATTTGTTGCTATCGCGTTAGTCTCAGGTAAGGATGGTAAAAATATTTGAGCTTTTTTGTTCCTGGGCACTAACCATGGCGAATTTTTGAAAGGCATTTTTATTTGACATAAGAATAAAATGTATAACTGTTAGGAGTTTGCTCCATGTTGGGATATTAGTTATTATAAAGACCAAAAAATCCTAGATGCACCCTTTAAATTTAAAATACTGCAAGGGAAAGCATTTTTTTATATGTTTTATTTATTTTGAAAGTTTATGTTGCGTAATTTAGGGACTACTCATTTCCAGATATAATGGTTAGTTAATTAAATTCAATATACCTAAATATCTTATAGTATTTATATTATAACACATGCTGTATATTTTTGCAAAGTTTATAGATTTGATATTAATGATAGTAAGAATAAAAAGAAAGTAATTTTCTAATGTAAGTAATAATGTTTTAAAAGTGATGAATTGTGGAGTAATTAAATACAAGAAAGTAAAGTAAAACTTTTGTTTATATCAAATTTTATTCGAAGTTCAAATATAGTTTTATTTTTGGATATATTTTAGTAGAGAAATATTAAAAGAAAAAAGTTTCTTGAAACTTTTTTCTGAAGTCAATAAACTTCTTTTATATAATAATTTAACTCTAATATATCCTTTATAAAATCTTTTTTAGAAACCTAGTTGTATTTTTGAAATCTGTTCAATTTTGTATACATTGTGCACACATACTCATAAGTATTGTGTTATCGGTATCTATTGCATTGCAGGATAAACATCTTTCTATCAAGCTTTTTTTTTACAGTTTCAACTTGTTAGTCTGCTTGACACGGTGCTTAGGAAGATGCTCTGAGACCTTGCAACACATCCCCTGAATTTTTTTTTGTGTATTATCAGAAGACTCTTCCTTATTTCAAAAATGTAAAAAACGACATTTTTCACCGGAGGCCTAGGGAGAAATTACGTATTTTAGGCAAGTGCCAAGTAATTTTGTTGTTCAAGATAGGTAACTAAGAGCTATGTGGCATATACAAATTTTTTGTATGTTAATAATAGTATCAAATGAAGATAAATTGCAAAAGGTTGACGTAAATGAAGCTAACCCAACCCCGTCCGGACCCCAAATTGCCCATTTCCTAGTACTGCGTCTCCGAAGCTAATAAACTTTTTTTTTAAGTTCTATCATAAATTAGACCAAAATATTTTGATCAAGTTTAATCAAAAAATATCTCTTCGTTTAAGATTTAGGGAATCATATACTAAGGGTGAGGTATAGGGGTCCAATAGGGTTAACTACAACTACTTAATGGCCAAAAAAATTTTTTTTTGGTCTATTTGGTTAAATTATTATTTTATTTGCATTTCATATATAACCATATCATATATTAGAAGTTTATGATAAGCAAGTATTCATAAAAAGTTAATATTATACTTTTTACAAGCTACCCACAAATTGAAAGGTACTTTAAAAGCATTGGTAGTTGTAACCAATAACTGCGTTTTTCAGCGCTTTAATATAGTTTGGGCTATGTTCTTCAACTTTTTCTATTCACCTAAACTGATTGAAATCATGGTGAATGGATTCAAGAGCTTTTTCGGTTTAGTAATCTAACTATGCTGGCCATTTTGCCTTTAATGAACAAAATAGACCATGTTCTGCAAATAATTTCGGGTAAATTGAACATTTCTTTATCAGATTATATAGTATCTGAAGTTATAAAGGTATTGCTTCAAATGATTGAAAAATAAACTGCTACATCAAAGCACTCTTGTCTGTTTTGCATGACCTCATCTCCTAACTTTCAAAAAGGTGTTCCGTATTCTTTAGAATTTTTGTGCAGAATATATAACTGATGGATATCTAATGCTGCAAAATTAAAAAATATTCACAAATGTTCTTCAACACCTTTTATTAACAGGGAAAAAAATAAAAAAATAATAGAGCTTATTAATATTCCCAGTCTACATATACTTTTAGGTGTTATAGACAAAATTTTAAAAGAAACTGAAAACAATTTCTTTGAAAACAAGGAGTATGTGTTACAGGTTGTCAAACAATATTTGTCTTGCAATAAGTTGTTTAAAAACATAGACAGCTTTGAAATGTTTTTTCAAGAGTCTAACCTTGGAGCTCCCTTATCTAAATAAATTAAGGTAGTTAGAGATTTTGAAAAAGTAGTCCATGGCTGTTTTAGAAAATCATTAAGCTCTAATTATGTCAAAGTTAAAGAAAAATTGTATAGGAACTTTAAAAATCTAAGGGCCTCTGAAAGTGCACATAGTTGAGCAACATATTACCATATTCATCGATATGAAAGGTGCAGTCATCGGTATGATAAATAAATTTTAAGCTTGACAAAAGATTAAATTAATAACAATTGTAATAAAAGTATTTAAATCCTTATTATTACAGAAATACAAAAATTTATGCAAGTTTAAATTTGCATAAACTATAACAATTATTCATTAAATAGACTAAAACTTATTTTGTGCATTTTACAGTTTTGCAAAACTATAAAGTGCTTTATGCAAAATTATAATGTGCTTTATGCAAAACTATAAACTGCTTTATACAAAAATACAAAGTGCTTTATTTAACAGTAAATAAATGCCATTATAATAGTACAGGTCATTTTCAGAATCATCTAAGAAAGCTGTATGGGAATTAAAGTACAATATTAAATTGTAATTAAAAATTAAATGACTAGCTGGCTGAAAAATATAAACCAAATCAGTAAGGTTTTTATCTAATTAATGCAAGTTTTTTAAATTAATGTTAAAAAACTTAAACTTTAAACCTTACATGGCTAGAAAAAGTCGAATAACGATAACTAAGGAAGATCATAAAATAATTATAAACATGTTTAATTTGATAAACATTCATTTAACCAAATTCATTGCCGCAACTTTAAACATTAACCAAAGTGCTGTAAGAAACTGTATAAAAAATCATCAAGAAGGTATAAAATTTGCTACTATAGGAGAACGCCACAAGCAAACAATCAAAAACAAAAATTTGTTGTTCAGTGAAATCAAAAATACTTTATTTAATACGATAGCAATAAATAATGAACTGGCACAAAACTTCTTTTAATAGTCTAATTTCGAGGCTATTACGGCTAATATTATTTATAGGCTTTTTTTGACTTCTGGCTGTTTTTTGATTAAGGCTGTTATTACCACAATAATATATGGCTTATTGTAATAATTTTACAATACAATTTTGTGATTTACAGTGATATTTTTACTCGTTTAACCTTACTTATACTTTTGGAAAGTTGTAATAAAAATTTATTTACAAATAGTAGGAAAATGTTATACAATTAAAGAAGATTTAAGGCAATGGATGAAACAAGTACTGAAAGCGATATGAATACACTTTTAGTGAATACGAAACTAAATTTTCAGTGATATCAGTGAGAGATAATTAGTCAGAGGAAGATATTTAGCTAAATAAAACTGATGATAGTGGACCTGCTTTGAATATCGGTTAGACAAAAGTAATGCATGGTACTCCAGCATTTGAAGCACTGCCATTCACAGTAGCAAATGTATGCTCTCAACTTTCAATAAACGTAACTCGTGGACTAGATTTTTCCAAATTATTTTTTAATGATGTGTTACTTGCAGATATTGTAAACGAAGCTAATCTTTGACCAAAGTCAAAAACTGAAAATAACAATTTAAAATCTCATTCTATTTGGCATAAATAGAAAGATGTAATACTTGAAATTCTTGTTTTCTTTAGTACTATTTTGAATATGGCTCTGTATTAAAAATCAAGTATAAAACATTTACTTTTTCTTGTAATTGGCTGAACCACATGACATTTTTTTTTGCAGTTTTTTTTAAAACTTGGCTTCTTCAGATACATTGACTGCTGCAAGGATCCCCACCATAAATTATTAAATCCATCTAATGAATAAAATAGACGTGCAAGAAAAGTGCTTCGTGTTGTATCAGAATTAAAAAAGTTACTGTTCTAGAAAATTAGTCCCGTCTCGTAACATTGCAATTGATTAAAGTACTATTGGGTTCAAAGCTAAAGTTCCATTTCGCATGTACAATCCACAAAAACCCACAAAGTGGGGCATTTGTGTTTTTGTCTTAGCGGTTAGTAATAAATTAAAGGAGCACGAAGTTTCTGCTTATGTAAACTCTTCCAATGTCATGATTTAGGCATGGAAGGAAAGGCGACAGGTTCTGATGATTGACATTGATAAACAAAGTGTTATTGTAAAATGTTTAAAACATATCGATGCTGATGATCGAGCTGATCAATGTTGTTCTTTTAATACAAATTAAACAATTTGGTGCTACACTCAAACCTACTTTTTTATAAAAATTAAAGAAAAGCAATGGGTCAATTTTTTTAAGTTATATTGAAGGTCAATGAGTTAAAAAATAAATCTAAACCTGATCGGCAAAGAATTTTATTTTTTTTAAACCTCAATAAGTTAATAATCTAATAGTATAAGAATATTATAGCATATAAAAAAAGTGGAAATTCGTTATCATCACAAAGGCTAAAGAGTTCAAAATGAGTTAAATAATCTAATTGAAGATGCTGCATTACATGAAATAATAAACAATGGTCAAAGTTCGAAATACTTTTGTATCAGTTTGATTAGCACACATGATGCAACATGATTTCTACCTATCATTAATTTCATTAGTTCAAATTCCAAAGAAATGTGGTCACAAAAATTTGATGATCTACGTTTAAGTTTGTAGAACTTTAATTTAAAGCTGAATTTTTTATGTACAAAAAAGGACGCAAAAACTAAATACAATGCCATTTTAAATGTCATTTAGATGACACATTCTCAATATAATTCTTGGAGACATTAAAAATTTGTTAACTAAAAGATACTTTATGGAATTTTGCATCAAGTATTTGTTTTCCTACTAAATATATATATATATATATATATATATATATATATATATATATATATATATATATATATATATATATATATATATATATATATATATATATATATGTATATATATATATATATATATATATATATATATTTTAATATATATCTATATATCTATATATATATATATATATATATATATATATATATATATATATATATATATATATATACACTAATATATATATATATATATATATATATATATATATATATATATATATATATATATATATGTATATATATATATATATATATATATTTATATATATATATATATATATATATATATATACACTAATATATATATATATATATATATATATATATATATATATATATATATATATATATATATATATATATATATATATATATATATATATATATATATATATATATATATATATATATATATATTAACAACATTAACAGATGTCAAACGGGAACCGTACGGGATTTGGCCCCGGGATCTATATGAAAACCCAACGGGCTAAATGAAAAAAACGAACTCGGCTACCTTTTCTTTTTTTCCCGTATTGACCCTAAATTTTTCCTGGATATACTTTATTAATATTTACGATATAACTTAGATCTTTTATACCTTAAATTAAAGATAATTCGTTTGAAGCAAATTTTTTACATTTTGAAAATTAAATGATCAATTTATTCATAAATTTTTATAAAAGTCTTAAAAGCTAAGTGTTTTATAAGTAAATACACTAATAATTATATACACTAAGTGTATATAATTTTGCATTATGAACATCTGCATGTTCTTTTCTGTGTTTGATTCTGCATTCGAAATACGTTTTTTTCGGCCATCTTGAGTATTATTAAACCAAGCAGAAATTTTTTAAAATAAACTTTGTTTTGTTGCATAATTTATTTTGCAGCACCTAAACATATGTTTGTTGAATCGAAGTACAAAAGAAATGTTACTATAGAAACATTTCTTTTGCAAAATATTATATCCAAAAGTATGGCTTCAGGTGGTCTTGACATAATATGTCGAAATTTATTACTATAAAGAAGTGAAGATTAATTACTATAAAATATTATGATTTAATTTAGAAAGTATTCCTTGTAAATTAGCTGAGACCAACTTTTAATAACCTTAACTTGTCATTTTTCAGACACTTTAATTCTTAATAAGTCGTAAAGATATGTAAAGAGTTCAAATATATGCAAAACGTTTAGTTAGAACAAAAAATTATTAACATAGGATAGAATAAAAATACAAATACTCTTTTCACTACATAATATGACAATAAAAAAATCAATATACTTAATAAAAGAAAAAATAAGGAGAGCATATGGTATAATATACTTACAAAACGTTATTTGAAACAACTGCAATGGCTAAATTGGTTTTTTATTTTTCATTTAGATTACATTTTTGTGTCAGTTCATTAGAAAATAAATACTTCATATTCCTTCTTACAAAAATTGTAATATTTGTGCCACTATTATTTACAAGAACCTGTACCTGACGATAAAATTACAAAAACAAATTACAAAACCAATTTAGTAAATTAAGGTGATAAATAATAGTGATTCAAAAATCATTAGTTTTTAATTATATGGTTTCAAAAAAAAGACGAAAAAAATTAGTTAACATTTAGGGCAAGCTCTGTTTGTGTACCCTCTCAACAAATAAGTTAAACCCTTAAATATAACCTAATTTTCGTTTTAATACATAATGGGGTTTTTTTCATAATGGGATTTCCATATCACTACCAATATTTAAATTCAAAATTTATTGAATTCAGTTAATAAATAATAAAAATAACTTTTGCTAAACAGCATAATTTTTACACCTAAATATTAAATGATTAGATTCATATTTGATATGGTACTTTATCATTGAAAAACATATGGGTATTTAATAAAAACCTATGTCACTATTCCATGGCACTAGACTAGTGCCATGAAAGTTTAAATTTTGCCTATTGAATTTAGAAACTACATACATGACATACTAGTAATCTATTTGAAGTCTTGCTAATGATGTATGTTTTTTATGACTTTTTGAAAAAGTTTCATGTTTCTCATAAAAGACAAGAAAAACAGATTTACTAATATCCAACTTGATATATCTAACAATATAAAACTGAACTTTATTTAATATATATTAAATGTAAGAAAACCTAAATAATTTACCACAAATTTTTTCAAACCTTTATCGTTCAACTTAACTTCAAAAGTTTCCACGTCTTCAATTGTTTTAGTAGGTAAGTTAATTTAAACTGTTTCTCCATAATCCCTTGTGTTTATTTATTTGTTGCTAAATGTTGTCTAACATAGCTGAATGTAACTTTTGGGTCTCTCATTACTTTTTGTGCAGCCAATTTTTTAACAGCAATTTTTCTGTTTGTAAAAATTAAACATTAAAAACCCAATGTTAAAAAACAAAAAATTTAATAACTTAAATTGGTATTTTTTAAGATACCATTTTTATAACCATTTTTATACCTATATTTTAATTACCTTTGATTGAAAGCATGTCATTCACTTTAAAAAACAAATAGAAGCAACAATTTTTTTGAAGTGTTTTTTTTTGGTTTGGTATCAAAAAAACTTGATTTACCTGATGTAGTATAACCTAAAGTTTTCAACATCGGAATGTTACAAAGACCAGAATCGCAGTAGTGTTACAAAGACCAGACATTTTGACTTTAAATCAATTTCAGACTGGAAATCAAAACATGTTTTATTTCGTCTGTGTTGACTTTTTTTTTCTTTTGAAAAAAAGTAGTAAGGAACGATTTGAAAATTATAATATTTGTAGCAGTCTAACATGTTTCAACAAAATAAACTTTACCTGATGACTCTGTGCATAGCACAGGAGAAAACAATGCACTATTTTTTTTTTCAAAATGATCATCCCCTACTAACTCAAAATAATATTTTTATTTCATACTTTATTAGTATTGCTATATATATATATATATATATATATATATATATATATATATATATATATATATATATATATATATATATATATATATATATATATATATATATATATATATATATATATATACATATATATATATATATATATATATATATATATATATATATATATATATATATATATATATATATATATATATATATATATTTATATATATATATATATATATATATATATATATATGAATATATATATATATATATATATATATTTATATATATATATATATATATATATATATATATATATATATATATATATATATATATATATATATATATATATATATATATATATATATATATATATATATAAATATATATATATATATATATATATATATATATATATATATATATATATATATATATATATATATATATATATATATATATATATATATATATATATATATATATATATATATATATATATATATATATATATATATATATTCCAGCAAGGACAACCATAAGAGACCAAAAACGGGAACAATAACAGATGTCAAACGGGAACCGTACGGGATTTAGCCCCGGTATCTATATGGAATCCCAACGGGCTAAATAAAAAAAACAATATAAACTTTACCTGATGACTCTGTGCATAGCACAGGAAAAAAAATGCACTATTTTTATTCTCAAAATGATTATCCCCTACTAACTCAAAATAATACTTTTATTTCATACTTCATTAGTATTGCTACAGTGTTTTGTTTAAATAACCAATACATAATTTAATTAAAAAATGATTTTACTCATGTACTAGTAAATTATTTTATTGATAATTATCATATTTAAATCATAAAATTGGTAGAAAAACCTGTTTCTTACCAAACTCTATATCTGGTATAACAGGCATAGGAGGCTTTTCTGACATCTTTCCTTTCTTTCTTCTTTGTTTTTTTAAACAATTTTTTTAAACTTCTTATTTAATTTAAAATATTGTTACAGGCATATACAGACACATAAAAGACAAGAACAGACAAAAAATATTTTGCAAAAAAAGTAATGCAATTAGAATTACTTAAAATGATTAAAAATAAATAAATAATAATTCCTGTTCCTGTATTTATTTTCTAAATTAGTACTCTCAATTACATCTTCGCTGTTATACAGTTTTTTTTTGAGCCTGTTTAAAACAAAAAAATAGACAAAAAAACAAGAATGTTGCTATATAAGTTAACGTAAATTTTAGGCATACAAAATAGCTTACACCACTCTTTTTTGCTTGATAAACATATCTTTGACATAAAAAAACATATTTTTAGTGTTCAGTGATAAACATTGAAAAACTGAAAAATAAAAAAATCGGCAAAATCAAATATAAAAATAAATAAAAAACTAATTATGTACTACTACATCTAAAACAGCAGATATTTTTTATTATAAAAAAAAAATACTGGTGCAACAGTCCCTATACTTGTCTGATTTCAGCAACAATATTATACAGACCGAAATTTACCTACAACTGCTAACAATCAAAAAGAGTAAGTTTTCCAATCTGTTTCAGGTTCAGAAGATTGTTTTTGTGCCCTACTGATTTTGCTGAAATTTGACCATAAAGGCCAGTAGCATTTTAATTCTACACGCTGTCTAACCAACGCTAAAACTTCTTGAAAATCAATTTTATTGATTACCCTATTGAAGGAATATACTCAATTTCCATCTTATTGTCAAAAACAACAATAGCGTACATTCCAATGATTATGTTTTAACTCTAAAACTAATAATAACCAAAATTAATTTTTAATTATTCCAAAATGATAATTTTGTTTTTAAACTAAGAAATAATGAATTAGACTCAAAAGTTAACATTCAAAACCAGGTAATAAGCATTGGATGTGTATATTATGCATATATTTTACAGAATAATGTTACTAATGTGGTAAACACATAAAAATCTGATATGAAAACTTAAAATTAAAAAAACAAATACAAAATCTCAATGTTTCAAAAGTGCAACTGGGGCATTACAATAAATTCATTTTTATATGGTAAACAAAGATATTTTTTTACAACGCCAGTGAGCGGTAAACACTCATACAAACCATTGCTTTTTTCAACAATAAAAATATTCAACTTTTGAGAATAACATGGATTTTTAAAAAAAGATTTTTTGCTAACAAGTTGGTTTTAAGTTATTTTTAACAATTCCAATTTAACAATGTATTTCAAAGCAATTTTCTCCAACAGTGTTAGACATGAAATACTTCTTGTTTTGATACTATTTGAATTGAAGGTAATGGCTCAGTGCTTTATTTACAGGACCTTCAGAGTCTAGTTTACTAAAACCAACAATATAGTTACGTTGACAGGTATAAATATCAGCATTTTCAAAGATTCTTTAGACTATTTGTAAATAAGGTGTTTGAGCCTTGCGAACAAGCTTTTTTAACAGACCAAGATAACTTTCATATTTAAATGAAGAGTAATTGTCAAGTGCACCATAGTGTTCTGCATCATCAGCTAAATGTATTAGTGAGTTTTTTAAAGTGAATGACATGCTTTCATTATATACTAGCTGATCTCACCGGTTATCTCTTCACAAATTTACACAAAGTATTGCAACAACTGACCATCACACCCAGCACAATGTTTAAGTAAAGTAGTACACAATAAAATCCTAACAGCAACAGATAAGTCAAAAAAATTTTAATAATGATTTAGTAACAATAATCTTTTTAAAACCACTGCCCCTGTATAAATCAAAAAAAGACGGAGCTTAGTAGTCTTCTATTGTCTCAATTCAGATAAGGTAAGAGACTTTTTAGAAAATTCTTTGAAATATATGGTCGTAAAGTAGAATATTTTTCTGAAACACCTGCAACAATACTTTGGGACAACCTGCATGATGATAAGCCACAAATCCATAAGTTTAAAACACTACGGACAACACCTAAACAAACGCTATGCATATAATCTATTGTAAATCCACTTACCATATTATATTTTAACTTTGTGAAAGGAGATGTAGCAAAATGGTGTTCTAAATCATGTTGATTTAAAAAGTTTATATAAGTTCTTAGTGGAGTAGAAAAGTCAGGTAAAACTATTTTTTGATACCATTTGCAATGTTGAATACATCATTCACAACAATTGTATCCATTATGTGTGTTAATGCACTTAACAAATGAGCGAGCCAGTGCATCACAAATAACTGCTTCTAACTTTATTTTGTATCCCTTTGTAACAGTTGATGTTGTCTGTGACAGTCTTTTCACAGATAACACCAACTTCTTGAAAACGTTTTATTTCATCAATAAAATTAATTAAATAGTTATCGATAGAATTTGGTTTACAAGAACTAGAAATTAAAACAATCGGTTACAAGTTCTGTTCAAACTCTGAAAAAGAACCTAGAATTGGTCGAAGTAATATGTTTGAGTTATTAAACAGTGGAATACCATCGATATTGAATGTAAATTAAAAATTAATAGATCTGTTGAAAGAAAATTTTTTTTAAATAGTAGAGAAAGCCAAGATTGCAATCCAATGTAGTAATACTCACCACCTGCAATAGATTTGTTTTTAATATGTCTTTTCTGAGTAAAAGCGATCTAGAATTTTTAGGAAAATCTAATCCATGTTTTCTTAAAACCGGTAATAAACTATCCAAAGCACTGTGAGATATTTTAAAACTGAATGCCCATATTTCTAGATCCTCATCTAAGCTATTTTCATTTAGGTTTAGTTCATCGTTATCAGAATCATCATTAAAATGTACAAGCCAATCTTGATTATCATGAAAGTCTACAATATTGTTTTCCATTTGGCATTCATTCATGCTTGAACCTTCATATATATTTTCATCAGCTTTATTATCCTCCAAAAATCTTTTCATAAATTAATTTGTTACTAGAAGAAACCTTTTCAACAACTATTGCCACCACCGCAGCAATTTATCGTCTTTTCGTTCTTTTTGAGCTCGTGACATTTAAACATTAAAGTTGAAAATTTTATTTTACTTTTAAAAGAAACATGCTAAATAGTTAAATAGGCGCTAAAATTATCTCAAGTAAGTTGACATGGTTGCGCGCGCATCCGGGAAACCCCAGACGGGATCCAGAATTAGCCCGTCCCGGATTCCAATATTAAAACCATACGGGTCCCGTTCGGGTGTACTTGCTTGGATATATTTACATATATATACATATATATATATATATATATATATATATATATATATATATATATATATATATATATATATATATATATATATATATATATATATATATATATATATATATATATATATATATATATATATATATATATATATATATATATATATATATATATATATATATATATATATATATAACGGGTGACAACGCAATTGCGTAACGCTCAAATTAAAGGCTCTATCCATGCTTGTAGATATCCGTGGACCTACTTTTTTACAACTTATGCAATGATATCAACACAGAAATAAAAACACGTAAAAATTAAAAAAATTTAATTAAATTGGATTTGCAAAAATCAAAAAGACGAAGCATTCTGCAAATGTTGCAATCGGATAAGACGTCACATCAGATATCAGAAAGGGTTTAAACTGCTCCAGATCAGCTATTTTTCAAGTAAGAAAACTTTTTCATGAAAGAGGAAATATCAAACGACGTTTTATTAAGTCAAAACATGTGAAACGATCACCTCAGCTTTTAAGGTCTATCGAAAGAAAAGTCAAGCGAAATCCATTGCGCTCCACCCGCCAGTTGGCAAGGGAAGCCAATGTTGCCAACTCCACAATACAAAAAGTTATGAAAGATTTGAACCTTAAATCCAGAGCTGTTGTGACTAAGCATCTTATCACTAACAAACAGAAAGAAATTAGGAAAGGACGATGCAAAAAATTATTGAACTGGCGAAAATCTTACCCTTGGCGTGTGACAATCCTCTATGATGAAAAACTCTTCACTGTGGATAAAGTTACCAATCATCGTAACACAAAGTACCTTAGTACTGGCAAAACAGTAAAGGGAGTTCCTGAGAATATCAGGTATTCATTTTCATCAAAAAACCAGCTTCTGTGGTGGTACTTGGCGTAATAGCAAGTAATAGAAAAAAGTGTTCACCAGTTTCTGTGAAAAAAGGTCGAAAAATTGACAGTGATGAGTATATCCACCTCCTGCAAGAGAATATTATTCCCTGGTTAAACAGAAACTATCCAGATCGTCAGTATGTGTTTTAGCAGGATGGGGCACCAGCTTATACTTCAAAAAAGGCACAAAATTTTCTCAGTGAAAACACGAGTTAGTACTGGGACAAAATAAAGTGCTACCCATCTAGCCCAGATTTTAGCCCATTAGACTATTTTATGTGGACGGCTGTGCAGAAGGAGGTCTGCAAGATTCCCCATGGAAGTACCGAGTCACTAAAAAAATCTACATACAAAACATGGGCCAAAGTTCCAGAAGAAGATGTCAAGAATACATGCAGATCCTTCCAGCGACGTATTTAACTTGTGTATGATGCCAATGGTGGCTATATTGAATATTATTAAACCTTAGTCATGAATAAACATCTAGTCAAAATTCTAGTCAGTTATGAATTGAAATAAATTTTTTTGTTTATTTTCAAATTTTTATATTTTTTGCGTTACGCTGTTGCTTAGTCACCCGGTATATATATATATATATATATATATATATATATATATATATATATATATATATATATATATATATATATATATATATATATATATATATATATATATATATATATATATATATATATATATATATATATATATATATATATATATATATATATATATACACATACAAGTAAATATTTTTACGTGTAAAATTTGCATTTTTAGAGTTGTTTCGTAAAAATGAGGAATTTAATGTGACATTGGGATATCTACTTAAAACATTTCCGATTTTTCCTATAGAATACGAAGTATCTTTTGAAGTTTTTTTAAGCTCATTTTCTGATGTAGACAGTCGATGTGCTTGTGTAAACTTGTTTCGATTTACCAATGGTAGTGATGATTCAAATCATTACGGAAATAGACTTTTATCTATGTGGATAACGATGCCCGAATTTAAAACTTTTTATTATTTATCTATTAATGGTATCACAGATCTAGCGGTTAGTAATATGTTAACCACAGGATGGAAAAAATTTTATATAAGTCAACTTCTCTCTCATGGTGACTATATATCAACTTTAAATATTGACGGTCAAATCTACTTATCAAAAAGAAACGATGATGCAAGAGTGTTTTATAATGTGAACTTATATTTTTCCGATCCTTTTTATGTATCGCTACCCGGACGCGTCAGAAACCTTTTAATAACAAAAGTATGTTCAGGTAAGAATGTAATATTTTTTATTAAATAATATATTCAATTATTTAAAACAAAGTCTTCATCAGCTTAGCATAATTAGTAGTAGTGGCTTTAGAGATTTATCTTTAACAAGCTTAAAATCCATCTCCTTGATGTAAATACTCTCTTTAACTTTTTTTATTTAAAAAGCACAACATTCACTTTTGCACAATCCATTTTTTTAGATTATTTTTATTAGTACTTCCAAAATGAATTTAAAGAGATAAATTTATGATTAAACTAGAACTAAAACTTTTCAAAAACGTACTTTTAGGAAATGGTACAGTAAGAGAATAAATTACGAGAATAAACGAATAAAACGAATAAAACGAATAAAACGAATAAAAGAGAATAAACGAATAAAAGAGAATAAACGAGTTGGATAATTTTTTCAAAAATGCAGTTTTTTTATAATAAAGAAACACATCTTGTGATTTCACAAAAAGTATTATTTGTATTAGATTTCCACGAAATTTTTTTATCTATAATTACTCCAACAAATTGAACGTTTGATTCCTTTTTAATTGATGTTTTATTGATTTATAGATTGGCTTATTTTAGCTATACTAAATTTAAAAAAAAGTTCACAAATTATTCTGAGGTTTGCAAAATAAAATTGATTTGGTAATTTCTACAATAAATCAAAGAATTTGACAATTAAACTCCTTGTATTTTGAATATTTATTCATTAAATATAGTTGAGAAAACATTAAATTCGTAGTCTCCATTAATAAGATTAAAATCATCTGCAAACGATACTTTAATTAAACTATTGTTTGGTAAGTATAAATCATTTATATAAAATTAAAATAATAATGTTCATACTGCTATTCAACAAAAAGATTGTGATTTCTTGTTTAATTTTTTTAAAACTCTTATAAATTATAAGTATTATAAATAGTAATTTAAACTATAACACATCTTTAACAATTCGTTTTCTAATTTATGTTATATAAATAGCAACTTTGTTAAACCTAAATAGCAACCAATTATTATAAAATACCAAGTCCTTTTTTATATATTTAAAACTACTCACAATAAAATTTAAAGATTTAATATGTATGAGAAACTCTGCTTCTTTTTTTACGTTCAACATTAAAATGAGATAAGGAACTATCTCTTCTGTTTCTAAATCAGTTTACAAATCTCTTTAAGAGAATAAGTTCCACATTGGTCATGCATTTTACCATTATTCAAATTAGTATTATGTGAAACCTATTTTACAAATTAAATTATAAGAGAAGATTAGACCTCACTACTCATTTAACTAAGAAATAAAATTTATTAATATACAAATATAATATATATATATATTATATATATATATATATATATATATATATACATATATATATATATATATATATATATATATATATATATATATATATATATATATATATATATATATATATATATATATATATATATATATATATATTAATATAAAGAGGTAGAATATATTAACATACACCTTCAAGATATATATTTTGCTTTTTAATATATATCAAAAAATGCTGCATAATTACAGACATTTATTTTGCATATGATGAAATGCATGTAAAAGAATAATTATTAAAAAAAACAACTGTTAAAGTTGGTTTTAAATAAAAAATGTGAGCACGTTGGCGTTAGAAGCAAGAAGTACTGCAATTGACTAATTGATTTGTTTGAATAAGTCTAAAAATTGTCATAAAAAAATGATGAGCCATGCAGAAATGTAAGAATTTTGCTTCTGATAATAGAGAAAATGCTAAATTTTTCATTTTAGTCTTCATGAAATAGTTTTAAGTTAACAACAACTTAATCTTTTTTTTATCAATTAAAATTGTCAATTAAAAGGTCAATTTTAAATACTTACTAAAAAGCAAATTTAATCAGTGTATAACCATTAGAATAATAAATAAGTCAAATTTATATAAAAAAAAAATTTAAATTTTGAAACAAAGCTGAATCGTTTGGAAATTATTTAAAATTTCATTTTTTAAGGTAAACGATATTTTTCTAACTTCACTTTATGTCTGATATGAGATCATCTTTTGTGTCAATTTAATTAGCAAAATGAAGCAAACAAAGATTCAGACTTAAATGGCAACTGAACTAAAAACGACGCAATCAACGTAAAACAACAGTGTTCAAAAACAAATACTATTAGGCTATTTAAAAAAAAAAGTATATAGAAATCTATCTGAGATTTTGAAAATTGCAATGAAATATAGCTCTTTATTATTCTTACAGATAATATTATTGTGACATTGCAAAATCGGTTAAGTTGTATAAATGGTTGAGTATCAGTATTTTTTTATTTGATATATATTCTCAGTAAGAGGACTTTATTCCAAATTTAATAAAAAGAAACAGGTGTGTGTGCGTGAGTGAGTGGGGCAAGGAAGAGGAGGTGGAGGAAGTTACTTACTAATAAAAAATTGTGAGGAATTTTTGTTCAAAACAAGCAGAAATTAAATAAATTTTAGTGTGGCTTGCGGTCAAACAAACTGTTTTGGGGTCAAAAACGCATTTTAATTTAATAGGATTTAACATGGTTATATAATTTTTATACTTGTTAGGGAATAAACGAAAAGTTATATTTTTGCAAAACGATATTAACAAGATCTTAAATGATATAACGAGGACACTTTCGGGGTAAACAGATTCTATCTGTTGACCAGCCTTGCACCCCTTCTTCATCTATTAGGCTCGTGCAGATGTAATTTTATTACATTGTTTCCAGTTTAGGATGTTTAATGCTGGATCTTCTTGACTCGATGCATGGGTTTTTTCACTCTTCTCCATGGTTTTCCTCACTTTGTGCTGCTGCAATTGCCAATTAAAACAAGTAAAAAATTCTTCAGAAAACAGACTTCAGTTTATCACTGCTGCAAACTATTGTAATAAGGTTTTGTCTAACGCCAAAGCCCGCTATTCTCAGGTCATAAAATGGTATTTCATCACAAAAACTAGGCTCTGGTGACTTCTGGAGAATCTTTAATAGTACCAATAATAGGGAAAAGTCTGTAATTCAACTTATTTTGTATGTTTTAGACTTTGTCACCTCACCTAAAGACAAAGCTGAACTATTTGCTAGGAACTTTTCATCAATATCATCTCTTGATTCCACTAGTTGCGTTCTCCCTGATATAGCCATCAAATAGGTTGATCTATTGCTTGACATTCATACCACTCCAGCTTCTGTATCTAAAGTGATTTCCTGCTTAAACTCTTCTACAGCATGTGGCTTGGACAACATACCTGTTATAGTCTTGCAGAAGAGTTTTCCAAAGCTGTCGAATATCTTTTCAATATATTTAACAGGTGCTTATCAGAGTTTTGTTTTCCAGCCTGTTGGAAAGCAGCATCTGTAATTTCTATATTTAAAAATTCTGGAGAGCAATCTGATTTGTCTAACTACCGTCCTATTAGTTTTCTTCTTATCATATACAAGGTTTTTGAATCTTTAATTAACGAACACTTAATCTCTCATCTTGAATCTAATAACTTACTTTCTGATCATCAATTGGAAATTCATCATCTTGTTCTAGGGCTGATTCGCTAACAGTAAAAACCGATAGGTTTTATAACGGATTAGAGATAGGTGGAGAGGTTAAGGCCTTCGCTCTTCATCTCATTCTTTAACCTCAGGGGTTCCTAAATGTTCAATCCTTGATTGTATACTCTTTTTTTATTACAATAACAATTTTCCAAATATTCTCACATCTAAAGAGGCATTGTTCGCTGATGATACTACCATTTATTCTTAACATGATAAGAAGCCAACTCTCTCTGACTGTTTGTAGGGGACATTTGACCTTGAAAAGGATGTAACTTCTGCAACAGCATGGGGCTTACAGTGGCTGGTTAACTATAATTCAGATAAAACTCAATTTTTTTCAACCAATTGTTATTGCAATAAACAAAACCTTCCTTTATTTATAAACGCTAATAAACTGGATGAGTCATCTACCTTTCATCTCCTAGGATTATCTCTTACTTCTGATCTTTCTTCGAAACCATTTATCAAATTTGTTGCATAGTTAGCATTTGCTAAAGTTGGATCTCTTTATCGAGCTCGACACTTTCTTACTTTGAATTCTATTCTCTATCTTTATAAACTTCAAATCCGGCCTTGTATGGAACACTGTTGCCATATCTGCGGCGGATTTTCTAATTCTGCTCTTTCTCTTTTAGACAAGGGGAAAAAATGGATTGTAAACACAGTTGGGCCTGTTCTTGCAGCCAAATATCAGCCATTTTCACATCGTCGTAATGTTGTTTCTCCTTCTTTTTTCTACAAATACTATAATGGGCACTGCTCTGAAGAGCTAACGTCTCTTGTGCCATCTACTCAAATTCATTCTTATGTTACTTTTCATTCAACTAAGTCTCATCATTTTTCTGTTACTGTTCCTAAATGCTCCAAAAACTATTATTCGTCTAGTTTTTTCCATCGAACGTCAGGTCTTTGGAATTTGCTTCCTTCAACTTGCTTTCTTAATTAATATAACTTGCAATCTTTTAAGTCGTCTGTCAATCGTTATCTTGCTACAACTTTCATCTTTTCTCTTCCAGTAACTTCTAACACTAATTGGTGGTTGTTTGCATCCTTATTGAAAGCAAAGATATTAAAAAAAAAATCTTTTTAATGTTGACGGTTTTTAAAACTTCCTAACACTGAAAGTTCTTATTCTCACCAATGATTGTTGCATTGTTTATTTATAAAATAAACTATACAACAAGTTTTTATTCTCACCAGTGATTGTTGCATTGTTTAGCCGTTTTTCCGTACGTATTTACCGATTTACTGCCATTTTATAGTTGTTTGGTAACAATTTTGGATCCTCTTTCCAAGGAATGCTAATTTGATAACGCCTATCTACACAATTTATCAAACATTATGCTAGATATAGTCTTTTTATCTTCAACACATCTAGCTTGCGTTTCTAATGTTGGATAAATATTTTTGATTTCACAAAATGAAGCTAGTGTTTTATTAAGTTTTTAAACTTCGGAAATATATTTAGTTAACGTCCTGGTGTGACAAGTATAACACTTTTGATTACGTCCATGCGCCTTAACACATGTCCATCCCAGTGGCGTAAGTCGTGCTATTGGATTTCCATTGCGCCCTTCAACTTTAGTTTTCAAAGAGTGAAGCTCAGCGTTATTCAATCTAATGAAAATATCAACAACTGGGCGCTGTCCCGACCTGCAAAATGGTATAGTTTTTAGGTGACTTTATAGTTTTTTTATATTTATTTCAGTCCATCATTTGCATGTTACTCGTAACTGTTACTCGTAAATTATACTCGTTACTGTTACTCGTATTAGTTAACGTCCTGGTGTGACAAGTATAATACTTTTGGTTACGTCCATGCGCCTTAACACATGTCCATCCCAGTGGCGTAAGTCGTGCTATTGGATTTCCATTGCGCCCTTCAACTTTAGTTTTCAAAGAGTGAAGCTCAGCGTTATTCAATCTAATATAATTCAATCTTACGAGTAACAGTTACAAGTAACAGTTACGAGTAACAGTTACGAGTAACAGTTACGAGTAACAGTTACGAGTAACAGTTACGAGTAACAGTTACGAGTAACAGTTACGAGTAACAGTTACTCGTAACAGTTACTCGTAACAGTTACGAGTAACAGTTACGAGTAACAGTTACGAGTAACAGTTACAAGTAACAGTTACGAGTAACAGTTACGAGTAACAGTTACAAGTAACAGTTACTCGTAACTGTTACTCGTAACTGTTACTCGTAACTGTTACTCGTAACTGTTACTCGTAACTGTTACTCGTAACTGTTACTCGTAACTGTTACTCGTAACTGTTACTCGTAACTGTTACTTGTAACTGTTACTCGTAACTGTTACTCGTAACTGTTACTCGTAACTGTTACTCGTAACTGTTACTCGTAACTGTTACTCGTAACTGTTACTCGTAACTGTTACTCGTAACTGTTACTCGTAACTGTTACTCGTAACTGTTACTCGTAACTGTTACTCGTAACTGTTACTCGTAACTGTTACTCGTAACTGTTACTCGTAACTGTTACTCGTAACTGTTACTCGTAACTGTTACTCGTAACTGTTACTCGTACTTGCATATTAATTTTGACTTGCATGTTACTCGTAACTTGCATAATACTTGTAACACCACTTGCATGTAACTCGTAACACTGTCAACTGTTAATGCATTAACTTCTTTTTCAACTTACCATTAATGCTTTGCAACTGAAATTTAACCGGCATTGTTTGAAATGTGCCTACTCTACCGTTGAGTATATTATTCTTAATTTCTTTAATTACTATTTGTAAACCAAGTTCTGCAGCTACATCACTGTTTATATAGGTTTGGGTACTAGCATTATCCAATGAAGCGTTAACTTTTATCGCCCGTTTTCCATTTTGTTCAAATGGCAGGTAAAGTTTTGATAGCCACATCTTGACTTTCATCTTTGCTTGAAAACTTAGTAAGAAGAGCTATTTTGTCCTTTTTTTTCCTGACAATCATCTGTTCATCATTTTCTTGATTTCTAGCACTTGTTTCCAACATGATAATTAACCAAACAACGATAATATAGATTATGAAACTTTGCTTGTACCATCTTTTACTTACTACAATGGAATTGAACTTTTCAAATTTCAAAACTGCTTGTTTATCATCACAAATTTCAAACGTTTTTGTTGCATCGTTTTTGAGTTTTTCTGCAAAGTATGTTCTTTGCTTTTCTTTAAAATTTTTAAAGGGTGTTCTTGATTATACTTTGTATCTTCCAAACCGCATAACGTTTCTTGGGCAACTGTACAAAACTCTGCTACTTGAATAACCCAATCTTGTAACGGTTCTACCCCAGGACCTTTTTGCTTTTCAAATAACCGTCGTAAAAAAATACTTAGCAATGTTTTTGAAAACTTCTTAATAAGTTTAATGTAGAGTGAGCCATCCGCTAACTCATCGAGTTTTACCAATTCTTTTAAATTTATGATTGCAGTTTCCAACATATCAGCAAAGTTTTTAAGATTACTTGGGTTGTTTGATTTTACTGGACTAAAGTTTTCTACTCGCTTCAAATACAAGGCAATTTGTCGTCATTTGCCCCCATACTTTCTTTCAAATCAATCTCTTGCAGCTTCGTACGCAGCTTTTGAATACACCAAACTTTTAACAATATTTGAAGCTTTCCCTGATAAGTACTGGCTTAGTTTCAAGAGTTTATATTCTAGTGTAGCTGGAACCCTATCAATACATGCTTTGAACGCTGCCTTCCAATTTTCGTTTTGCATTTTATCTCCAGAGAAGACAGGAGTCAACAATCTAGATAAGCGTTTCCATAAATCTTAACTAAATTCTCTTTACGTACTTAGGTCGCTGTTTGTTGGTTGAAGGTCAATACCTTTTTACAGTACTCCATTTATGTTAGATGGTTCACCTCGCCAACAAGTTTAAACAGGGCGTGTTTGATAGCCGTTTTTTAAATCAAAACTTTTAGCATGCCGTTTAACTTGTACATACTGTTGATCTTTTTTTAACTTATCAGATTTTATTAGCAGATTTTGTTTCAAATATTTTCCATATCTATCATCTAGCAATCCATATCCATTAATTCACAACGCATTGATCCCATTTTCATTTTTCCCACACCATGTTGTTCATAACCAACTTTATCAATGCCACTTTTATTTTTCATTTTTATACCAATCCTTTCAAGTTAAATTTTACGTTCGCCTCTATCCCCTATTGTGACAATGCTTGAATCGTCATCTTTTCAAGAGTAAAGATATTCGTGCGTCATTTCTTCTTATTAAATGCAGGCAGACTCTATTACTTCAATTTTTTTAGTAACCTTAGTGGCCATTTCGAATTCATTACTTTTCCGACACTCAACTAAAAGGTCATCTATTGTCTTTGTTCACCCGATTGTGCCACATCAAGTTTTTTCCAACATTCGCGAACATCGTTTCTGCTAGGAAAGTCGGAATAAAGTAATTCCACTAGCGTTTTTCTCGTTTTCGTAAACGTTACATATGTCTCCGTTTTAGCTCATTTTAGCTGATCCATCTGAATATGATGAACTTCTTCCAACTCACCTTCGCTTTTAATATTGCTTACTGTTGTATTTAATTGCTAGAAAACTACCATCTGCTACTAAAATGTTTGTATGAAAGCATGTAGAGCGTATTAAACTTAATAACAATACGTGACTTATTTTAGCATTATATAAATCGATTAGAACGTTAATCGCTAACTCAAAAAAACGCTGTTTCAAATAAGTTTATACACAATTATATATACCATATAATATTTCCCCAAGATAGATAATATAAGCATTTTTAACTTTTTAATGATATATATATATATATATATATATATATATATATATATATATATATATATATATATATATATATATATATATATATATATATATATATATATATATATATATATATATATATATATATATATATATATATATATATATATATATATATATATATATATATATATATATAACAAAATTAAAACCTAACAATTAGTATAAACATATGATAAAGTTACTGCCACTATTTTCGAACAAGCTATTCTGAAAAAATGTGTTCAAACCGAAAAAAAATATTTTTAATCCAACTATTAACATAAATCTAAAATGTCAACCAAATTTTTTGTTGAGACATTATGACTAACAAAATGAGAAGCAGGCTGCTAAAGACGAATCTATTGGTATTTACAGTTAAGAAAAACCAGAAAAAATAGTTTTTATTGCTTATTTAAAATTTGAAAACCTCGTTAGCCAAGTGCAGCAAAAAGAGAGACTAAAACTCAAATAAAAAGATTGAAAGACCAAGGTAAAAGTCATTGCTCTAAAGATTGTTAGGTGGTTGTCAAAGGTATAATTTTTGCTGTTACTTTTTTACTTTTAGATGATGATGCAAAAAAAGAACACCTACTAATTGCAGTGCAAAGTTTATCTTTTTAATAGGAGTTTATGAAGCGATTTATTAAAGTTTTATTATTGTTAAGATTATTTGTATTTAATGTAATCAGCAACATTGGCTGAGACTAACATATAATAACATGTATATATTTTTATATAATTAAAAGTTTTGTATCAAGTGGATGATGAACTGACAAAACTCTTCTGAAAGGGATGTTAACTGAAGGGCTAGAAAGGCATATATATGTGTCAACCATGACCACTTGTGAGAATACCAAGCTAAATACATCATTAAATAATTCGACAAAATTTCTTTTTGGGGATTTTCAGAAAAAAAGACTATGCAATATTTTGTGAATTTCCTTGATTTTTGTTTGCAACAAGTATTATAGACCTAATATTTCACCAACAAGAATCAAGTCAAAAGATTTTGTGTTGAGACATTTATATCCTAACCCTTTACATAAATAAAAACATAAACCTTTACATAAACAAAAACAAACACCTTTACACAAATAAAAACATACACCACAGGATTCTATCAATTTTATTGTTATCTGTTATGCGCTTCGGTAATTAAAAAAGCTTTCTTGCTATTCATGATCTTAAGTCTATTGAAGCTTTGTATACAACTAAAAAGACAATTGTTAAAGCTTTACTTTTTTTTTTGAACATTATGTTTTCCCGTTTAAAAAATGTTAGAATCTACAAAAGTTTTAAAATTGTATATTATTAGCGTGAAGAACACATCTATTTTGTGTTTTTACAGAGCACTGTGTTTCGATGTTCTTTTCTTACAAAATTTATTCCAAGAAATTTAAGTATAAGTTAAGACATAAGATAGTTGTTTACAAAAATATTAACATTAAAATAAGATCGTTTTAATCAAAAAAAAAAACAACAACAATTCATTTACTTTATTCAGGTCTTCATTCACTGCTTTAAAAAATGTTTCAATATTTTTATGAGAAAAAAAACAACTAGAGTCTTCTGCAAATAAAATAAAATTGATGAAGATTGATGTTGAAGATAAACATCCTAATATAGAACCCAGTGGATTTCCACAAGCTACTTCAGAGAATTGAATACTTTAGAAAATACAAAAGTTTATTTACTTACTTTGTGTGTATTAGGGCTTTGTTTTTTCTATATAATGTTGTTAGTTATAATATTTTTATTTTACATAAATATTTTTAATTTTACAAAAATTTCATAAAAAAAAGTTCTGCAATTGTTAATTAAAACAAAAAATATAACACAATATCTAAAACAGTAAAATTTTAATAAAAAGAAAATTAAAAAAGGTTATAAAAGTGAAAAACTCTATTCTAACATATGTAATGATATTCAAGTTGTGAATATAATTACATATGTTTATTCGCAGATATAATTTGTTCAGTGATTTAATTAAATCTGTTTTGTTTTTTTAAACAAATTATTTAGCCGTACAAATAATTTTAAGTTTTGGAAGAGCAAGAGGGGTTTTATTTTTTTTATGTAGGCGATGGAAAATAGTATACTTAGTTTTAGTTAAATTAAAAGAAAGATTGTTCATATTTAACCACTCTGTTAGTTTTAGAAGTTCATTGTTGACTGTTTTGAACAATTTGTCATACCACTATGAAAAATTAAATAAATTTTTGTAATCAGCAAATAAGATAGAATCTAGAAAATTAGAGGCATAACTTGAATAATAAACTATTTTCCTAAAAATAAATACAGTTATACTAAATGCGTTCTAGTATTTTCGAGAAGCAAGGAAAAATAGTAATAGATCTATGGATAAAAATATAAGTATCATATCTAGATTTAAAATCTGTTATTTTTTCTTGCAGTTTCATTTTTTATGGAAAATTTTCTATTTAAAAAAAATATTAAATGTTTGAAAATAAACTTTTTTAATATATAAAACACATTAAATTATAACATTTTCAAATCCTTGTGCTTCGTTTAATTTTAATGAGCACACAGCATCTAATAACTCTTTTTCAGTTAACTCAGCATTTTCCAATATTGACTTCTGAACAAATTCTTTTGATGAAAAACAAGAAAGATAAACGAGGTGAAATAAAAGTCTATCTGTACAAATTCAATAAACAAAACATATACGTTTCTAAACAATGCTTTACATAAGTAAAATATTTTAGATTGATTAAGAGAATATAATTTTTTTTTACTGCGCTAATATTACTTTTTGTAGAATTAATATATATATATATATATATATATATATATATATATATATATATATATATATATATATATATATATATATATATATATATATATATATATATATATATATATATATATATATATATATATATATATATATATATATATATATATATATATATGTATGTATATATATATATATATATATATATATATATTATATATATATATATATATATATATATATATATATATATATATATATTATATATATATATATATATATATATATATATATATATATATATATATATTAAAAATATATTTTAAGGCAATATTTAAAATAATATTTGTTAAGTTAACTTGTTCAAAACTCAAAATAGGTAATACAAATAATTATTTACTTTAGATTTAATAAATAGTATTGATTACAATAATCATCATCACAATTACCGTTGTTTTTATCGTCATCATCATCTTCATCTTTATTTTCATTTTTGACTTAATAAATTGAACATTGGAATTATATTTTTTAGAAAATAACATGTACTGCAAACCTCAACTGAGTGTGACATATACTGGAATAATAAATGGGTAAGTATTTCATTTTGGTCTTATAAAAAAGGAGAAAAGTAACTACCCGTACATATAT
Organism: Hydra vulgaris; assembly: GCF_022113875.1. NCBI lineage: Eukaryota > Metazoa > Cnidaria > Hydrozoa > Anthoathecata > Hydridae > Hydra > Hydra vulgaris. The sequence goes on along the minus strand of NC_061156.1, from coordinate 28,415,414 downwards.
CTCTATATTTCCTTAATTAAAAATTATTATATTTAGATAAAATTTTATATAGATAAGGTTGATAAGAGTTAACATTATATATATATATATATATATATATATATATATATATATATATATATATATATATATATATATATATATATATATATATATATATATATATATATATATATATATATATATATATATATATATATATATATATATATATATATATAATGTTAACTATATATATATATATATATATATACGTATTATTTGAAATTTGAAGTAAAATTATCACAAAATAGATCATTAAAGAAATTAAAGATTAGATGGGAAAAATAAAAACTTTTTTACGGCACTTAAAGTTTAAAGCCGTTTTTAGCACTCATCAGTTATATATTTGAATAAAAAAAAAATTGTTCAAAAATACAATTTAAAAACCGTTACAAAATTAAAAAATAAAATGAAATGACTTCTGACATCAAATAGTAATAGTAATATTAATTATAACAATAATAATAGCAATAATAACAAAAAAATCTTCTATATAATAATACTGAACTTATTTTTAATGGTGTCCTTTGGAGTTTATTTGACACAAAACCCTTCGCAGCCATGGCAACCGAGGAATCGGCAAGAAAGAGTCGCAGCACTATAAGAAAACGTGAACAAATATCTAACGTACGTAAATTTTAAACTAAAAATAATAAAGCATATGTTAAAACACACTGAAACAGTTACCAAGTTTTACAGCTTGGTTTTCACTTGAAAATTACATTGCGTCAAGCTCTAATTAACTTCGATCTGTAACATATTTTCCTCAAAAAAAAAATTACATTATTTAAAAAAATCCAGATGATATGCCGGTGTAGCACTAGTGAATAAGGCGTCAAACATATATGCTATTTGTTTATATATATATATTCTTTATAAAATGTAAAAAATCCCCTTATATATCATTTTATTCAGGATCGTATGTAATATAAATAAACTTTTCTAATAATTACAACTCTTTTTTGGTCAAGCTGTTTTATTTGGGTTTTTTGTAGTTATGTTAATATATTCAAAAAAATTGACAAGATTAAAAAAACACGAAACATATTGTCACTTCCAAGTGAAAAATTTGAAACTTCAATATTAGATTTGCTTCTCTCTCAATAATTTCTGATTTTTAAGGTATGTTATCTGCTTCTTAGACCTTTAAAAATTATAGTCATATAAATGAGATTTTATTTCAATTTTTGATAAAAACTCTTTCTATTTATGATATACTAGCAAAAAGCAACCCGTAATACGGGTTTTGGTCGGTATGTTACCTAATTATTTTATGGTGGCTGTTTTCCACAATTTCATGTTGCAAAACCTTAACTAATACCCTTTCAGAAAATCGCCTTCAGCTTGAAAAAATTAATCCATCTGTAACATTAACATAAAAAGTAAGAGGAGGTAAATAATTTACCAACTACTACTTAACATTTACAATCACTACTTAACATTATTTAAGTAATTTACAAATGGCATAGGTCATAACAGTAAAAGGCAGAACCATTTTCATCGACCTTCTTAAGTTTAAGACAATACGTTTTTAGTTACTGACACAAATTAATAACACTTGGTCATGCTTTAAATTGACGAAAGTGTCAACTAAATCCTTGTAATAATTTTTATAACACGAACCATTAAGATTAAAATGAAGTTAACTTATATTATACAGGAGTTATCAATTTTTTGGTATCCCCTTGATTAGAAAATTGCCAACTTGAAAATGTTAAATGCACACTTTTAAATAAATTTATAAAAAATAACAAAATTTATTATAAATAACTACGCAACTGAGTACAAATACCTTTCAAACAAAAAAAATTTAATTTACGATCAAACATGGGTATAACAAATTTTTTAATGCATTAATGCATCATATGACAAACCTAAAATAAAAATTATAACAGATAAGTAGACATGAAAATTTGTAAACCAAGCTGACCCGACCCGGGTCTTGTTAAGTCTGTTCAACACAGACCATTTATATATTATTCGTTTGGCCTCTTTATTTCATTAATTTTTAGTAAACGGTAATTTGCCAACATTTACTAAAAATTCCTTTTGTAACTCGAAATTTATTTTTCCTAAATATTTTGACTAATAAAGAGGTTCCTTCCCTCTTTTTGCTTTAATGGTGGCCAGGTGAATAAAATAAAATAATAAAATGTAAAACAATGATCTCATATATAAGAATGTTTTCTTTCTTTCTTTCCTCTAAAGTGTTGCAAATACAGACTAAGCTAACTAATTAGTTAAACACATAAAAAAAACATAAGTAACTCGATATTAATGCGCAAAACTACAATATTCTCCATATTTTTAAAGGTTATTAGTTACGACCCCCCATTTACAAAGATCCCGTTAAAATAAGTACAACAAATTATTAGGCATAAAATAGATAAAATATAAAATTAACTAATAGCATATATTTATATCTTTTTAACTAACAAAAATTTACAATAAAAAGAAATCAAGTTATTTTATTTTATAAATCTTATAAATGCGTCATAACGTAATTCTAAAAAAAAAAAGTAATGAGATTATGATATCATAATTAAAAAGAAAAAAAAAAAAAAAACCACCACACAATTACTAAATATCGATTTACCCATTTATAGTAAGCTATTTTAAAATTGCCGTTAAAGATTTATCGAAAATGTAACTATAAAATCTGTTTCGAAGTACCAAAGCAATACTAAAAAAAAAATCAAACTAAGATATAAATTGTTGTTTTGGCTTTTATAATTTAAACATATATACAACTATAAACAAATATAACTTTATGTAACACGTATAAAAACATTTTACAACTATTGAATGATAGATTTATTTACCAAAAACAATGAAAAAAAAAAAAAAAATAATGATAAAGTTATACATACATAATGTGCTCACAACCTTTAACAATAAACTTTCGAAATGAAAATCTAAAGAATATAAATTAAGAACATTAAAAAATATAACAATATTTATGTTACATTTTTTTACCTACTATACCTTGAACAAGATGTTTATCCATTTTGAAAAAAAAACTATTAAATGCTATAGTTCTTGAAAGTGCAGTATAAAGTTGACCATTAGAGAAACACGGTTTTTAAGATATTTCTTGTCTATATGTTTAATTTCGCGTTACGTAATATATAGACGATCCCTAAGAGAAAATACTTGAAACTAAAAAGATTTTATTTATTACAATATTTGAACAACCAAGGGATAATTTAAAGAATTATATCTTTAAATAGCAAACTATTAATCGCAGTATTAAAAAATACACAAGAGCTTAGTAATTACAGAGTTTAATATATTCTCCCTCTACAATTCTCAATACTAATTATTATTTAAGTCTCATCTAAGAGAGAGAGGAAGTGTTTTAAAAACAGCATGTTAGAAAAAGTAAAAAAGTCATGCAATAAATAACAGTAACTGGTTTTATTATGCTTCCAAGAAACAAAATTATTTTTACCTTAACTAAAAGTTAATTTCCAGCATTTCTTAATTAAGTTGCAGCTTCTCTCTAACTGTTGACAAATGAGTAATATTGTAAATTTCACAACATATTAATCTTACAAAATTAAAACCATGATTCAACAGTAAGCAAAATAATCAAGTGACGACAAAAAAGACTAAAAAAAAATGAACACAATTATGTTTAAGATAACATAAAAAAAAAAAAAAAAAAAAAAAAATCATTTAAAATTGAAACTGTCATTATTTGTTACTATAAATAGTAAAATTCATACTTTGCTTTATTTTAAAGTGTCTAATGTAAAGTCAAATAATAGACATCAACACCGCTTGACACTGAATTTTGTCAAGTAAGTTTTCTGTTCATCAAGCAAAGTTTCTTATATTACAACGACAATTAATGTTATTACGCCTAAATCTACTTCTTTCATATGACAACAATTTCAAGTCACCTATAACCATTTACACTTATAACTTCTTCAAGCCTAATATTATACATCTGTTATCATTAAATATATATTACCAGTGATTATACTACTGTTACAACTAAATAAATGAACGTTTTACAACTGAAAAATATAAAACAAAATTTATTGACATTATTTTAATTTAGCAAAGAATTTAGAACACAATGCAAAGTTATTTGCATTGTGTTCTAAATTCTTTGCTAAATTAAGAAAGCCTTCAGGCGCACAAAAACAATAAATGCAGAATCTTGTATAAAAAATGAAGCAATGTCAGTCTAAAGTAATATATATATATATATATATATATATATATATATTTATATATATATATATATATATATATATATATATTTATATATATATATATATATATATATATATATATATATATATATATATATATATATATATATATATATATATATATATATATATATATATATATATATATATATATATATATATATATATATATATATATATATATATATATATATATATATATATATATATATATGTATGTATATATATTTAAATTTTTTCTATTTTTAATTTTTTCTTTGAGATAATAATTTATAGATTCAGAGAAATATAAAATATTTTGATATATAGGCACATATATGTATATAAACTTACCTGTCAAAAATTACAGTCAGTTTTCGATGTTAAATAAATAAAATATATATCTAATATAAAATTAAACAAAACGTTAAACTTACTCAAATCAGTAACAGTTCGACTGTCTAAATATTTGTATTATTAACCCTTCTATTTAAAAAAAGGAAACAAATGATTTGAAGTGACTAAAAAGCACTTTAGCTCTTTCCAATTGCACTAAAAAATAAAATAAATCTTGCTTTGCTAAGATGCCTAGTTTTTAAGAATCTGAAAACAAATAAGTAAAAAAACCAAGAACAAACAAACATTTATTTACTAAAACTACTCTATTTAAACAAATTAAATTAAACAGAGAACAACATTGATACTCCTTGAAGGCTGAAAAACTTTTTATCTCAAATTTGCATGTAGACCTTGCTTATAAAACCACTTGAATAAGAAAAGCATCAATAAAGCCTAAAAGCTACTTTAAAATGGTATATGCAACAATAAAATTTAAATGTTGATTGGAGTAGATATTTTTAAAAAATTCAAAATGATTTGTTCTTCTATAGCAAATAAATACACCATAAATCTGAAGTTAAAAATGTAACAAAGAAAAACATCATATGTGAATTGAAAATCAATGTACCTGATAAAGATAAGCTGTGGTGATATCTGAGTAGTAGTTGCTAAATATTATTTTTTAATGATAAACAAATTGTATTTATAGCGAAATGATGTCTTGAATGAATTTCAGTAAATAAATAAAAGCAGTGAGTTCTAATAATGAAACAACCTATTAATCATTTTTAACAGCTGACACCAACGTAAAGATAAACCAAAGGTAACAACATTACGCGGAAAATTATTAAAGATAAAGCAATGTGTTTTCAGAATAGTTATATTAAAGGCTAGGCAACACTTAGACCTAAAGCAGTAACATCGCTTGACTGGTAAGATTGATAAATCTTGCTCTACACGTTTGCCAAGTCACTTCACTTTGAAATCATGGAAACAACATTATATAAACATATATACTAATTATAAAACACAATATATTTTTTTAATGTTACTTAGCATATAAAAACACCCCATTTAACAATCTTGCAGAAATTAGATATAATACATTTCATACTATTATAAAAACACATTTATAAAACAACTATATAACATATATCACCACATACACGTATTTATCGAAAATTTTTTAACTTTGATCATATTATACATGCAAACATGTATGGAAACTTCTAACAACTATAAAACAACATTTATTAGCATCAATTATTTTAAATGTAACAAAGAATGCAGACTACAATGCACGACATTGTTAATAAAAACGAAGTTATGTCAGTCAGTATATATTTATTTAAAGTAATGAAAAAGAATAAACCATTTAAAAGCAAAATTCAAAACTTCTAATGAAGATATATTTAGATACCTTAAAATGAAGCATAACACAACACTCTTTTGACAAATTCCAGAGCAAATTTTCTAAATTTTTCTATTCCTTATTATTTTTCCTTAGAGAAAATAAACATATAGATATAAAATATAAAATAGACTGTAATAAACGCAAACTTATGTATATAAACTTTCATGACCACAAATAACAGTCTTATTATATTTAACATTTCATATTAAATACATAAATAAAATTTTATTCTCATTATTCTTTCTATATAAAAAAATCTTAGCCTATGTATGAGAAAATGAAGTAAACTTACTAAAAAAGCGATCATTTCGTCTTAACTGCTCTAAAAAATAAAGCAAATACTTGCTTAAAATGCTTTAAAAAGACTAATGACAAAACTGAAACAGTTTTATTAAAAAATAAACATTGTGCTAATAAACTACTTTACCAGTCAATTTAGTTTTAACTTCTTCTAAAAAATGAAAAATAAATACATAATTAGATACCTTAAAATGAAGCATAACACAACATTCTTTTGACAAATTTCAGAAGAATTTTTTTATTTTTCTATTCTCAATAACTTTTGCTAAGAGAAAATATACCTATAGTATTGACATAGAGAAATATAAAATAGACTAAAATAAACGCAAACTTATGTATATAAGCTTACATGAACACAAATAACAGTCTTATTTTATTTAACTTTTCATTTTAAATACATATATAAACCTTTATTTTATATATAACTCTTTTTGCAAAAAAAAATCTTTATCTATAAATAAGAAAACGAATTGAACTTACTAAAAAACCCATCAGCTTCTCTTAACTGCTTTAAAAAATAAAACAATTCTTGCTTCAAATGTTCTAAAATGACTAACGACAAAATGAAACAATTTACTTAAAAAACTATTTTACTGAGCATTTTAGTTCTAACTTCTTCTAAAACATAAAAACAGGCTATAAAAATTAGAAAAAAAAAAAAAAAAAAGCAACAACAAACTAACAATTATTTAAATTTTTATTTTAAAAAATAAACAACATCAATTCTTTTTGAAAATAAGTGCATCAGCTCCAATTTGGTTGGTGATTACTCGAAAGACCGCGTGGAATATATAACTGCGCTTAAAAAAGTTTAAAAACTAAGAAATAGTGTATTTTACATAATGCAGAACCGTATTTAACAAAACGAACAATAGGCGTAACAATGCGTAACTATGCGCACTAATAATATTCATTCGGCTATTAATATTTAGATGGAATAAATTTTTTTAAGATATTTCCTTTTTTTAAACATCTTCGCTACCAACAAAGCTGCAAGCAACCACTAATTAGTGTTGGAAGTTACTGGATGAGAAAAGACGAAAATTGTAGAGCAAGATAACGATTGACAGACGACTTAATAGATTGCAAATTTTATGAATCAGGAAAGCAAGATGAAGGAAGCAAATTCAAAAGAACTGATGTTCCAGGAAAAAAACTAGACGAGTAAGAGTTTTTGGAGCACTTATGAACAGTAACAGAAAAAGGATGACACTTAATTAAATGACGAGTAACACGAGAATGATTTTTTGTAGATTGCACAAGAGACGCTAGCTCTTTAGAGCAGTGCCCATTATATTATTTGAAGAAAAGAGAAAGAAAAGCAACATTACGACGATGTTACAAAGGTTGAAGGTTGGCTGCAAAAGCAGGCCCAACTATGTTTACAATGCGTTTTTGCACCTTGTCTAAAAGAGATAGGGTATCATTAGAAGATCCGCCGCAGATATGGCAACAGTATTACATAAAAGGCCGGATTTGAGGTTTATAGAGATAGAGAATAGAATCCAGAGTAAGAAAGTGACGAGCTCGATAAAGAGAAGCAATTTTAGCAGATGGTAATTTTGCAACGGATTTGATATAGGGTTTCCAAGAAAGATTAAAAGTAAAAGTTAATGCTAAAAAATGAAGGGTAGGAAACTCATCGAGTACATTACCGTTCAAAAATATAGGAAGGTCTAAAATAATCGCGATAACGATTGGCTGAAAAAAATTGCCCCCTGCAAGCAATCAGAGGGAGTTGGCTTGTTATCGTGACAAAAATAAATGGTAGTATCATCAGCGAACAATGCCACCTTAGATGTGAGAACATGTGGAGGATTGTTTGTGTAAATTAAAAAGAGTATATGGCCAAGGATTGAACCTTGGGGAACCCCTGAGGTTACAGAAAAAGAAGAAGAGTGCTGTCCATCAAAGACAATCTTTGTACTACAAATGGAAAAGAAGGATTCAATAATCTTAAAGATGTTTCCAGATACACCGTTAGAATAAAGCTTATGGAGCAGACCAGCATGCCAAACTTTATCAAACGCTTTAGAAATGTCAAGAGCGATGGCCTTACCCTCTCTACCTCTATCTAATGAGCAATAAAACCTATCGGTTATTACTGATAGCAAATCAGCGATAGAACGAGAAGATCGAAATCCATATTGATGATTAGAAAGTTGGTTATGAGATTCGAGATGAGAGATTAAGTGGTTGTTAATTAAAGATTCAAAAACCTTGCTTATGATAAGAAGAAGACTAATGGGACGGTAGTTAGACAAAACGGATCGCTCTTCAGAGTTTTTAAAAATAGGGATAACAGATGCTGCTTTCCAGCAGACTGGAAAACAAGAATTTGTTAATGACTTGTTAAATAGTTTTGAAAGGATAGACGACAGCTCCGGAGAACACTTCTGCAAGACTAAAACAGGTATGTTGTCCGAGCCGCAGGGATATATTCTAATAAAGACAAAAGAGGCCATCCATAAAGGACGTCATCCAAATATGATGAGTGGAAGGAATTCGAGATAAAAAGGACAAAAAAGAACATGGACAGGGGAGAGTATGTCAGAAAAAGACGTCACTTTATAGATTTTTTGTTTTAGTTTAATTTAGGGTTAGGACTACTGTAATTGTAATGGAAACAATAACAGTAACAATAACTATTGTTATTGTTTTAACTTAATTTAAAAACAATAACAATACTTGTGATTTACAACTATTGTAATAATGTAATGCAATAACAATAAATATTGTATTGCAATTCATCTTTATAAAACAATATCAATATCTGAAAAAAAAGTGTATTGTAATGACCCACTTCAATAAAAATAAATATTGCAATGTAATTCGAATTTATAATACAATAACAATATTATGTTATTGTAATAAAAAAAATTATTTTAAATTCAAAATTTAATAAATGTTTTAACAGTCCAGTTTCAGAGAAAAGTGACCTTTAAATAGGGTGCAACTAATATTTAAGTATTGATTCTGTTTCTTTTTTTATTTTATAAACTTTATATAGCTCTATAAAAGTGAGTTTATTCGGGCCTGTATTTCTTTTACTTTTGGGGATAGACATGATTAACTACTACCATTTCTTCCACTAAGTTATTTGCTTTTACATTAGGCACCTATCCAATAGTTTTGAAACTTACTCAACTCACACTTACTCTAATATAACTTAGTCTTTTGTTTCCCTTCGGCTTTATGGCTGTATGTGCTTCATAAAGTAACTGGACATCTAGTTGCAAGGTTATAAAAGAGTTTTAAGTCAAGAACCAATATTTATTTGATGTTCTAAACTTCCTCATTTTTTAAAAATGATCCACACATAATTTATTGGTACGGTCTGATAGGTGATGAACAATCTGAAAACGTTGAAAATTTTTAACAAAACAAAAGTAGTTCATATTTTCAGACAATTTAACCGATAATTACTCAGGTTAATAGTTCTTCGATTTCATAACGTTGTAATTGGTTACACATTAGCGGTTTGATATATTAAAAAAAAAAAAACCTAATGTAGTTAATCAATTAGTTTAGACGTCATCATCCGGTGAAACATGTCAATATCAGTTTAGACAAAATTTTAAAAAAATATAAAATTTTATTTCTTAAAGTAATCAATTATTTAATTACAAGCATATGGATATAAAAATAAATTTTATATTTGTATGATTTTGAATGAATATTTTTAATGTTAATTCTAAATAAATTATTATTGAAACAGTTGTGTAATTGAACTCAAAGTAAATAAAATTTATAAATGTAAATGGTTTCTAGAAACCTAATATTTATTAAGTATACGTACTATATACTTATTTAGCTTCTCTGGCTTCATTTCACTTCTCAAAATAAATAAAATATATATATATATAAATGCCTGATGAAAACGAGCGTCACGGGCACCCCTAAATTATCTAGTGCCCAAATAACAATAAATACACGAAAAAAGAGTCTAAATACTATAAAATGCAATAGCATTTTATAGTATTTAGACTCTTTTTTAGTATTAGACTTTAAATAGTAATATAATACATCAATGTACTTATTGTAATTGCTTTTTATCCCAGCAATACAATACAATAGTTATTGTAATTGTTTTACATCACAGCATTACAATACAATAGTTTATATCATTGTATAAAACAATACAATAGTTTTAGAGCTTCAATGTATTGTTAGAAAAAAAAAACAATAATATTGTAACTGTTTTTGTTCACAGCAATACAATAACCATAAATAATGTTTTAGTTGCATCTCTAATATTGCAATACAATATTATCGTATTGTAATTGTTATTGTATTTAATTTTTACAATAACATCAACAATAGTCCTAACCCTAGTTTAATTAACATGAAAAAAAATGTAAACATATGTTTTTAAGAAGATAATGTGTAAGAATACGTTTAATTTTATTTTTCAAAGGTGTAGCAGCAGATTCAAACATCATTGGTAGATCAAATAATATTTTAGAGGGTTTAATTTGGTTAGGGGAGGCATGATTTTATTACGTCCTTTTTAAGGGGGTATAGGGAAAAAGAACAACCGGTGTTAAAGGGGGTAGGGGGTCAAAAGTTGGCTAAAAATGATGACGTCCTTTACGGAAGACTCCAAAACTATTTATTTATTATTATTGTAATAAATACAATCTCTTATCCGTAAAAATGATATATCTGTACTAGTTTTATATATTTTAATACATTTGTATGCAACGTAACAAAATTTAATAAAAAAATGTAAGATAAATGCAAAAGTAAACATGACGCATAAAGGTTTATTTTACCACAAACTGACGTCAATGTCCAAAATCATTTTGGCTTAAATTTTAGATTATTCTTATAGTTCTTAATCATAAGAATTAATTTTTTTTTATGACTTTGGTTTGGTGCTCTTAGATCTTCTTAATTTCAATTGTATAGCGTTACGTACAAATTTATGTGAGTGTAAACGTCTTAATGTTGAGTTTGCAGGCATTTTATGGAGTAATCGCGTGTATCTATATATCTATGAAATGACCCAGTAAGCACAAAGACGTTTAAAAGACCTTTTAAAGATGTCTTTAATGAGGTCTAAAAAGCGCACTTGTAGACGTCTAGATTATAAGGCTAAAAGACGTCCAAATAAAAACGTCTTTATAAAAACGCGTTTAAGACGTATTTTAGACGTTTATTTTAAGATAAATTTAAGTACATGACGTAACATTTTCGCGTAGTATGTGGTATATATTCATTGTGTTTATACGTCATATATTGTTATAATTTTGTATATACAAAATATACATAGGAACCAGCAATCTAAATAATATACAGCTATCACCACCAACGGTTGATGCTGCAAAGATGAAAATAATAAATAACAATAACAATTTTATATCAAAATAATATTTAATCATTTAAAACTTACCTTTAGATATTATAAAATTTAACATACGTATCTCTAGCTAATTTTTGACCGCATACTTGACTTATTATATGGCTTGTGGGTGTATAAAAACTAAAAATACTGATATTTATTTTATATATTATTCTCGCCATTTTCACTTATTATCATGATCAGTCAACTATCTATTAAAAAAGCAAAATAATTATCAATATAAAAAAGATATATTAATATTATAGCAATTATTTTAGTGATTCCTGTGACAACAATTTTAGCAATTGTGTAAAAAAGTAATTTAATTTAAAGTAATTTACACTTAAAATTTGAACAATTTATTGAAAATAATAAAAACTATGTTTTTACTTTGAATATACGACATCTACTTAACGCGTAATGACAAAGCCGTCAAAAAGAAGTCATAATGACATATTTACAAACAGGTCTCAGAAAAGACGTCTTATAGCCTTGATCTAGACGTCTTTTAATACGTCTTTTAGACTATTTATTATGCGTCTTTTAAACGTCTTTTTAAACTTTAAAAAGACGTTATTTTAAAAACGCCTTTATAAAAGACGTCAAGAAGATGTCTTAAAAATTGACGTCTTCTAGACGTCTTTTTATCTTTTAAAAAGACGCCTTTTGAACGATATTTTAAAAACGCATTCATAAAAGACGTCTAAAAGATGTCTTCAAAACGTCTACAAAAGTGCGTCTTTACCCAGACTAGTTTTAGTCGTCTATAAGTGTCTAAAATGCGTCTTGTGCTTACTGGGGAGAAAACTTTAAAATTTTATTTTAAATTATAGAAATCTTTTTTGCTATATTAATATTTTTTGCTATAAATATATAAGCAAGATTGAAAAAATTTCAAAATTTATTACGCTAAGAGGAGGTCTTAAACCATCCAAAACAACACTGATGACAGCGCACTTTATCACTGAGCTATCAGTGAAACGCATTTAGCAGTAAAACAAACCTACTTATATGTATCTTATAAGCTCTACGCATGCGGAAAAGGTGCGCATGTTTAGTTTTTTGATTTTAAATTTTTTTTCAGAATAAATTATTTTACTGAAAAATATTGAGTTAAATTAGGAACAGGTAAAGAAATTGTCGGCTAAAAATAGATATGTAAATTGATAAAGACCTGTATTTTACGTATCCAGAAAGCTAGAATATATAAAGAAAAAGTATAGAAAAGTTTGGTTTGGAATAGATATGCAAAGACCCGTATTTTTACGGAGCCCATCTCAGCTTTTTCATGTCATTATTTAATTTAATTTTGTTTCCTTTTAGACATCTTACAATGCTTCTTAGCATTTTGCAGAACAAATAGAGGGCCCACATTCCCCACATGGTGTGGGTTCAAATTTAGGGCAAAAGCATCCCCAACTTTTTATATATACATATACATATGTTAAGAAGGAGAGTGAGAAGTAGTTACAAAAAACGCTGCGTCTATAATTAGTTTTTATGTAGTTGATTATTCTACCAATTAAACTAATTATTGGTTAATCTACCAATCCTTTATTGATAATGCAAATTTAGTTGAATTTTTTTTTTTGTCAACATAGATTTCTTTATATATTTTGTTTTGTTATTATGTATAAACAAATTGATTTCCATTTAATACATCAATACAATACAGATTATTTTTTATTCCTTTAAAACATGCATGTTTTAAAGAAATAAAAAATAAAGTGCTTCTCATGGGTTCAAATCCTTTTGTTTACACTTAATTTTTTTAAAATCTTTTTTAAATATCTAGAATACAAAATAAAACATTTTTAAAGGCCTATAGATATATGCATAATATATATCAAGATATTATATACTATAATAAACGAAAGGGAAAGAATTTTATACAAAGCTTTTTAAAATTTCTAAAAACATGATTACACCGTTAAAAATTGGTTGAGCGTATGTCACGGTACTTAAGTTGTAATGTAAAGGAAAATATTTTACATGCCCTGTTAATTTTAAAGAATAAATGATATTTCTTTAAAATTAAGCGGCAAGAGTCCTAATAAGCTGCAGATTCGAAAAAAAAGTTAAAAACATGTTAAAGAAAAAAATAACCGCTGCCCCCGGGTTTTTTTTTTTTTTTTTTTTTAATTTTTTTTATTATATAAATTTTTTGAATTTATGAAGTATTGAATATTTATAGTATTATCAAAGCAAAGATTTTTATATTAATCTCTTTAAAATTATTGAAATAAAAAGAAGTTATTTCCGTCGGTGTGGAATAGACTTACCATGACCACTGCTCATGGTAAGTCCGTTGCTCCACATATTTAAATCATCTCATATTTTTTAAAATTATTTACGATAGAATTTTATTTTATGGCTCAAAAATGAACACAATGAGTATAACTTTTTTATAGCTATTTTCCTACCTCTTACTCAAATATATTAAAATATATATTCAGTATAGAAAAGGTCGGTTTGGAATACATTTGCAAGACCCATATTTTACGGGTCACGAAAACAAAAATTAAAAATGATGATTTGAACATGTCACGCGGCGACCATAAGTTTTTAAAACAGTACGGGCGATAAAAAAGTATGTTTTTTATAAAAACATAATTAAAAGAATTATATTTTTGTATTTAAATGAAACCATTTTATTAAACTGATTACTTTTAAAAATAATTAAAAGTCAAAGTTTAACTTTTATATTTAATATTGATATAATAAGAAAATTTATAGTAATATAGCTATTAATTCACGTTAAACATACACAATCGAGTGCGCAATGACAACACACTTTAGATAATCATTTAAATCCCAGTAAGCACAAAGACGTTTAAAAGACGTTTTAAAGATGTCTTTAAGGAGGTCTAAAAGGCGCACTTGTAGACGTCTAGATCATAAGGCTAAAAGACGTCTAAATGAAGACGTCTTTATAAAAACGCGTTTTAGACGTATTTTAGACGTTTTTTTTAAGATGAATTTAAGTACATGACGTAACATTTTCGCGTAGTATGTGGTATATATTCATTGTATTTATAAAATCATATATTGTTATAATTTCGTATATTCAAAATATACATAGGAACCAGCAGTCCAATTAATATTGCTGTAATCACCACAAACGGTTGATGCGTCAAATATAAAAATAATATATAACAATAACAAATATATATCAAAACAGTATTTTAAACATTTATAACTTTATAATAATAATATATAACGTTACAAAAAAATTTAACATACGTATTGTTGGCTAATTTTTGACCGGATACTTGAATTATTATATGGCTTGTGGGTGTATAAAAACTAAAAATACTGATATTTAACTTATATATTATTCTTGCCATTTTCACTTATTATCATTATCAGTCAACTATCTATTAAAAAAGCAAAATAATTATTAATAAAAAAAAGATATATTAATATTATAGCAATTATTTTAGTGATTCCTGTGACAACAATTTTAGCAATTGTGTAAAAAAGTAATTTAATTTAAAGTAATTTACACTTAAAACTTAAACAAATTATTGAAAATAATAAAAACTATGTTTTTACTTTGAATATATATTCGTATATACGACATCTACTTAACGCGTAATGACAAAGCCGTCAAAAAGAAGTTATAATGACATATTTATAAACAAGTCTCAGAAAAGACGTCTTTTAGCCTTGATCTAGACGTCTTTTAATGCGTCTTTTAGACTATTTATTATGCGTCTTTTAAACGTCTTTTTAAACTTTAAAAAGACGCATTTTAAACGTCATTTTAAAATTGCATTTATTAAAGACGTCTAGAAGATGTCTTAAAAAATAACGTCTTCTAGACGTCTTTTTATCTTTTAAAAAGACGCCTTTTAAACGTCATTTTAAAAACGCATTCATAAAAGACGTCTAAAAGATGTCTTCAAAACGTCTATAAAAGTGCGTCTTTAACTAGACTAGTTTTAGACGTCTATAAGTGTCTAAAATGCGTCTTGTGCTTACTGGGATAGTATTATACTAAATAGTATTATTCTATTATTTTTTGGCTTTATATACTTTTTGGCTTATCCTTTCTCTAAACATTAAAATAAGGGATCGTCCATAAATTACTCAACGTTAAATTTCACAATTGAAGTAAACAAAAATGATCTAAGTTTTTCCTCGCAGAGTCGTATGTTAAATAAAAAA
This sequence comes from Hydra vulgaris, assembly GCF_022113875.1. Taxonomy (NCBI): domain Eukaryota; kingdom Metazoa; phylum Cnidaria; class Hydrozoa; order Anthoathecata; family Hydridae; genus Hydra; species Hydra vulgaris. Next base: position 28,399,603 of record NC_061156.1, on the reverse strand, counting down.
TCTATAGTTCATTTAGTTTAATGAAAATTCTCATCCTAAAGAACTGCAGATCTCTTCTACTTTTTGAAAAATAAATATAGCGTTGCGTAACTTGTGGGCGATTCCGTAGCGTTTTATAGTTAATCTTTTTTTTGGCTCTTAAATTAGTTTTTCAGAACTAAATTATTTTACTTAAAAGTATTGAAGTAAATAAGGAATAGATATAGAAATAATTGGTATGGAATAGGTATGTATTGAAATAGTAGGTTCTATAAAGATGCGTATTTTACTGATTCGAAAAGCTAGGATATATTAAGAAAAAGTATTAAAAAGGTCGGTTTGGAATAGACTTACAAAGACCCGTATTTTTACGGGTCAGCTAGTAATAATATTAATAACATGGAAAAAAACATCTATTCTAGAATTCATTCAACAATACTCAAAATAGTTACGAAGTCATTTTAGAAAGAAAAAAAATGTTTGAAATTTTCCTTAAGAAGGATTATATTTGTGAATTATGATTTAGACATTTTTATCTAAAAAAAAACTATTATAGCACATTTATATTTTTTGATTAGCAAGTATATATGCTTTCATATATATATAAGTTTCTTCTTCTAATTTACTCCTTTTTTTGTTGTACTTAGATGTTTTATATGTATATATAACGATATATTAACTTTGTTTTTATTAAAAAAAAAATATTAAAGCATGATTTAATTTTTTGATTACCTAGTTTATAAGCTTATATATATATAAGTTTCTTTTTTTAATTTCTTCCTTTTTTTAATATTTTTATTAGATATCTCATATATATATATATATATATATATATATATATATATATATATATATATATATATATATATATATATATATATATATATATATATATATATAGTATATATATATATATATATATATATATATATATATATATATATACATATATATATATATATTATATATATATATATATATATATATATATATATATATATATATATATATATATATATATATATATATATATATATATATATATATATATATATATATATATATATATATATCCCAGTAAGCACAAAGACGTTTAAAAGACGTTTTAAAGATGTCTTTAAGGAGGTCTAAAAGGCGCACTTGTAGACGTCTACACCTTTTCAAGATGTAATTGAGAAAACAAAAATTGTAATTAAGAATCGTAAGATGTAATTGAGAAAACAAAAGTTGTAATTAAGAAACGTAAGATGTAATTGAGAAAACGTAAGTTGTAATTAAGAAACATAAGATGTAATTTAGAAAACGAAAGTTGTAATTAAGAATCGTAACATGTAATTGAGAAAATGTAAGTTGTAATTAAGAAATAGAAAGATGTAATTGAGAACACGAAAATTTTAATTTAGATATCGCTTTAAAGGAGTAAGTGTAAAATGGCGCTTAAAAAAAATGGCGCGTAAAAAAATGGAGCGTATAAAATGACGCACTTAAAAATGACGCAAGATTTGTAGCGTAAATTTAATTTTTTAGGGAAAAATTTAGGGAAAAATTTATAATTTTTGGGCAAATGAATTTAACATAATAAACACTAAAAACATTTTAGAGAAAAAATTATAATTCAATTAAAAATTATAATTAAAAATTATATAATTAAAAATCACTTCATTGATCATTTAAGCACCAACTTGTACGTCTTCCATATTTAAAATAGTTGCATAGTGCGTGGTTGTGTGTTGTACCGCACGTGCACAATCTCCTCCCATTATAGTATTTTTCGCCTCAATTACAATTCGTTCTAAGTACTGCATGCGCTGTTCCGCAATCCCGTCACCTAATACAGGTGGAATGTGAATTGCATTTTTAACGTTACTTTTAATTTTGGACCAGATCGTTTCCACCGGGTTCAACATTGGACTGTAAGGTCCCAAACGTATCAACTGAGCTGGTGAATTATCAAACACCCTTTGCAAACGAGCGTGACAAAGAGAATTATCTGTTACGACGACCAAATCCTCCAAACGATTCCCGGATGTAACCCACTGGTGAAACATAGCCAACATCCACTCGTTACAGGAATCTGCTTTAAATGATCCCCTGCGAGTTTCTATCATGACGACATTTGTAGTTGAAATAGCTGCGATCAAGTGTATGTTTAAACCTTTTGAAGCAGGTACTTTCACAATTGCTCTTTTTCCTTGTCTCGCGCGTCCTTGCGTTTTTCTACAAAAAAGGTTAAAATTTGTTTCATTCAACCAAACTATCTGACGACCATTTGTGATATGTTCGTTGATGTTTCTAACATATTCAGCTCTTTTTTGTTTGTTTTCATAACTGTTCATTGTAGAAGGCTCCTTGTGCACTTTTTTTAATGAGAGCAATCTGCCTTCGAGGTAATTTGCTATTGTTGTTGTGCTAACGTTTATGTTAAATTGTCTTAATATCTTTGTTTTGATGGCCACCAATGTTAATTGACAATCATTTTCAATCCATGTTAATGTTTCTTCGATTTGATTTTCGGTCAACTTTTTTGGTTTAAAACCTCCTTTTCCGATGAAATTTGAATTTCCGCTGCGAACCCAATTGTATGCTGTCTTATATTTGATACCTAGCGTTTGCGCGAGATTCACCCAATCTTCAAATCGCTCCGCACATTCAACAACTCTACTCCTGTCATTTGGAGAAGATAAAACGTAACGTTTCCTTTCAACTTGTTCAGTTGTGTGTATTTCATGCCGACAAATCGGACAACTTGAATCTGGTTGTTCCAGAACTGGACGTAATTAAATTTGGTGACATAAATGTTGACACGGATTTAGCTTAATCACAGACTTTCGGGTCATAGTGTATTAGCATATAACACAACGATCTTTCAATTCCATTTTTATTACTTGTGCATACAAAAGCAAAATTTAAGATATAACTTAAATTCATGTCCAAAAAGACCTTTTGTAACAACCTACAAACTTAGACTGTGAATTTGCTATTTTAATTTATGTGTTCTCAGTTACAAGTTACGATTTCTCAATTACATATTATGATTTCTCAATTATATCTTACGTTTTCTCAATTACATGTTGTGTTTCTTAATTACATGTTACGACTTCTTATTTACATGTTGTGTTTCTCAATTACATATAACGTTTTCTCAATTACATTTTGTGTTTCTTAATTACATATTACGACTTCTTAATTACAACTTTCATGTTCTCATTTACATCTTGAAAAGGTGTAGATCATAAGGCTAAAAGACGTCTAAATGAAGACGTCTTTATAGAAACGCGTTTTAGACGTATTTTAGACGTTTTTTTCAAGATAAATTTAAGTACATGACGTAACATTTTCGCGTAGTATGTGGTATATATTCATTGTATTTATAACATCATATATTGTTATAATTTCGTATATACAATATATACATAGGAACCAGCAATCACAGTAATATTGCTGTAATCACTACCAACGGTTGATGGATCAAAGATGAAAATAATAAATAACAATAACAAATATATATCAAAACAGTATTTAAAACATTTATAACTTATCTTTAGTTATAGTAAAATTTAACTTACGTATAGCGGGCTAATTTTTGACCGCATACTTGACTTATTATATGGCTTGTGGGTGTATAAAAACTAAAAGTACTGATATTTAACTTATATATTATTCTTGCCATTTTCACTTATTATCATGATCAGTCAACTACCTATTAAAAAAAAAAAATAATTGTTAATAAAAAAAAGATATATTATTATAATAGCAATTATTTTAGTGATTCCTGTGACAACAATTTTAGCAATTGTGTAAAAAAGTAATTTAATTTAAAGTAATTTACACTTAAAACTTGAACAAATTATTGAAAATAATAAAAACTTTGTTTTTACTTTGAATATACGACATCTACTTAACGCGTAATGACAAAGCCGTCAAAAGGAGTCATAATGACATATTTATAAACAGGTCTCAGAAAAGACGTCTTTTAACTTTGATCTAGACGTCTTTAAATGCGTATTTTAAACTATTTATTACGCGTCTTTTAAACGTATTTTTAAACCTTTAAAAGACGCATTTTAAACGTCATGTTAAAATCGCATTTATTAAAGACGTCTAGAAGATGTCTTAGAAAAAGATATCTTCTAGACGTTTTTTTAACGCTTAAATAGACGCCTTTAAAACGTCATTTTAAAAACGCCTTTATAAAAGACGTCTAGAAAATGTCTTAAAAATTGACGTCTTCTAGACGTCTTTTTATCTTTAAAAAAGACGCCTTTTAAACGTCATTTTAAAAAAACATATGAAAAAGACGTCTAAAAGTTGTCTTTAAAACGTCTATAAAAGTGCGTCTTTACCTAGACTAGTTTTAGACGTCTATAAGCGTCTAAAATGCGTCTTGTGCTTACTGGGATATATATATATATATATATATATATATATATATATATATATATATATATATATATATATATATATATATATATATATATATATATTATATATATATATATATATATATATATATATATATATATATATATATATATATATATATATATATATATATATATATATATATATATATATATATATATATATATATATATATATATATATATATATATATATATATATATATATATATATATATATATGAACAACAAGATTAATACTCATTAGTACTGAATATTAAACCATGCTAGTCTTGGCTTGAAATCAGTTATAATATTTCATAAATTGTCTAATATAAGACAATATTATATCATTGACTTGATATAAGTAATGAAATTTTATAAGTTAATAATAATCTACTTATTTTGTACAAAATGAAACTCGCGAGGTTTTATTTTAGAGAAGTATTATGATATTTTTTTATTTAGCTATTGATTTTTATTTATTATTTGTATAATGATTTAGAAAATTTCTGAACATAAGTCTTGACACACAATATAGCAATGCAGAGGAACATGTTATAAACATTACTTGGGAATACCTTTTACCACCTTTCCTAAAGCTAGAATCTGTTTACTCATCAGTTAACGCTGTAAATATTACTTCTAACAAATACATGGTATGATTTTTTATTTTTTTATGACTATATTGACCCTGTCTTTTAAATGTCAGTGGACCTTTGATAATAAATAAATATTCATTTTTTTGAAACAGTACATTTGTTAATACTTACTTATACCCATTAAATGTTGACGTCTAGAATAAGTCAAAAGTTAATCAGTTAATGTAAAAAAACGATTAGCGACAAAACTGAGGTGATTTGAATCAACCTAGCACGCATATTAATGTCTACGTCGATTAAATGTTTAAAATATTAGGTGTCATAAACCATTACAGAATAACGATCATAAATCCGTAATGATTTAGCATAAAAATATATATCTTTTAATAAACGTCAATTAAGTGTTTTACAATATTGACTATTGCACTTCCATTTTTTTAATATTTATTAAACTTTTAATAAATCTATGCTTTAAAAAGATTAAAGCGCTTATTTTAAATTTTTTAAATACACTTTTATTAAGTGTCGGTTTTATTAAGTGTCTTTAATTATGTGTCGGTTAATGCCCGCTGAGTATATATATATATATATATATATATATATATATATATATATATATATATATATATATATATATATATATATATATATATATATACATATATATATATATATATATATACATATATATATATATATATATATATATATATATATATATATATATATATATATATATATATATATATATATATATATATATATATATATATATATATGTATATATATATATATATATATATATATATATATATATATATATATATATATATATATATATATATATATATATATATATATATATATATGTATATATATATATATATATATATATATACCGTTTATACGCGGTTTTGTATAATGATTTTTAAATGAATATAACCGTATAGTTATATTAACATTGAATGTTAAACACAATTGCAATCAATATACAAAGTTTTGTAAGAACTTTTAACCCCTTACATACGCTTAGAAAAATAGTTTCGGGGATATTCAAACTATAAATACAATAAGTATTTTGATAGAGTTTTTTTAAAGACTTATTATAAATTCTTTGTCTTATAAATAAACAAAAAACTCAAAATAAAACAAGACGTCGAAAAAAGACGTCGAAATGACGTCTCTCAAAGACTTATATACGATACCTTTAAGACGTCTTTTTTTAATCGAATATGTAAATCCTAAAGAAATCTTTTTTTGACATCGAAAATGTCTTTATATAGTCATAAAAAGACATACAAATTTTGTCCTTAAAACGTCTTTGTTTATCATTTATGCACTTCTAAAAAAGTGTTTTTTCTCGGGGTAGGAACGACTTTTTTTCATACTTTTTAGTATACTATAGTATCCTATACACATATTATTCCTACTTTTGATATATCAAAAGGTATTTTTATCAAATGAAAATGATAATTGCTCTTCATACAAAATATGACAATAAGCTCTTTCCGATGCCGAGAAAAAAACCTCTTTTTGATGTCAATATAAAAGAGAAAGCATTTTCTACATATTTTATATGTTTAAATATAGGAGATTAATTTAAAAATAAAACAACAGCGTTTTTTAACAGAATATTTTTTCATCTTTTTCTTTCTTTTCTGTTTCTTGAGCGAGCTCTGTTTCTTAACGTTGTAAAATAAAATTAACTATTTCACGTAGAGAAATCCTTTCATATGAGTATGCTACGATTTCTAAAAAACGAGTAAACATAAAAAACAGTCTATTGCTTGAATGTAATACAAAAAAGCAAATGAAACTTGATTAACGGAGTGAAACACATTAGACTGACCGACTATTAATTCAAAATAAGCATATCTTTTTAACCCCCTTAGGTTTCCAGCGCTGTCCTTTCATTTTGAACCGACTAGTTTAGAATGGGACTTGAGTAAACAGTCTAAAAATATATAAAAATGAGTATGCTAATAAAATTTACGACCATTAAAATGACTGTTTAACGACGTATTTTATTATGTATTACTTAAACCAAGCTAAACATTTGCACCTCTCAAATTTGCTTTTTTTGAAAGCAAAGCTATTAAAAACAGATATTGATATTTTCTATCTTCTATGACGTGACTTTTTAATTGAATTTCGCTGAAATTAGGTGTTGTAGACTCATAACAGTTTAAAAATCCTTTATTGACTAAAGACTATCAAAACGAAAAGATAATTCAGCTAATACACCTTGAGAGTTGTTATTCATTTAAACTGGATAAAAGTATTAATCGAAGCTTTACTTTAGCCTGAAACATAATGATGCTATACTTAACGACATACAATTATTTTTTTTTTTTTTTTTTTTTTTTTTTTTTTTTTTTTATTTATAATTTAGCCGTACAAATATTTACAAGTTCCGTAATTAAAAATATTTAAAAATGGCAAGGACGAGAAGAAGACGGAGTTGTCTTATCACCAAGTCCCTTGTTTGTCAAGACATTTATATAAATACATGGTAACTAAAATGAAAATTAAAAAATTAAGAAAAAAGCAAAATATTACAAAGAAGTTTTTATAAAATGCCAAATAGTTTATAAAAACTGGCGATATCATTAGCAAACACATTAGAAACACACATAATCAAAAATGAAGATAAGAAAGCTGCAATAATGTTTAGATATAAGTAAGTGTACCTTTTTAGTATCTTTTTCACTTGGTCTTTTGTATCCAAACCAAAAGTTTTACAATTAGTTCTAAAGAAAAATCTGTTGCATTATGTGCTTTTTTTTACTTGCTTTTTTAACGATCGACAACAGTTAACAAGGAAATAACAACTTTAACATAAAAGTTAAAGAGCCAATCTTTTGTATAAACAATTTCATCATTCAACTAAATAAAATTATTCAGATCATTTAAAAATTTATATAAAAAAATTGCATGCCTACTGAATGCTTCTCATTTTTTATCGTTCGCTTCATTGGCACTTGAACAAGTAAATACAGACATAGATTGTTTACAGTTTTTATTTTATAAGTAAAGACTATAACAACACTATTTCAAATAATAAGATAACATAGTACAAATTTTTATATACTTATTACAACGAAAGTTGTTAATAAGTATAAAATGATTTGTTTATTAATATTTTAATAGGAGAGTTATGATTTGCTTATTAACAACTTAAGTTATTTCCCAGTGGGAAATGTTAGTGAGTTTTCCCATCTCCCTTTCTTAAAAAAAATATTTTTTTTGGGTATTATTTAATTTAACATTTAAATGAAAATTTTCTCACTTCTTTTTTTGAAAGGTCATCGATATAAAAGACGACTTTTCTACGTCTTAATAACGACGTACAACCGATTAACGTTTTTTCGACCTCTTTTTTATAGACGTCTTTTTCACGTCTTTGAGTCCCTTGGAGATTTTTATGAACTTAAAACCAGATTAAAAAACAGCAATAACACTATAAGCATTAGAACTATAATATCTTTGCATCAAGATGGCAGGAAACTAAAGAAAGCACCTTGTTGAGACTAAATAGTTTTGTTTGAGACAAAGAAAAGGCCTGTTATTTAGCTCGAGATCTGCATGATGACTTAAACTAAACAATAATGTTGTCTAAATCAAATCTAGATTCAATGTATGCCAAACTAAGTTGTTTTATTTCTGGGAAAAATCCAACTCTTTCATAGAGCACAGCTGCTGATCTACATAGGTTTGCTAGTGTAGGTATAGATAAACAGGTATAGCTTGTATAGATAAACATAGACATTTTAGGAAAAGAGATTTTGCGTCGAAAAAAAGTAAATTTGAATTGAAAACCAAAAAACGTCTTAAAATGATGTAGAAATGGTCAGCGAAAGTAGACCAAAGTATTGTTTTAAAACATACGATAAATATGGCTAATAAAAGTATATTTAATTAACAATATATTAATGATTACTTAACTGCTCAAGGCTGTGTTTATATAAAAAAATAATTTATCACTACCAATTGCTCATTAATGTAAAATGTCAAACCTCGTATTTTAATAAGATTCTAATAATCTTTCAAAAACTGCGTTGTGTACCAAACTTTTTCAAAAGATTATCAAATTTATTGGTTATCATAGCCGCCTTAAATCTCTAATCTTAACCGCAAGATACCCCAACAGGAAAGTGATATTCAAAATAATTTTAATGGAGTTCTGCAGAGAGAATAGGGTTCATTGCCTCAAAAGGTAATTAAGAATTTAACCACAAATTTACACAACTTTGCTCCTAATTTTTTTGAATGCAAAATGTCACTTTATCAACCATGATTTTCGTCGCAGTTTTACATTTAATGATTCCAGAAGCGACCTTTATATAATTTGCAAAAAAAAAAATTTTATGTGAAAAACTAAATAGTCATTTATAATTTTTTTTTGGTTCCCTATACAGTCATAAATTTTTTTTTACATGGTGAACTTGATGAAAACCTAATAAAGTAGCAAATCTAACGATGTTAACCATTGCGCTAGTGGATTTACAGTTCAAGATATTTAAAGCAAAATACATGTAAACTTGATTCCGAAATAGAAATATTAGTTATCTTATTTTAATAAGTAAGCCTAGCGCTGTTGCTACTTCTCCAAAATGTTTTTGAAATAACCTAGTTAAAGGTACGATTAATAAATAAATATTTTGAATAAAAAAGTCGCCGTATTTGTTGCAAAGGTACGACATAAAGTTAATGATGTATTTATTATTGAAAAACTAACCCTGCTCCTGTCATTCATAGCAACCTGTAAAACTTATGCTAAGCTGAATTGACTTCTTGTAAATATTTTCTTAATTTCAGTATTAAAAATTAAAAAACAAAAAAATTGCTTTTTATTTTAACTATTGCCATTAAAATTTAGCCAATGATATAATAAACAGAAACACTCAAAAGATACTTGATTCCTAATTGTTGTTTACAGTTGTTGTTTATATTCTATATTGTTCTATAGAATAGAACAAAGAATACACATTATATACAACATTTATAAACAACAATTACAAAGAATGTTTTTTACTGACTGTTTAAAGTTTATTAATAAAAGAAAAAGAAAAAATAAAGAAAAGTTATAAAAAATCAAGCTACGACAACCAACACAACCAAGTCCTTAAGCAGCGAGTTTTTAAATTTGGCAGGTGGGTGGGGAAAAACGGGATATTTAAAATGCACCAGTTATTTTTTAATAGAAAAGCTTTAAAAATGAAGAAATGAATCTATCAGCTGTTTAAACACGTTTAGACATTATTCTTTCAAAAATAAAAAACACACCCATATTAACAACACATTAACGTCATATTTTGTAATGTTGCTACTCTTTCATCTTTTTATAAATACTATTAGGGTTTTACTCTTAAGGACTAACCTAGTTGATTGTTAAAACAAAAAAAAAAAAAAAAAAAAAAAAATAGCTAGTAACTAGATTTTTGCGACATTTACTAAATATCGATCTCTTTTACTCGTCATTTAATAAAGTCTTATCCTTTTACTGTAACTATTCCTAAGTGCTCCAAAATTTCGTTTTCGTTTAGTTTTTATGTTTGAACATTAGTTTTTTTTTAAATTTATTCCCTTTAGCCTGTTCATATGTGCCAATTCATATAATTTACAGTTTTTTTAGTCATCGGTTAATTGTTATTTTGATTTACAAACATTATTTTTTCTTTTTCAGTAAATTTTAAATGCAACCCTCTACACTATTTTTTTCGTTGCATTTTAACTTGAATATAGAAACAATATCATCAAATGAGATTAAGAGGTGTATTTAAATGTTCTATTGCGTCCTGAAACACAGCCATTATCAAAAGTAACATTTTAATGACTTCCTAAAATTGAATTTGCCATCAAAGGTAAGTCATTATTGCATGCAAAAAATTAACTCTGAGGAATAATACTTGTATCTAAAGGCCTATAACTTGCATTTGTAAAGCCTGCAGCTGCAATAGAAGTAGTTCCAGTTTTTGTATTAGTATCAAAAAATTAGCTCGCGTAAATTTAGAACCAAAGCTTCACTTTTTGAATTCTTCTAATAGACCCTCCTTTTTTTTCAAAGTTTTTTTTTTTTATTTTTTCAAAAAATAAAATAAAGCAGTTTTGAAGTTTTATTGAAAATATATACATAACATATATAAAGATATTACTTTTTTTCTACCGCGAACACTCTAGAGAGAGAACGTGTTTACTAATAATTGCTCAATTACAAGAAGTTATCTATACTCACGAAAACACAATAATGAAACTATTTAGCAAAAGGATTGATAATTATCAGTTACGCAAGAGGAAATCAGTTATGCAAGAAGAAAATAAAAATTTAAAAAAACTAAATAAAAAAGTGTTAAATTTGTCAGTAACAAATATTAAAATTTACTATCGGAAATAGATGTTTCAAAAAAAGCAGCAAAATCATCAGCATACTAAGTGAAAAATAAAAAAATAAAAAGATTTAAAAATGATAATGTTATTAAAAATAAGTTGACTGAACTTAAAAATAAAAGTGGCCGAAATAATTTGAGATAAAATGGAATAGAAGAAAAGAAAATTGAAACCTGGCAAGAAGCTGAAAGTCAAATAAAAGAACATGTAAAAACTAAAATGCGTTTAAATGGCAATATTAAAATTGAGAGAGCTGGAATAGAGTTAGAAAAAAAAAAGTTGGATGATAGAAGAAAAAAAAAGAACTACTGCTGTAAAATTTTTAATCAATAAAGACAAGATCTTGATTTCGCAAAAGTTTGTAAAGGCAAAACTCTTGAGTGAAAGTTTAGAGTCATTTTCATTTAAAATTTTTAAACTAATGATTTTTTACTTGATAATGAATTCGATTCTGACATAAATTATTTTTGTAAAGCAGGTGCTCTACAAACTGCTCTTATTTATTTGAAAGATTTTCTTTAAGGGGATTTTATAGTATTAAAAAAAGACATAGTATTAAAAAAAGAAACTTCTAATTTTTAATAAAATATACTTTACAGTGTGCAGCACTGATGATGTTAAATAATTCAAATCTCCACCTTCAAGGTTTTAATTTAAATTCTTTGGCGCGTAAAAATAAAAAGCAAGGTGGTGGTGGTGGCGTTTTTTTTTTAAGTTAGTGAATGTTTGCTGTTTTTAAACAAGCTAGACTTAGGATTAATCTATTGCGGTTGTATTGACATACTCAAATTATATAACGTGTTAAAAATTCTTTGAATGTGGTACTATGCAACAAAAAAGGAGTGGTTACATATAAATTGTAGTTTTAACAGGAAAGTTTCTCAAACAAAAAATTTCCTAAAATTATCAAAAAAGTTATAACCAAATCATTGGAATCAACTAGCACAGAGTATCCGCGTTCTTATTTTAATGTCAACAAAGTTTGTATTTCGACTATATGTATTATATGTATTTCATTCAATCTTATAATGTTAAACATATTTTAAATTAAAAAAAAAAGTTATAAAAAAAATCAAACAATAGGGAATAAATTTTTAAAAACACTTCAAATTTCTATAGAATCAAAACACCAGGAGAAATATGTTTCGCATAAGTAAATATATTAAATATTCATAATGAGCTTCGGATTGTCTAAAATTTATTAAAGAAAAATAATAATAAGTCCGACCTGCTATTCTATAAAGTGCAACATTAAAGGCAAAAAAAAAAAGTATGCCAAAATGTGGCATACTTATTTTTTTAGCTCCAAGGTCAATGTTTAAATGGAATAATTTTCTGCCATTTAATCAAAAACCATTTAATAAGGAAACAAATTCAAAGTTAACGTAATTATTAAATATTTTCCCAATTTTTAATATTATTATTATTATTATTATTATTATTGTTGTTACTTTAATTGGTACTTTTATTGCTATTATAAATATTTTTATTATTACTATTATTATTATCAATATATGTATATATATATATATATATATATATATATATATATATATATATATATATATATATATATATATATATATATGTATATATATATATATATTTTTATTATTACTATTATTATTATCAATATATGTATGTATATATATATATATATATATATATATATATATATATATATATATATATATATATATATATATATATATATATATATATATATATATATATATATGTATATATATATATATATATATATATGTATATATATATATATATATATATATATATACATATATATACATATATATATATATATATATATATATATATATATATATATATATATATATATATATATATATATATATATATATATATATATATATATATATATATAGTTGCTTATTTATAAATATATATAAACTTATATACATAAAAGTGCATATTCAAAAGTTTTTACGAATTAAATTTATTTAAGGTTCCACAATTATTACCAGTTGGGTTCTCTCAGAGTATAAACATTTCAGTTATTACTACCACCTGTTTGGTTTGTGGATCATACACTATTGACATTCCAGTTATATTATATTATATGAATAAGAAAGGAAACTTATGGAAATCATACCAATCAATTAGCAGAGTTTTACGTGAAAACTGTAGCAATTTACTAACCAATATGAATTATAGACAAGGTTGTTTTTGTATAGTTGATAATTATAACTAAATGCGGTAGTGGTGTAGTGGTAAAGCACTCGCTTCATAAGCGAGAAGTTCCAAGTTTGATCCCCACCGCGTCCCTGGGAGTACTGCGCTCAACTTGTTTCTCCGCGCAACGGCCTTGCTCGTCAAGGTTCGAGTTTCGGAGTTATAGTGTTGAGAGAGGGTTATAACCACAATTAAGTAGCCTCCTCGACTGTAATGGCCTTCTCGGCCTTGAGGAGGTGAATTTCAAAAAAAAAAATAATAATAAATAAATATAACTTAATATATAAGGTCAATATATATATATATATATATATATATATATATATATATATATATATATATATATATATATATATATATATATATATATATATATATATATATATATATATATATATAATATATATATATATATATATATATATATATATACACAGTAGCTTTACTGTTATTAAATGCTATTAGATTATAAATAGTATTACTAATTACAAATTAAATACGATTAATGATAACAAGAAACAAAGTTTGTATTTCTGAAATATTATATTTATTATTTAACTGTATATATATATATATATATATATATATATATATATATATATATATATATATATATATATATATATATATATATATATATATATATATATATAATATATATATATATATATATATATATACATCCAAATAGTAGCATGTTCGAGAACAGATTTTACATTAAAATGGATACTTTTTTTTTTTTTTTTTATTTTTATTTTTTTTTTTTGTTCTTTTTATTTATTCAAAATAAGTTTTACAATATAAGAATGAATAAAATACGTATAGTCAGAATTACAATTTTGTTAACGTTACAACAAGAACGCGGATACTCGCAGAAGATCATAAGATCTTGTCATCGAGAACCGCCTAAAAAGTTTTTAAATAAAAAATAATCCTTTAATAATTCATAGACAAATATTCACACATAAATACAAATATAATTATTTATACATATTTAAACATACAAACATGTAAATAAATATACTTACACATCAATATATATATATATATATATATATATATATATATATATATATATATATATATATATATATATATATATATATATATATACACATACATATAATACGCACAAATACACATACATATATACGTACATACATAAATATACATACACACATGCATATATATATATATATATATATATATATATATATATATATATATACATATATACATATATATATATACACACATATACACATACATACATACACATATACACACACACACATATACATATACATACATTTATATATAAGTTAAGATAAAAGATTTCGTATATATAAATTAAAATAAAATATTTCTTAAGAGTATTAATAAAAAACAAAACAAACTTAAAAATATATCAGAATGTTTTCAACTGAGAAAAGAATTTCTTTTAATTTTCTTTTAAATAAGAAAAAGTTCCATTCAAGAGAGAGATCAAAAAGTTTTAACACTATTTTGTTCCATAAAAATGCTCCTCTAAATGAAATACAAAATTTACCAAAATTAGTTTTGAAAACTGGTTGAAGAATAAAATTTTCATTACGCAAATTGTATTTATTTTTAACTTTTAAAGAATATAAATTGTGAAAAGAAATTAGAGATGTGCGAGACTTACATTTAAACATAAAACACAATACATTAAAAATATTAAGTTGATATATATTAAGAATATTCATTTCGTTTAAAAAAGGCTTAGCATGATAAAATCGATGTTTAAAATTAATAAGTCGTGCAACATGTTTCTGTTGGCGATAAAGTGGTTCTAATTTAGTTTTCCTTACACTACCCCAAGCCGCATTAGCATAGTTTAGAAGGCAATGAATGAAAGAGTGGTAAAGCTGAATTAAAGTATGTTTATTTAGCATGGTTCTTAATTTAAATAGTATTCCTATACTTTTGGAAATTTTAGAGGATAAGTTTTCAATATGTTTTTTCCATGTCAGATTTTCATCAATAAAAACCCCTAAAAAATTTGTAGCCGTTACTCTTTTAATTTGAATGTCATCTATAAAAAGAGCAGGCAATTCACTTGGTAGAAGATGTTTCTTGTAGTATGGATGAAAAAGAGACCATTTTGTTTTTTCAATGTTAAGAGAAAGCTTATTTAATTTAAACCATTCTGAAATTTTAATTAATTCTATGTTCATACTTTGAAATAGGGTAATTATGTTACCATGAGATAGAAAAAAATTCGTGTCGTCAGCAAACATAATTGTCATTAAATTAGATGCTTCATTAAGGTCGTTTATGTAAATGAGAAATAGGAGAGGTCCTAAGACAGACCCTTGAGGAACTCCGCATGTTACATCTAACAAGTTTGATTTTGATGATACGTCATAGTGAACAATTTGCTTTCTATTACTTAAATAACTTTTTAAAAGCTTCAAAACATTGCCAGAGATTCCATAATATTTAAGTTTTTTAAAGAGAATTTTATGATCTATCGTATCAAAGGCTTTAGACAAGTCAATAAAAATGCCTAAAGTAAATTTGAAACTTTCAAATGATTCAGTAATATATTGTGTTATTTGGAGTATAGCGTGTTCAGTGGAGTTATTTTTTTTAAACCCATATTGATTTTTGTATAGAATATTATTTTGAGAAAGATGATTAAAAATTTTATTATAAAGAATTCTCTCTATAATCTTTGAGAAAACAGAGAGAACAGATATTGGGCGGTAATTACAAACATTAAGTAAGTCTCCACCTTTAAATATTGGTGAAACTCTAGCTATTTTTAATTCATCAGGAAAAATTCCTTGTTGAATTGAGCATTTAAATATTTTAAAAAGGATATTTTTTATGATATCATATGAATCAATGACAATGTTTCCATTGATATCATCAGGACCGACTGCTATATTTAACTTTAGCATTTTAAAAGCTCTATCAAATTCATCAAAACACAATTCAAAAGAATTTAGATAAGATATTAAAGGAAAACTACATCTTTTTATTGTTTTGTTTATGTTTGAAATTTTTTTTGCTAAATTTGGTCCAACTGAAGTAAAGAATTCATTCATTTTATTAGCTACCACTCCTGGATCATCAAATATTTTATTATCAATTTTAATAGCTTTAGGTAAAGAGCTAGCTTTCAATTTCTTACTGCCTGTAATTTCTCTTAAAACTTGCCATGTTTGCTTTGAATTATCTTTATATTTTTCTAGTAAATTAATGTAGTATCTTTTTTTTAAATTTTTTCTTTGCATTTCAAATTTTTTAGCGTAATTCTTATAAATTGTTTTACTTTCTAATGTTCTCGTTTTTAAATACTTTATATACAACTTTTTGCTTAACTTTAGAACTTTTTCTGAGATCTTTTGTAATCCATGGTGAGGTGAAATCTTTATTTTTTTTTAGTATTTTATGTTTAGGAAAATTAATATCATAAATTTCAAAAAATGTTTGTAAAAACAAATTATAAGCTATATTAGCATCATTAGAATCTATATGTTTCCAATGAAGTAAAGATAATTGTTCCTTAAAAGCAAAGCAATTCGCTTCCGTAAAAAAACGTTTGATGAAAGGTTTATTATGGTGTAGAGTTTTTTTGATGTTTGTGTTTATGGAGAAAAAAATGGGAAAGTGATCAGAGACGTCACTTTTAATAATGCCTTTTTTTAAAGATAAGTTAAAAACGTCAGTTATAATTATATTATCTAATATAGAGGCTGATGTTGATGATATTTTGGTAGGCTTATTTATTAACGGTATCGCTACAGTTTCGAAAATGTCATTGTAAAACTTTTTAATGTTATTATTAGTGTGGTATTCAAAACAGTTTAAATTAAAATCACCAATTATGTAGTTTAATTTCTTTTCATGTGAACTTTTTTTAATTATATCATTATGTAAAAAGGCATTAAAATCCTCAATTACTCCATTTGGTGGGCGATAAAAACAACTTAAAATTATATTTTTTGCATTTTTAGTTAAAATTTCAATACTTAAAACCTCTTTATCGCCGTCAGAAATACTTAAGTCTGGCCTGTTAATAAACCGCAAGTATTCATTCACGTAAAAAAGAATACCACCACCTTGCTTTTTATTTTTACGCGCTAAAGAAATTAAATTAAAACCTGGAAGGTGGAGATTTGAGTTTTTAACATCATCAGAACTGCACCATGTCTCTGTAATGCATATTATGTTAAAAATATTAGAAGTTTCTTCTATATTACTATGAAAAGTATCAAAGTTTTTTTTTTAACTTCTTATATTAAAATGAATAACATTAAGAAAATCCCTATTTAGAAAATCTTTCAATTCATTGTTATAAAAATAAGAGCAGTTTTGCAGAGCACTTGCTTCACTAAAATAATTTATGTCAGGATCGGATTTATTATCAAGTAAAAAATCATTAATTTGAAAAAAGTTAAATGAAATTAACTCAAAATTTAGTTGGTTTGAATCCATTTCAGAATTTAAATAATTTTATAACTATGAATTGATAAAAAAAAAAAAAAAAAATTACTTAAAATTGCGTTTGAATAATTTATTATAAGTAACCTTAGCATACTTTCCTTTACTTCGAAGCTCCTTTGCTTCCGCGAATAACTTTCTTCTTATTTCCATAGTACGTTCGCTAAAATCTTCATTTATAAACAAATTTTCATTCCAGAGTTTTGCCTTTACGAACTTATCCAAAATCGCGTTCTTGTCTTTATAGCTTAAAAATTTTACAACAATAGTTCTATTTATTCCTTTAATACCCATCACTTTTTTACCAACTCTATGGGCTCTCTCAATTTCGATATTACCATTTAAACCCAATTTAGTTTTTAAAATTTCTCTTATTTTACTTTCAGTTTCTTGCCAGGTTTCAATTTCTTTTTCTTCTATACCATTAAATCTCAAATTATTTCTGCAACTCCTATCTTCAAGTTCAGCCAACTTATCTTTAATAACGTTATCATTTTCTATATTTATTTTTGTGTTGTTCAGTTGATATACTGATGACATTGCTGTTTTTTTAGAAACATCAATTTCCAATAGTAAATTTTCATATTTGTCACTGACAAATTCAACACTTTTTTTCAGGTCACTTACTTCATCTTTTAAATTTTTATTTTCTTCTTGCATAACTGATATTTTACTCTCTAGTTTATCAATCCTGTCGCTAAATAGCTTCATTATTGTGTTTTCATGAATATCCATAATTTCTTTTAAATGAGTAATTGAAATACTTTTATTAGCCATTTTTAAGTTTAATAATAAACACGTCCGTTCTCTAAAATGTTCACGGCCGTTTGACTTACGAGGACATAAGCAGTAACGGGGACATTTTAGTGTACTCGATAATTTTTTGTCCTCGTAAGTAGCGTTTTTTTTTGTAAAAAAATGTCCCCGTAAACAGTTTTTATGCAAAGCGAAAAGTACATACATTGACTGAAAAATAGCCTGACTCGCAAGGGAGTGCTGCTACATCGACTGAGAAATTGGTTTAGCCAGGCAGCAAGGTCAGGCATAGGGTTAGGTTTAGGGTTAGTTATTTTAATGCAAATAATCGTTTTTGTAAATATATACATATATATTATATATATATATATATATATATATATATATATATATATATATATATATATATATATATATATATATATATATATATATATATATATATATATATATATATATATATATATATATATATGTATATATATATATATATATATATATATATATATATATATATACATATACATATATATATATATATTTTTATATATATATATATATATGTATATATATATATATATATATATATATATATATATATATATATATATATATATATATATATATATATATATATATATATATATATATATATATATATATTATTATTATTATTATTATTTTATAAACATCAATAAATACGATTTTCTCTCGATACTAAATTTATTTTTTTTTTTTTAAAAAGAAATTTTCGCTGGATTGTTGTGACCAGCGTCTTTAGCTTAAAAGATTTTGTTTGTTTTTGTTTATATGTTATTTTTAAACAGCAATTTTAATATATGTCAATGGAATGGTTTCGTCTTTTTCTGACGTAAGTGCATTAGAAATGGTGTCCAGAATTTTGTTGACACATATTGTCCCTCATCTAAATTGATACCACTTTGTTGAGGGGCACATTGGTGGTACTGTATTTTAAGCGCCTCACGAACTTTCCTATTAAACTTTTTGTTATTGACTTTTAGAGTTCTGCAACTGTCCCAGTTAATTTGTTGTGCACAATGTTTCATTTGTGTAGCTAATGCTGATCTTTCTGTTTTATTTCCTATTGTACTGTTTTTGTGTTGTTGCATGCGTGTTTTTATTTGCATTTTTGTTTCACCAATATACTTTTTTTTACAATGGCACTTAATAAGGTAAACTCTTAGGTGGCTGTTCCTTTGTAGTTTGGATTTTTTTCTTGAAATTAATATTACTTCTAGGTTTAAGTTTGATTTAAAGACCGTTTTATATCCTGCCTTCCTAAACACTTTACGCAATTTGGTAGACAATATTGGTACCCAAAGTAATGAAATTGTTGGATACGTACTGGTGATGTTGTCAATGTTTTTAGTAGTCACTAGAGGTTTTTTGTACTTTCGTTTTATTTCTTTTATGATTTTTATAAGATTGGAATATTTGTAACCATTTTCGACAAATACTTGAATAAGGAATTTCAGTTCATTTTCTATATGTTTCTGACTGCATACATTAAATGCTCTATGTACAAAACCCTTGAATATTCCATTTAAAATTTGTAGGTATATGGTTTGATGTTGCCTTAACTTGAATGTTAGTAATTGCGTTTTTTCTGTGTATTCTAAATTCGTATTTGCCATTTTTGTTATTTATTATGCATAAGTCTAGAAAATGTATTTTTTTTTTTGTCATTTTCAAATTCGATTGTATATTGTAGTTTTGGATGTTGTTGGTTAAGTATTGTCTTGAATTGATTAGGCTGGGCAATGTTAGGGATTCTATCATGGCTGTCATCTACGTATCTATAAAATGATTTTATGTCAATAATCGGGTTGGTTTTCAGCGCTATATTAGGCGCTCTTTTTTCAAGATTTTGAAGAAAAGATTCAGCTAAAACTACCATAAAAGAGAGACCTATTGGATCTGAATTTTCAAGTTCATGTATTTCATTGTTTCATAAAAAGTATGGTCGGTATAAACATAGTTCTACCAGAGTTTTTATTTCTTTTATATTTAATTTTGTCATTTTTTTAAAAATATCGCTCACTTCCAATATACTTATGAGTACATCAGTTGCTTCTTTAAGTGGAATTGACGGGTATAAGTTTATAACGTCTAATGATATCTGGATATGTCCCGTGATTTTGCTTTTTCTACAAATTGTTGCGAATTTTTTAATCGAGTTGGGTTTTCATTTAATATTGGTTGTATTAGTTTTACTAACCCGACGGGCATTTGTTTTTAAAAGTTACGATCTAAATGTATTTTAAATGTCTTTTAAACGTCTTTAAAACATTAATGTTTAAAAGACGTTTAAAAGACGTTTAAAACACATTTAGAACGTAATTTTAAAAACAAATGCCCGTCGGGAAGTAATTTGAGATTCCGTAGTTTAATGTTTCTATTGTAGATACGACATTTCGTATTGGATAAGATTTTTCAGGTTTATGTGCCTTCACTACACCATACTTACGAGGTGGTATTGGGTCACTAGGATAAATTTGGTGATATTCATCTTTTGTGAACCGACCTTTTTTATTTAATTTCGATAGTTGGACTTTGATTTTCATTGCGTACCTTTGTGTCGGATCTTCATTGATTATTTTAGTTTTCCCAATTTGTTCTCGAATCTTTTTTATTGTTTTATCATGAGGGATTGTTACAAAGCCTATTCCTTTATCAGATGGGTATATATCAATATTGTTATCTTTTTTTAGTTGTGTAAGTGCTTTTCGTTGTTGACGAGTCAGGTTGTTATTTTTATTATTTTTATTTAGTTTTAATTCTCTCAAAACTTCTCTCCTCAGAGTATGTGCAGCTTTATCTTTTTTATTGTACTCAAGTTTTAAAGCAGATGACTCAGTTATTAAGACAATGTCAAGATATGGAAGAGATTTTGTTGTTGGTACAAATTTTGGTCCAAGGTTAAGGAGACTTTTTTGATGTTCTGGAATTTCTGTGTCGCATAAGTTTAAAACAGCTTCTTTAGTATAGATTGTTGAATGAGATATTCGCTTAACGCGTTGATTTTGAAGAAGTTTGAATTTTTTAAATAATATGTCTTTTGATTTCACGAACATATTTTCTCGTGCTTTTTCAGTGATACTTTTAACGGCCTCGTAATCATTCGTTTCAAGTTTTGTTTTGTGCTCATTTTCAATAAATTTTACGGTATTAGTTTGTTTAAAGAAACGTGTTCGTAAATCATTTTTCAGAGAAATAAGAAGTTCAAACCTGCAGCGTTAAATGATGACTTTACTTTTATTGCTATTAATAGAACAGTTAATTTGTAATAACTTTGGAATGAGTTTGTGTTTGACGCATTTTTGTAGAAAGATAAATTGATTTTTTGACTTCGCCATATTTTTCTTCATTTTTTGTAATGTTGTTGTTTTTTTATATACTTTTCAAAAATTCGCAATAATTTGTAGAAAAAGCAAAATCATGGGACATATCCAGTGATAAAATTCAGATATCATTAGACGTTATAAACTTATACCCGTCAATTCCACTTAAAGAAGCAACTGATGTACTCATAAATATACTGGAAGTGAGCGATAATTTTAAAAAAATGACAAAATTAAATATAAAAGAAATAAAAACTCTGATAGAACTATGTTTATACCGACCATTTCCTTGCCTTGGGTACCAATATTGTCTCCCAAACTGCGTAAAGTGTTTTGGAAGGCAGGATATAAAACGGTCTTTAAATCAAACTTAAACCTAGAAGCAATATTAACTTCAAGAAATAAATCCAAACTGCAAAGGAACAGCCACCCAGGAGTTTACCTTATTAAGTGCCATTGTAACAAAAAGTATGTTGGTGAAACAGAAAATTGCAAAAAAAAACACGCATGCAACAACACAAAAACAGTACAATAGGAAATAAAACAGAAAAATCAGCATTAGCCACACAAATGAAACATTGTGCACAACAAATTAACTGGGACAGTTGCAGAACTCTAAAAGTCAATAACAAAAAGTTTGATAGAAAAGTTCGTGAGGCGCTTGCCACCAATGTGCCCCTCAACAAAGTGGTATCAATTTAGATGAGGGACAATATGTGTCAACAAAATTCTGGACACCATTTCTAATGCACTTACGTCAAAAAAAGACGAAACCATTCCATTGACATATAATAAAATTACCGTTTAAAAATAACATATAAACAAAAACAAACAAAATCTTTTAAGCTGAAGACGCTGGTCACAACAATCCAGCGAAAATTTCTTTTAAAAAATTTAAAAATAAATTTAGTATCGAGAGAAAATCGTATATATTAATGTTTATAAAATAATAATTTACATACTCTCATACATGATATCTATATTCAAAAAAAAAACAAAAAAACAATATTATATATATATATATATATATATATATATATATATATATATATATATATATATATATATATATACATATATATATATATATATATATATATATATATATATATATATATATATATATATATATATATATATATATATATATATATATATATATATATATATATATATATATATATATATATATATATATATTATATATATATATATATATATATATATATATATATATATATATATATATATATATATATATATATATATATATATATATATATATATATATATATATATATAAATATATATATATATATATATATATTATCTATTATATTTTATATATACATAAAATATAATAGATAATAATTAAATAAAAATAATAAAAATATTTATAAAAAAAAAGTTTTCAGGAAAACAATAAATTTAAAAATGAATAAATAAAAATTGACAAAAAATAAAAATATTAAAAAAAGAGCATATATGAAAAATATAGTAAAAATAGAGAAATAAAAATTGTACTCGTAAATCAAGCACTACTAATGTATATATATATATATATATATATATATATATATATATATATATATATATATATATATATATATATATATATATATATATATATATATATATATATATATATATATATATATATATATATATATATTTATAGTTTACGGGAAAAAAATGAATAAAAAAATGAACACCTACTGGGACATTAGCGTTATCGGGGACATTTTAGTGTACTCGTTAACTTTTTGTCCTCGTAAGTAATGTATATTTTGTAAAAAAATGTACCTATAAGAAACTTTTATAGAGAGCGAAAAGTAATTACATTGACTGACAAATAGCCTGACTTGCAAGGACAAGATTTGTCGTTCAATTGGTTTTGATGAAACAGCTTCTTAAGTTAACAGTTTTAATTTAACAATTCGAATATCTGAAGTAAAAAGTTTAATTATAAATTTACATTCTGCAAGCTGCACGGTATTAATATCATTGAGCAATTTTTATTTTAAACATAACATTTTTTTATTGATCCAATAACTTTAAATACATTTTAAAATATGAAAGGCGTTGTTAAAAAAAAAACCTGTTTGATTAAACACTTTTCCCATCCACCAATTGTAAGCTTGTGCTCAAAGTATCAAAATGAGTTTTTATCAATTGATAATTTGTATGAAAGGCAGTTAAACATTTTCTAAGTTATCATTGATTGTTTGTAAGCTGGCACTCAAAGTATTCAAATGAGTTTTCATAAATTGAGAATTTTTTAGCAGTCTAAGGAAAATTAAAAGATGAAATTGTTAGGAAAAAAGCATTTCATATGTAAAGATTTTGCATGGTCTGCGTTTCTTTGTATTCTTGCTCTTTCAACTATGTGTTCTACAAGAGTTTAGTGTTACTGACAATTTGTTCTCTCCTAAAATATAAAACTATGTTTAATCTTAAAGTTGAACCTCGTATTCTATGTTCATCATCAGATCTTGATAATTTGTTAATTTGCTTTGAGAGAACAAGTTCTCTATATCCATATAAACACAATCATGATGTGTCTAATGTTGTCATTTCAAATTAGAAATATTTGAAACGTAAAATCTGTACAAAAGTTAATTTTACCAATCAATCAACAACTCATATATTTCTTGAAAAATATAATACGAATAAAGTATCATCTATATTTACCATTAATGATAAAACTGTTTCATGTACATTTTTCAAAAAAAAAATTATATGTCTTGGTCTCATAAAGATATTGTTTGTAATTCTTTTATTGATTTAAAATCATTTTATCCAAATAATACATTATCTTCAAATAAAAATAGTTCTTAAACTAAAGACAGTAGGATCTTATCCATTGAATAATTGGGAGCAGAGTCTAGATTTAAGAAGTTGACAAGTGAACCCTGTATTAATTATGATATTGCATGTTTTAGTTTGAAGGATTCTACTTTGAAAGATTTAAAAATAAAAAAATTAAATTGAAAGTGTTATTGTTCCTGATGATTTCTATTGCAAAAATAAATAAGTGATCTTTTAAACTTATATGGTTAAAACAATTTTCCTAGCTTAAAAAT
The DNA here is from genome assembly GCF_022113875.1 of Hydra vulgaris. NCBI lineage: Eukaryota > Metazoa > Cnidaria > Hydrozoa > Anthoathecata > Hydridae > Hydra > Hydra vulgaris. The sequence continues at coordinate 28,374,350 of NC_061156.1, read as the reverse complement.
TCACATTATGAAAATGGAGCATCTTGTTTGAATTGCGTTTAGTTTGGATATAAATGCTTTTCAAAAGCTTCTAGATGTAAATATTTGTACTCTCAGCCACTTATATACTGGCCAGACACTGCAAGCACATTTAATAGACATTATTATGGGAAAAAAGAAATTATTCATGAACATCATCTTAACAGCTGCGCAATAAATGCATCTTATGTTTCGAGTTTATCACAGAATAAATTAATAAGTTGTTGTGGAAAGTACATCCAGAAGAATATTTTGGTTTCCAAAATAAAAGAAAATCAATTCTTTTCAATTATTGCTGATGAAGCATCTGACTGCTCCAATCAGTAACAACTGTCTTAAGTAAATAGATTTATAGACAATTGCTATGATGTTAGAGAAGAATTTATGAGTTTTTTACATTGTGAATTAGGTTTAACAAGGAAAGCTCTATGCTAAACTATTTTATCTTCTGTTAAAGAGATTTTAGTTTGATATTTTCAATTGTAGAGGTCAGGGTTATGATGGTGTTTCATCTGCATCAGGTCATGGTAAAGGTATCGCTAGAAGGATAAAAGATCTCAACCATAAAGCAGTATACATTTACTGCTTCATTAATTGTCTTAATCTTAGTGCTAGAAGTTCATGCAAGATACAAGAAGGTAGAAATATGATGCAGCATGTAAAACAATTGTCATATTTTTTTTAATTTTTCTGTATCACAACAAATTTTATTAGAAGCAGCAATTACAGATCATTGACCTATTGCTACAAAGAAAAAATGATTGATATTTGTTGTGCAAGATGGGTTGCACGCATAACTGGATTGAATAATTTTGAAAATTTGTTTGTACCTATTGTTTTAGGACTTAAAAGAATGAGGTTGAACCTACAGTTAAAGTGTGCAAAAGAAACTTCCTCACAAGCATACTTAGTGATTACTCCGACAGATCTTGACTACACAATTCCTTTTACACAAATGTTATAGGGAGCAACATTTGATATTCGTGAATTTAGGGTCTATTTGAGCTTTTAAAAATTTTATCTTAACACGAAGAAATTTAATAGACGATTGTCACATAAGGTGGTATGCTTCTATTCTTTGTCTTGCTTCTGAAGTTGATATTGTAGAAACTAAACCAAGATTATCAAGTCGTAAAACAAATAGAAATAACATTGATTTTTGTTCAACTTCAGATTATTTCAAATAATTATTCAACTTATTGATCACCTCCTAAGTGAAGTAAATTGCAGATTTAGTGATGATGTTTTAATAACTTAAGATGGCTTGGTTATTATTCTAGACCAAATAATTTCTTTTGTTTCTAAAAAGATTGACTAGAAAATTAAGTTCCAAACCTTTGTTAATTTTTATGTAACTGATTTATCATGTGCAATTTCTTTAAGTGCAGAACTTGATTTATAGGAAAAATAATGGCTTCTGGGAAATATTTGCTTACCAGATAACACTTCAAGTGTCTTTTGTTACGGTCGAGAAGACCGTAACAAAAGAAACAATTTAAAAATTGACAGCATTTTCAAAAATAGTGAAGAAAAGGGTTAGAAAATTTATAAAAAAAAGGTAAAAGAACTATTTAATAATAACCTTGGTATTGAAAAAAATATTGTTAATAAACGGGCTCATCGAGTGGAAACAGCTTAGAAAAACGAGAGCAAAAAATTGTCTTAAAACTACGTGATTACGAGGACAAAAAAACATTCATGAAAAGAAAAATAAAATTAAAAGGAACCAATTTTTTTCTAAACGAAGATTTTAGTTTTACAACGCAAATAATTTGAAAAAAATTTTTTGATAATAAGAAGATACAACGCCAAAATGGCTATTACACATAAGTTGTTTACAACAAACTTATTATTCATAAATTTCGAATAAGCACCCGCAACGCAGGTGTTAGTTCAACAAGCGTAAACGAGTAAGCATTTTGACTAGTTTTTATTTTTTTTTATATCAAGAAAACAGAAATATTTTTCTAGAAACTCAAATAAACTTAATTAAAGCACCGTATATTGATCGTTCTGATTTTAAAGTATTAAAAGTTGATTGCTTATTTTCTGTATTGCATATAAATATTAGAAGCAGCAAAATTTTGATAAACTTAAAGAATTTTTAAACATTTAAACTACATGTTCGATGTCATATCTCTTTCAGAGACATGGCATGATACAGAAAGTTCTCTTAAATCAATTTCTAATTGTATTTTACCATTTTACCATTTTACTAACTTATTAGTCAACCACGAGAAGATGGGAAAAAAGGAGGTGGATTAGGAATTTATGTCTTTGAAAAGTAGGTTTTTAAAATAAAAGACATATTATGCTTTTCAAATAATAATTATGAAAGTCTTTATATTGAAATTATTAACAAAAATTACTTAAACATTTTCATTGGATCTGTTTATCGTCCACAGAGTGGAAAAATAAAAAACTTTTATCAAAATACGATTTTGAAAATAAATAAAGAAAATAAAACAGTATATATTACTGGTGACGAAAATCTTAATGCTTTACCAAACACTAAATTTCCAAAAATAAATTTTTTTTTTGGTATGCTTTTTAAGTTTAATGTCTTGTCAACTATTAATAAACCAACGCGTGTAACAAAAACTTCGGCAACAGCATGAGACAATATCTTAATTAACAGTTATTTAAAAACGACATTCGAAACCGGTATATTTATGGCAGATATTAGCAATCATTTCCCGATATTCATAAAAATAAAAAACCTTAAATCTAAGTCTGACTGTCAATCTAAAACCATACATTTGAAAAAACGAAATATAAAAATGAGTAATACTGATAAGTTACAAGTAGGCTAAAACAAGTAACATGGAACAACGTAAATGTCAAGATACTAATGAAGCTTACAATACTTTTTTAAGTACATTTTTAGAGTATTTAACGAAACCTGTCCGCAAGAGATTATAAAAATTAATTCAAAAGCTCGGCTAATCCGTGGATGGATAAATCATAATTAAAGTGCTCAAAAAAAAAAGCAAATACTTTACAATATATTTCTGAAGAATAAAAACAAAGATGATGATTAAGTTATAAATATTTTTATCAAGATCTTTTTGAAAGTGCCAAAAAAAAAAATTACAGTAATCAAATTAACAAATATAAATTTTACAGCAAAAAAAACATGGTCCATCCTTAATGAAATAATGGAAAGAGAAAAACTAAATTCACCTTCACTCCCTTAAGGTTATTGAAAACAACGATATATTTTTGTCAAAAACTCATCTTGGATGAATTCAATAAATATTTTATAAGTATTGGTGCGAACTTTGTCAACAAAATCTTAAACCCACGAATAACGTTATAATGCATGATTACAAATTAGGCTTTGACAAATTTGAGGCAGCTTTTGCCTCTTTAAAAAAAAAAAAAGCACCAGGATTTGATGAGATACCTAGTGATATAGTTATTGCAAACCAATACAGCCTTAACATACCTCTGATACATACACTAAAGCTCTCGTTAAATTCTGGGATTTTTACGGATGTACTTAAATTAGCAAAAGTAACTCCTTTATACAAAAATAATGATCATTCTGGCATTACAAACTACAGACCCATATCAATACTTTCTGTATTTTTGAAACTCTTCGAACGTGTAGTTTTTAATAGAATCTATGATTCCTTTATTAAAAACAATTTTTTTTTACCCAAATCAGTTGGGCTTTCAAAAAAATCTTTCAACTGAGCATGTAATTATTGAAATAGTAAAACAAACAACTAATGGTTTTCCAAATAATAAGTTTACTTTAGGAGTATTTCTTGATTTATCAAAAGCATTTGATACAGTGGATCATTGCATTCTCTTAGATAAAATAAGACATTACAGAGTAGTTATGGAACAGTTATGGAATAGTTAATAAAACCTATTATTGGATTAAAAGCTATCTTACCAACAGAAGACATTCTGTACATAATGTCCATTCTGGAGTATTAAAAGTTTTATGTAGAGTCCCACAGGGATCAATTCTTGGTCCACTCCTTTTTCTTTTATATATAAATGACTTCTATAATGCATCCTTAAAACTGAATTCAGTCATGTTTGCAGATGGCACGAATCTATTTCTTACCAACAATGATATCAAAACATTATATGCTAACATGAATATAGAACTAGTTAAAGTAAAAAAATGGTTTTAGGCTAAAAAACTCTCGCCTAATGTGAGAAAGCAAATTATATACTATTCCATAAAAAAATTCAAGAGAAAATCTTCATCTCAAGTTGCCTTACCTGTTTCTAAATGATAAACTAATTAAAAATTAGTCCAAAATAAAATTCTTAGGAATCATTGTTGATCTTGGCTTCCTCATATAATATACATCCAGTCAAAAATCACAAAAATCATAGGTTTGATGTATTGAATTCGCTATTACGTCAATACACAAAGTCTAAAATGAATCTACTTTAGGCTAATACATAGCTTCATCAGCTATGCAAAAAATGGATATTAGGAAAAAGCTTTGGGAAGAAGTCAAACGGCTACGCAAAGAAGGTAAATACGCTATTATCAAATATGATAAAATATTTGTTAGAGAATTTCGTAAATAGGAGAGTGTTTGCAAAAAAAAAAAAAAACCGCAATCTTTGTAATTAATTTATGTAAACCGACAAAATGGCAATCGAAATAATAGAGTTTGAAACCCATTACTCCGATTATTTTAAAACCGCAAACAATATTTTACGTAACGATTTTTATCACGCAGATAAAAAAATATTTAACGAAAAATGTTGTAATACAGAATATTTTGAAATTGATACTTTTAAATCCCAATTCAAACAAGGTAATGAAGATTTTACAGTTATTCACATTAACATAAGAAGTATTAACTCAAATATCGACAAATTAAAAAGTTTTCTTTTAGAATGTAATTATTCATTCAGCATGATTTGTATTACAGAAACGTGGTGTACTGACGAATTTTCTCAAGCAAATTCAAACCTTCAAATTACTAACTACCACATGATTTCTTTTGAACGAAAAACACCCGAAAGAGGAGGAGGAATTTTAGTTTATATTCGTAATGATCTTGAAAAAAAAATTAGAAACGACCTCTCGTTCTCCGATGCCGACAATGAGCCCTTCACCATAGAAATAATCAATAAAAATAAAAAAACATTCTAGTAACTACTTGTTACAGGCCACCTTATGGCAATATTATCAAATTTTCTAACTATCTCAACCAAATCTTTATAAAACTCAACAATGAAAAAATATATATATTTTGCATAGGAGACATGAACATAGATTGTTTAAAATACAATGAAAACAATAACATTAAAATTTTCTTTGATAATTTGTTTCAGTCAGTATATTCTCGTTAATTAATAAACCCAAAGGAGTCACTTCAACCTCAATTACAGCCATAGATAATAAACTGACCAACTCATTTTTAGACATATCTTTAAAAACAGGAATATTTAAAATTGATATATCAGACCACTTTCCAATATTTTTTTCACTTACTCAAAACTCTTCCTCAATAAATAATTCAAAAATTAAAACATATAAAAGAAAAATTAACAAATCTACGATTCACAAATTTAAAGAAACTTTATCAAAAACAAACTGGTCAAATGTTTATCAACAATGCAACCGAGGACAAATACTGCTTATAATTTATTTATTGATATTTTTCTTGAGCACTACAATAAACACTTTTCAATTACTGAAAAAGAAATAAAAGTTAAATATTTGAAACGTTCACATCATAAAAACAAACTGACTCACGCTAAACCCCTATTAATAGAAATGAAAGCACTAAACATTTACCAAATTAATATCTACGCTAACATTTTGTTCATGCTTAAATACAAACTAGGATTAGTTCCAAACCGATTCACAGGAAACTTCTTTCAATCTAATATCAACAAATTTAACACAAGAGCAACTGGTAACTTTATTGTACCCCTGAAAAAAAAAAAAAGTTCTCAATTTTCTATTTCTTATTGTGGCCCATATTTATTCAACAAATTAATTCCGAATTATACCTCGATTTCTCTCCCAGACAATATAACTTCTTTAAAGTCGAAACTCAAAAATCATGTTCTTAATATGGATAATTACCTAGAAATGTTCTAGTTCTGATGGTAAATCAAAATTTACGCTCAAATTAAAATAATCTGCAATCAAATACATATGGAAAATGTAAATTTTTGTTTAACAAATAAAGCTAGTATTATTATTATAAACCTCAACACTAACACAAAATATAGTTCATTTAAAAAGAAAAGAAAAAAAAGTTTGCAATAATAACATGTAAAACATTTCTTTTATGAGAATCACATTGTTTATATGTGTGCTTTACGCAATACCTCAAGGTTCTCGATGATAAGACTAATCTCAGTCTTTTACGAGTTCCCTACAACAACAAAACCCTTCTTATTATATCATAGCATACCTAATTATTGCTTCCTATACCTAACGGTATTTTGTAAAATGTATTTTTTGTTTTTTTTTGTTAAGGAAGTACAGTTTCTTTATAATATTGCAGTGAAAAAAATTTGTAATTAATATGTAGTTGTTTGCAAAAACATGCTTGCAGAATCATTTATCAGGATAGACGTGAACTCGCTAAATCCTTAATGAGTGATACGAAAATGATGAATGAGTTTGAAATAAATGTCTATCAGCATTTAATTTTCATGTATCGTTTGCAATTACAATATCTCTCCTATATGCTTTATTAACATGATTGAAATAAATAAAAATTTCATGCTTTACTACATAACATCTTACATCTCCTGAAAAATGACGTTTATATAAGCGATATTTTGATATAGGCTAATGCAAATTATATTGGCCATGTCAAAAGGAAAAAACGTTGGGTGTTATACAAGAACATAACAGTTTGGAAAGTATACACGCTGTTATGCCTTATAATTCTACTACCATTACTGGACCAATAAGTGACTTAATGGTTAAGCTAGATGAAAAATAATTAAATGCGCTTTACATAAAAATAAACTTTTGTTAAAATTTCTTTTTATAAAATTTGATTGTGACATAACTTGGCCGAGAAACTTCAGTGGTGTACTTGAAAAAAGATGTTCTGAAAATATTCAAGATAGAAATCAAGTTTTGTTTAAACCTATTGTAAACCCAATTTTAGATGGGTATATTAAAGAAGAAATATTAATAGATCTTAGTTGCGAAGAATAACTTTTATTTGAACATCGCAAAGAGAATAGGCATTGATAACATTCCTGATAAATGGGGCGCCTATAAAATTGAATCATGCAAGGTAGTTAACTCTAGCTCTTTGTCTTCTTGTTTGTGTACTAATACTCTGTTTGTCAGACACTCAACCAACCTTTTTTTAAAAAAAACTTGTATATTTTATTGTTCAGGTTTACGCTCCGGTTCAGTTTAAAACAAAAAAAAAATTCAAAATTCACTAATCCTAGCGTCTTTTTTCTTCTAATATTACTATAATAATTAACCTCCCTTTTCATGATGTCAAATTTATTGTTAAAAAACATTAAAAAGACAATACATTACCTAAAACCAGAAAATTTTCTTTCCGGTATACTAAATGATAACACAAGATGCGAAACTTTGGTTTTCGAATCCTACTGGCTCTAGTACAACGGTATTTTTTTATAGTTAACTAAAGTTTTGAAACAAAATTATACATTAAATGTTGTAATTGATTTTGGTTTATATTTATAAAGTAAACAACAAAAGTTTGAAAGTAAACCTGAAAAAAAATCCAGATGTAATTTTAATGCTAATTATTGATATAAGTTGATTGGCATCAGCATTGCAAATTTACGGAGCTTTCTACAACACAACAATTTTCAGTTAAGCAAATCCATTATATATGATTGAAAATAATGAAATTCCCGACTTTCCATCTCACTCCCAGAGTATTTAGCAAGCAGTAAAACTTGTGTCGGAAGCATGCCAATATGTTTATAGATTTGAGAATCGATACAGCTGAATTTTAACTACCTAGCAGAAAGATGCGTAAGCCATATATTTTAAAAGATCATTATTTCCATTCTTATGATGATATTTTTTATTGAAAACGTTCTTCTAAAAATTTATATCCTTGTTTATATTGTTTTGATTTGTGAAAATAATTTTTATTTTTTTTTTCTTATGTAAATATAAGAAAAAAAGTTTCACTATTTAAAACTTCAAATAGTTAACAAGTTTTTTTATAAATTTAGCCAAATTTTTTATAAGATATTATAAATTTAAATCATTTTGCAATGCGAATAATATTTAAATATATTTAAATATGAATCTATTTAAAACGTCAGGTTTTGCGTATAATGTATTTTAAGGTGTTTTCTTTGTTTAATCTTACAAATCTTTAAAAATAAATAAATTTACTAAAATATTTATTTAATAAAGGGAAACTGGATGTAGAGTGCAAATACTGTGCTTTACCTATAATGAACTTGCAAGATGTTTTTTTCCTTTTATACATTGAGTTTAAAAAAAAGACCTCTTGACCATTAGCTGAATTAAAATTGTTGCTGTTAGTTATTTGTAATCATCTCCTCCAGCTGAAGCAAGTAAGTTCATCTAAAATAAAAAAAACAATGTAATATAATTGGTTATTTAAAATTTATTTATTCCTTTTTCGTGTTTTAGACAGGTTTCTATAATGTGATATTTTTACTAAAATATAACATTATAGAAGAGTAAAAGCAATTGGTTATAAATAGATGCAAATCCAGAAGTCAATCCTTCTTGAAAATCATGACTGACTTTTTTATAAAACCTTTATAATGTAACACTAAGAAGAATATCATTTAGAATTTCATACCGGTTTGTGAGCTTCATAAAAGTAACTTAAAAGTTGTTTAAAATCTCCAAGATATACCGTATTCGCCACAGCAAAAAGCTGTGGTGAATACACCCTAAAGATGCCATAGTTGTCTGAGGTTAGTAGTCATTGCTACACATAATACATTGCTAACTGGGCATAAAAGATAAAGTTCACAATAAAATGTAAAAGGCATTAATATAAAAGATTCTTATGTTTAACATAATTATAATCAATCATGTATCATATTGTATCATTTGTTTGTATGTTTTATATGAATGTATCATATACTTTAAAAATTAGAAACTTTATTATTTCATAGAACTCTTTCCAAAAACTATTAACTAATATCAATATACTGATACATACTTTCAATTTATCTAATGTATTTGTTCTATAGTTTTTTTTCGACGGTTAGAAGATATTTTTACCTCTTTAACCGGCAAATAAATTCAATAAATTGAAAGAGACCATCTTTTAGAGATCTTTTTGAGATAGTCAAGTAAAGCTCTGATTTAAACAACTAACCCTAAAATACTAAAGATTTTTACAATCTTTAAGAAACTGATAGTCAATCTAATCAGTGTCACTTTTTTTTTGTAACCTGCAATCTTTTAAGCTGGAGGTATAGATACAGTGGCGGAGCTTCTGGACGCAGGACCCTGCGTTGCGGGGGGGGGGAGGGGCCTACCAGCTATAGGGTACCTCATATAAAAAAAGTTATACTCTCAATAATATTTATATGTGAAGCTTTATTTTTTTTTAAAAAAACATTCTTTTGCGGGGGGGGGGCCAAATTTTGAAGTTCCGCCACTGTATAGATAATTCTTCTACATCACTATCAACAACCATTTCTAAGCTCGATGTAAACTCTAATGTTTTTATCCGTTCTAAAGCAGTTTCATAACTGCAAAAAAATATAAAAAGAAAAGAAACCAGACTAAACAATAAACAGATACTATATTTGAGTCAAATACAGCTACTTAGATCATTAGCATCTTGCACATGTGTAACTTAAAATTAAACAATATTATAAATAAAGGAATTATAAGAATAACAAAAAAATCTTATATTCATCTGCTTCCAGTTACTTTTAAAAGCGTGGCTTCGCATATGGCAGCTTAAAAACAAGATTCTTGCAAGTGATTTTGATTGCAAACTTTATTTTCAGTTTATTATTATTTTTTAACTGAAAAAATTAGTCTAAAATTCATTAAGTTTCATTCCCTTAAGTAAAATGTTGTAGCACTTTATTTTAAGTAGAGTTTGAAAATTGCTTGTTAAGTGAATTTTGAATTTGCGTGAATTTGGAAAGGTTTCTATAATAACATTTTTTTATTTAAATACAACATTAAGGAAAAGCTAAAAATATGTTACAACTTTATTATTAACAGTGTTTTCATTATCCATTTTAGGTTGCCTTTACTACGGCTAATAAGTCAGGGTAAATGCACCCTGAAGACAAACAACTTGAGGCATTATTTACCCGAAGATTACAAGATTCAAATGTACATGAGATTAAGATGTCATGTTCAATTGAATGAGTTAGCCAGGCATAGAATGAATTTTTTATATGAAATGAAATGTTTTTAATATACAACACTAAATCAATAAACATAAAAATTGTTTGGTAATTTATTAATTTGAAATTTAATTTCATAACAATTTTTTTTTACAACAATAAAATTATACTCTTTAATAAAAAAATAGTTTGTTTATTGGCATATAGCAGTAACAAACATTGACTTGTATAACTTTACTATTTAAGATTTAAAAAATTATAAACAGCATTTGTTATTTAAGTATAAGTTTCTTTAATTATATGATATGTCAACAAAGTTGACATTGGAGACTTTTAAATAGTCTTAGAGAAGAGAATTTTAATGTATAGGTGAATAGCAACAATAAGTGTTTTGATAAAACGCCTTGTTATTATTATTATTGTTAATATTATTATCTAAGGTTATAATTTTACAAAAACAAATTGTTTGTTAAA
>NC_061156.1:28315442-28357547 GCF_022113875.1 Hydra vulgaris | reverse complement strand
AATTCTATAAGATCATCGTAACAAAAATCATGTTTGTATTGATTGTGGTCTTATATTTTAATAATCACGGGAGATTTAATTAAGTATTATAATTTTGCAATAGCACTGTTTGGTCGTATACATTGGATTAACTTTGGGTTTAGTTTGTAAAAACAATTAATCTTTTGCGATGTATTTACATACATTGGATCAATGTTGATTCATAGATATTGAATCAACGTCGAGATATATTTATTGGATCAACGTTGTGTTTAGATCGTAAAAACAATCAAATTTTTCAAAGTTTTTACATACATTCGAAAAATGTTGGTTTATGTTCATTAAATCAATGTCAAGATTTATATATTGGATCAACGTTGGGTTTAGATTGTAAAAACAGTCAAATTTATTCGATGTTTTTACATACATTGGAAAAACGTTGATTTAATTACATTAAATCAACGTCAAAATATTTACAATTGATCAACATTGGGTTCTACAAGGGAGTGCTGCTCTTTTGACTAAGGGTTTGGCATAAAGTATCAATCTTTTTTCTTATATTTCTTCAATTAAAACCCCTAATGTTTAAAAACTCTTCATTAAAGAAAGCGCAACAAGCGATTCAATAATGTAAAAAATAAAATCCGCTATTACGACCTAAATTTATAATCACGGCTGGAACCTGAATAACCTGAAATTCGATTTTAATTTGATTCAAAAAATAAAAAGATTTAACATTTACATTATAGGTATGTTGATGTTTGCTTTTTCAGCCCTTATGAGTGCATTTTTACAAAAAAGATTTTTCAAAATTTTTTTTCTTTGTTTTTTATACAAAATTAACAATATTTTTAAAACAAATTATATAATGATATAAACAATCAAATTATCCGTGTCATTTAGACAACAATAATTTGTTTTTTTATATTAGGTTTAAACATTTTATAAACTTTTTTTTTAAAGTTTTTACTCAGATGCTGATTCTAAAACAGAAAAAAACTAATTATTTAATTGAATAATGGAATTCAGAATAGCAAAGAGATATTTATAGATAATGCTTTTTTTTCCTCTCGTTCAGACATTAGCGTCTTTAATTGGCGAGTAGTTTTGCCTATATAAACAGAGCTACATTATTCACATGTAAATTTTTAGAGCATGGTTGATTTAAATTATGAAAAAGTAGGATTTTAAGAAAAAAAAAAGATTTTACACTTAAGTAAGGCAATTCTAATTTAACAGTAAGCGAACAGAAATATCTTTTAAGCTAATAAATTCATTATTTTTTGAGTTAAATTAGATATATTCTAAAACTCGTCATTAAAAGTAATGCAGAGATTTCTTGATTATCGAATATGGTTATATTATTATTGTTAGTTTTATTTAAATAAGTGTTACATGTTTTCGAATTTGATCATGATGTTTTTTAATAAGAATTATCCCAGTAAGCACAAGACGCATTTTAGACACTTATAGACGTCTAAAACTAGTCTAGGTATAGACGCACTTTTAAAGACGTTTTAAAGACATCATTTAGACGTCTTTTATAAAGGCGTTTTTAAAATGACGTTTAAAAGGCGTCTATTTAAGCGTTAAAAAAACGTCTAGAAAATATCTTTTTTTAAGACATCTTTTAGACGTCTTTAATAAATGCGACTTAACATGACGTTTAAAATGCGTTTTTTTAAAGTTTAAAAATACGTTTAAAAGACGCGTAATAAATAGTCTAAAATACGCATTAAAAGACGTCTAGATCAAAGCTAAAAGACGTCTTTTCTGAGACCTGTTTATAAATATGTCTACTTTTTGACGGCTTTGTCATTACGCGTTAAGTAGATGTCGTAAATTCAAAGTAAAAACATAGTTTTTATTATTTTCAATAATTTGTTCAAGTTTTAAGTGTAAATTACTTTAAATTAAATTACTTTTTTACACAATTGCTGAAATTGTTGTCACAGGAATCACTAAAGTAATTGCTATAATAATAATATATCTTTTTTTTATTAATAATTATTTTGCTTTTTTAATAGATAGTTGACTGATCATGATAATAAGTGAAAATGGCAAGAATAATATATAAGTTAAATATCAGTACTTTTAAATTTTATACACCCACAAGCCATATAATAAGTCAAGTATGCGGTCAAAAATTAGCTTACATTACATATGTTAAATGTTATTATAACTAAAGGTAAGTTATAAATGTTTTATATACTGTTTTGATATATATTTGTTATTGTTATTTATTATTTTCATCTTTGATGCATCATCCGTTGGTGGTGATTACAGCAATATTATTTTGATTGCTGGTTCCTATGTATATTTTGAATATGCGAAATTATTACAATATATGATGTTATAAATACAATGAATATATACCACATACTACGCGAAAATGTTACGTCATGTACTTAAATTTATCTTGAAAAAAACGTCTAACATACGTCTAAAACGCGTTTTTATAAAGACGTCTTCATTTAGACGTCTTTTAGCCTTATGATCTAGACGTCTACAAATGCGCCTTTTAGACCTGCTTAAAGACATCTTTAAAACGTCTTTTAAACGTCTTTGTGTTTACTGGGTATATCGTTAGCAATTAAGTTTTTGTTTTTTTAAAAATAACATTTTTTCTCACAAAATAAACTACAAATAAAGTTATAATTTGAATAAGGAAAATGTGGTAAATTATGTTTTATATACACTTTATACTTTAAATTTTGTTTTTCTGAAAAAATTTATAGTAAAAACTTAAAAACAAAAATTTTTTTTTTTGATTAAACTTTGATAAATTGAAATAACTGAGCTTTTTTTTAAGGTATTGTATTACTGGGTTTCGTTTTAAGTTAGTAGATATATATGCTGTATTTATAAAAACATATATAACCTAAACAAAAAGCAAAACAAAAACAACAAAGCTGGATTATTTGATTTCCATTTCTAAACAAATTAATTAACAGGACTTTTTATGAAAAAATAAAAAAAATAGTTAATAGTTGGTTGCTTTAATCAAATCAAATTGCTAACAATGTTTTATTTGTATTTCATATATTATAACACATCTTATAACCAATAAAAATAAAACAGAACAAATAAATCCAATAAGTTATATCTAAATGTTATTTTGTGACTCGAATTCTAAAGAGATATCAAAATATAAATTAAATACAAGAGTTTTTAACTTTGTGTTTTTTAACTTCTAAGTTCAAAATAACATTTTTAATACAATAAAAATACAAAATTACAAGTTCCATCTACGGTTTCATAATTTCTCTTTTCAGTCCTAAATCTTATAACCTGGTGGTATCAAAAAATTTCTTTCGTTTATATAATCTTTCAAAATACATGTATCTGTATATATCAAATTACAACTGTATATATCAAATTACAACTGTATATATCAAATTACAACTGTATATGTCAAATTACAACTGTATATATCAAATTACAACTACATAAATCAAATTACAATTATATATATCAAATTACAACTGTATATATCAAAAACAACTGTATATATCAAATTACAACTGTATATATCAAATTACAACGGCATATATCAAATAACAAGTGTTCAACTGTTCTATAAGTTTAAAAATAAGTTGCTTAAGGGTAATAAAAATATGGCATTTAAATTGTTTTAGATTTTTAGAATTAGTTTTTGAAGTTAAATTAAACAATCTCAGAGTGAACAAGCTTTGCTTTACACATGTTTTTTAGTGTATGCATTAAATTTTTGTCTTTTAGACTTAGGCGAATGCACACAACTTTGTAACTGGACAAAGGATGTTATCATTAATAACAATGAAAACTACATTTGTACATGTGATTTGGGCTGGAATTTGAGTACAAACAATTACAGTTGTGTCGGTTAGTTTTTATAAAAAAAATTTTCAATTTATTTTAGTAATAAATTTTAAAATTTAAAATTTTTTTTAACATAATTGTGCTAAAATAATTTTAAGATATTAATGAATGCATAAGTTTAAATAACCCTTGCAATTGGACAAACAGTGTTTGTAAAAATACTGCAGGAAGCTTCAGTTGTTCATGTGTATCTGGCTGGGGTTTGAATGAGAATAATGATAACTGTATTGGTAAGTTTTTTATTGTGTTGTTTTGATAATCAATTTTTGTTTGCGTAATTTTTTTATGGTAAGCCAAACAATATTTGATTTAAGACGAAAATGAATGCAATAATGTAAATATATAAATATATTTAATTTATGATGTTCAACTTTATCATAGTAAGTTAAACTATTGTTATCTTAAGACATAAATGAATGTGAAAGTTCAAATAAGACTTGCGATATAACAGATTGTGTTTGTGAAAATACTGCAGGAAGCTACATTTGTTCATGTTCATCTAACATGTTTTTAGATAAAAGTACAGGTAGCTTTTTTGGTAAGTTTATTGCATTATTTTGATAACCAAATGAAATTTCTTTAATAAAGTGTATATGCGTTTTACTATTATATAACAATATTATTATCATAAAAGTTAAAAAATTTGAAATTCCATGTTTAAAAACTGAGATCAAGCACAGTTTGTAATTTTGAAAAAATTACTTAAAGATATTCTTATAAAAAAATGCTGATACTGATTTATATCTATACTAAAAGAATAGATATTTAAAACTATTTATGTAACTGTTTAGAGACAACGTTCTTCAAGTTTTATTCATCACAAAGTTTATTATTTGTACACAAAAATTAATAAATTAATCAAAAGTATTAAAAAAATTGGATTTTTTTCTGGACAAAACAAGTGCAACTCCACAAAATGTTGACCAAGGTGTATTTCTCTATCAATATTTCGTTGCGAAACTTTTGTTGTTAATCACAACCTAGCATCTTGGAATCATAGAATCGATTAGGTAATTAATGAAACTTTTTAAAATTGCTGCTCAGGACTTTTGGATTTGTTCCAACAATTGATCCTTATTACGAACACTTTCACCATTAATTCTGCTGTTGACGATCTTCCACAAGTTCTCGATAGGGTTGGGTCCGGAAATTAAGGCGGCCAATCCAACACCGATAAGTGTTTGTTTTGAAACCATTGCTTGGCTACTTTTGCAGTGTTTTTCGGATAGTTGTCTTGTTGAAAAACCCATTTTATTGGCATATTCCATTCAGCATGAAGTAACATAACATCTTTCAAGATCTTTTCATACATGAAACGGTCCATTATTCCATCAATTTGATGTATTGGACCTAGACCGTTAGCAGAAAAACAACCCAAGACTATTACATTGCCTCCACTATGCTTCATGGTCTTATGGCAGTAATTTAAATTTTTCGGCGTTTTCCGGTCGGTCGACGTGTACGGCAAATGCCATCGCTTCCAATGACTTTGAACATCGATTCATCACTGAACAGGACAGTTCGCCATTTCTACACATTTCAGTCAATATGAGATGTAGCAATTAGGAGTCTTTTCTTTTGGTTCTTTAGTAAAATCAGTGGTTTCTTTGCAGGGACTCGTGAAAACAATCCGGCTTCAACAGCACGTCGTCTAATTGATTGGTCAGATACAGGCAGCTCTAAGTGCTTTTGTATTTCGACTGATGATATCCAGGGATCTTTTTTAACGGATTTGACAATCATAGAATCCTCTCTAAAAGTGGTGAAACGCGGTCTTCCACCTTTATTATCTGCTGTTAACTTCCCCGTAGAACAATATTTGGAACATAGTCTTGATACAGTCCATTTTTTCACGTGATATTTATCACAAATACTTTTTTGCGACATTCCACTTACGTAATCGTGACATTTTACTTATGTAATTTGTGGATTTATTTCATAATTTGTGGAAATATTACATAACTTGTGGATTTCTTTTATAATTTGTGGATTTATTTTATAATTTGTGGATTTATTTTATAATTTGTGGAATTATTACATAATTTGTGGAATTATTACATAATTTGTGGAATTATTACATAATTTGTGGAATTATTACATAATTTGTGGAATTATTACATAGTTTGTGGAATTATTACATAATAAGTAGAACTATTGTGATATTCCATTTACGAAATTTCATACTTCTGGAAACTTCTGGATATTTATGTTATTTATTAAAAACTTCCGTGACGTTAACACGGACCAGACTTAAAAAATGAAACAAACCAAAAAAGTTGCACTTCTTTTGTTGGCTGCAAAAATGACACTTATCAACGAAATTCTGTCTATGTGCTGTCACCTATTAGCTGATTGCTCATGTCATGGCATGCTAAGATTCCAGTCTCCTTAAATGTTTGCTGTGGTAATATAGTTTGTTTCATTTTTAAGACATAAAAATTAAAGACCATCGTAACAATATATCTATCGTCAAAAAAAAAAGCAACGACTATATAGTAAATTTCTCAAAAAAAAAACTTTTAACAATGAAACCAATTACAAATATTATAAACGTATTTTTGAGATGCTTATTAAAAAGTCCAAGAAGTTGTACTATACCGAGTAATTAATTAAACATAAATATGATCGGCACAATATTTGGAACATTATTAAGGAAGTAATTGGTACGAAACAAACTGACAGAAATATTCTTCCTACAAATTTAACAATTGATAATAAAGTTATTACAAATAAATCTTTAATTGCCGAAACACTTATTCTAGCGTCAAAAATAGAAACCACTGAAGTAAACTTTGAAACATATCTTACTCCTAATAAGAACTCTAAAAGTATTTATGAAATTACTGAAAATGAACTTAGATGCAGTAAATCTTTTACAACAAAACAAAAAGGTAGGAGTTGATAATATTAGTAGTAATGTAATAAAAAAATCAATAAAACACTTGACAATCCCTATCTTACATATTTTTAATCTCTCTTTAAAACAAGGTGTCTATCCTGAGAAACTTAAAATTGCAAGGGTTATACCTATGTTTAAATCAGGAGATAAAAATAAAGAAAAAATAAAACAAAAAATTTTCTAGTTCTGAAAACTACAGACCAATTTCAATTCTCCCTTGCTTCTCAAAAATCTTAGAGCGAATTATGTATAATCGGATTTTGAATTTTTTAAATACAAATAGTATTTTATATAATAAACAATTTGGCCAGGTAATTCAACTGACCGTGTCATTATTAATATTGTTCATGATATATTTAAAGCATTTGACAAGAAAAAGTTTACTCTTGGAGTTTTTATAGATCTTAGCAAAGCTTTTGATACAGTAGACAATAATATTCTTATAAAAAAACTCAAAAGTTATAGTATTAAAAGCACATATTTAGATTGGTTCATAAGTTATCTAAACAATAGAAAACAATACATATCATACGAAGAAGGAAAATCTTCCTAAATGGCAATAAACTGCGGTGTTCCCCAAGGTTTAATTCTGGGTCCTTTTTTATTTCTTATTTATGTAAACGATTTTCATAAGTTTTCAAACATTTTAAACTCTGTTTTATTTGCAGATGACACGAATTTAGTTTATTCTAATGGAAATATTAAACTTTTATTTAAAATAGTAAACAAAGAACTTTTAAATCTAGCGGAATGGTTCAAGGCGAACAAATTGTCCTTAAATTTAAATAAAACTAAGTATACTTTTTTTATTGAGTTCACGATAAAGAAAACATTTCACTAAAACTTCCTAATCTTTATATTGGCAACTCTAAAATAATTAGAGAGTCTTCAATAAAATTTTTAGGAGTCATACTTGATGAAAACTTAACATGGAGAGAACACATAAGTACAATAGAAAATAAAGTTTCTAAAAATATTGGTATACTATTCAAAGCCAAGCAGTTTTTAAACCAAAACTGCCTAAAAACTATACATTTCTTCCTCATACATTGTTATATAAACTATGCAAACATTACCTCGTGCAGCTCTAATATAAGTAAAATTAAAAAACTTCTTAGTAAACAAAAACTCGCTGTCAGAACTATTTCAAATGCAGGTCGATTCACACATACTAAAGAACTATTTAATAATCTTCACATACTCAATGTTTTTTAGTTAAACCTTTATCAAATTCTTATTTTTATGTACAAACTTCATAATAAAATATCACCTATAATATTTAGTACACTTTTCAATAAAATTAATCACATGTACCCTACAAGATTTTCTAAGTACAATTATGAGCAACCTAAAATGCATTATTTGGCTACCAAATTTTCTATTGCTATAAGAGGTCCTAAAATATGGAACGCTTTATTAAGTGACGAGCTGAAAAATTGTTCTTCTCTTTACCTATTCAAAAAAAAAATGTAACTCTATTCAAAAAAAAAATCTTATTAACGATGTTAATGAATTAAATTCTTTTTAAAAATTTTTTATTTTTATTTTTTCTTTATTTTTAACAATTATCTTATTAACTCTATAAACTATCCTATTAGCTTATCTATGGTTTTGATTTTTTTTTTTTTAATTTCTTTTTACTATTTTCTTTTGATTATAGATTAGTAACTAGTCTTAACATACTTGTAAATAATTGTATATAATTTTTTAAATGGCACAAAGTAATTATATATTTAACTTTTAATGGTTGTACACGCTTGCTTATGAAAGCACGTCGGGGTGTAGTGATAAGGCAAGTATTGTCTTCTTTCAACCCCGGTCATGTAGATCTTATTTATACTACACGGCATTGTATTCTTTTTTTTTACTGACGAAATAAATTAAAATATGTATATATATATATATATATATATATATATATATATATATATATATATATATATATATATATATATATATATATATATATATATATATATATATATATATATATAATATATATATATATATATATATATATATATATATATATATATATATATATATATATATATATATATATATATATATATATATATATATATATATATATATATATATATATATATATATATATATATATATAGATATATATATATATATATAGATATATATATATATATATATAGATATATTGTTATGATGGTCTCAAACGAAACCGCTCAAGCGGAACACATTGTCGGAAACGTTGTTGGTAAACTAACCTGCTTAGTAACCGTAGACGCGTTTAGCATCTGTTTGTGATATAAAAACAGGAAGAAGACCGGACAAAGAGAGAGGAGAGCGAAGAGAGAAAGAGAGAGGAGATATATGGGTATTTAACGTAAAGAGAAAAGATACAGAGATATATGAACATTTAGTTATGGTTATGTAACTTTTTTATATAAACTTTCTGAATAATATTACTATGTAACGTTAGCGAGTAATCGTCATTTACTTACCGCGTTTCATTTTGGAGGCACTGCCCGGATGCAAGTAGATTTCGTCTCTGCTTGGGCCGATTGATTTAATTACGAAAGAAGAGATTTATATATTTATTTTTAACATTTTTTATTTTAACCTACGCCTAATTACTCACGAAACCGTAACTATTATTGCTGACTACTTATGAGCCACCTACACTCTGGAAAAAAATGCCCATTAACTAAACCAACTTATTGTTCAAATACAGCCAATAATTATCCGACCTCTAGCATCGACTCCTACAACACTTTTGCTGGCTCATTAGGACTGTCTGATACGAATCTACTTAAACAAAATAATAGCCCTTCTCCAAAGAAAAGTACGAATATGTCCCTGAAACAAGTTCTAGAACACTTGGCAACAAAACCTATACAAGAGTTGGAACCTAAACCTTTTAAAGGTACGGAGACAGAAATATCAGCGATTGGCTAACCAATCGCTGATATTTTCTGTCGCATAGCGCTCCACAACCAATGGACAGACACAGTCAAAATAATTGCAATTCCATTATATTTAGAAGGTAGTGCTTTAGTGTAATACGAAACCCTTCCTGCTCATATAAGAATAATTTTCACCAGCTTCAAGAAAATTTAAGACTATATTACGACAATGCAACTATTGCATGGAATCAAACGATGGAATTATTTAGTTAAACGCAAGATGCTGACCTTACCTCTTATGTTAACACCCTAGATAAATTTAGTCAGCAGCTCGGTGTAGATGGCGAAACGAAACTAAATTTATTTATCTAAGGTTTGAAACTCATTCTACGTGGAGGCAATAAAACTTAAGCAACCTGTCTATTAATAGGCAGCAGTAGCGTTTGCTTAGTTTCAAGACACTATTGTATCAGATTCAACCATGTCTTGATTGGAAGCGAAGCTAGATGCATTTCTTAATGCTCCAAAACAAACAGTTGTGGCTTCTATCTATCGCGAGCACCCAAACATAAATTAGCGTATTGGAGAACTTCAATCTGAAATAAACTCATTAAGGCGGAACAATAACCGTTTTACTCAGCACGAGAGATTTTGTCCAAAGGGACGCAACCTACGTACTAGTGATGGGTAAGTTATTTGTAACCGATGCCTAAAAGTAGGACACACCGAAAGGTTGTGCTTCGACCAAACCATCCCATTGTCATGGGAAAATCACTATCAACATACATCGCCCGAAACCTAACTGCTTGAATATAGACATACAAAACTCCACTTCATTTTGCAATAATTCTTTCCCAAATAGAAATAGTCCGCAATCGGATAGCCGAATTCCCCGGCGACACACCAACACACTCAAATCGGATCCGGAAGAGGACCCTTATTCCGAAATCTGGGGAAAAATATACAAATTTAAAGTTCTTATTCTTATGGATACAGGTCACAAAATGCAGCTTAATGGACATAACCATCTTCGAAAATATTAGGCATCAAGTCAACAAACCACTTTCCTACTATGGTACTCTGACAACTGCTTATTGAGCGCCACTTCGCGTCCTTGGAAAAACCATATAGACCCAATTAATATTAGAAATTATATTTTTGATAATGAAATGCTTATTGCTAAAAACTCAACCCATCCAGTAATTTTATGCCACGGCTTCATGAGCCAATTTAACGTCAGACTAGACTGTGGGAATCATCGAGTTACATTCGAAGGTATATTCAATATAAATATGATCAGCAAACCTATCGATTTGCCACCGGAATAATTGTGGATGATACGCCGACCCGCCGTAAAACGCAAACAAACAAGTTAGATGACAAGTGGTTGACTGCTTATAAACCGTTGTTAGAAGATAATCCGCTTATCAACCAACCCACGAATGACCAGTTTGAGAATAAAACACTACGAGAAAATCTGACGCCGAATTCCGATACGCCGATGAAGCTTATAAGTTTCAGCTGCTGCCCAACGACCGCTGCCTTTACCCTACAGTCAGCGTAGACTGTCCAGATAGAATTAACGAAACCCAACCTAACTTGAATTCCGTAGACCTTGTTATGACCCCGATATGGGTAACAAAATAAATAAAAGTTGTTCCCAAATGTGAAATTATCCTCACCATAGCACACACTTTAGGAACTAAAGATGACTGTCTATTTATACCAGAGACAAATCTGTTCGAGGACCAAAATGTCCATGTTTTCCCCACCATAACCCATAGCGGATCTAACCAAGTCAAGCTGCGTATCGTTAACCATTCAACCAATTATGTAACTATTAGTAAAAATCAAGTAATTGGGGTTATTATTCCATTGCCCACTAAAATGTCTGAGGAATACAACGCTGGGTTGCCGGACAGATCGATAGGTTTGTTGGAAGCAAAGACTAACGCCGCCGCGTTAGATCCTAAAGAATGTCTTTAGCTGTTGACCTTACTAAAGAATAAACAAGATGTTTTTGGTCAAGGTTTGCATGAATTAAGGCAAACTGATGTAATACAACACTGTATTGATACTGGCAAGGCTCAGCCAATTAGAAAAAGACTTTACCGTCTTGCGGAAGCTCAAAGAAAATCACTGGACAA
The DNA here is from genome assembly GCF_022113875.1 of Hydra vulgaris. Classification (NCBI taxonomy): domain Eukaryota; kingdom Metazoa; phylum Cnidaria; class Hydrozoa; order Anthoathecata; family Hydridae; genus Hydra; species Hydra vulgaris. The sequence continues at coordinate 28,345,779 of NC_061156.1, read as the reverse complement.
GCACATTGAGGAGATGCTAGCAAATGATGTCATTGAATCTAATATCAGTCCCTGGTCTAGTCCGGTAGTCATGGTACCAAAAAAAGACGAAACTTTTATGGTATGTATTGATTATCAAAAGCTAAATAACGTTACAAAGAAAGTTAACTATTCACTCCCACGAATAGGTGAAAGTCTCGACTTGATTTCGTGGGGCGAAATATTTTTCTTTATTAGATCTTTTAAGCAGATATTATCAGGTGCAGATCGACACGGGTCTAAAGAGAAAACTGCGTTTATATCATACAAAGGATTATATCAGTTTAAAGGTCTTGCTTTTGGTTTGTATAATGCTCCTTCAACATTTCAACGAATGATAAATTACATTCTTCGTGACCATCTATACAAACATTGCATGCTTTATTTAGGTTATTTATGATATCTTGATATACTCAAAAACATATAAAGATCACCTCGAACATATATAGATGATAAATGAAGCCGTAAGACAAGCCGGGTTATTATTAAGTATACTGAAATGCACTTTTTGCACAACTGAAGTAAAATTTTTTGGGATATTATATTAATGCATGTGGTTTTAAACCGGACCCAGGAAAGGTTAAAGCATCAAAGAAATTCCGGTACCTAAAAGTATAAAAGATGTTAGAGTATTTATTGGTTTTTTTAGTTACTATAGAAAATTTATTAAAGGATTTTTGATCATTGCTTTACCGTTATATAATTCATTAAAAAAGAATGCCGGTTTTGAATGGCAGACCGAACAATAAAATAGTTTTGAACAACTTAAACAATCCTTGTTACAACACCCATTTTAGCTTATCCATACTTTGAAAAACCTTTCATCATATATTCTGATGCTAGTGTTGAAGCGTTAGGATATGTTTTATCGCAATACCAAGGAGACCGTGAACGAGTCATTCTCTACGGTGAACGAAGTTTCACAAGTACGGAAAGTAAATATTCCACAACTGAAGGCGAAGCGTTAGCTGATGTTGTCGCAGTGCAAAAACGTAGACCATATTTCTATGACAAAAGTTTTTAAAATTGTAACAGATCACAGTTCACTGAAATGAATAATGTCTATTAAAGTTCCAACTGATCGACTTGGAAGATGGAGTTTGATATTGTAAGGTTACAACTTCGAAATAGAGTACCGACCAGGTATAATAAACAGTAATGCTGACGGATTTCCAGACGGAGTTACGACACAGTTGCAATTTTATTGTGAAGAAAATACCAAGAAAATAAAAAAAAAACAAGTAACATTTAGAACCAATGAAAAATGTACAAATAAAATACAACACAACTTGCCGAAACACGAAATTAACGATGCAGATATATTTAAAATTAAAGAATTGTAGGAAAAAGGCAAAGAAAAGGCAAAATGCAATACCTACTTATATGGAAGGACTTTCATTCAACTTAAAATACGTGGGAACCAGAGAAAAACATGTTTGATAAACAAGTTGTACAAAAAAATTTAGAGAAGAAAAAAAGAAGCTTGCATGTTTCCGTGTAGTTCCGAGTAGACAACAAGATAAAAAGCTGACCAGAAATAGACTTTTACCAAATGGCTATATAAAAAAGTTATGGAATATAATGATTTCTATTATTCTCTTATGCTTACTCGTCTTATCTCAATTCACCACAGGATTATTTATAAGTATAGTATATGATTGTACAAAGGTGAAACCTATTGGAATTTTTTAATTACCTGAAATGACGTCATGTAATTACAGTATGCATACGTTAAATGACTCAGTGAAAACTTTTATGACAGATGTTTATGCCTACAGACCAATAATCTTATATTATGCCGACAAGATCAGTCGAAGTCAATGCTCCCTAAAGAAAAAAAACATTTCACACATGTTTGCAAACGCTCAGCTTGTACGGCTGTCCTCAGAGACTAGAAGATTACCTTTTAACGGTAATGACAAGATTCAATGAACAAGATTCCTGGATGGGAATTGAGACGCCCCAACCATCACAAGTTTCTTGTAGTTTATTCAAGGATTTTGTTTTTCCTAATGCTGTTTTTCAGTTTTGAGTTTTGTGTTGCTGTTTGCATTAATGCTGTTTAGCAAAGATTTTTTACGATAGTTTGCGCTGTGTTGCTGTTTGTAACAATGCTGTTTAGCAAGATTTTTACAATGATTGCGATGATTTTTTTTCTGCTGTGTTTGTTTTTTAGCAAGATTTTACGATAATTACGATGAACTTTTTTAGTGCTGTTTGGAACAATCAGTTTTATGTTTCCGGTGGGGCTGTTTAGCAAATGACTTTTATGATAACTCCGATGACTTTTTTTTAACGGTTTTTCAAATATTAATTTTGCTATTTATTCAAGATATTGCTGTTTTGCAGATTCTATGTATTATTTCTACTATTTATTCAAGATTCAGTTGTTTACGGAGATTTTACAGGTTCTAATAATATTGATGATGCTTTTAAATCCAAGGACGTTTTCCGTTTTTGTAGGTAATGTTACAAGATCTCAAACAAAAACACTCAAGCGGAACACGAAAGCCTAACAAAGTGTGTAGCGTTTGGCGGAAACGTTGTTAAGCTTACCTGTTTAGTAACTGTAGATGCGTCTAGCGTATTTGTGATATAAAAACGAGAAGAAGACATTTATATATATATATATATATATATATATATATATATATATATATATATATATATATATATATATATATATATATATGTATATATATATATATATATATATATATATATATATATATATATATATATATATATATATATATATATATATATATATATATATATATATATATAAAGATATATATATATATATATATATATATATATATATATATATATATATATATATATATATTTATATATATATATATATTTATATATATATATATATATATATATATATATATATATATATATATATATATATATATATATATATATATATATAAAGATATATATATATATTTATACATGTATATGAAATAAGAAAGTGCTGCTACCATGACTCAGGATTTGGCAAAGGAAAACAATTGTTTTTAATTTTATTATTTGAATTTAATGTTTAAAAACTCTTTTTATTAGTCTCTAATGTTTTAAAACTCTCCACTAATATGAGCGCAACAAGCAGAAAAATAAAATTGTTTTAGAGCACTACGCTGTAGCTTTACTTAAATTTGCATTTTTTATTTGTAAGAATTTTGTGGGGATATACCAAAATTCCTGTACAACCCTTACTTTATTAGTCTTTGAAGTTTATCTCTTTTTATTTTTCAATTAACAAATATAATTTTGTAGTTAAAAACTTATAAATAAAGCTGATGCCTGAAAAAATGTTACAAAGTAAAAAAAAAGTTTATTATGCCACTTTTCCCCAAACCATCAAATTTATGCTCTGTTGCATTATTTATAAAAAACCAAAATAAAATCTGGGATAATTTGTCTTCCTAAGTATTGAAATGTAATATGATATCCTTGCAGACAACTCTTGCAAATATTTGTTGAATGTTTTCCATACAACTTATATGTCTCGAATGGTGAGGGTTTTAAACTAGAGTCAAGGTTCTTGTGCATGCTGCACATAAACCTACTCAAAAGTAGAAATATGTTGATTGTGAATTAAAAGTAGGTAAATAAGAGAATGTTCTAAGTTCGAGATAAGAGAGCAATAATAAGAGTATATTGTGTTAGAAGTCACGTTAATTTAAAAATCCTAAATTGAATAAGCATTATAATATTTGCTCTAACTGTATTTGAATTTGATTTTGTTTATGTGTTCATTATTGTTGATATTTGGTGAATTTTATAACCTTATTTAAATATATTTTTGTTACATTTTTTTATATCTATTTCACTACATTTTGAATGTTTATTTGATTACTACATTTTATGATACTTGAGTTTTGACCGGACTGGCACACCAGGATTTTGCTTTATTAACAACAATGTTGAACTAAAAAAATCCTGTTTTGCTTTTTTTTTACGCTAGTTTGAATAATTATAACAAGATAACGAAGAGCTAGCTATCATAAGCAGGTTTGTCTATTACAGAAACCAATGGTCTCATAGTGTTATTCTTCTGGCTTATGGACCTTTATGATGTCAAAAACTTGTGGAGGAATTCAATCAGACAAATAGAGTTAGAAAAAAAGTCTTTTTATTTACCTCTATCTTTTCCTCAACTTGCACAATAAATCTTGCGATTTAGTTGTAAGATTCTGATTACTATTATTGAACGTTTAACTTCTTTACCTAATTTTTGAAAAACATTAAATGCATTTAATACAACTCATTGAGTACATTACCATTAAAAAACATTAAATGCATTAACAACTCATTGAGTACATTACCATTTATAAATATAGAAAAAGTTAACTTATTGCGGACATGATTAACCGAAAATCATTTTGTTTTATCTGAATTAAAGTTCTTCATCTACTGTGAGCCTCACATTTTATGTGAGGTAAACCGAGGAAAAAATTGAGGCTTGAATAGGAGTTTTATAGAGGTAATAAAAGAAAATATGTCAGCGTGAATCCAAGAAGTTTTGTAAGAGGCACATTTTTCAGCAAGATGACAAAAAATGTCCTCTTAAGGGTCATCACGAAGAAAATTAGGAAAAGAGTAGCAGCCTGCTTTAAGGCAATCGTGAGAGGTACAATGATAGGGGGATTCTGATAATGAAAAGTAATGAAATAGTTTCAGAGAGATCAAACCGTGCTCAGAAGCAATTAAGGGTGAATGTGGAATGAAAACTCATCACTGACTAGGATCAAAAACGTTACATTAGTCAAGTAGAGAAAGTAAATGATTCAGGTTGTGTGGAAAAGGAGTTGGAAAATTAACAATTTCAGTTAGAGATTGAATAATACACAAGCTGTGAGCTTTAACGCCTGCAGTCACTGACACTAGAACCAACTCATTCAGTGTGGTAAGCATTAAAGTCACTAATAACAACGATATTGGCTCATTGAAAAAGAGAGAGGGCTTGGTCAAATTGATCAAAAATAACATCAAAGAAAGTGCAGTCTTGAGATGACGGTGAGAGGTTACTTAAAGCATATATAGAACTCAGTGCACTATTTAATTGTCCAAGCAATTGCGTCATCACTGTTAACAAACACTGAGATGTAAAAAAAGGCTCCAAATATAGCCTCGCAATGCACACCAAAGGCACAAAAAAAAAAACTATCTATGTGCAACATAGCACTGTTAGTTCTTTGATATCTACAGCTGTTGATGAAATCAGCCTCTATGAGAGTTACGACAGAATTTAGGTAACCTGAGTACCAGCCGGCCTCAGAACTATTTTACTGAGTTTTAGAGCTATACATTCAATAGGAGATAACAGAATAAGTTACCTAGTCATAAAAACTGAGACACAAGCGAAACTCGTGCATTGAGTCAAGAAAGTCCAACATACAGCATACTAAACTGGAAACAATGCATTATAAATACATCTGCGTCTGCCTAAGAGATGAAAAAGTGGTGCAAAGCTGGTCAACAAATAGAATCTATTTACCCCTTTAGTTTTTGCCTTGAATGTCCTCATCAAGGCAATAGCTGGATGAGTTTAACATTTGCCAAAGATGAGTATTTTTATCGAATAACAATCTCTAACCTTTACTCAAACAATAGCCCAATGGCAGGGAGCGTTTTATGTCGGAGTTGTTTTCTCCTAGCCTTTGCCTAAAAAAGCGTTTCCTGCAAGACGCAGGGCATGAAGCAGGTTTTACTGGGTTATAATAAATTTTGTAATATAAATTGTATTATAGAAAATTTTATAATATAAAATAATGTAATACGAATTGCAATATAAATGTAATACAATTTGTATTACTATAAATTTTATAATATAAAAAATTAGGTTGTAATATTGTATTGGTGTATAATAAAACTTTATTTAATTTTAACAAAGTTTATGTTAAAAAGTCTAAATACATTTAAAGTTTCCTATGATATTGTTACATAAAGTAAATTTAATTTAAAAAATCATGTCAGCCTGATGAGAATATATTTGAAAAGTTCAAGTTGTTTTCTATAACACTTTTTAAAGAACTAAGTGTAAATGCGGTCATGAATTGATAAATAATAATAAAAAATTTCGCATTAAAAAAAGGTTAAGAGTTTATTAAATAATAATTTTATAAGTGTTTCAATAAAACACAAAAACTAACATAAGATATAAATAATTTATCGAACAAAAACACTGTTTTGTTTTATTATATTATTTTTAACTGTTACATTATTTCTCACAAAAGAATTCTTGTTTTTACTTTATTTTTTTCTTAAAATATCAACTGCAACAAAACATTACTAAAAGTGCAATGGTGTGTCTTTTTAAGTTATTTAACAAAGATGAATAATTATACTTTAAGTATTCTGTGTAAGAATTCTAAAGATTTAAACTTTTTAAGTTAAGAGAATGATATTTATAAAAAAACTATAACTTCCAAGTCTTCAGAATTCAATTGAATTAGTAGCTATAAAAATTCAATTCAGAATTCAATTGAATTAGTAGTTATAAAAAGAAAGTCTTAATTTTAAAAGTTAAAAGTTTAAAATAAGAAAAAAATTATTTTGTAATTACTTTTTTGTTTTGACATTTAATATTTTATGTAGAAGATGCAACCATGTGGAGTGAATGTAGTGAAACATGTGGGTTTGGTTATAAATATAGTTATTCAAAAACTTTATTAGTTCCTCAACAAATCGAATCGCAGCTAGTGAAGTCATGTATAAATCAAAAATGTCCAGGTTTGAATTTTATTTGGTTACAAATATTTTTCATATATAAAGTCAAATTTTGTAATTTTTTTAGCTATTTTATTAATAGTCATACATATCATAAACTAAACAACTTTTTAATTGAAAAACACAGTTATGTACTTGTAATGTAATGTAATGTAAATATTAATAAGAAAAAACCCTGTCATATGGAAAAAGGGTATATTCCGTTGATTACCTTGAAAGTAGAAACAATGTCATTAAACTAATTTTAGGTCACGCTATTCAAAAGTACAATTAAGTGCATAACATCAAATAACATCAAAGTTATCAGATTTTTGCGAGCGCGTCCAACTTATGAATAAACCAAAAAACAGAAAAATAATTAGAAGATTAAAATAAAAACAAAAAAAGCAGAAACTTTCAAATCACACAACTAGACCAGAGTACAAATGCATAAAATTAAAGTACTTTGAAGTTGCAGTGGAAAATTATAAATCATATTTATGTTAGTTTAACGCAATGTCCTGAAAAGATTTGCGTAAATCTTCTCTAGCTAGGTTTGTATTAATGTGAGGTCTCGCAACAAGGCAACCACGAAAATAAAATACTATCAAGTTAAATAATAACAACTACAAATAAAAGGTTTTTTATAAATTTAAATGATCAGTTTGTGCAAGTGTGCTTCAATGAATTTCTTTTAATTTTTGGTATCAATAAAGGCAGTCGAAACAGTAAAGTGGAACCTGTCAGCTGAAGGTTGATCTGCAAATTTTAAACAATATTTAAACAATAAGTAGGACCTAGCTTAAATGAGTTGTATTAAACTAGTTTTAACATAATGTTTAGGAATAAACTATTTACAGTGATTGGTTAATAAAAGTATTATAGAAATTGTAGGTATAAACGGTTAACAATGTTAACAATGTTAATGTTAACAAAAAAAAAAAACTTAACTTGATTTATGAGCTATACCACAAAACTGTTTCGTTTTTTTATTTTAAATTCAACTTTAATACCTTTTTTCTGCACAGGGGAACCACCAAAGTATTAAAGAGGAAACACAACATTTTTCTTATGTATTTTGATGCTTTGGTTTTGTAATTTTGTTGTTCTATTTTTGTTTTCTTGGTTTTGTGCTTGCTATTTACTCTATCCAGCTTTACCCCAACTAAAATCTATCTATGATAGATTTTAATTTGGGTAAAGTAGGATTGGTATTTAATACATAAGTAAATTTTTTAGAGAAGCAAGTTAAAGCCATTATTAGTTGCTCTAAAATACGCTTATCAATGCTCAGGCCACACAATCCCTTTTTTAGCCCTGACAAAAAATTTTGTAACATCTCATTTCACTGGCCAAACAATTGATTTATTCCAAAATATCTTTTATCATCTTACTAACAAACTTAGTCTAATATGTCAAAAGTAGAAATTAAAATTATTTTTAATGGAAAAGAGTTAAAGTCCAAAACAATGGAAATTTAAGAAAAGTTTGTTTTATATGTATATATGTATATACATATAAAACAAATTTTATATGTATATACATATATACATATAAAATTTCACTGTCATTAATTTTGTTTAAAGTGTTCAACATACAATCTGATTATACATTAAACAAAAATATGTATTTTAAAGACAGCTCGAGCGGACTTTTCCTAATTTCTCGTTGTTTTGGACTTTAACTTTTTTCCATTATGAATAATTTTAATTTTCACTTGAGACATATTAGGCTAAGTTTTTTATTAAGATGATAAAGATTATTTTTGTTTAAATTAATCGTTTGATTAGTGAAAAAAAGGATTGTGTGGCCCGAACATTGGCAAGCGTATTTTACTGCTAATAATGGCTTAACTAAGTTAAATTCCTAAGTGTTACTATATTCATAATATTATTGGTTTACCTCACATCCATTTTCTGTTTTTATTTTTATATTTTATTAGTTAGAATTAAAATTTTCAATCGTACGTTTGTTATTATAGTCTCAAATTTTCTGCAATCGGACCGTAGAGAAAGTCTTATTTAAAAATGTTTCCCCGTTCATTACATTATTTTTCTATTATGGTATATTTCTTTTAATTTTTTATTTAATAAGTACCCATTATATCTAAAACTGTCTGATTAGTTTATTTCTAAAATATTATTTTGTAAAGCGCTTTGTTCTTTGAGATTTCGATTTGATTGTGTTCTTACTTATATGTTGATGTATTATGCTTTTCTTTTTGTATCGATTTTTTTATCGTCTCAAAAATACGTTTAAATCAGACTGTAGAAAAAACTCTACTTTTTGAAATTTCGATTTTGTTATGGTCTTAAAGTTATTTTGGTTCGGACCGTTAAGGAAACATTACATCTAAACTGTATTTAAGCCGCTTATAAAATCATTTTTAAATCATGCCTTATTTCATTGTAATATTATTTGAAAAGTTTTTTATTAACCACCCTTTAGGTCAAAATTTATCTAGTCTAATTACAGTTTTAATTTTAACATATTCCAGTATTTATTTTATCTTATTTCAGTGTTTTTAAAATATTATTTTTTGGCTGGTGTGCATATTAATATAATTACTAAGTATTTTTTGAGAAATATTATCCTATATTCCTTGCTCAGCTTGGTTTTAATTTTCATATGCACGGTTTTTGTCTTTTATTAACATTCAAAAGGTTTTTTATATCCAATTCTACATGTTATAAATCTTTACAATTTTGCAGGCAATATTTTTTTCTCTTATTATATTTTACTTGATTTTCAGTGATGCTTTTAAGTTTCGCGGGATTTTCAATTTCTTACATTTTAAATTGGTTAACGAAATTCGAATGAAATATCTATGACATCATTAGAGTTTTTTTGAGGACTTAAAAAGGTTTTTTATAGAGTATATTGCCATTTTATTGTTTTTGGTTTATTTATGCTAGAAGTACTATTCTTACCGCAGTATGGATAAGGCGTAAGTCACGGGGTATAGCATTAGTGGCGATGACGGATAAATTAGTTATAAATGCTGATTCTCATCAAAACGTCAGTAATATTTATTACTTAATACCAACCTAAATTATGTTTACATATTAGCATTAATGTTTTTATTCCATTCTGAGGCCTTCCATTGTTGTTAGCATACTTTTTAGTTTATAATCAATTTTTTATTTTATAAGTTTTTTGTCTGATAATGTATTTGTTGTATATCTTTGTTCATATTGGTGTTTATAAAACAATTATTTTTTAATTTTTTTATTATTATTATTAATACTGTTATTATTATTATTATTATTGTTAAGTGCTGTTTTAGATGCATTGTTTGTCTTATTTATTTTACATATCGTTGCATGAGAATTATAGGGTTCTATGTGATGTTTTTATTAGTTTTGAGAAAATCGACTTTTGTATCCTCTTCCCATGGAAACGTTAAAAGTATTTCAGAAAAAGTTTTGTCCAAAATGGTTGTATTCTTTCTTCAATGCTATAACTAAGTTAAAATGGAGTTAGACGAAATATTTTGTAATCTAAGCAAAACTTTCGATTTCAGTTAGAACGTTTCCTACAATAGTAACGTATTTTAGTTAGAATTAAAAGGTTCTACAAGAAATATTATTTCTGTTTTCTACAATAGTAACGTATTTTTGTTAGAATTAAAAAGTTCTAAAAGAGACAACATTAAAAAACTAAAGCATTGAATATTTGATTAAATATAAGAAAAAATAAGAAGAATAGCTGAAAAAATAAAGTTTAAGTCTCTAAATATTTCAACAAATTTTTATAACATTTTCATAATATTCCTTATTTTGTAAAGGCATAAATTTGAGCATGTCTTTCAGATCAATTTTTTTTTTCTGTAATGGCACTTTGATTAAACTTGAAAAGAATACTTGGTTTAGGCAAAGTAAACATAATATTCTTTTTAACTTCTGTATCTTTTTTTCTAGTATATTTCTAAGGTGGCTTTACATTGGTTGTATGAAACATTTTATTTGAATAAGAAACTTTATACCTTACAAGAGATGCGCATTTAATTTGGAGTGATGTTATTTTTGAAAATGGCACTTTTTTAAATAAAAATTTGTTCGCAACATTTTTTAAATCTTTAAAATCCTCTGGCTGCATTTGAATAATTGTGAATGGTTTTTTCCTGTTTACTGTAAGTAAAAGTCTCATTAAAGAAATTGGTAAGTAAAATTCAAAAAACTGCAGTGTTTTTTCAATTTGACTGTGCATGTTATCAACATCCTGAATTGCAAAATGTCCTGGTACACTCTACTTTATTGTAATATCTTGAACTAGTCGGTTTTGAGTTAGAAAATAAATCATGGCAGTTGTCATAATTGAGTTGCGGTTTTGACGAACACAACTATCACTCCAAGTAATGTAATGTTTTTATATATATATATATATATATATATATATATATATATATATATATATATATATATATATATATATATATATATATATCATAAAATATATATATATATATATATATATATATATATATATATATATATATATATTATGATAATATATATATATATATATATATATATATATCATATATATATATATTTTATCATAAAAAATTTTTATTTTATATAGTGGATGGAAAATGGAGTACATGGGTCATCTTTGAATCTTGTTTAAATCAATGTGGAACCTGTTTTACTAAACGAAAAAGGACTTGTACTAACCCAGAACCTGCCAACGGCGGATACAATTGTTTTGGGATTAATCTTGATGTTCATTTTATGGAAAACGACATGTTATGTCCTGGTAAAAGGTTTTTTCCTTTAAAGTTAAATAATCATTATTTGTTTATGTTAGAATGCTCCTTTATTTTTTTGTAAAAACTTTTTAAATTTATTAGAAGTACATTTTTTTTCTATAAATAATTAGTTCATGGGGGTTGGACGCAATGGTCATTGTGGTCTTCATGCAGTCAACCATGTCAAGGTGGTATAAAAACAAGGCATCGTAATTGCCTAAATCCAATACCAAAAATATTTGGCCTACCATGCAGTGGAAACAATACTGAGCATAGTACTTGTTATTCTTATGAATGCAAAAGTATTTCTAAATTATTTTTAAAATTTTTCATTAGATAAGTAAATAATAAAAGATAAAGAAACAAAGAAAGACTGACCTTGATCAAATGTTATTATTAAATTTTTTAATATAGTTGAAGGTGTTGTACCTTAAAACAGTGTTACTTTAAAGCAAAATGCTTTTTGCTTATTTTACTGTTTATACACAATTTTTTTCACACATAGATATCATAACATAGGTTATGGTTTCTATGTATGGTCAGACCAGTCTAACTTTTTTCAGTTTTTTATCTGGCCGATGAAGATTGAGTTGTGCTTATTTTTTGCGTTAAGTAGAATCTGAAAAAAGAAAGATGATCTTGCCATCAATAAGTAAAGTTTTTAGAACTCATCTTTTGTTTTTGTTTTTTCTAACTTTGATTTATTAAACTGTCATAAAAACAGTTATATTTTTATAAATATTAGAATATTCTCCTAACAATTGTATGGCTAATTAGTTTGTGCTGCAAATCTAAAACACGGTTTTGCAGTGTGTTATATTTTGAAACCGTATACTTATTTTTGAGATTAATAATAATAAGAGATTAATAATAATTATTTATTTTTGAGATTAGTTAAATCACATTTAAAGTTATTATTTTTATACATTTATTAATGATAAAGGTTATGCTTTAAAAAATGTGTTGTACGTATGTACATCATATCCTAAGTTTTATCACTTTTTTTTTCAAATACTTAAAAAAATTCAACTATTTATGAAAATGGTACAATTCGATTTTTGAAAGTAATATAACATTACATTGAAATACTTAGCTACTAGTTCTATTTCAGAACATTGTGTAAATTTACGCATTTGAACCTTTTAAAGTTGTTCAAATCATTTTAAAAAATATTTTTAATGCTATATTTAATTTTATAAGAGTGTTTAACGATAAATACCCATTACAAATATACATCAGTTTTTATAAAAATAAGAGTTCCAATTATTGATGATTCTTAACATCATAATTTGTTTTTGTGTTTGTTGCCAAAAAACTACCGTTTGAGTTATTCTTTTTATGTTATTTTAATGTACGTATTAGATTTACTGTGAATATTGAGTTCTCAGTTTAGCATGTAAAATTATATTTTATAGCAGCCTGAGCAACATTTTTTTAGAAAAATGCTGCGCTGTAACATAAGCAATACTTAGAAAATGATAGACCATCTAGCTTTGTAGAAAGTACAGTAAGCTTAAAGGGTAGAGATTCCTCTTAAAGGTTTAATACTCCACTTATGAGAACACATATGATCAAAAAAGTTGCAAAAGTATTGAGCAACTCAACTATGATTTGACAATATAAAGCCTGTTCTACATTACAACTAAATGATGATTTAACTAAATGATGCAAATTTAGTAATTGTAAATTATAGAGAATTGTTGCAAAAGTATTTACAAAGATCGAGCATTAAAGCCTAAAATGAAAAAACAAATGTTAAAACAACCTTGAAGAAAAAGAAAAGTTCAAAATCATCAGGTTTATGAGTTAATATGGGTTACATGACTTATATAACCACATCATAGTTTAAGATTATGCAAATCTAAGAGGTCGTGCATAAAGTACGTATTCCAAAAATTCTGAAATTTGTCACCTCCTCCCCTCCCCCCGGTAGTCATGCATACTTTTAAGTCTCCCCCTCCTTAAAAAGGGGGGCGAAGGACTAAAAAGTACGCATGGCTACAGAGGGGAGGGGAGGAAGTGTCTTATACCCCCCTAAATTTTTTTTTGATATATCCCTGCCCCCCAATTTTTTTTTTCAATTAAAAAATTTATTTAAAAAAAATATAGGCTAAGAAGGTACCCTAGAGACTTTGAAAGTATCTAGGGTGTCTTCGCTTGGCCAATGTTGTGGGCAGGCGGAGACCCAAGTTCGATTTCCGTTAAAGTCTTATTTTACTTTTTTTGTTTTATGAGACGCATCAAATAAAAATAAATTATATTTAAGGCAGACATCTTTTTCAGGTAACCCTCTTTAGTTAGTCCGAAAAAAGCAAGTCTTAAGCGACAAGAGTAACATAGAAAACAATGCTTAAAACCCTGCTTTAAAATGAAAACAATGCATAAAACCCTGCTTAAAACAATGCTTAAAAATCTTTTTGCACATGCATGCACACATGCCACCCCTTTTATACTGGCCCTGAGTATACTAAGGGCTAGTATATAATTGATAATATGCGCAAACTCCGAACTTAAGTATGTTTATATCTATGCCAAATGAGGAGACCTTATAAAAAGTTGGGATGGCGGAGACCTGTAAACAAAAAGCCCTGAAACGCTTGCCCCCTCCTTTCTCAAATGTAAGGACACTTATGTAGTAAAGTTTATAAATTAACGATCTAAATTTAAATTCAAAATTATCAACAGAATTTAAATTTCGCTGAAAAATATTGTATATTACAAAAGTTAGCCGATGCAAAATGTAAAGTCGCTAAATTTATGCCCTCACATTTGGGCAGAGGAGGGGATGCAAGCTTTTGAGGGATTATTTGTTTCCACGCTACCTCCATAACAATTTTTTGCGTGTCCTCTTCATATGTCATAGGTATAAACATACATAAGTTTGGAGTTTGCACAATGTGTGGACGTGGTTTATCTGGAACATCAAAAAAACTATACCTTCTACTCTCTATACAATACATCTTTTTATGTTGGCAAGCTAGGATCTTTAGCCGTAATTTTAACTTTTGTATTGACTAGCTCGTTAATTGTGCAAAATTAGAAGATCGAAGTACGTACTTTTAAATTGAAGCCTCCCCCATTCGCTTTCATACGTTTTTTGAAGACCTCCCCCTCTTCCTATGAGCGTACGTACTTAATGAACAACCCCTAAGACTAAAAGTCTTGCTGGAGCAATTAGCTTCAGCAAAGCAAGTGTAAATGAAATAATTCAAAAAACTATAGGATGTCATAAAATTACAATTTTTTTAACCGAAAAAAATATTCAAAATTTTATTTAGATCATTAAAAAATAATATCAATTTAGAGTCACCAGACAAAACAGTACATATACCTTCTTAAGTTCTTTCTACTAAAAGTAGCATGAATAATCCCAGGAAAAAAAATGCCACAACTGTTGGCACTTATAGTTCACAGGATTAACAAATAAGTTTTGGGAACTAATATAGAAAGTTTTAATATATCTATTCAAGAACTAACTACAATAATTTTTTAATTAATAAAAGGACTCTTAAAATACTAAATACAGCCTTGAAGGCAAATGTTTTCTACAAAAAAAAAATGTTCATCATTTTAAATATTCATGATTTTGTTTATCAAATAGCGAGTTTCTCTCTATGCAGCTAAAGTCTTCAAAAATAATGACACTGTAAATAAAATTTGATGTTTTGTGAAAACTAGAACAAGAATTTTTTACTTAACAGATAAAAAACTGTTTAAAAAGGTTGCAAATATATACTAAGTAAATTCGATTGTTTTCATCGGTAACTTATGAGAGTCTAAAGCAAGTTATAAAGGGCCCTGTTGATTTTTATGCATATAACATGCCTTTAGATTAACGTTATAGTTAAAAGTCTTGTAATTTGGGTACTTTAGTTTTAAAAAAAGTAGGATTTATTTCTTTAAAATACCACTTCATTCACTTAATTCTTAAAAACTTTATTCACACTTTTTGGAAGTCCCAAGGTGCAACACCCAAAACCACAAACTGCAACCTAGTGTAATACTTTAGGACACATCGCAATGGCATAGAAAATAGTTAATTATTCCTTTATAAAACAACATATTTTAGGGTTTTGTATGCTGGGCTTCAATTTAGTATGTGAAAAAAAAAATTAAAAACCTTATAAATCTGACAATAAACCGTTTGAAATTGAGTCCTAAGAATTTATTTATTTTCATCTTAATTATTTTTCTCTTAATTAAGGTACAACACCTTTTCTTTTTAGTATGGAGTCGTGCGGAATATTAGTATTTGAATTTACTGATTACTCACGAGTTAATTACGCACTTATTTTTTTTATTTTATGTTAATACATTTATTAAATATGGTCCAATGATTTATAACTTTATTTTAGACCACATTTGTAAATTTATTGCTAATTATTAAAACTGGAGACAGCAAAGATATAATGGTCCTGTACAGTATTTTTTAAGCTGCCGCACTGGACCGGCTACGGTGGTCAACTTTACAAACTCTAAAAACGAAACATCAATGCTAATAAATCTAATTAATAAAATTGTTTTCCTTTAAGTTTATTTGTATAAAATTACAGATATTTTATGGACCAGCCGTGGCTATCCAGTGATTGCAAAACAACAGCTTGCTAGTGCATGACAAGAACTGGCAAAACAACAATTAGACGTTTATACACCGTCCCGTCGTAATAGATTGCGCATGGGATTGTTATGGATTTTTAATGTGCAATCCTATATAAAAGTCTTATATTTTTCTTGTAGACCCCGTCTTCTTAGTTATTAAAAGTTGTATTTTTTGCAGATTCGACTGTAATATTCACATTTTTATTATAAAGTTCACAAAGTTTGCAATTCTCATTGAATGTTTTTTATTAATTCTTTTCTCGTAAAACTTATTTTAAACAAATAATAAAAAAAAACCTTAAAAGGCCTCTCAAACATTCTATATACTTTTTATACACAGAAACTTTTTTATAAAGCTCAATAAATCTAGCCATTCGTAAAGGTAAAAAAAGGCAAAAAAAATCTTTCTTAACTTAAACACTAAAAGCTGAAATATTATCAATTTATATCATTTTGCATAAACTTACCAAATTTAGATGAACCATTTAACTTGAGATTTGGCATTTATGTGTCAACATTATGTTTATTGCCATAGCTATATTAATATTTGCTCTATTTATTTGGTATCAAACTAAACATCACAAACAAATTCTAAAAAAATAACATCAATGTTATTAAATATAATAATTAAAAATTATTTTCCCATAAAAATTTTTTTGCAAAAAAACGAAACAAAAATTATCATCAAACCTATGAAATAGAGTTTCACTGTCACACTAGCAGAGAGATAGGAATAAGATAAGCATTAAAACAAAAATCAGTTCAATGGCATTGTTTTAGGCAATTCTTTATAGCTTTTAATGAAAGCGCTTTTCAAGATAAAATATTAGAGAATTTTAAGTTCGAACTTTATTAAGGATGTTATATATACATAAACTTATTACTATGTATGAGCAACTCTAACATAAAGCAATTCGTGTTTTTATTCAAAAGATTTATCATGCAAAAGCTAACTGATAAACATTTTTCTCCATATTGGAATTTATAATATCACGAGGTAATGCAACAAATCTATAATAGGTTATTCATGACTTGAATGGAAAAAACTAGTATAATACATATATATTTATATAAAATTCTATTTTTAAAGTCAAAATTTAATAAAATAAATAAGTAATTTAAATTGTTAAATATTGAAGCCACTTATAACTACAAGTTATGAAGGCAAAAAACATAATTATATTTTTAACGCTCTATGATAAATATTTACAAAACTGTGAAAAGCTATTGTAGTCTCATTTCGAACTTTATAATTTTAATAAGCTGTTTCAATAAGATGTGTCCATAACATATTTTTTTAAATTTGTTTCAATAAGTTGGTTCTATAAAATGTTTCCATAAACTGTTTCCATAATTTGTTTCCATAAGTTATTTACAAAAGTTGTATACATAAGTTGTTTACAAAAAATGTTTCCATGAATTGTTTTTATACTCTTTTTCAATAAGTTGTGTCCATAAGTTACTTCAGAAAGTTGTTTCAATAAGTTGTTTCAATAAATTGTTTAAATAAGTTGTTTCTATACTTTGTTTTCAAATTAAATTGTTTTTAGAAGTTGTTTCTAAAAGTTGTTTCCATAAGATGTTTAAAAACGCTGTTTACATAAGTTCTATCCATAATTTGTTTTCATAAGCTCTTTTACTAAGATGTGTTGATAAGATATGTTTTAAAAATATGTGTTGTTTCCAAAGGTTATTTCTATAAATTTTTTTATAAATTGTTATCATAAGTTTCCATTAGTTGTTTTCATAAGTTGTTTTGATAAGATTATTTCATAAGATGTTTACGTATATTGTTCACCTAATGTTTTTACATATTTTGATTACATAAGTTATTACCGTAAGTTTTTCCAAAAGATGTTTAGCTAAGTTGTTTACATAAGTTGTTTGCATAAGTTGGATTCATAAGTTGTTTTTGTACGCAATTACCATAAAATAATTTTTCATTAGGTATTTACATAAAACGTTTCCCAAAGTTGTATACATAAGTTTTTTACATGAGTTGTGTACATAATTTGTTTTCATAAGTTGTTTATATAAGATGTTTCAATAACATTTTTCCATTAGTGATTATTATAAGTTGTTCTAGAAAATGGTTTAAGAAAGTTGTTTACGTATGTTGTTTACATAAGTTAATTATATATGTTATATACATAAGTTGTGAAAACAATTGTTTACATAAGGTATTTCAAAAAGTTGTTTATATAAGTGGTTTTTGTTTGCTGTTTCTCTAGGTTATTTCCATAAATTGTTTACATATTTTTTTTCATAAGAAGTTTATATAAGTTGTTTAAATAAGATGTTCACATAAAGATGTTTACATAAATGTGTTCATATGTTGTTACCATAAGTTGATTCTATAAGCTGTTTTGATAAATTGTTTTCTTAAGTTTTTTTTAAAAGTTGTTTTTATTAATTGTTTCCATAAGTTATTTTCATAAATAAATTCTATAATTTGTTCCCATATAATGTTTCCATTTCCTTTTTCCATAGAATGTTTCCATAAGTTGTTTTAATAAGCTGTTTTAATAAGTTGTGTTCATAAGATCTATATATAAGTGGTTTAAATAAGTTTAAGCCATAAGTTGTAACTATAAGTTGTTCTCATTTGTTGATTCCATAAGTTGTTTCACTAAGCTGTTTTAATAAGTTGTGTCCTTAAATTTTTTCAATAAAATATTTTAATAAGTTGTTTCCATAAACTGTTTCCATTAGTTGTTTTCATAAATTGTTTCCATAAATTGAATTTATATGTTGTTTCCATAAGTTGTTTGTATGAGTTGTTTTCATTATTTTTCCATAACTTGTCTTCAAAAGTTAATTCCATTATTATTTTAACTTACTTATTTATATAAGTTGCTTACATAAACAGTTTCAATAATTTGAGTCCAGAAGTTGTCTCCATAAGCTGTTTATATAAGTTGCTTCCATAAGGTGTTTCAATCAGTTATTTTTAAAACTTGTTTTAAAATGATGTGTTCATATGTTTTTTCTAAAAGTTGTTTTCATAAACCTGATTCCACAGGTTGTTCCCATAAATTTTTTACAAAAGTTTGATTTATAAGTTTCCATCTTTTCCAAAATTAGTTTCCTTCATCTGTTTCCATAAGTTATTTCCATAATGATGTTTTTGTAAATTATTTTTGTAAGCTATGTCATTAAGTTGTTTTCAAAAGTTCATTCTATAAGTTGATTCCGTGTTTTGTTTTGAAAAGCTGTTTGCAAAGATTGTTTTCAGAAATTGTTTCCATAAGTTGTTTCCATAAGTTGTTAACAAAAACTTTTTACATAAGTTGTTTATATAAGTTGTTTCCAAAGTGGTTTTCATACGCTGTTTCATAAGTTCTTTTTATTTGTTGTTTCAATAAATTTTTACCAAAAGTTGCTTCCCTAAGTGGTTGACAAAAGGTGTTTACACAAGTTTTTTAAGTAAATTAAAAATGTTTCTATAGGTTGTTTCTATAAGTTATTTTTATATTTTGTTTTCACCTGCTGTTCTAATAAGTTAGTTTTATAAGTTGTTTCCTTAAAATGTTTTAATAAGTTGTTTTTATTAGTTGTTTCCATAAGTTATCTCCATAAGATAATTACATAAGTTGTTTACTTAAGTTATTTTTTTTTTTTATACATATATTTTGCTGTTTATATAAAATCAAAATACCAAAAACTACAATAAAACTTTAACGTTACACAAAGAATATATATAAAACAGAGAGGGGCTCAAAGAAGATAAGGATAACTGGTGTCACTACAATATTTTTATAGAGCTCCTTTACAGTATCATTTAAAGCCCATTTGGCTTTTGAAAATTTACAACAAATATTTTATCTGTAAAATTCTACGTGAAGAATAAAGAAAAACTCATATATACATATGTACTTGTATATAAATATACCTATAAAAACACACACATATACAAACATACTTACATATATATCAGAAATTAAGGAGATGCAGTTTCATTTGTCGTTTAAAAGAGTAACTGTTTTTTAAATTTTTTAAATTGTTTATTATATTTCAATTTATTTTTTAGTTTATTCCATTAATTAAAATTTAAATTATTTTTTTATTTATTCAATAATAACGGGCCCTGACTAAAAATTAATAATTTCGACACTTTCGATTTTACTATGCTCAAGTAATAATTATAGTTGTTATTTGACCAAAGATTGTATTTTTGTGAAAACGCTGATGTAAAAATATCAGAAAACACTTTTAACAGCATGTTATTCATTTATTTATACATAAGTATTAATACTTCAAGCAAATTAAGTTTTGATATATTTAAAATATTCATGTATTTCCTAGCAGGAGAAGGGTTTTATAATCTCTTTAAATGGTTAACTGCTTTAATTGCGTTGTTTTGTAGGCTCTGTAATCTTAAAAACTTAGTTTTGTGTGTGTTAGCCCAAATAACATTAGCGTAGAAGAGATAGCAACGAACAAGACTGAAGTAAAGTATTTTGCTTGACTTATTGTCAAGAAAGGCCCGACATTTATATAATACACTTATAGCAGAAAATATTTATGCTTCAATGAGACTAATATGTTTTTTCCATGATGGTGTAACTTTAATGGAAAATTAGTTGATTGTCTTATTTTATGGAAGAGAGTATAACTTGTTTTTCACATTTTAATGATAACTTATTAGCTATAAACCAGTGGTTAAAGCTTTCTAGTTCAGTGTTCATTGTTTCGAACAATATTTTTTTATTAGAATTGTTGTAGAATAAATTTTTATTGTCTGCATACATAATAGACGATATTTTATGACAAGCTTTATTCATATCATTGATATATATTAAAAATAATAAAGGTCCTAAAATTGGTCCCTGTGAAACTCCGCAAACAAAATCAAGAGATCCTGACTCTTCCTAGGCAACAAAATGTTTTATATTAAAAAGA
This sequence comes from Hydra vulgaris, assembly GCF_022113875.1. Classification (NCBI taxonomy): domain Eukaryota; kingdom Metazoa; phylum Cnidaria; class Hydrozoa; order Anthoathecata; family Hydridae; genus Hydra; species Hydra vulgaris. The sequence goes on along the minus strand of NC_061156.1, from coordinate 28,324,787 downwards.
TAACTCTTACCCACTTTTATGTTAGGCTTTTAATGCCTTAGCTTTGAAGATCGAGAGGTCAATAAATACTCCCAGTACTTGTTCCCGTTTATCAAAGGACAAAAATATTTTTTTTAAAAGTTTAATAATACCATGTTCAGCTGAGCAAAATCTCTGAAATCCAAATTGATTTTTGTATAAAAGTGAATTGAATGTCATACATTCATAAACTGTTTTGAAAATTATTCTTACAAATATTTTTGAAAATACAGGGAGTAGTGATATAGGACGGTAGTTGTAAACAGAAGAACAAACACCATTTTTATAAACTGGATAAATTTTAGCTAATTTTATTTTATCAGGAAATATACTATTCTCAAATGAAAATGCTATTAGAGAAAATATTGGTTTACCTATACTATCCATAACAAAGATAGTTATATTATTGGTAATGTCGTCATATTCATATGACTTGTTACGCTTTAGTTTAAGTAGCGAAAACTAACTAATAAAAACAATATATGGTAACAACATATAGAAAAAGCTTGTGCAAATAACTTATAGGAACAACTTCTAGAAACAAGTAATAAACACAAAAAACGTAAAAAACGTAAAATAAAAAAACAAAAAAACAAACAACTTATGTAAACAACTTCTGGAAACAACTTGTTGAAACTAGATATTTAAACAGCTTTTGGAAATAAATAACGGAAACAACTTTAATAAAAAAAGTTATGTAAACCTTTTTTGGAAACAATCTAAGAAAATTATATACTGAAACAATCTAAGGAAACAAATTATTGAAAATAATTTTATAAACAACATACGTAAACATCTTATGTATACAACTAATTTAAACAGCTTATGTGAACAACATATGAAAACAACCTATGGAACGACTTATGTAAACAACTTATGGAAACAAATTTTGTAACCAACTTGTGAACACAATATATGTAAACAACTTACGTAAATAATTTATGTAAACAATTTATAAAAACAACAATTGTAAAGATTTTATGAAAACAACTTATGTAGAAATATTATGTAAACATCTTACAAAAAAAACTTATAAAAACTAACATATAAAAACTTTTTGTGAAAATAATTCAGTTAACAACTTATGTAAATAACTTAATTAAACAAATTACGTAAACAACTTTAATATACAATTTATAGGAGCAGCTTATGTAAACAATCTAAGTAAACAGCTTACGAAATTATTTTACGTAAACAACATAAGTAAAAAAAAAAATGTAAACAACATAAGTAAAAAAATTTTAGAAGCAACATAAGAAGTAACTATAAAAACTATTTAACAAAACAATTTATGGTAACAACTAACGTAAAAAACTTATGCCAAAAACCTATGAAACCAACTTTTTAGAAAAACGTATGGTAACATCTTATGGAAACAACTTATAGAAACAGAATATAAAAACAACTAATGGAAACAACTTATGGAAACAAAATGTGAAACAATAATCATAAACAATTTAGGGAAACAATTTATCGACATAATCTTGGGAAACAATTTCTTGAAACAACTTATGTAAACAACTTACGTAAACAACTTATATAAACAACTTATGGAAACAACTTATGGAAAAAACATATAGAAATAACCTATGTAAGAAACTTGTGAAAACATTTTATGTACACAACTTATGTATACAGCTTATTTAAACAATTTACGTCATCAACTAATAGAAAAAACATATGGAAATAACTTACTGTAGCATCTTTGGTAAACAACTTATGGAAGCAACTTATGGAAACAACTTTGGAAAACAACAAAAGGAAAACCCTTATGAAAACAACTAATGGAAACATCTAATGGAAACATCTTATGAAAACATAATAAGGAAGCAACTTAGAGAAACAATATATGCAAACAACTTAGGAAAACAACAAAATAAAAAACAGTGTCTAAAAACATCATATTAAAATAACTTAGTTAAACAACTTTTGAAAACAACTTATATGAAAAAATTATGTAAACGACTTATTAAAACAACTAATGAAAACAACTTATGGACACAACTAAAGTAAGCAACTTATGGACACATCATATGTAAACAACTTACCTAAACAACTTATGTAAAAAACTTTTGTAAAAACTTATAAACACAATTTATAGAAACAACATGTAAAAACAACTAGAGTAAACAACTAATGTAAACAATTTGAATAAAAAAAGTTGTAAACAATCTATGTACACAACTTATGGAAGCAACTCATGGAAACAAACTTTGAAAACAAATTTCAGAAATATTTTATGGAAATAGTCTACGCAAACAGCTTATAGAACAACGTATGAAAACAAATTATGAAAACAACTTATGAAAACAATTTATTGAAACAACTTATTAAAACAGCTTATAGAAACAACTTATGTACACAACTTATAGGCACAACAACTTATTGGAAAAAAAACAAATTGTTAATAACTTTTATAACAATAATTTATAAAATCAACATATGGAAACAATGTAAAAAGCAACTTATAGAAACAACTTATGTAAACAATTTATGGAAATAACTTTTAGAAACAACTTAAATAAACAACTTATGTAAACAACTAAAGTAAAAAAATTATGTAAACAACTAATGTAAACAATTTATGGAAGGAACTTATAGAAACAGTTTTTGAAAACAACTTATAGATATAATTTATGAAAACAACCTACAGAAGCAGCTTAAAGAAACAACCTATCGAAACAACTTATGAAAACACCTTATGGAAACAACTTACGGAAACAACTTGTATTAAACAGGTTATAGAAAAAACTTATGAAACAACTTATGGTAACAACTTAAAGAAACAATTTATGGAAACAATCTATGGAAATAACTTATGTTGTTAATATATAAAAACAATCTATAAAAGCAACTTTTAAAACAACTTATGTAAACAACTTATTAAAACAAATAATGAAAAAACTAATAGAAATAAATGATGTAACCAACTTATTTAAACAATTTATGTTAACAACTTGAGTAAACAAATTATGAAAACAACTTTCGTAAACAACTTATGTAAACAACATATATAAACAACTTACGGAAACGACATATGGAAACAAGTTATGGATACAACTTAAGAAAACAAATTGGGAAAATAACATATTAAAACAAACTGAAAAAACAGTGTCGGAATCAATTTATAAAAAGATTTTATTTAAATAACTAATGATAACTACTTATATAAACATCTTATAAAAACAAAACGACTAAAACAAATCATAAAAACAACCAACAGAAACAACATATGAAAACAACTTCTGGAAACAACCTATGAAAACAATATATGGTACAAACCCATTGAAAAAGCTTATGCAACTAACTTATAGGAACAACTTATAGAAACAACTTATGGACACAACTTGTTAAAATAGCTTATGAGAACAACTTTTGGACACAACTTATAAACATATTTTATGTAAAATCCTAATAAAAAACAGGGTCTGAAGACAACTTTAGGAAACACCATATATAAACAACAAATAGAAACAACTGATGGAAACAAGTAACTAGACACAACTTGTTAAAACAGCATATGCAAAAAACTTATAAAAACATTTTATTGATACAACTTATGAAAAATACTGATACAAATACCTTAAAAACACAACTTTTTAAAACTTCTTCTGGAGACAACTTAGGGAAACAACTTATATAAACATCCTATGAACACAACATACCTAAATAACTTATAAAAAAACTTATGTAAACAACATATGTAACAACTTATGAAATCAACTGAGAGAAATAACTTATAGAAACATTTTATGTGAACAACTTACGTAAATTGCTTATGTAAACAACTTACATAAATAAATTATGTAAAAAACTTCTAGAAACAACTTATAGAAACAAGATACTAAAAAAGTTTATGGAAACAAAGAATGGAAACAACTTACAGACACAATTTATGGAAACAATTTATGTAAAGAATATCTTAAAACAATCTATGGAAAAAATATATTCAAGCAATCTATGGAAACAACTTATTGTAAAAAATTATTTAAACAACATACTTAAACAACTTATGTAAACAAGTTATTTGAACATTTTCCGTAAACAACTTATGTATGAAACTTAATTAAACAACTTATGTAAAAAACTTATGTAACCAACTTATGGAAACGACATATTGAAAAATTTTATAATAACAACTTAAGATTACAACTTCTGGAAACAAAGTATTGAAACAGAGTATCAAAACATTTTATGAAAACAAATTATAAAATAACTTTTGTAAACAACTTATGTAAAAACCTTATGTAAACAACTTATGTAAACGACTTATGTTAACAATTTTTATAATAAAACTTATGAAAACAAGTTATGTAATAACTTTAGTAAACAACTTCTTTAAATAACATATGTAAGTAACTTTTATAAAAATTTTATTTAAAGATTTTATGTAAAAAAAACTACATAAGCAACTAGTTTAAAAAAATATAAAAAACACTTATGTGAACAACTATAGGAAACAACTTATGGAAACAACCAAAGGATACAACTATTGTCAACAACTTATTAACACAACATATTCAAAAAACTTATGTTTAAAACTAAAGTTAACAAAATAAGTAAACCACTCACGTAATCAACTTATGTAAAAAAATTATGTAAATAACTTATGAAAACAACTTATAAAAACAACGTAGGGAAACAACATACGGAAACAACAAATAGAAACAAGTTGTATAAACAAATTATGTAAACAACTTATGTTAAACAACTTTGTAAAAAGTTTCTGTAAACAACATATGTAAAAAACCCATGTAAACCAATCATAAAAACAACTTATGTAAACATCCTATGAAAAAAACTTATGTAAACAACTTATGTAAAAACTAATTTAAACAAGCAATATAAAAAAATTATGTAAACAATTTATGAAAACAACTTATGAAAACTGCTAGTAAAAACAACTTATGGAAACAACATATGGAAACAACTTATGTGAACAACTTATGAACACAACATATGTAAACAACTTGTAGAAAAAACTTATGTAAACAAGTTAATCAAACAACTTATGTTAACAACTTATGTTAACAAACTATAAAAACATTTTACGTAATTAACTTATTTAAACAACATATGTAAATAACTTACGAAAACAATATAACACAAGTTATGAAAACATCAATTGGATACAAATTACAAAAACAACTTGTGTAACAATCCATACAAATAGTGTCCCAAGTTGACTTATAAAAACAACTTATGCGCTGCAATTGCAAATGTCTTTGTTTATATTGTTATTAATTTAATTTAATTTAATTTTACCACTGATGGGCCATTATAACCCCAATGACTGTTGTTCTGCTTCCGCTAGTTTTTGTTAGGCTAATAATACTTTTTTTGCGGCTAACTAGCTTAGGCTTTTTAATAAAGGCTCGGTAATGGCTAGTTACGGTTTCCCAGAACTGGTAATCCAAGAACTAAACTTTTTCTGTCTTTTATTAAATTTGCTGGTATATGCTAAACATTATTGCACCAGTATATCTTTGCTATCTGGGACTGACTTACATTTAAATACACGTGTGTACACGTCTTTTTTTGAATTTTAACTTAAAACTTATTACTTTTCTCTAGAAGTATCTTTAAATCTAAATATATTATTTATGGATGAAGAGTATGTAGAGCTATATTCTGATATTACGAACTTACCATCGTTGAATTTAAACAACCAAATTAAAGCTGTGGTAATTTTTTTTTCTTTTTTTTTTTAAAGTTTTATTTTTCACATTCCAGGGGCGCTTCTAAGGGAAGTTTGTTACCATTGGATATACTAAAAGCAGTTTAATTAAAACTTGATTACCTATAGATATTTACTAAAACTAGAATAAAGCGAAAATTAAACAAATTATGCGCGTTTCCTTTCTAAAACGGTTAATTATATGTTGATATAAATTAGAACACATAATATTAGTTCTGTTTCATAGATTTTCAATTATTTAAAAAAATAATTTTGATAGACATTAAACTAATTTTTGAGTTGAATAAATTATTTAGAAACTTGAAGTGACATACCTTCTTTTTTCCTATTATATAAAACTCTATATTTTAAAATATTTCTTTCGTCAGTTTAGAAAAAATCAAAGTGATACTTCTAGTTAGAAATATTTTTGAACCTTCCTTTTAATATCCACCTCTAATTAAGTTTTTATAAAGTTTTGTTGTTTAATTATTATCAGGAGACAAATTTAGTTATTAACAACTAGTTTACATAAAAAAACGTTAAATGACAAGTTTTATTACAGTAGACTGCGTATCAATTTACTAACAAGCATTTTGAAAATAAATAGGAAGAGAAAAAGTTTCAAATAAAAAAAACAAAACTCAGTATCCTCTTTTATATTATACCCTCTTAAGTTGTGTTTTATTAAACGCGCGTTTACAAAACATAAAATATGGCGGTCGATTAGTTCAAAATATTTCTTAAATCGCGAGTTTATATAGCATTTTAAAGAAAAAGTTAGGTCGTATGAGAAAATCATTATACTCGTTAAAGTTGGTAATAATATAAAAAGTGTATAAATTATACATTTTATTATACATTGCCAGCTGATTTTTTTAAAAAAAACATTTAATATGCAAAAATCATAAAGTCAGTAGCCATTTTAGGCGATTTTATAAGTTATTAAAATATTTATTAAATTAATATAAAATCCACTTTATCCGGTCAAAATTAAAAAAAAAAAAAATAAAGAAAAAGGGATTTCTTTTTGGACGTATCCAAACAGTTTCCTGTACACGCCCTATATTCTTTTAAGTTTATATATTTTTACGCTTATTTGTTTAGTGTTAATTTAATTGTTTTATATTTTTCATTTATACATTTTGGTTTTTGTTTATTTACGGTTTGTTTAGTTTTCCTCATATAGTATTTATTGCTTTATTAATTTTAACTTTTTTTTTTAAATAGATACGAAATCTTTATAACAAGTACAACAATAGTGTTCAATTTGATGTGAAGTTACGTTCTATGAAGTACGTTATATATAATGTTCATTAAATTAGATGGTTATTTTATTATTTATTGATTTTTTATTCAACCCAATGTAGTTGTAGTTTTGTGCATTAGTATTAAATATCTAGTGTTGCTGTATGGCGTACGCTAAGTAATACAAAGCATATTTTTTTAGTAATGAAATATAGTAATACATTCTTACACAACATAAAATTAATAAATATGTAAAGTATGTTTTCTAGGAAAGAGTTTGCAAGTATGAATAAACCATAAATGATGAACAAACGAATGATAGTTGCTAAAACTCCGTTAGTTGAATCTTTTTTGATGTCGCAAATTTGATTGTGGAATATATTTGCATGTTACTATAACAATTTTTTAAGGTTATGACTAATTACAAAAAACTTCTTATGTTTTTATGTGTAAAATTATATATTTTTTGAGCTGTATAATGCTGTCACATTTACAAATCTTGTTTAAGCCTTTATAAATCATAAACTTTATTGAACAGTAGAAAAATTATATTTGCAAACAGATTTAAATTTTTTTTGTCTGGTTTTAAAAGTATATGTAACAAGTTTATAACGACTTCATAAATGATTCAAAAAGACGTAATAAAATTAATGGTTTGTTGTATAAGCTCTTTTTTTGTTTGAACATTGTCCAGGAACAATATGAGCTTTTTTTGACGTTTGAGTTAAAAATAGTTATAATATAAATTTATAAAAACATCTCTGGCGTTAAAATTTTGTAGACTTGTAAAATTTGTAACCTCCTTATATTGAGATTGGTCAAGCTTTATATGGTCATATATATATTTTGAACTTCACATAATATTTGTATGAATTATAAAAAATTTTGATTTTTATTTTTTTTAGTTTACATTGTTAGACGTGTCACAAAATTTATAAGTCAAATATATATATATATATATATATATATATATATATATATATATATATATATATATATATATATATATATATATATATATATATATGTATATATATATATATAAAATTTAACGTTTTTACATTATGCAAAGATACAACACATTTTAATATATAATAAGTTGAATATTTAACAAGTACATTTTACATACATTTTTAATAGAATTTTAAAATATTGTCCATACAGAGAATAAATTTTTAACCTGACTCTAACACATTTAATCTCTAATCTTCTGCTACTACCAATACAGCCAATTGCAAACAACTCAATTTTTGGGTATATATTCCACGCTCACTGAACAGTACCAAACGAGATGAGCTGATTACGAGAAAAGACATCGAAGAACTAGCTGAAAAACCAGATTTACTCTTCTTTGCTGAGTCATGGTTCACCGACACCGTAAAATATTCGACTACCAGAATACCAAACACACAAAAATTGAGAAAAGGTAGGGGGGAGGTGTTGTAGCATACATAAAAAAATGATATACCAGTAGCTGAAACAGATATAGCGCAATTGAACCTTATCGGACATAGAGCAAGTATGGCGAGTTATAAAATTTGGTTAAGAATTGATTCTCCTGGGTTGCATTTATCGACCGAAAGACAAAGACAAAGTAATTCTTGAAAAAGTAATACAGACAATTGATACTGCGAACAAAGCATTTCAAAACTGGAATGCTCATCCATATTAGTCTACAGCGACTTCAACCTCAGTCACACAACATACGAAGAACTTGACTTGGGTGGAGCATCAGCAACCGTTGCCCAAGTGCAAAACGAGCATCAAAGTGATATGTTATTCTAACAATGTATTAACATGAACTTTTTTACACAAATGGTAACGTTCCTTTCTTACAGAAGAAAAAGAGCCAATAAGCACACTTGACTTACTTATCACGGACGAAGCAGACCGAAATATCGATCTACATAAAGGCAACTCACTAGGTTACACACCAGCAGGTGAATCATATTGCTTTATTATTGGTTCATTTGTAACAAACAACAATAGAATGACAGACAACAACAAAAAGAGGGATTTATGGACCATAGCAAAATACGATATCATTTCAGCACAAATAATAGCCATCGATTGGATAAGTATTTTTAATTCTTTTTCTGCTAACGACAACTATAAATAAAAATAGAAAAGTCAATAAAGCAATCAAAATCCACATACCCGCAGCTACGATACCTTCCAAGAGTAAAAAAGAACCATGGAACACCCCTGAAGTTGATGTAGCTGTGAAAGACAAGAAAGCACAATGGCACAAATACTTAGCAGCCAAATTTCACATTTACTTAATAACTATTTTCAGTCTGCATTTGTTGTTGAGCTTCTAGATCAAATATCAAAGCATTTACCATAACCAATTATCAACCGCAAGTCCCTCTCTGAAAGAAAAGTACCTAATTTATGGAAAC
>NC_061156.1:28287019-28314444 GCF_022113875.1 Hydra vulgaris | reverse complement strand
TATATATATATATATATAAAGTGAGAGAGAGAACAGTTTGCATAAGCTATTTAAAGTTTTAATTTAGTAATTAAAAATTATTATTTAGGAATTAAAAAGAGACAAACGAGAAAAGCAATTTTTAAAAACACAATAGAATACATAGCTTACATGAAAATTAAGTTCATTTGAATTCATATTAAATTAAAAAATAAAAGCTAAAATGTTACTTAGTTTTTTTTACATAAACTGAATATAAAATACATCAATATATTATATGTACCATTTTATACTAGACTATAATTGTCGTCGTATTAGTTGTTCCAATATTTTAACACTATAGTTTTGAAAATGCTTGAACAATAACTCTAATTGGTTTGGTTTTACTAATTTAGATACTAAATTCTATTAGTAGTTGGTAATATAGAGTTACACAATGCTTATTGATACTTAATAGTATTTTATATGATTTTATATTTATTTTAGTTTGTTTTTTATAACATATAGTACAAGGTACTTGATTTTTTATATTTAACTTTAATGTCACTAAAGTGAGTATTATTTTTATAGGTACTTTTGTTAGTGTTATTTTCTCTTCTTTTTTCATTATGTTTTTTTAAAGTTTACTTTTTTCATTTTTCATTGTTTAAAAGATGCCTTTTTTAATTTTTAATTTTATATTATAAATTTTTTATATGCAATTTAATTTTTTCAAGAAATTTAATGAAATCGGTAAAGGAAGTTTATTCCTAAATTTCCTTGATTCAAATTTATTATTCTGTTTAAAGTTTTTTCTCTAGATGAATCTAGCCATAAGGGTTTTACAAAATGATTTTGTAAAACACTTCAAGAAAACAATTTTATCATTAAAAGCCAAGTATCATGTTTTTTCGTGACAGAAGCTGAAACTAGATTTTACTATTTTTAAAGTTTAAAAATTTTTATATTTAAAAACTTTGATTGTATCAAGTAGTTTCACTATATGTATAATTGATATATGCTAATAATCTACAGACTTATTATATTAATGAGCTTCAAAAAATCAATTGATAATTAAATCAAAAGTTCAATCCCTATAATATAACTTTTTGGATTATGTAATAATGAGAGACAAATATATAAAATATATGTATGATTTATTTGTTGTTGTTAAAAATATAATATATAAATTTTATATAACCATTTATCCTTCTCATGGGACACAAAGCTCAACAATATAGCAAACGTTACCTATGAACCAATGTACAGATTTAAACATGTTTACTTTAAATTTAGAGATTTAAATAATAGGGGTGGATCAAGGGTGTCGCCACTGATGCGCGTGCATCAGTCTTTTTGCACCGCTAAATTTAAGTGTCTCTTTTTCACTTTTTTTTCATATTAAAAAATTTAATTAAAAATTAGAATCTGATATTCTCAAAAAATGTAGATATTGTTCTAAACTCAAAAAAAATTATTACATCTAAACTCGATTTTATTTGATCTCTATAATTACTTATTCGTTACTTAAAAAAAATTTCCTTCGTTGTGGAGCAACTGACGCAATTGTTCTTCACCAAATGCAAAGGTGATTGGTTAAAGAAGAAATATTTTTGGCTTTAACAAATCGTATTTGGATATTTTTACAAATTTTTACTATCACTTTGTAGGAAGTGATGCAATTGTTTTCTAAATCGCAAATAATTGCTTAATAAATATATTAAACCAATCACTATTTATTAAAATAACACATGCATAAGTAGCTATAATTCTTCCGCAAAAAAAACGTAAAATATTTCAAATATGATAGGAGAAATTTTTTATTAACCAAATAATTTTGTAGAAAGTTTAGAACAATTGTATCAGTTGCTCCAAATCATTCAAAATTTACAAATTTCAGATATGCTTCTTGATATACGTACAACACTCGTAATTTTTGTCGAGGTCTTTGCTAGTAAATTAAAGCTTTGAAGCAAAGACGAATTTTAAAATTTCAAATGCAATAAAAATTTATAATATTCGCAAATGTAAAGCACCATAATCTTTGAATCCTTGAATGTAAAAATCAGTTAATTAAAGAGTTGAAATTTTTAAATTACAAGTGTGCAGTGCAGCCATATAGTCAGTCTTAAAAATTCTGAAATGAACTTTTTTTGCCGAAAGCCAGACGATGGTAAATAATATGGTGCTTGAAATTAAAACTCTATTACTAAAGCTAATGGTGTTATATATTTCCAGCTAGAAAAAAAGTAAACTGATCTTGTTTTATATACTTTTTTTTTTATTTATTTTTACTTATCTTTTATACTTTCCTAAAAATGAAACAAATAAAACAATTCTCTGATGTTTCTTTTACAAAAAAACTAAGTTCTCCAAATCCAAAATTCAATCTAAAATTAACTTAAAAAAAAAAAAATGCTTTTATAGAGTTTGCTTTTGAACTTTTTGTAAATTTTAAAATATTTGAGTGACTAGATTCCAAGTAAGTTATTATTCCTTTATATAAAGACTCAAATACTTTATATGATGTTTTATCATATCTAACCCATGGTAAACTTTTAACCAAAAAAAATGTCACTTTTTTTAAGATATGTAAATTTAAATAATAAGGTTTGCGATCTCCTAACATTTATTGATTGCAAGACTAGTACCTCTGGCCCTAGTCTATTTTTAAATTTAATTTCTTTCTCTAAAGTTACTAAAACTACCTACTAAAATTACTTAATTCACTTTAAGAGAATTTTTGGACTTTAATATTCAAAATTGTGGAGGCCAAGGGAATGATGGTACAGCATATATTGGAGGTAAATATAAAAGAGTTGCTTCTTAAATAAAAGCTCTTAATCATAATGCTTTTTTGTTCATTGTACAAACCATAAACAAAGTTTAGTTGTTGTAGCTATTGCTTTTAGTTTGGCTTTTGTTTTAGTCTTGATATCCAAGAAGTAAGACCTAGATTGTGTACTTTTCAGGTTAACCATTATAATTATCCAACAATTATAGTTTGTGACTATTTTAAACATACCATTACTTTTCAATTATTGGAACACCTTATTAATGAGCTAGATAGAAGGTTTCTAAAAAATGATATGTTTGATTATAAAGGTCTTCAAGCAGTTCCTTCAACTGCATTGTCCAGAATACAAGTTAAGAAGCCATGGAATTCTGATTTTTAGGCATTTTTAATTTCTATTTATTTGAATGTCAGATTTTACTTTAATACATGCTGAGTTAGATTTGTGTGAATTAATTTTGAAAAACTAGTCAAAATATTCCTTTAACTGTTGCTAGTATTTTTATTACATTAGAAGATTTCTAAATATAAGAAAAGCGTTTATTTATATATTAGGAACAACTCCAATTACAACTTGTGAATGTGAAAGAAGTATTACAGTATTATATATATATATATATATATATATATATATATATATATATATATATATATATATATATATATATATATATAAATATATATATATATATATATATATATATATATATATATATATATATATATACATAAGTATATATATATATATATATATATATATATATATATATATATATATATATATATATATACATAAGTATATATATATATATATATATATATATATATATATATATATATATATATATATATATATATATAATATATATATATATATATATATATATATATATATATATAATATATATATATATATACATATATATATATATATATATATATATATATATATATATATATATATATATATATATATATATATATATACATATATATATATATATATATATATATATATATATATATATAAATATATATATATATATATATATATATATATATATATATATATATATATATATATATATATATATATATATATATATATATATATATATATATATATATATATATATAATAGTGTGTGTGTGTGAGAGAGAGAGAGAGAGAGAGAGAGAGAGAGATAGTGGAGGAGAGAAAGACTGTTTGCTTGTCTGTATTTCATAATTAGTTGATCTTCAAAAAAGTATAACAAAAATTAATAAATATATAAAAAACAAAAATTCCTATCAAGAAATGAAAAGAATTAAAAAATGGAGGGTTAATTTTAATTAAGATTACTAATACTTTACATAAACTGTTATCAAGAAAAGGATGGAATCTAGAAATGGAGGCCTAATCTTTATTATAATAACTATTATAATATTAACTTATAATATTACTTTACATTATTAAATAATCAATAATACTTTACATTACCCAGCGGGCATTTGTTTATAAAAGTTGCGTTCTTAATGTATTTTAAATGTCTTTTAAACGTTTTTTAAACATTCTTACGTAAAGAACATTTAAAAGACGTTTAAAAAACGTTTAAAAGACATTTAAAACGTAACTTTTAAAAACAAATACCCATAGAGTACGTGTTTATCAAGAAAAAGTAAGGATTCAGAAATGGAGGGCTAACCTTAGGCAACATTACTTCACATTACGTGCCTCCCAAGACAAGGAAAGAATCCAAAAATGTAGTGCTAACCTTTGGCAAAATGATCGTACAGATGAAGTGCAAAGTCCCATGGCTTACCTTCTCGTTCATGCACTTTGTTAAGTAAGTTAGACCTAAAATTACATATCTAATTTATGAACGATGCAAAACAAAGTTAGTTATTACTTAATGACACATAGTCGTCACTCTAAAAAAAAAGCTGTCTGGGGCATGTTCACCCAATCTTTGCTACGCCTTTTTGCTGTCCCTCCACTTTTGAAATTGACTATACTTAAATTCTAAAGATGTTGGTTAGGGAAGGTGGGGGGGGGGTGAAGAAGGGGTGGTGGTTTTGTTTCAAACATTTGAATTATTATTATTTTTTTTAATTTATTTATTTATTTTGTTATATATAAACATTTTACATTGTTCTTGTTTCCAAGTTTTATAAAATAAATCAAAATATAAAGAATGACAGGAGCAAGTAGAAGACATAAGTCTTGTCGTCAAACCCCTATAATTTGCGTGATATATTTTTTACAAAGAATCCATAATATATAAAATATAATAATTTATATTCACTATATAAAACAAGTTGAAATAACAGTAATAAAATAAAATTTGCTAAATTAAATAAACAAAGTATAGAAGTTTAAAAGATTAGCTTTACAAGTTTTTTCAACATAAAGTTAAAAATAGCTTTACTATAATAAGATTTCTAAAGTAAAATATAGAAATAAAATATATATAATAATTATAAACATTTTTTTTTTGTGTCGTTATCTCATTTTATACAAATACTCATTATATAAAGCAAATAAATATAAACTTTATTTTAATAAGATAAAAATACTTCAAAAGTAAAGTAAAAAGTAAAAAAAAAACAAAAACCCAGCATAAAAAACAAATAAGTAACGTAAAAAAACTTAGTTTCAAAACTAAAAATATAAAAGTATGTTTGTATCTGTTAAGTCGAGCAAATTCTGTTTAACTACATTTTTAAAAGATTGTATTTAGGTTTTACTTTTCATTTTGTCGTCAAGAACTCTGTTCCATAGACGAGGTCTTTTATATGAAATTGAGTAATCTGTTTTTTTTAATTCTGACTTAGGAAGTTAAAATTGTAAATAGAGCACCTCGTTAAGTGTTTATGAGAAATAATTGAAAAATGGTTGTTAAAGAGTTTAGGAAGCATATCATTTTGATATTTAAACATAAATAATAGGTTTTGGTACAAATTTTTACAAAAAATAACAAAAATTTTTAATCCTGTTTGTTTTTAATGTATTAAAATTACAACTTGAGGCATTAATTTTGTAGATAGAAGGCTGTTCAAGTAATGTGATGTGCATTTTTTAGATTTCTCACTCAACCATGAGACTATTTGTGATATTTTATCAACCTTTCCCCCCCCCCCCTTCCAATCCTCTTATGTGACGTGACATTTGTAAACAAAATATGTCTGAGTTTTTGCTAAAAGTTTACTAGTTTATAAAAATTGAAATTGAATTAAAGTTTAATTTCAATTTTTATCGCAACGAAATTACATCATACAAAAAAGAGCCCTTTGTATTATTATAGTTATTTCCTTTGTATTTTCATGGCCTTAATAATGCGTAAGTTAACGGCGGATACAAAGAATTGAATAGTTATTCTTTCAAAGAATCTTAAGAAACGTTGGATGTCTTAAATTAGCATGCAATTGGGGATGGATGGATGCTGCCAACAAAGAAAAAAATGCATTTGGTAATTTTTATATATTTTGTTGTATTTTGCTTCTCTGTTTTTTTTCTTTTTTGTCTAATATTTTATTTTTTTACATATAAATATTTATGTTATTTAGTGTTTCTTTTTTAATTATTTGTAGTTGAAATATATTCTTTTTCTCATGGTCGGTGTAAGAATTCTGTTTATAGGAATTATTTATGATGGTTCGATTTAATCGAACCATCATAAATATCATCAAAGAATCTTTCTTAAGATTCTTTGAAAGAATAACTATTCAATTCTTTGTATTCTAGCCTCATTATTCGTAGCATCCAAACCCAGCACCTCGTATTTCCAAAAATGGAATAGCATGGTCTTTTAATATGTGCAACTTTGAAAACACTGAATCATGTGAGCTCAATAAAACTGTCTTAAATCAGTAATATATTTTTCTAAAGATAAATATATTATAATGGTGAAAAGCGTATCTTTTTTATCTGATATAAACTTTATTTCTCAAAAATGCTTCAAACACCTTAACATGTATTCTAATATATTACTTTATAGACTACATATCAACCAATAATTTTTTAAGAAAATCTTTTCTAAAACCAAAACATTTAAAATAATTCACTTTTAAAAATATAGTTCTATTTCTAATATTCTTTACTTTCTAATTAAAATTATCAATTGCGTGCTCTTGTTTATCTATTGTCTATTTGTCTGTAATCAAGAAAGTTACTCTACCTATCTCAATCTGTTATTTCTTTAGCGCTATAAAAAGTTCTTGTTATTATCTTCCATCGTTTAGTAACATTAAATTATAAATCCTAAATCATTGTTTAGTTAAGTGCGGCAACAAATCATAAACTAATGCATAAAATCATGGAATAACTTATCTCTTCACTTTATATCACTAAACTCTATTACTTAAACCCGTCTTTATCATTATTTTTTTTTTGATAGATACTCTTTGTAAAATATTGGGCTCATTGTTGGTTATTATTTATTTTACTTTTTGTGTTATTATCTGTAATATAAATATTGTAATAACTAATATACATATCAATATTGTTTCTTTTTAGTTTTAATATTTATTGAAATTACTATTATTATAATATAATGGATTATATTTACTAATATAAATATTATTATTAACATCTCTTTAATAATACTGAACTTAATAGTAGTAGTAGCGGTAGTAGTAGTAATAGTAGTAGTAGTAGTAGTAGTAGTAGTAGTAGTAGTAGTAGTAGTAGTAGTAGTAGTAGTAGTAGTAGTAGTAGTAGTAGTAGTAGTGGTAGTAGTAGTAGTAATAGTAGTAGTAGTAGTAGTAGTAGTAGTAGTAGTAGTAGTAGTAGTAGTAGTAGTAGTAGTAGTAGTCGTAGTAGTAGTAGTAGTAGTAGTAGTAGTAGTAGTAGTAGTAGTAGTAGTAGTAGTAGTAGTAGTAGTAGTAGTAGTGCGCTTTCGAGCCTGTTTGACATGTTACTCTTGGCAACCATTGCATCCGAGGTAGTGACGAGAAAGAGTCTCACCATTGCTTTAAAAGAAAACATGAACAAACATGAAACTCATATCGTACAAACCTGAACTTCATGTTATGTAATGTTAAAACATGCTTAAACATATATCAAGTTCTACAGTTTAATTTTCACTTAAGATCTTCATTTTGTCAACCTCTGCTTAATTTCTGATCTTTTGCATCTATATCCGTTAAAAACAGTTTTTATATAATTTGAAATCTTCTAGGCTCAATTTGTCAGCGTAGTAGAGTGGTTAGCGCGCTGGGCTTCAAACCAAGTTAGCCGTGGTTCAAGTCCTACCATCGTCGACTTTTTTTTTTATTTTCTTTGCAATTATTGAGATATCTTATTTTAGTTACAAGTTTATTTACAATTAAATTAAGTTTGTGGTAGGAAAATTAGTAAAAACCATGTTTATATATAAAATATAAAATCTATATAACTTTTCATTTGCATTATAAACAACAAAACCGCGTGGCCAGCTGATAAACTTGCCACGCGGCGACCTTAACTTTTTTTTAAAAACGTTAAGGGGGTTTAAAAAGTATGTTTTTATTAAGAACATAATTAAAAATTGTAATTTTATATTTAAACTAAATTATTTTATATGTTTATTTTTAATTCTAAATTTATTATTTCTAAAAATTTATTAATTCTAAAATTTACTAATTCTAAAAATAATTAAAAGTTAAAACTATTTAATATTAGCAAAATAAGGAACTTTAGAGACTTACAGCTATTCATCAACGCCCCTGTTAAACATTTTTAACCAAGAGCGCATCAATTACTGTGATGATTTAAATAACATGAGATGCACGAAGAACTGTAGATGTGCATGCGATAAGTATTTAAATTGCTTTATACACTTTCATGAATCTCTAAATATCTTTGAATGTCTATTTAATCATTATCATAAAACTATATTTATTGAATGTACTTTTATTTATGAATTCTATTTATAATTGTGTTTTGTAACTTTCAATCTGTTTTTATAGCTACTAAAGTTTGACTTTCTAACATTTTAGTTAATGAAACATGTTCTGTTTTGTGGGTGATGCGTAGAAGTTGTTTTTCAACAAGCTGTTAACTTTATAGAAGCTGAAGATGAGCATATTTTAGATATAAGTAAGTTGTTTTTTTATTTTTTATTGCTTTTTTTTGTTAGATACTGAAACATGTTTAAATGAATCTAATTATTTAGTACAGTGTTATTGTCTGGTGATGATAATCATGTTAGATTTTATTAAGTTGAATTTACCTTTAAAAAATCTTTGAAATTTACTTTTTTAGTTTCTAATTATTTAAATATTAAATAACAATATTTATGTGATTGTTGTTTTAATTATAGTCTCATAGCTTATCATATTATGTAAGTTTTAAATTTGAATATATCTTTATCTTAAGTTTTAATGTTGGTATTTATTTCAATGTAATGAAAATGTAATTAAATGTGTTTGATTTTCTAAGTTTTTGTTGAATAGCAGTTTGTATTTTTCTGTCCATCAACATGGGTTTCAAAGTGGAGGGGGGTACAATAGTCAAATTCTAAATTAAGTCTTCTATATCTAGAATAGGCAATAAGATTTTCCCTCTATTAAAGGGAAGGAATTACCCTTATCAAAAGTGCAGTTTAAGAAGTTATAGTGGGCAGTGGAATATACACAACTACATCTACAAATAAAAGAGGTATGTGAATGTATTTAGTTTTGTATGTATATTTTTATTGATCTATTTTTTAAGTTTTGCTTATAGATAATTATATCCTTTCAAAACCATAATTTTTTTTTTTCTATTAATATTGATTTAGTAAAAATTTAGTTACATTTACAAAAAAATTTGTTGAAAGTTGTACATTTTGTTTTTACACTAAACACCATAAAAATTCAAGTCAACAAAACATGCAAAATTTTAGAATGATACAAGACCTGCTGTGACAGTGTTTATGATTCTCCATGTCAAAATAATATATTTTAAATAAAAAATTTTGAATAATAAATTTTTATAATCACCGGTTATTGCAGGTATTCATAGGTTTATTAAGTATTTGCAATAAGAAAGAACTTTAATGACCTTTAAAAAACGTAATAAACTTATTATGAAAGAATTGTTCTTTATCAATGTGTCCTTATCTGTTCAAAAAAGTATTATTGTTTTTAATAAAAAGAATCATACTTAAGAAAAATTAACGTTTTAATATTTTTTTTTTTTTAATTTTTAGTTTGATTTAACTATTTTACCTTCATTATCTTGTAAAGGTAGAGTTATTTCTTAATGTTTTTAACTGCAAGAATTATGTATTAAAAACATTTTAAATTTAGTTGTTATTTTATTTCTTTAGTTCTACTTTAGTGCTCTACAGACTATATGTTTACTTTGTCTACTGTTAAAATATGGTTTTAACTTAGTAAGCTTGAGCTATTTTAAGGTTACTATGTTGATCATTAGCTAATAGTTTAAATAAAAATTAGTTTTTTTTTTTGCAAACAAGTTAAGAATAGTTTTGATTTCTGGTTAAATAACATTTTTTTATTTTTTTAGTTATAAGAAATTTTCTCTGTTACACATTAAGTATTTTTTCTTAAAGGTTTTAATTGTTTAATCAGCAACAGGTTAATTGGTTTGCATTGCTATTTTGCCTTCTTTAATTTTTTCATGTCATTATTTAATTTTGTGTCAATTTAGACATCTTACAATGTTTGTTAAGCATTTTGCAGAACGTATAGAGGGCCCACATCTCACAAGGTGTGGGTTCAAGTTTAGGGCTGAAGCATCCCCCACCTCTTTATATATATGTACGTATATTGAGGAGAAGAGTGAATAGTAGATAAAAAAAACGCTGCGTCTATAATTAGTATTTATGTTATAGTATTCTACCAATTAAACCAAATATTGGTTAATCTACCAATCTTTTATTGGTAATGCAAATTTAGTTAAATGTTTTTTGTAAACATACTTTTTTTATATATGTTTTTATTGTTGTTATATATTAATAAATTGATTTCCAGCTAATACAATAATTTAATACCGATTATATTTTATTTCTTTAAAACAAGCCAAAAGCGGGTAAAGGGCTCTGTGTGGGTTCAAATCCTATTGTTTACACTTTCGTTGTATTGATAGATTAGATGATTTGGTTTACTTTCACGTTGGGGTCTTTACTTTGAAATGATTATTGGGTAGGATATGTATTGAATTATTGAGTTAGATTTTTTTATATTGATCATTTATTTTTAGCCTTGCTTTTTTAGAAAAAGTTGTTAATCCAAACTTGCAACAGTAAATCTTGAAACTTTCACAAAAGATAAGCAACCTCACTAAGTAAGTTTCTTATTTGTTATCTGTTTAGTCACAGTTTTCAAATAAATAAAGTACATAACAAATTGATGTGTATTAAGTGTATTTAATAATAATTATGTTCCTTTTTAGGTCAAATTCCTTCTCCTATGACTGATTTTGAATGTTCCTACGCAGTAGAATTTAAAAAATGTTCTGAATGTTGATTGTTTTCAAAAAGCTAAAACGAAGCTTGAAAATCTCTATACCATATACTAAAAGATATGTCATAATGGAAGAATTCTTCAAATTAAAATTTATTTATGGTAATTCAAAGTATTTTTGTAGTTTTTTAAAATATTATTTTTCTTATTTTATCTTAAGAAAACTTTTTAGTTTGTTTCTCAAATAAGTTTCTATATTTTTTATCTTTATAATTTTAGAGTTATGAATCGATATACTGGCTATTTTTGTTTTTTTTATATTTCTGTAAACTTTTTATATGTAAATGTAAGCCATTTATACTTTTATCACCCTCTGTACTATCAGGACGGTTTTCGATTGCATTAAAACTCGATTGCACAAACAATAGGTTTAAAAAAGTGTTTGCCTAATTCCGCAGTAAAAACTGCTTAATTGTATGAATTTGTTAAGTGTTTTTTTACAGAAAAGCTTTTATAAAAAATATCAAGCAGATAAAGCTAACTTAATTGAAATAACTAGGCTTCTTTTGGCTTGGCCCATTTTTCAATGTTCAAATTTGCTTTTTAAACAAATCCTTATAAGAGAGTTAAAATAATATCAAAGCATAAGTTTCCAAAAACACCTGAATAATTGATAGGCAACTGTCTTATATGCTAAAGATACTTTTATTATTTTATTATGTAGAAAATATTATTGTTATAATTAAAAATACTAAATAGTTCTTAACTATGAAAATTTATAAATTAACCAAAATCCAAGAACTTCATGTAGTCAGTAAAATGCTAACTGCGTATTTTTAGCGAGCCAAGACATTTTAATGATTACAACAGTCACAATATTAAAAGCATTTGCTCATCAACCCGTATCATACGGATCACGACACCTAGTTCCTAATATTGGTATTGTCGTCGTTATAAGTTTTTTAATAATATTGGAATTATTATACAATTTATTTTTACTTTAGATTAGTACTAGTACTATTTCTAAATATCCATGAATAATATTAACCTTTTTTTATTATATATATATATATATATATATATATATATATATATATATATATATATATATATATATATATATATATATATATATATATATATATATATATATATATATTATAAAAAAGGTTAATATTATTCATGAATATTTCGAAATAGTATTAGTACTAATCTAAAGTAAAAATAAATTGTATAATAATTCCAATATTATTAAAAAACTTATAACGACGACAATACCAATATTAGGAACTAGCTGTCGTATATATAAATATATACATATATATATATATATATATATATATATATATATATATATATATATATATATATATATATATATATATATATATATATATATATATATATATATATATATATATATATATATATATATATATATATAAAAGATATATATGTATAAAAGATGTATATTTATAAAAGATATATAATAAAAAAAGATATCCAGAAAATTGTAACTAACAAAGAAGTTGTTGTATTTTGCCGATAAAACCAATAATCTTTACAAAATGTCAGCTGTAAGTTATGACAAACTGATTAACGAAAATATTACAAAAACCTACAATAAACCACCCACAAATTTAGAAAAATCAATTAACTTTGAAGCCAACCAAATAGCCTTAAAACTAATTTTGAGTAACAGAATAGAACACCTAGCAAAGTCTCCTGCTTTTGTAACCCTAAAAGACCATAAAGAAAAGTTTAAATCAAAACCAACATGCCGCATCATTAACCCGGCAAAAAGAGAAATCGGAATAATAAGCAAAAAAATTTTAGAAGCAGTAAACACTAACTTAAGAATTAGGCTTAAAGTAAACTAATTGAAAAACACAACCGATGTTATCAATTGGTTTAATAACATTCCATACAAAAATAATTTTTTCTTTATTCAATTCGATATAAATGAATTTTACCCATCAATAATAACCGAAATATTTAATAAAGCCATTTCCTTTGCAAAGCGACACACTCCCATAACAGACGACCAACTTAGAATAATAAAACACAGCCGAAAATCCCTCCTCTACTACAACAATAACACGTGGATAAAAAAACAGAGTCGTAAAAGTTTCAACGTCACGACGGGCAGCTATGATAGCGCCGAAATTTGCGAACTCGTAGGAATCCACATACTTAATGAAATATCCGATATAATTATAAAAACCGATATAGGGCTATACCGTGATGACGGTTTATTAATAATACGTAGTTCTAACGGCCAAGAAACTGAACGAACTCGAAAAAACCCTTTTCAAAAGTTTAAAAACATAGGTTTTCAAATAGATATGAAAACAAATCTTAAATCAATTGACTTCCTTGATGTCACTTTTAATTTAACGGTAATCTTCAATACATTCATACATCCTCTAACCACCCACCACAAATCCTTAAGCAGTTACCTACATCAATAAACAACAGACTTTCAGAAAATTCCTCAAATGAAGCTATATTTAACCAATCCAAAAACGAATATGAACAAGCACTAAAAAATAGTGGATATAAAAACAACTCACTAAAATATCATATTAAACAAAATCCACCCCAAAGAAATCGTTAACGCAATATAATATGGTTCAACCCCCCATTCAACAAAAACGTCCCCACTAACGTCGCAAAAATTATTTTGAAATTACTTGACAAAAATTTTCCTAAAACACACAAACTACATAAAGTCTTTAACAGAAACACTGTAAAAGTAAGCTACAGCTCTACTGAAAATATCGAAAAAATTATTATAAACCATAACAAAAAAATTATTTTGCCAAAAAATGAAAATAATGACAAAAAATGCAATTGTCGAAAAGAAGCAGAACGCCCCATGAATAGAAAGTGTAAATCCACAAACGTTATATATAAATGTATCATCGCAGCTAAAAATCAGCCCAACAAAGTGTATATTGGATTAACGGAAGGCGAGTGGAAAAACAGATACAACAATCACAAATTATCATTCAATAATGTTAAATACAAAAAGTCCACAGCCTTATCAAACTACGTCTGGTATTTGAAAAACAGTTTTAACGAAACCCCAATATTTACATTGTCTATTCTGAAATCTGTACCCCCCTACTCAAATATTTCCAAAAGGTGCCCACTATGTCTAGACGAGAAATTCGCAAATATATCCTATCCTAAACCTGATGAACTCCTAAGAAAACACAACGAAATCATATCAAAGTGCCGCCAAGAAAACAATTTCCGTCCCATAACGATCTAAAATGCTAATATAAACCGTAAATTTTTTCTGAACACATTGTAGCAAAATTAACTTTTGACTACTTGCCTGATGATACGGAAAAAACACATCTAAACTTCTTTTTAGTATTTGTGTTACTGAAACTTTTTTAGTCGCGATTGTACGTGTTTTTTGTTATCTTTTTAAAAAATATTTTAAAAATAGCATCTTACGCTAAAGTAGCTTCAGTAGTCAGTTCGGTTGGTGAACGAATCGTCGAGTTTAAGGTGTTTATGGATATGATTCATGCGAACAATCAACACTATGTGAATGATCGTGCCAAGGAAATTATAGACAAAATAAATGAAAAAGTTGGTAGGAACAAAATAGAAAGTTTGACTTACCATGGATGGATAGCTGTGTTCAACTCTATTGATGATGCAATAGCGGTGACTCGAAACGAAGTCGCAATAACAAATTGTAAGTCTTCTGTTTTTTTTTAGAAGAAGAGAGCAATATGGTTTTCTAATCACTATTAAATGTGATCCAACTATCCAAGAGAACAAACTAACAGAGAAACTTTTACCTTTTATTGAAAGTGTTATTTCCATTCAAGACACGACGTACAGTTTCAACCACACTGTAAAAGATGGTCGACGTTTATTTCGTGTTAAACTGAATTGTATGGTAAAGGAACTTCCGCATCATATCGAAATAAATAGGGCGAAAATCCTTTTGAATTTTCGCCCTTTTGAACTTTGCTGGAAAAGACTTTTTATGTCGACTATGTGGAAACACTCACGTACCAAGGGAACGATGTGTTTCGTCAGTATTAAATTCAAATGACAAAAAACTCAATAATATGGAAAAAAACTCCGTTGCCGAAAAAAATCAAAAAACCGACTCGGAAAAGAAAAAACATTTCAATTTAGTGTTCCAGCCTCCCTGACTTCAAACATCTTTCTCAGAGGTGAGGTCAATGATTGTATATATAAAAAAAATAATATACCTACTTTTAAATTTTTAGACAAACAGAGCCTAGAATTACCAAACGAGGTTAAAAACAAAATAAAAAACACACAAAAGGAATATGTCAGCTTTTGACGAAGCCCGAAAACTCGAAAAACAAAAGCAAGAAAACTACCCAGTGGAAACACTGGTTATTGATGAGGATCGTTTTACTGAAGTTGTGTCAAAAACAAAGAACAAGAAAAATAAAGCAAAGAAGAAAGACAATGGCGAAATATTAAATGGAAGCGATTTCGATGCAGAGTTCGATGTTTCGATGAACGAGAACATAAACGAGCGCAATAGAATCCATCCTCAAACCCCGATAAAAGAAAAACCTACTACGAAAGAAAGACGCAATTAAAAACCCAAATGGCAGACATTAATAAAACACTTTTTAAGAGGGACTTTTGGTGTTGGTTTGAATTAGTTTTTTATATTTTTTATTCTTTTGCTTATTTATGTCTAATTTTATTTATATGTCGTTAGGTTTCTACCTCAAAAGCTTTTTCCTGATCTAGGATAGATGCAAAATTTAGGAGGAAAAAGTTAAAAATTGCGATATTTTTTTTTAATAAAAATCATAAAAATGAATAATAATAATAATAAAAATAAAAATGCAGCAATTATAATTTTACACCTTAAACGTAAACGGTTTGAGTAACGGAAGCAAACGTAAAACTATTATCAATAATTTAAAAAATAGACCACATGATGTTTTTCTGATTCAGGAAACTCATTTAGACAAAGATAATATTAATTTGTTGAAAAACGATTGGGATGGTGACGTTTATTTTTCACCAGGAACAACTCATACACGAGGAACGGCAATTTTGTTAAAACAAAAATGTGAAAAACCAATTTTCTTAGGTAACGACTCAAAAGGACGTTTTAACTTTGTGGCTTTAAAAATAAATGGCATAAAATTGTTGATAATTAACGTTTACGCACCTTCCGGAGGCGGAAATTCTCAAAAATTAAGAATTACTTTTTTTAATGAATTAATTAATGATTTCAATAATAAAGATATAAATGATTTTTAAATTGTTATGGGTGGCAATTTTAACGTAACGCTATCAGAAAAAGATAGATACCCCTTCATGTTTAGACAAGACTGTCCGTCAGTTAAAAATTTAAAAACTTTATTAAACCTATTAGAAATAAAAGATGTTTAGAGAGTTTTTAATCCCTACAAAAATGAATATACTTTTGCTGCCACTAACGGTGTGTCTCATTCGAGACTAGACCGCTTCTATATTAGCAAAAAAGGCTAGGCAAAATATTAGAACATTTTTTGAGCCAACTATTTTAACTGATCACTATAACGCACAAGTAGTGATTCTAAAAATAAAAAAAAATTATAATAAATCAAAAACATGGATATTAAACAACAAACATTTTGAAAATGAAGAGTATAAAAATCTTATAGAAGCGAGCTGGAACGATTGGGCACAGCAAAAAAATAGTTTTGAAAATATTAAAGACTGGTGGGAAACCGGGAAAGAAAAAATAAGAGAAATTTCGAAAAAGTTTAGCAAAAAACAAAAACAAAAAAAGAACAAAAGAGAATATAAACTTTTAAAAATTCTTAAAAATGCATCTAAAAAAATGCTTTTAAATAAGAACTTGAAAAAAGTATATAATGATGTAAAAATTAAAACTGAACATATTGAACAAGAAATATTAGACAGCTACTAATATCTAACTAGTAGTAAGCCACCCTTAATACGGGTTCATAGTAATTAGATCGTTGCTTAGAAATTAAATCATTGCTTTCTGAAAAATAGAATTCCGCTTTTTCCAATTGCACTAATATATAATATAAAACAACTAACTTGCACTAATATATAATATAAAACAAAAAACTTGCTTCGCTAAGTTGCTAGGAACTTAAAAATCTGAAAACAGAAAAGTAAGGAACCTTGAGCAAACATATTTTTGTTAAAACTGCTATATTTAAGCAATTTAATTTATATAAAGCTTAAAGACGTTGATGGCATAATTACAACACGTCCTGGTCTGTGATCATTTACTTTTATAAAAGCAATTTTATTTAGTTAATATAGATGAGTTTTTGACTTTATGAAAATCTCGGAAATTTCTCTCTATAAATCCCGTAAAATTATTTTGATAAAATAAATGGAAAAATATGGAATATAAAATAAAAAGTTATAAACTAATATGGAATTTCTGATATTAGAAAAAGTTAATTTGAATAAATTAAAAAGAAAATTATAGAAAATTTATTTGTAAAAATATATTATGCAAACTTTGTCGTATTTAAAGTTTTATATAATGTTTTTCAAATTAAATACAAAAAATATGCGGAAACTTCTGGAAAAATAAATATGTTTTGAGAAACTGATTTTCCGGATTTCCGGAAATTCCCAGAAAAAACTCATCTATGAGTTAAATAAGTTAATTTAAAAGATTTGTGCAGGAAAAGAAGGGTGGAGGAAACGCAAAACGAAAAGATGGTTTTTATTTTCAAACAAAAATAGTTTATAAAATTATACAAACAAAATTAATAAACAGAAACATAATAACATAATATACAAAGATATAATACAAAAGTACTTTACAAATATAAAGAATGTAAAAATACATCTACAAATAGTAACTTGTAGAATTTTAACCTACAAAATACTAACTCTAGATGTATGTAATCCCACCCCTCCTTCCCCCTTTTTTCTACGGCGAACAAACTTTTTTTACAAAACAAACCCAAAATTACCATTCTGCTGTTGTGGTTCTAATTAAAACAAAATTGATACAATTAAGATGATTATTTAAGGATTAGAAAAATCTATATAAACATTATTAACGACAAACAATCAAAAACTTACTTATTTAGACGATCATATCGCCTAAAGCTTCTAAAATTAGAAAAGAGTTTATTACAAAAACAAACAAACATTGCTAAACGGTAAATCAATTAAACATTAAAAAAATAATGCTTTACCAAACATGGTAGCTCTTTAATATAAATCTAAACAAAGGGAATAAATATCAAAAAACGCAAAAATTCTAGATAAAAACAGAAAATAATAACAGATCTTTAATTTATTCATAAACAGATTAAACAGATAATTTTTAAGTTAGAAAGCGTGAAAAAAATGTTAGACTAATTATGGTGCTTTAGATCTCGATGCTTTAGGTCCGTGTCAAAATGCTCAAAGGGACACTATCAAACTGCGAATCAAACCGCGAATGTATTAACTTATCTTTACCACAATCTTGCCCCTTTTGACTCACTGGTACGTTTAAGGATAACTCCCTCCCCGATACCTGCATCCGTATTTTGTAGATGACTCCTAATGATTATTAGGTTTTTCCAACAACACTTCGGGCACTTCGCGGTTAAAGTCTTCCAATAACAGTTTAGGAGATAATGAGCTGTAAAAGATGTTACCTCGATAAAGTTTGAAAACCCTCTTTTAATAACAATCGCTATTTTAACCATACAATTAAGACATGGTTTACACTCAAGTTTCCATATTAAATTCCATGACTTTTCTTTAAAATCTGCCACTTTTCAAACAAACTAAAAGTATCAAACATAGATCATCCAGGTCATATTTTAAAAATACTGAAAAATGTTTGCTCAAATCTACGATAAAAATCTCGAATACTTCTCCCTTTATTTTCTTTCTAAATCTTTTAGCTGAGTTGTATGTCTGTTTTTTTTTTGAAAAATTTCTTAATTTTGCATGAGTGATGTCTAAAAAACCCTAACAAATCAAATATATTACACACATATATACTTAAACTTGTATGTATGAAAAACCTTTAGGACATTCGGAAACACTTAAAGTCTTAAAAAATATCCAAAGTTCTTGGAATATTCTGAAAAAGATAATCCCTGATCAAAACCTTGTGATTTAAATTAAGTGAAAATTACGACGCAAAGGAGCATTATTTCTTGATGTCATATACGACAGAGATGCTTAGTTAATAAAGTGTTTGCATAAACTCGTTAAAAAATACAACGTTAAATTTTTTTTTATAACATATTTATTAACAATTTAACGAAAAATGAGATTTGTCAATTTTGTTTCTCTTCTTATTGCATACATACTTTAACCGACAAATCTAAAAAAAGTAGTTAAATTATGAAATGCTGTAACTATTATATAAAGGGAAGTACAGGAAAAAAAGCTATAACATAATAAAACGAAAAGGAATCAACTGCTTTTGGTTACCTGCTATCATTTTGGGGACATGTGTTTTAAAGAGTAAAGACTAAAAGATAAGAAATCAAATTGAAAAATAAGAAAATTAGTTAATTAAAAGTATAGCAAAATCTTTTTTCTTGCCTTTTAGTTAATGATTAGAAACAATGAGTTCCAGTAATGGAACTATCTAATAATCATTTTTAACGATAGACACCATGGGAAAGGGAAGCCAAGCTGCCTATCAACACAAAACAGCACAACAGTAACGTCATATCGATTAGAGATCTTCCGTAAATTACACAAAGTTAACTATTTTTTAAATATGCGTGGGAGATCATTTGTCATTTATTATAACATTTGGCAGCAAAATTTTACGCTAGTTTTACAAAATTACCCCAATCGGGGGCTATTCTAGACCGTTTTTGACAGCATCGACCGTATTTGGCCGCCGCCCAAATTAAAATTTAAGGACTTTTTTTTTTATTTATTTACGTTTTTTTGACGTCTTTACGGCAAATATTGTTTTTTTTGCGATAAACACGCTGATTTACCGCTAACGTCCGCTGACACGAGGAGTACCGCCGCCCGATTTTATTTTCCTAGAATAGGCAATGTATTTGCCTTCTATAGCCTCATTATTCAAAGTGTTTTAAATAAAATAATTGCGCAATCATAATTCAAAACTCATTATAAAAAATTTAAATTTTTCACCTTTTTTTCACAATTTTTAGTAACGACCATGTAATGATTGATACCCCTCAAAAGTAGGAGGTCGCATATTTTGCATGGTCACTGTTTTTAAATACCAAGAGTTTTGTTGATGAGCTTTAGTCTACTATTAAATAACGTACTTTTTTCTTCAAAAATAATGGATTTATTGACGGGGTCAAGAGGGTAAGTTTAATTGGGTAATTTTTTCTCTCGGTTTTGATTATCTTAATTTTTTGTAAACTACCTTCATTTGATATCATTATAAAGATATATAAATTTTGAGTTTATTCCTTGCTTGGAATTCAATCATTTCGGTCACTAAAAATCCAAAATTCACCTAATAAAATGCAAGCATCTGTCTAGCTGGGACAAATTTAGGAGTTTTTAAAAATACCTCTTCATACATACCTCTTAAAATCTAAATAATGCTTCTATAAAGGGATTTTTTTTGATACTTAGATATTATAATATATTTTCTTCAAAAGATGAATCTTCTCTATCAGCAGCCGTTAGTTAAAGTACATTAGTTTATTAGTTTATTAGTTTATTTCGCCGTTAAAAATATTTACAAAGTACAACAATATAAAAAGTACAATTGGCTGGAGCAAGAAAAAGGCATAAAATAGCCTTATCACCGAGCCCCGAGATAAGGCTATTTTATGCCTTCTTCTTCCGAGAAAAAGTATTAAAATAATTGAAGAAAAATAAGAAAAATAAAAAGAAATGATTAAAATATAGTAATAAAAATGACAAAAATTTTCTGTTTTTGGTTATAAATTGGATGTGATTTGACATATATATTTGTATATATTATTTTCTTTCAAAATAATACAAAATTCAAATAAAAATTCTGTTCCAATATTATAAAATATATCAAGAAAATTGTAGGTAACTTTAAGAGAATATATATATTCAATGAAAGTATGATAAAGACATTGAAATTCTTAGTATTGTTAAATGGTCTATGCATTAATATGCTTCTTACGTATTTCGATAAAAACGCAATTAAAAAATTATTAGGAGAAACTCTTTGTAAAACGTTTTTTGAAACAATGAATTTTTATGAATTTTTTCAAAACTCTTCGAAAATATATCTTTATTAACGTTTGTAGATTTCGACTTTGTGACGCAACTTTTTTTTTATATAGAGAAGACTTTCTTTTAATTAAAAGAGTACACGCTCGTCGAAAGTGTGAAGCCTTCCTTCACACCGGTGTGTAGCTGTAACTCCTAGACACAATTTTTAGTTATTTTGTACACTTTTGTGGAAATTAACTTTTTCTAACTCGATTTCTGCACAGAAGTGTGTAGTTATTTAAAAGTGTGTAAAATAACTCCACACTTGTGTCTAGGTGTTACAGCTACACACCGGTGTGAAAGAAAATTCCACATTTTCCGCGAGTGTGTATCTGACCAAACCAAAAACCTCAGTTGATGTATCTACATGTTGATTGTAAAATCAGCTAGGCCTAAACCTTACTTAGTCAATATGTAAACTCTGTTAACGGAGTAGTTACAGCCTGTTAACGAACTGTTACGGATGTGTGTGCAGTACACGTTCTGCGCTTTGATTTTATATCAAGTACAGAACTTTATTTAGTTGGTGCGCAAAAATGTGCAGCTATATCTTTGCGCAATAACTAAAAAAAAAATTCTCAATACCGAGAAACAAACCTGGACTCGTCCACGCTTACGTTGCTATCTGGAAAAATTTTTTATTAATTATATAATATTTTTGCATGTATAATATGTTATTATTTATAATATATAATATCTTTCGAAAAAAAAGATTTTTAAAAATGGTATTGTGTTTAGGAGAAAGATCTTAATTTATATAACCCTGACACGGAACTATTGGGGTGAAAAAAAAAGTTTAAAAAGTACTAAATAATTAACTCAAAAGAGCTAATTAACTCAGAGAATTATATGCATTATTATATTTATAATCGTTTTGTATTTTGTAAAATTTTGCACCCCTCCCATTCTCCCTGAAAAAAAATTTAACTGCGTGACGTAATTTACGGACGACCCCTAATGAACACATTAACTATTTTAAAGCTTTTTATTTTATTTCTGTGTGGAATATATTTAAAGCTTATTCTAAGTGGAAGATATTTATAAGCTACAGTTTCATCCAAAAAATTTGTAAAAACAACTTCGAATTTTACCTCGCTTAATACCACTTAAAATTTTCACATACTTTTCAAACTCTTCTTTATTTAACCTAGCAATTTTTATTAATTCCTTTGGTTAATTGTTTTGTAAAGAATCCATTTTTGATATACATTTTTTCAACTATACCCACTCACATATCTTTCTAATTATAAATTTACCAATGGCTTGATTTCATATTCAAAGTCTGAAAACAAATACTCTTGATCTTATTTTTCTACAATAACTGTTTTCGCAAAATACGGAAATCAATTTTACATAGGGCTTATGCAAATACTACCAATATTCAAAGTTGCATCAATTTTACAACTCTTCTTTATAAAACTTTCAATATTTTGGTTTAAACTTTTGTCCCCATTTATTTTTGCCACTTTATATTTAGTTTTACTTTGTACTAAAAAAAGTTCCATTTTATCATAAATTTTAGTTTTATCCATGCTAAGAAAAAGTCTTGTCATTGTGATTCCTTGCTTTGTTTCACTAATTAGTGCATCATTCAAAGGAAAAATAGCTGAATAGTAGTTACTAATTATATCATTAAACTTATTCGAAATCAAATGATTGGTCTCTTTTTTTCAACATCATTTTTACAAATAACACGTCCTACATGAGTCTCGTCATACATTGAAATCAAATCTTCTGAACACCAATAGGGTCTTTATATGTAACACTTATATAGATAAAGTCATTATTACCTTTTTCAGCACAATTCCATTTAATATTTAAGGCTGTAACCCACCAGAATCTGTTTTATTATTTTTTAGTTAAGATAAATGGCTAACGACGTCTTTTGCGTTAAAAATAATTTTTTTTGCTTGACAAAAACGATTATAAAGGAACTTCTCGGTAAATTAACACCGTTAATATTTTATTGCTTAGATTTAGATAGATAGATATAATACTATTAATTAGATTTAGTTTTTTGTTAGTATTACTTTTTTTTTTTTTGCATGCTTTTAGTAGGGAAAATACATCATATGAGTTCACTAAGAGTACGATTTCACCTCTGAGGCCTAAGCCCAAAATACGTTCATTAGAGAAAATATTTATTTAAAAACTTCGTCAAATGAACACATTTAGGGCTTGGGCGTGAGATTTAAAATTATACTCCTGGTGAACTTATATGATTCCACAAGACATACAACTTTTTTCCAGGATTTCTTAACACTTGCACTCAACCAACATTTTTATATTTTTCAAGAGCAAACATCTTGAGTAATTTTTTAAAGTTTTTCTAGACTTGATTTCTTGTGTGCGTGTTTGTCCGTCCGGTTAAAACCTTTGAAGCAAAATTTAGCCCATTTCCCAACTAGCTAGAAACTCTGAAACTTTCAGGATAGCTCAAAACCCAAAGACAATGCAGATTAAAATAATTTTCAACTTTCCGCAGTCAATATTACACTTAATTTCAACAAAATAAAATTTTATATGCAGAAAAATTAATAACGACAATTTCTATTAATTCAGCACGCGTATTGAACAAAAGTTTAGTAAACAATTAAATAATAAATAGTGTAGGTGTTATCTAAAAAATTAAAATAATCTACTATAAAAAGTGAATTTTTCTAAAAACAACGTTTTTCAAGCCAACTAAAGAGTAAAAAATAATTATTCTTTGAGCTTGTCAGAATGTCTGGTTATATTCCTCTTATATAACAGGTTTTAAAACAAATTTGATACACGTGAAACAAAAAACGTTTTAATGGAAATATGACCGAAATGCCATCATAGACGTTATTCCAAAAATATTTAATGTCACGCAAAAATGTTGTATCACTTTGCAAAAGTAGAAGTTAATATGGATCATCTAAATCTAGTATGTATGTATGTATATATATATATATATATATATATATATATATATATATATATATATATATATATATATATATATATATATATATATATATATATATATATATATATATATATATACCCAGCGGGCATTTGTATGTTTAGACTTGGTTTTTTTAAGGTACCGTGATGAATTTACCGAAGACGTATTGTAAAGACGTTCAAAAGAATGTCCTAAATGGACGTTAAAAAGACGTCCTATCTGGACGTTCAAAAGACGTCTTAACTAGACGTTTAAAAGACGTCCTTAATGGACATCCAAAAATGGTTCAGATTTGGTACCCAGATGAAATTACCGAAGACGTTTTTTAAGGACGTACCAAAAGAGGCCCAAAAAGACGTTAAAAAACGTACATACGTGGCGATCAATATTTGTTCAGATTTAGTACCACTATAATACAAAATAACTAACAAAAATCTACAGCTGTAAAAATGAATGTTTTTATTTAAAATAGCCAATAATACAAATAAAGAAATAAATACAACAAGTACATATATAAACAAGTAAATATTAGTTTTTAATAAAATCTTTCAGCCCCCTCAACAATCTTAGCAGTCAGATGCCCGTTTTAATAAATTGCCATTGCACGCATGAATTTCTTCTTTCTAGTGTATTGAGGCATATATTCTAAAAATAATATCAAAAGTTATAAAAATTTTATAAATTTACTAATTTAAATTTGCATACTTAGTGTGCACGCTTTACATGTGAAATTCCTATGATATAGTAAACAACAAACTTACAGTTCTAAAAATTCTATGACATTGGTTTGCCAACACTTCCCACTATAAGGAATAAGCTAAAGAATATTCTAAAAATACAAAAAATTCGAATAAAACTTAAAACTCATTTAACATTTTAATAGTGTTTCAACACTGATATAAATCATATCCTCCTTGTTTAATTTAATAAACATAATTACAATAATAAAGTATAAGTATGTTCACAACTGTGACACATACGTTATTTTTTATATTTTGTACATAACATATATTACATAATTTTTAATTAATAAATAATGACAACATTTAAAAAATTTTAAAAATAGCGATCTTGAAAATTATATCTTGAAGAAATTTTTTATTAATGAATATTTTTGTAATAAATTTCATAAATTAAATTATGTTTAAGTATGTATTATTAACAAAACTAATGTTTACAGGAGAAAAACAAATTAAATTAACAATATTTGTACTTTTTACTTTTTTTAATATTTATAAACTACAGCAATTTAAGTAGCAACCTTTTTAAATTTTCAGAGTTTAAAAAAACAACTGAAAAACGGTTACTATATCTTTTTTCCCTCAACATGTTAAGACTCTGAACATGTAAAGGGAAAAAAATTTATTTAACTTACACACATAAAAAAAAACATAGTTACATATCACTAAATTTAACTTTAAATAAAGACACTCATCATTAGAAAAAACTTGTGATGTTTATAGCTTTATCAAGTTTGGCAATAAAAATCAAATATTTCTTGAATCCATATGGCTGAGATAGTTCCTTCTTCTATTTTTTCTTCTTCAGTTGAAATTTACTAAATTGTAAAATAATTTAAAAAAGTTTTCATAAGGAAAACAGTTTATTAAATTTAATGAACAACCAAAATTTTCACAGTCGTCCACCAAATGGATAAGGTGATGAATGTTGTAGTCAGTAAATGTTTTGCCATAAATATTTTTACATTTATTTACAAAATAAACTAATAGTTCACTTGCATATTGCATATAATAATTACGAATTTTATTATCACTTTGCAGCAATATACTTATTGCATTACACAGTATTAAAAATGTTTATAAGCATCACTATTTAGTATTCCTCGTAAAGCAGCTGGACCATTGTACAAAAGACACTGCCTAAATTCAGTGGCTTTCCAACAATCTAAATATAAAATGCTTCGAGGCTGTCTAGCAGATTCGCTTAGAACACATCCAATAAAAGATAAAAGAACATTTGAAATTCTCTGTATTTGAGAAGATGATATTTTTCCAACTGGCCCATTTTTCAAATAATTTAACAACCTTCTGACAGTACCTTAACAAACCAGATGCATGTAATCTAATAAAAATTTTGATACACAGTCAAACCCAGCATTAGAAAGGGGAAAAATTACTTTTTAGTGTGACTTATACTCTTGGTTCCTGAATATTTCATTTGTTCCTTTTTCAAAAACAGTTTCGTTGTTGAAAACTACTCTGCCTTCATGTGAACCTTCAACAACACACCGTCTGCATGAATGAGAACCAATATGGCTAATGATTTGTTTAAGAAATGCCCAAGCAGGAGCGTCACAAAGAAATGCTCTAAGTTTTATACAGTAGTGTTTGTCATTATTAATCAAACCATTTAATAAAAAATCTTTAACTTCACGTATAAAATCATATAAAAATTCATTTACGAAATCAGGCTTTTGATTAACACAGTATAAACCTACTATAAATATATTTAAATTATTATATGAAGCCAGCATAAGCCAAAGTTTCTTTGCAGAAGATCTGAACAGAGAAACACCGTCAATATTAAATGAAAGATAAATAGTGTCTCCTACGACCGGTTGTTTTATAAATACCCTTTTTAGTTCAGAAGCTATACCAAAACATGCATTATCTCCACCACATTTAAAATAGGTATTAACTACATTTGGTGTATTTAATAATGTTCTTGCATCTTGGGGCAATTCCAAAAATTATAAGTAAAAACAATACTTGTTTCAATATCGCTAATTGATAAAGGATCACTTGATTCACTAATTTCTTCATGTTAATTTAAGGAATTTCAGCCTATAGAAAACGATTGAAAACAACTTTATTAAATATAATCAATACATAAAATAAATCTCTATAAATAAATTGAATAATTTAAATATATATATATATATATATATATATATATATATATATATATATATATATATATATATATATATATATATATATATATATATATATATATATATATATATATATATATATATATATATATATATATATATATATATATATATATATATATATATATATATATATATATATATATATATATATATATATATATATATATATATATATATATATATATATATATATATATATATATATATATATATATATATATATATATATATATATATATATATATATAT
>NC_061156.1:28254519-28284519 GCF_022113875.1 Hydra vulgaris | reverse complement strand
TATTATATATATATATATATATATATATATATATATATATATAGGTATATATATATATATATTATATATATATAGTATATATATATATATATATATATATATATATATATATATATATATATATATATATATATATATTTATATATATATATATATATATATATATATATATATTAATTTAAATATATATATATATATATATATATATATATATATATATATATATATATATATATATATATATATATATATATATATATATATATATATATATATATATATATATATATATATATATATAATATATATATATATATATATATATACTATATATATATATATATATATATATATATATATATATATATATATATATATATATATATATATATATATATAGATATATATATATATATATATGTATATATATATATATATATATATATATATATATTGCTAATAGTGAACTAAATTGCGTCATTTTTATTATACATTTTTTTAAGTTATTTAAAATAAGTCATTTGGCGTGTTTTAAATGAAGGCAAAAACAAAGTTAAAAACATGAAAGAATTCAAAATTTGTTAATTTAATAGACTTGTTTAAGTTTTTTCGTCAATAATTTAAACTTATTATATAAACCACATTTTCACATTTTTACAACAGGTCCACAACAACCTCATATATTTTGAAAACACTACTGTCAAACAGTTATTAAATATGCATAAATATATACTCATAAAAAAGTAAATTAGCATTAACATATAGTAGCTAAATAAAGTTTTCATTAACATTTTTTTATTAAAACAGTAACATTTTTAAATATTATTTTAAAAAATAAATAAAATTGAAAATGTTTGTACAAAAATACATTAATTTGGTATGTAGTTTAATATTTTTACTAATTAGACAAATACATTATTATACTCTTATATAGTAATATAACTAAACATATGTTTTTACTTTACATTTAATATTTACTAATCATTGAAAAAGTTTTTAAAAAAAAATGGCTTCAATGGTCATACTGAATCAAAACTTATTCCTTAGAGTTCGTAGTATTTTCATTTTGTTGTTTTCTGTTATAAGAATTTATAAAATAAACTAACCTATATATAATTATATAATTTTACTAAAAAGTAATGTTGTTTTAAAAACTAAATTACCGTGCCTTATCTGATGACCCAAACTATATCCTCAAAAAGTCTAAATGCTTATTAACCTATTGTTTATTAAGTTAATAAGAATAATAAGAAGCTTGTTTTGACAAAGTAAAATGTTTTTTTTCCAAAGTAAAATTATAATATTTTTATACCCAGACTCTTTTTTAAAAAACGCATGTTTAGTTTTTTTAAGTTGCAGTTGCAGGGACATAGAGACGTCTCAATCATAAGAAAGGGAAACGTTTCAGAGACGTGTCAACTTAAATATGTTTCGTCATTTCTAAAAAGACGAAACATACACGTAACTAGGACGTCATATAAGACTTCCTATGGACGCACGCCTGACGTCTTACAGACGTCATAAGGACAATCATACTGGGGCGTCTTTGGGACGCCTTATTTTTTGTTTCATTTTGAAATATACGCCTTACGTCTTACGGACCTGAATTACGAAAGTTATAATTCTCTCTCGCTATAGAAACAAAAAACAAAAGTTATAAAATAGACAACAAATAACTATGTAATAAAACTATTAGCAAAAGTAAACGCTCATAAAACACAACATAAACGTCAAAAACAAATTAAGTTCAAACATAAGGCTTTTTGTCTCTTTGCTCAAACTTACAGCCCTATTTCGAGTCTATATTAGGTCACCAATAATGAAATTAACTATATTTTTTTGTCAAGTTTTTTGAAGGATCCATATGTACTTCTAAAAACTAAAAGTAATAAACTTTCGTATGAAAAAATTTAATAACTTTACTCTTTTACATAATGAAATTGTAAACAAGAATTGTATTTTTTTAATTATGTTTATGCAATTTTCAAAATGCATTTACTTATTTATAAGTTTTTGATTTGTATTATCAATTTTACTTTAATAAATTACAAAGTCAGAGTTAATTCACTTAGTTTATAGAGGCCATATTTATTATCTAATTTCATCAATATCAATAATTGTTAAAACTAACTAGCATTTATATATTATTATTATACTAACTTAGAAGTTAAAAACCTACTGTATTTTAAAGCACAAAAGCTTTTTTACCATGAAGAAATGGACTTCTCCAGCCAATTGTCATTATTCATCAAATAATTGCTATATACCTTAAATCTCACGGACCAGAAATAAATATTGAATTCAAATGGCATGCAATAATATTATAGTAATAACAAATAATAAAAAAATAACTTTTTTTAAAGGTGTTACAAAATATAAGGCCAGCTAATAAGTAAAAACACAACGCTTACTTAAATATTACAATGAATATTATAGTAAATTTGATTTAAGGTAATTAAAACACAATTAATGAACAATAATTGAAAACAAAAAAAATGAGACAGACTTGCGGACAAAATCTTCTAATTGTAAAAAAAAATTAAATTAGGTTTATTTGTCATCTTCTTCAACATTTCTGACTTTTTCTAGCAGAGCACAGAAGAGGAGCATCCTCTAAAAAGTTTTTCTTTTAATTAAACTGGGTAAAAAAGACAATGATGTATTTAAAGTAAGTGAAGTAGTTCTCCTTTTGATTAACAGACAAAAAAATCTGGAAGCGCAGCGGTTTTGAAATCTTACATCATACTAAATTATTTAATAATTATATTTGTATAAGAAGGTTATTAATTTCTAAATAAGAAGCTTGCATATTAACAACTGAATTTTTCTAAACCCAATGCCAACAAATTGGTTACTAATAGTGAATTATAGAAAAAAAAAATGCAATGGACAGTAAAACGAAAATTATTCTCAAGTTTTAAAACATTGTTAGTAACAACATAAATTTAACAAAACAAAGTAAATTTAACCTTAATTCACCTACTACCAAATTAACTGCATCTATGACAATTGTATTCCGACAAAATATTATGATTTCGAAATAGATTTCATCATCCAGTCTGAGGATAAAACTTAGCGCAGTGGTTAGAGTTTTGATGCAGAACCTAGTGGTTCGATGTTTGAGCAATTTTACATTAAAGGTAAATTGCATTGGTTAGAAAGGAGACGTGAACTTCTTGGTTAAATACTTTTCCGCGAAACTCAATGAAGTAAGTTTAAAAAGCACCTAAATAAACTCAAAAAAAAAAAAAAAAATATTTTGGAAAAATTTCTAATTTGCTTTAACTGATTTTATTTGTCATCATGCAAATAAAATTGTAATTATGTAACATTATTTTTAAAAATTGCGTTGAATTTTGTCAGAATAAAACACTGCGGTTGTAACTTGGAAAAGGTTTTGAAATTTTTTTTTCTTTATTTGAAAAAAACTTGACCAAAACTAAACAAATAAACTTTTCGCTACTTTTTTGTTTTAATTTTTTTATTGCTTATTATTAAGTTAAATTATTCAAAAATAAGCGTAATCAATATTATCAAAAGCAATAAAATGCTAATATTTTGTTTATTATTATAGATAGCTTTAATAGTGGTTACATTTTTGGTATTTAAATATGTGGATGGAGCATATGGTAAGTCGTTGCTATCGTTGTTCTGATTAAAACAACATGATATAGAATGGTTAATTTTTTAAACGGGTTTTAAAAGTAAAAATATATTTATAAACAAAAGGTTTTTTAAGTTTACCTCATGTTTAATTTTTAATAAAATAATGTAATACATTATATATATATATATATATATATATATATATATATATATATATATATATATATATATATATATATATATATATATATAATAGCCTGCTGCCAGAAGCTTCAGTACAAACTTTGACTGACAAATAGCCTGACTCGCAGTGGAGTGCTGCTACATTGACTGAGGGTTTAATATGAGTCAGCAACTTTTTTATTCATTATCTAAAAATGCTCACTTAATTTAGGCTAGCAAAAAAAGTGAGCGATTGCGCATATAAATGTGCTATAGTTGATATATATATATATATATATATATATATATATATATATATATATATATATATATATATATATATATATATATATATATATATATATATATATATATATATATATATATATATATATATATATATATATATATATAAATATTTATATATATATATATATATATATATATATATATATATGTATATATATATATATATATATATATATATATATATATATATATATATATATATATATATATATATATATATATATATATATATATATATATATATATATATATATATATATATATATATATATGTATATATATATATATATATATATATATATATATATATATATATATATATATATATATATATATATATATATATATATATATATATATATATATATATATATATATATATATATATATATATATATATATTATTCTCCGACATATTAGCATAAAATAAGTAATTGTTTTTTAAAATAACACGATGTTTTTCATTCTTGACATGTTTCGTAAATTTTTGTTTACATTTTCAAAAGATTATTTTACATTAATAAAAATCTGAAATAACTATTAAAAATTAGAAGTCCTTACAGAGAAATATTAACGGACAAAAATTGACATAATTAACCAATGTAATTAACAGAAAATACTTGGTAAATAACCAATCAAAACAACTAATTGTCAAAAAAAATTAATAATAATGATAAACTGTCAGTAAAATAGTAAAATAGATAAGTTTATAGCATATTGTGAAGTTTGTTTATTAAATGAGGGACTTTCCAATTTAATTTGGATGGCTTCTTTTATCTTTAATTTGTGTTTGGTTGGGGCATTATCCAAAATTTCAAAAGAGTCACAGTTAGA
This sequence comes from Hydra vulgaris, assembly GCF_022113875.1. Taxonomy (NCBI): domain Eukaryota; kingdom Metazoa; phylum Cnidaria; class Hydrozoa; order Anthoathecata; family Hydridae; genus Hydra; species Hydra vulgaris. Next base: position 28,279,608 of record NC_061156.1, on the reverse strand, counting down.
AAGATTATTTCAAATTATAAATTTAAGTGTTTAAATATATGAGATTGTTTATCCCTTTTAAGGTGCTCATTTGTTAGATGGTATTACACGACCCGACAAAGGAAAAGTTATAATTTGTTTTTAATAATGTTGAGTATATAAATTCATTACATAATAATATAAGTAAGAAGGTGATCCAACTATAAAAAGAGAAATATCTTTACAAAATTATCTTGAAAAATTTTAAAAACTTAAATGTTTTGAAAAAGACACTAAAATCGATCCTGTAGTATCTCAACTTGGAAGAACTTACGCGTTACCTAAGATGCAATAAGTTAGTGAAGATAGTTCTTTTCCAAAATTTCGACCTATCATCTTAACAATCGGAAAATATAATTACAATCTTGCCAAAAATTTATCTTATTTATTGTCTCTTCATATATCTAAACAATTTTGCACTTTAAACTCATTATCTTTTGTTGAAAAATTAAAACAAATTAATGTAACTAATAAACTTATTAAACCATTTGATGTTGAAAGTTTGTTCACGAACATTCCACTTAAGGAAACCATTAACATAGCAACTGCTTTTTTAAAGATAAAATTAATTCAAAACGTTTTTCAAAAATTCTTAATAATAATGATAAACTATCAGTAAAATTAATTAGATAAGTTTATAGCATATTGTGAAGTTTGTTATCTGGTCAAATAAAAAATGTGAACATCTGGTTCACATTTTTTATTTGACGAAAAATATTACGATAAAACGGATAGTGTCGCTATGGGTTCTCCTTTAGCGCCCATCTTAGCTAATATTATTGTCGGATTTCATGAAAAAACATGGATCATTAACTGCTCCTTTACAGCACCATTATTTTATAAACGGTATGTAGATGATATAGTTGCGATTTTTATTTCTAAATATGAATCTCAAGAATTTTTTAAACACCTCTATAAACAACATAAAAATATTGACTCTGAAATTAAAGCCTATATTGTTAAGAAAATGAACCTATCTGTTTCTAACATTGTTAATAGCTTAAATATAAGTCGCTTTAAGCATCAATACATTGGAATATACTCTAATTATACTAAAATGAAAATTTCAAAAATTATTTATAAATATTGCAAGGATGTTTTAATAAAACTAATTTTCACAACTTATAAAATACATGGTTGTTTTTGTTTCACTTCATAAGAGTTACTTCGTAAATTGCTTACAGCTCATGTTGTCTATAAACTTTCTTGCGCTGGCTGTAATGCCACTTATATCGGAAATACCTCGAGACATTTGGCAACTAGAATAAATGAGCACCTTATAAGAGATAAGTAATCTCGTATATTTAAATACTCAAACTTATCTGTAAAATGCAAAAATCTGGCTAACTGTGATTCTTTTGAGGTTTTGAGTGTTGCCCCAACCAAACACATATTAAAGATAAAAGAAGCCCTCCACATTAAATGGGAAAGTCCCTCACTTAATAAGCAAACTTCACAATATGCTTTAAACTTATCTGCTTAATTTTAGTATCAGTTTATTAATATTATTAATTTTTTTTGATTGTTACCTAGTGGGAAAAAAGAAGTCGAAAAGACGTCTTTAAAAGTCTTATTTACGGTGTGTTTAAGACGTCTTCTTTTAATCGATTATGCAAATCTAAAAGACAACTTTTTTCGACATCAAAAAGACGTCTTTTTTTATCTTAATCTTGTCATTTAAAGACATAAAAAATGCGTCTTTAAAACGCTTTCTTTAAGTCGAATATGCAAATCTAAACGACATCTTTTTTCGACATAGATAGTCTTTTTTGTCTTTATCTTATCATGAAAAGACATAAAAAATGCTTCTATAAGATGTCTTTGTTTATCAATTATGCACTTCTAAAAAAGTGTTTTCTTAGGGTCGGAACAACTTTTTTGCCATACTTATTAGTATATTATAGTATCCTATACACTATAGTATTCCTAATTTTCATATATAAAAAGCTATTTTTTTCAAATGAAAATGATAATAGTTTCATACAGAGTAAGACAAAATTCACTTTCCGATGCCGAAAAAAAACCCATTTAGAAAAAAACCATTTACCTAAAAGAATTTAGATGTCAATATAAAAGAGGAAGCATTTTCTACATCTTTTATATGTTTAAATATAGGAGAATAATTTCTAAATAAAACAATAGTATTGTTCAACAGAATATTTTTTCATCTTTCTCTTTATTTTCTGTTTCTTGAGCGAGCTCAGTTTCTTGGTGTTGTTGAATAAAATTAAGAACTTCACGTCAAGAAATCCTTTTATACGAGCAGATAACGAGTTCTAGTTGGTTACCACTACTAAAAAACGAGTGAACATACAAAACAGTCTATTGCTTAAATGTAATACAAAAAAAGCAAATGAAACTTGACTGGCTAAGTGGAGGACATTATACTTACCAACTATTAACTCAAAATAGGCTGATCATTTTAATCCATTTATGTTTCCAACGCGGTCCCATCTTTTTGAACCCACTAGGTTAGATTGGAACAGGAGTCAAATGGTAAACAGTCTAAATATATATTTAAAAACGAATGCGCTAAAAAAATTTACAACCGTCAAAATGGTTGTACAACGATGTATTTTATTATGTAGTATTTAAATCAAGCTAAACATTTGCACCCCTCAGATTTGCTAAGAAAGTCAAGTGATTAAAAACAGATATTGATAATTTTCTGTCTTCTATAACATGACTTTTTAATTAAATTTCGCTGAAATTAAGTGTTGTAGACTCATAACAATTTAAAAATCCTTTGTTGAATAACAACATAAAATCATAAACCTGGCAATCTCATTAGCAACACAGATGAAATACACATAAACAAAAAAGAAGCTTAGAAAGCTACAATGATGTTTAGATATAAGAAAATGTATATTTCCAGTATCCTTTTCACTTAGTTTTTTGTATCTAAACATAAAATTTTGCGAACAGTTCAAAATATAAATCTGTTGTTATTATGTGTATATTTTTAACTGATGACAGACATTAACTGATGACAGACATCAGTTAACAAGGAAATAACATATTTAACATAAAAGTTAAAGAGCCAATCTTTTGTATAATTAATTTCATCATTCAACTAGTTAAAAACAATAAAATTATTCAGATCAATTAAAAATATAAAAAAAAAGAAAATTGCAAGCCTACTGAATACTTCTTTTTTTCCATCATTCGTTTCACTTGCACTTGAACAAGAAAAAATAAAGAGAAATTGTTGACAGATTTTATTTTTCGTTTAAAAATAACAATTTTAATTTAAAATGTAATAAACAACGTTTTTCAATCACAATACATTAAAAACTTTGTCAAAAAATAAACGGTAAAACTTTTTAAAACACATAAATGCGACGAACTTAATTGAGACTAGATCATATCGATACCATCTTATTAGCACCACACCATCTACTTTTGCATCTTCCGATTAATATTATTTCAGTATATATATATATATATATATATATATATATATATATATATATATATATATATATATATATATATATATATATATATATATATATATATATATATATATATATATCTGTGTTTGCAAATTTTTTTTCATTTGTTTTTTTTATTCTTATCTTATAAACTTTATATTCTGAAATAATATTGTTATTATTATTATTATTATAGTTGAAACTACAAATAACTACAAATAACTACAATATCTGAAGAACCCTTCACACAAAGATATACAATAGTTTTTGTCTCCTCATTCTTTATGTTGGCTATGATCTTTGCTGTCTTTCTTTTTTGTCTCCAGAACATAAGTTTAGCCTACCTTTAAGTTTAATCTTACATCGCTACATAAATCTATAAACCAATTCAAAAATAATTAAATGTTATAATTAAAGTTAATGTATAAGTTAAAAGTTGTTAATTATTGTAAGCGAACTCTATACAAACGATATTTAATGAAATCAATTAAAAACTAATAAAACCTAGAATAATGCTATAAGACGAATGGAATATAAACAGGGTTTTTTTGATCTGAATCAATTGATTTGAATAAGTTGATTTAAATCAATTTAAATCATGATTTAAATCGGATGATTTAAAATGATGATTTAAACTTTTTGTGCACTGTGTTAGTATGTTAGTAGATGCACACATAAAAAATCAAATAAAAAGAAACTTACTTAAAAAGTAAAACATCAGCCTCTAACAACTACCATGCCAATGTTACAGTTTCTGTAATAGTCATATATATGCCGTCTTGGCGCAGTGGTTAGAACGCTTGTTTAATAAGCGGGAGATCCAGGTTAGAAACGAGTTCTAGACATGTTTTCACGTCACGGTAAGGAAGGAGGTGTTAACTTCCTGGTTAAACACACTTCCACGGTGCTTTGTGACAAAACTGTTAGGTCTTATTAGGGCATCTGATAAAAAATTATATATATATAAAATTCACTGTTACGGTGTTACATGTTACGTATATAAAAGCCACTGTTACAGTAAATGTAGTAGTCATATCTAAAACTTATTATTTAATGAAACCAGTGATATTTAATTTGCAGATATTATTAATACGTTTATAAACTAAAAATTAAACTATAATGAATACCCAGCAGGCACAATGACGTTGAAATAACGTTGAAACAACGTCGCAAACCGACCATATACCACGTTGAAACAACGTTGAAATTTGGTTGAATTGGAAATAAAATCCGACGTCAAAAACTACGACGTTGAAACAACGTCGATGATTACGTCGTTTCAACGTTGATCTAACGTCTTATCGACTATATATCAATCATATTTCAACTTTGAATAGGTGATATATTTGATTGATACGTAGTTGATAAGACGTTAGAACAACGTTGAAACAACGTAAATTCAACGTTGATTTTTGTTTTTTATTTTGGTTAAATCCAATTAACTAAAAAATTATCTCAAATTTAATTGCAATAAAATCACACAATAAAAAAGCAATAATTTGCGCAGAGGATATTAAATTTCACGTAAATTAATCAGATACAACTAAATTGCTTCAACGGACTTTATATACAATGCAAATAAAGTAAAATGTTTGAAAGAAAAAAGTTTCATTTAGCAGTAATATATTTATCAGTTTATCAATAATAACTATTATCAATAGTTCCAGAACAACTAGGAAAAAGTATGAATATTATACATCGGGTGAATCGTTTTTTGCGCGCCGACCACCACCATTTGATCTGTCGAGTGCGTATTTTAATAAAGTCATTATTCCTTTTTTTATTTCGGCAACTGTAGCAGTCACTTTAATTGACAAAACGCCCTCTATAAAAAAGGTATTGCCTGAGTAATTTACATCAAATACATCAAAAAGTTAAAAAAATAAATTAGCATTAAAAAAACGAACTGTGATTTTTAAAAAATATATAATTTTACACTTAACTTACAAGTAAATACCTAATGTTTGTTCCTTTAAACTTCTCTTTATCTTTACCGCCAGCTATATTAAATTTTGATTATAATCCATTGGTTAACAACCTGCATTATACTTTGTTATTATTATTATTATAGTTACATTAAAAATTGATAAACATGTCTTTTACAAAATACAAATTATTCTCAATGAAAAATTGCACAAACCGCATAGGTTTCTTACCAAACCGTAATGCAAGTAAGAAAAAGAATTGATACAGGGGAAGAGTTTGGTCCAAGGAGACCACTTTCTAAACGCAAAACACCAAGAGCGGACAGTATAATCAGAAATATCTGCCTGGAAAAGAGAAAAAAAGCCACTAAGCTTATCCATGAAGCTGTTGTGTTTGTTATTAATCTAATTGTTGTGTCAGACCGGACCATTTGTAGAAGGCTAAAAGAAGAGGGATTGATGTCCAGCCAAAAAAGTCAAAAATTGACAAAAAAATTTAAAATAATGTCAAAAATCTTATATTTATACAAGATGGTGCAACTTGCCACACAATAAAAACCGTTATGGCTTAGTTGATGTATTGCTATAGCCAGACAACTCGCATAATCTTAACCCCATAGATAACATTTGGGAAATAGTAAACCAAGAGATTAGAAAAAAAATCTTACTAATAAGCAAGATCTTATGGAAGAGATTATCAAGATTTAGCATAATAACCCAGAGTTGACAGAAACTATAAAAAATAAATTGCAATGAAGCAGTTATTACAAATAAAAGTGTTTTTGCAAAATGTTTATACTTTCTATATATTTTATATAATTTATCATAATAATCAATAAATATTCAAAATGTTCAACTTTATTAATTTTTATCAAGTACAACTTTATAAATAAAAGAAAAAACTTTAAATTGCACCGTTATAATATATATATATATATATATATATATATATATATATATATATATATATATATATATATATATATATATATATATATATATATATATATATATATATATATATATATATATATATATATATATATATATATATATATATATATATATATATATATATATATATATATATATATATATATATATATATATATGTATATATATATATATATATATATATATATATATATATATATATATATATATATATATATATATATATATATATAATATTCATATAAGCATACGTATGTATATATACATACATATATATGTATGTTTATTTATGTGCATATATATGTATGTATGTATAGAGTAAAAAAAAATGTCAAGTATGCGTTACAAATCAACCTTTGTACTTTAAGGTTGTTCTTTAGCTAAAGGAAATACAAAAGTAAGAGAACAGTTACAAAAAAAATTATAATCAGATATAAAAAAAAAAGATTTATTTTATATCTGATTAAAATTTGTCAAACTTTTAAAAATATATGCTACACATATTTTTAGCACAAGTTTAAAACAAACTATAATTAAAAGATACAAAAGATTTTTTATTTAAAACTACTTTTAACAAACCTTTGCATCACATTTATTTGTCTTTAGAAAGTTTGTTAACCTAAAGGTTTAAGAAAATAAATACACCACATTATTTTTATAGTACATTTATAAAAAACTACAAGTAGGTTAACTTAGGCTAAGATATTAGTAAATACTTAATCAAAAAACAATAAAAAAAATGCAAAAAGTCATGGTTTGAAACAACCATCACTTCTGACCTCACCCAAGAATCATTTAAACTGTTATCATAATCATTAAAATACTGCTGCAAGTTCATCCATAGAATTTCAGAACTATTTGTCATGATATTACTTTAATTTCTGGAAAGAACTTTTACTAACATCTCTTTCAAACAATAAAGATATATCAGAAAGATAAAAGAACCAAACATTAATTAATTTCTAAAAACATTGAAACACAAGAACAAAAAATTAATAAAATAAAACATTATTCATAAATTAAATAAAATGTATTAATTTAGCAACCAAAGAAATGTGTAAATTACTGAAGCATAGAAAAAAATGTTCAAAACCTTTTCTTCCTAAATCAACTTGCAGACAGACAATTAATACCTTGAGCTACAGTATGTGGAGTATACATAAAAATTGTTTTCTGTTTCTTTTTTTGCGTTACAGGAGTAGGTATTTGCTTACTATTCTGTTGGTTATTATGTTTTTTCTTACATAAGCATGGTAGTGGCTCCTATAAAAATTAATATCAAAATATAACTAATAATACTTGAATTAAGTATCTTTTGAAATAGTTACCGTTTTCTGAACCTGATTCTATCTGAGTATCACTAGTAGAGGCAAATTCAAATTTATTACATAACTCTAAGTTATGTAATAAATTTGAACTCTAAAATGATCTAAGAATATTCATTCAATTTAAAAATGTTTTAAATACATTATATAATAAAAAATATACAATAAAAAATATATCTAAACACCGAAAACAACATATACAGAATGAAAGCATGTTAAAAAAACAAGGAAAAAAAGTAATGACTTAAAAAAAAAAATTACATTATCTCCAAGACATTTAATTTTAACGTCGATTTTATTTGATAGTTTTAAACAAATTTTTCAACGTTGATACAACGTTGATTTTTGGTTATACGACGTCGCGACTAAAAATCAACAGTAAATCAACGTCGAAATAACGTCGTGTGCCCACTGGGTATAGTAAGAATTTTTTTTTTTTTCATATTTTTCACTGTACGATATTTGACTTATTTAAGAAAGAAGACGTATTAAATATCTTCTTTATTCAATTAACCAAAGATTTATAATGTCAATAACGTTAAAAGTATTGGAAAAATAAAAACTTTAAAATCTTACAATAACACCTTTATTATTGCCTTTTTTTTATATTAATAATTAACATTGTTATAAAACGTTTGAAGCACGTTGTTCCAATGTTAAGTCATATTTTATTATTTAAAAGAAATGAAACATTAGTAACAAGAACTTCTTGAAGTTGATTTCTTATGAGGTAACCTCCTCAGGTTCTTAGAAGATTAATAAACATAACCTATTTTGTGAATTTTTATAATTTAAAAAAAAAGAAAATTGTATCAAAACCTTTCTTTTTATTGTAAAAAGATAGCTTTTTCAAAATTTTATCATCAAGTTTTAAAATATACCAATAAAATGATCCGCAACTACATTGGCCAAATATTGGCACAAGAGCGCTATGGCATTAATGTAAGTACAAATTTTTAAAGAAAAATATTGAGGAAAATTGAAATATTACGCCGAAAAAAAGATTTTTAAACCAATGACCGTATGTAGTAAGATATTTAAAAAAAACGATTTGCACAATTGAAATTTTAAACCGAAGAAAAATCATTGGATAAATGTTGGTCCAACGGAATATGTTTGCTTAAGTTAAAAATTTTGTTAGACCAATGTATGCTTGCTGTCTGGAAATCAACAGTACAAACATAATTTGTAATGTGACCAAAGTATTGCTATTCCTTTACATTAATTTTTATTTTATAGGTATTACTTAATTGCGACAAACTAAATTTTTTGAGCTATTATCTAATGGTAACAATAGTAAACTTCAAATAAATAAAATTTAATGAATTAAAACCATATTTGAACAAGAGTCAAAGTAAACCAAAGATGTTGGCTTTAACATCAAAGTAAAACTTAGGGAATTAAAATAACAATAAAAAACAAATAGACATGTTTGCAATATGTAAACATTGCAGTCAAACATATAAAGCAATTATACCGCCTCAAGATATTTTAACAAATAAACTTACTAATGACGCCTTAATTTGAATTAACTCTAATACTAAAAATTTACTTATAATGAACCTCAACTCATTTATAACAAATATTAAAGTCATAAAAAAGTTTCGCACAATCGAAGGAAACGGTTTTTTGTTTTTTATTATTGATTAAAAAACTTTTATTTTGATTAAATGCATTGATTAAAAAGTTTATAATCCATTTAAAATGTGACTTTCCTGTTAGCTTAATGTCATATTTATCTTCATATTTAATTAAAATAATACAAACTGCAACTCCACAAAAACTCAGCATTAAATCAAAAAAAAAATATTTTAAAACATTGCATAAGCAACTGTATAACTTCATAGCTGTAAGATAATTACAAACTATTAAACTAAAAAATAACGTAAATACAAAACTAAAACATCAAAATTGTTTGCACAAAAACTCTTATTTCAGTTGCAAAGTTTCAAAATACTATCAACAAAATATGTCTAATTTGTTTTGTTACCTAGCATCTTGACAACATAAATTTTAGTAATTCTTGAAATAGATTTAAGAAAAAAAAATTATGCACTATTTATAAACAAACGTATAATCTATAATTATATTATTTATGACAATGATAATAGACAGATTTCAGAGACGGATCAAGCATTTTTGACCTTTAAAATAGCTAACTTCTAAACATGGTGCAAACTCAAAACATAACACCCTTCAAGTTAAGAGGTTTACAAACTTTATATGATTACAATTTTTGAACACTGAGAAATTTTACTATAAAACTTAAATATCTTAACGAATATAAGTCTAGTTGAGAATAGTTTAAAAAAACTTTATAAACTTGTTGCTATTGCGTTAGTCTCCCGGGAACAAAAAAGCTCAATCTTTTGAGCTTTTTTATTTTTGGGATCTAATCATGGCAATTTTTTAACAAGGTATCTTTATTTTACGTAAAGTAAACATATAAATATTTGGAATTATTTTAGAGTAATTAAAAACCAGAAAATAGAGTAAAACTTTACTTTATATCAAGTTTATTTTATAAGTGTGTTAAAAGTGGGTTCAAAGTTATCTTTTTAGTAGAAAACAGTTTGTTGTCCTGGAAAAGTCATAAGCTCTTGATATTGTTTGCGGAATCCCACAGGGATCAATTTTAGGACCTTTATTATTTTTAATATATATCAATGATAAAATAATGCTTCTCATAAAATATCATCAATTATGTATGTAGACGATACAAATTTATTCTACAACAATTCTAATGTAAAAATATTGTTCGAAACAATGAACACTGAACTAGAAAGCTTTAAAATATGGTTTATAGCTTATTAGTTATCATTAAATTTTGAAAAAATAAGTTATACTCTCTGCCATAAATCAAAACAATCAACTAATCTTCCATCAAAGTTGCCAAAAATGTCAATCAATAAAAATGAAATAAATCGAGTAAATCATTCAAAGTTATTGAGAGTAATATTTGATTAGAACCAATCATGGAAAAAACATAAAAGTCTCATTGAAGCAAAAATATCTTCTTCTATAAGTGTATTAAATAAATCTAGGGCCTTTCTTGATTATAAATCTATCAAAATGCTTTACTTCATTCTTGTTCATTGTCATCTCTCGTACGCTAATACTGTTTGGGCTAACACACACAAAACTAAGTTATTAAGATTGCAGAGCCTACAAAACCACGCATGTAAAGCAGTTATCTATTTAAAGAGATTAGAAAACCCTTCCCCTGTAATGAAATACATGAATGTGTTAAATATATCTAAACTTATTTTGCTTCAAGTATTAAAATTTATGTATAAATATAAGAATAACTTGTTGGCAAAAGTGTTTTCTGGTATTTTTACATCAGCATTTTCACAAAAATATATTGTTTAGTCAAATAAAAATCATAACTATCACTTGAGCAGAGTAAAATTGCAAGTGTTGAAATTCTCAATAGTTAGCCAAGGCTCTTCATTATGGAATTAATTAAAAAATAACAGTATAAAAAAATTGAAAAGCAATTTTTCTTTTAAACGACAAAAAAAACTGCATCTTCTTAATTTCTGACATATATGTAAGTATGTTTGTATATGTGTGTGTTTTTATTAGTATATGTATATATGAGTATATATGTATATATAAATTTTTTTTTTATTCTTTATGTAATATTTAACAGATGAAATATTCTATTGTAAATTTTCTAAAGCTATGTGGGCTTTAAATTATCTTGGAAAGAGACTCTATGAAAAGATTGTGGTGACACCAATAATCTTTATCTTCTTTGAGCCCCTGTCTGTTTTATATTCTTTGTGTAACATAAAAGTTTCATTTTAATTTTGATATTTTATTTTTATATAAACAGCAAAATAAATTAAAAAAAAAAAAAAATTTGAAGTTTTAAAATATAGTTTTGTTTTGACATATAATTTTATGGAAAAATGTTCAAAAAAAAAAAATAAACTTCAATATTTATCTTAGTTTGACCCTCAAGGCTCTGTTCTTAAACCTTTCCTGAAAATCTGTTTATGTTTCTGAAATCTTTTCCGTTTTTTATACATTCTGCATACATATTCATTCGTATTGTATTATCTGCATCTACCGCATCAAAGGAGAAACATCTTCCTCTTAAGCTTTTTTTTCACAGTTTAAACTTGTTACAATGCTTGGTTTAAAAGTTTCGCATTTAGCTTTTTCTAAAGTAGGCTATTTGAGATTGGCTCAGAACAATTGATTAAGGTGCTATTTTCAGATTATTGGATTCATAAACTATTTGGCCTTGCTTAATATAAAGTTTTATTGTTTTCACAAGTTTTTTTACTTCATTTAATAGTCTAATGCTGAGGCTATTACGGCTAATTATAGGCTAATTTTGACTTTTGATTGTTGTTGTAACTTGATTAAGACCATTATTATTATATTGATATATGGTTGTTATAATAACTTTATTATATTAATATTTAGCTATTAACATAAGGCTGTTACTACTATGTTAACCCATGTGACGGGACATCGTAAAATTGTCGTTGCGGTCTAATGTCTCGGGCCACAAAACATCTACTATGTTTTTGTTTATTGATAATTAATTATCTATTTAGGTTAAATTAAAAAATTCAAGTTAAGTTGGTAAAACTATAGTGTGTTTTCAAATTAGTGACTTTCAATAACATTTACTAATTTAACCTTACTTATACTCTTGAAAAGATTTAATAGAAATTTATTTACAAATAGCAGAAAAACGTTATAAAAATAATGAACTATTTGAAGCATTCGATGAAACAAGTACTGAAAGCGAAAGTGAATACACTTTTAGTAAGTATGAGATTGAACTCTCAAAGATATAAAGTCAGATGAAGATATTGAGCTAAATTAAGTTGAGGATAGTAGACCTGCTTTGAACATAGGATAGACAAAAGTAATGCAAGATACTCCGGCATTTGAAGCACTGCTATTCACAGTAGCCAATGTAGGCTCTCAGGTTTCAATAAACCTTACTCCTGGACTAGATTTTTTGAATTATTTTTTACTGATGAGTTACTTTCACATATTGTAAACGAAACTAATCTTTATGCAAAGTCAAAAGTAAAAACAACTATTTGGAATTTCATTCTATTTGGCATAAATGGAAAGATGTGACACTTGAAGTAATTCATGCTTACTTTAGTACTATTTGTAATATGGCTCTGATTGAAAAATTAAGTATAAAACATTATTTTTTATGTGATTGGCCTAACCACATGCCATTTATTCAGCATTTTTTTCTAAAACTTGGTTTCATCAGAACCATTGGATGTTGCACGGATCCCCACAATAAATTATTAAATCCATCTAATTAATAAAATAGGTATGTAAAAAAAGTGCTTTGTGTTGTATCAGAAATGAAAAGTTCTTGTTCTAGAAAATTTTTCCCATCTTGTAACATTGTTATTAAATAAAGTACTATTGGATTCAAAATTAAAGTTCCATTTCGCATGTACAATTTATAAAAACCCACAAAGTGAGGCTTTTGTGTTTTTGTCTCAGCCGGGTGTGAAACATGTTAAAATTGATTTTTTAAACGTATTATGGTAATTGCACTACTGATAGTTTAGCGAGACCTATGATGCAGTGTACAAGTGGAATCGTGTTGCGTTTGTGTGATGAAATTTGAGAGGCTGGTCAAGATAGTGGTTTTGTACTAGTTTTTCTCTTGCACAAGAGTTCTTCAAAATGAACATACAAATTACAGGGATAATAGTGAATAGTTAATAGATAACAATTACCTGAAGATATAAAAAAACTGAAATTAAAGAAGCACGAAGTTTTTCTATTTGTACACTTTTCCAATGTCATGGTTTTGGCATGGCAGGACAGGCGACAGGTTCTGAAGCTGATTACTTTCCATGATTTAATAAATGATATTGTAAAACAAAGAACAAAACTAGATATTGTGGGCGTAAACTAAATATTATTGTAGAATATTCAAAACATATGAAAAATGACGATCGAACTGATCAATATTGTTCTAGCTAATCAATTCTACACAATTCTTTAAAAGGCTGGAGAAAAATATTTTTCTGGTTTTGAAATATTTTGTTCAACAAATTATGTAAACGCAATGGTAAAAACAAATTTCGACGCTAATCTACAAACAAACTTAATTGAGCATTTTATTGAAGAATGTCATAACATTCAAAAACAAAGAGGAAGGCAAACATCATTAAATAGGATTGAACGTCTCAACCTTTTATTAATGGCATTAGATGATATTGGACGTCTCAACCATTTATGAGTCCTTAGTAAATTTTAGTTGCGGTTTCCTTAATATTGCCTAAATAAAATATAGGAGTTGACAATATAAGTTATAGCATTATTCTCAATTCAAAAAAACTGATTCCAATCCTGCTCTTGTATATAGTTAATATATCAATAAAGGCAGTTTCTCCTGATAAATTAAAAATTGCTAGAGTTGTCCCAATCTTAAAATCAGGTGATACTTACGACGTTACAAATTAAAGGCCGATCTCAATTCTTACAATTTTTCAAATATTGTAAGACAAATTATGTATATCAGACTCTATTCTTTCTTAAACAGTAATAATATGTCGTATAATGAACAATTTGGTTTTAAATATGGTCATTATATTGATCACGCAATCTTACATTTTTAACATAATATATTTAAAGGGTTTAATGAAAAAAAGTATACTTTCAGGGTTTTTATTGATCTAAGCCAAGCCTATGATACAGTTGATCATATAATTCTTGTATCCAAACTCATAACCGCTGGTATAAGAAATTCAAACTTGGCTTGGTTTAAATGTTACTTGTTTTAAAGAAAGCAAAACATTCCATACAAAGTTAGAAAAACGGAAAATTTGACATGCGGAGTTCCCCAGGGTTTAATGCTAGGATCCCTCTTTTTTCTAGTTTATATTATTAATTTAAATATATTTTCTACTATCTTAAACTCAATTTTGTTTCCGAAGATACTAACTTGTTTAATTCCAATAAAGATAGTATTATTTTATTTTCAACAGTAAACAAAGAACTTGATAAACTAAACCAATTGTTTAAATTTAATAAAATATCTCTAGACATTTGTAAAACTAAATACATATTAATCCGCCATGCTTTAAAAAAAAAAGATTCCATTGAAACTAACGAATCTTTTTATTTATAATAATTTAATAAAAAAGACAATACCGTTAAAATTTATGATTATAGTTTTAGATCAAAAAAATAATTGGAAAGAACATATAAATTGAGAATAAAATTTCAAAAATTATTGGTATACTAAACAAGGTTTTTAAACCAATCTTGTTAGAAATACATATATTTTTCATTTATGCATTGTTACCTAAACTACGTAAATATTGCTCGGTGCAGCACCAACGCTACAAAAATAAATAAACTTTTCTGCAAACAAATAAACGCTATTAGGATTTAAAAAAATGAAGGTTGATGCTCCCATTCAAATTACTTTTTAGTAAACTCAATATATTAAGTGCTTTTAAAACAAATCTTCATTAAATGCTTATTGTAAAAAACTTTAATTATTTTAGACATTAATTGAGAAGGGTTTTAGCTAAGTTATTCTCTTTCTTGTAACCTCGTGTTAACAAACTATTATCCGTAAAACTTTTACAATCAAAAAATGTATAATCAAGAAAAACGAGATAAAACCGATAATAAACAACAAAAGCCGTGTAAAACAAAACACTTTTAACATACCCCCCTATGTTGATTTGGTCAACTAATAATATAACTCTTTTAAACGCCGTAAATTTTCGCCTGCGCTCGCTGCCTGTCTGATCGGCCGCTTACAAATTGACCTGCACGTTTCATAAGTAGCATTCACACCTAGTTCATTTTCAGATGATCTACTATTTTTATCTTTATTCATTTCGTTTGATTTGTTGGTAATTTTAAAAGGTATTCACTTTTGAATAGGTCGGAAACATGTTGTTCTAATTCCTTCTTTGGATAAAACTTGTAAACGCGCACCTCGTACTTTTCCATTAGCTCCTCTAATAAGTTCCAAAACTTTTCCCATACGCCTTGATATCATCTCGTATAAGAACTACATTGTTTAATACTAGATGTTCGGTTTATGAAGTTTTACTTTTTTCGTATAAATGGTGTTGTTTAAGATCATTAAGATAAGAAGTTGCAAACCTTCTCCAAAAGTTAAATATTGTTGTTTTTATAAATATAGCTCTTTTCGAAATATCATTAGGTAGTAGACTAATTCCATTCATTTTATTAACAATATTTCGTCCATACATTAAATGGTATGGTGTAAATGCTTCTTCAGTGTCATCCTCGCTCATGTAAAATAATGAACGACTGTTTATCACAAATTCGACTTTATATAACATCGTTTCTAGTTCTTCGTAAGATAAAAGAGACTTACCAATTGTTTTCTTCATTGTAGTTTTAACAGATCTAACTAAACGTTCGTAAAAACCGCCCCCTGGTGAGGCGGTTTCTACGTCACCAGGGGGTCTGGCAGAATAAACTTCTGTTGCACATCATTTTTCATCATAAAATTTTCAATTTTCCTTAGATATAAAGGTCTTAAAATTATCGGAGATAATAAGATCAGGAAAACCTCTTCGTGCTGCAAAACGCTTAAAAGCTCTTATGAAGGCCGGAACTTTCATGTCGGGTGTCAGTTCAAGATGGATTGCTCGACTAGACGCGCAAGTCAATAGTAAAACATAGATCTTACAGGCAGCATTCTTATTATTTGTTTTTTGAAATAAAGTTCCTGCATAATCTAAACCAGTTGCTTGAAAGGAATATAAATTATTAACTAAAAAATCAGGTAAATCTGGGCTGCTAGGTGGGAACAATGTTTTTCCTTGGAATTTCTAGCATGTTACACATTGTCTAATAATACTTTTTATCGTTGATTGTCCTTTTATTAACCAGAATTACGTCGATTCGAATCCATGATGCAAAACTTGTTCATGACAGTTACGAATCAGTAATATTGTAAACCAACTTTCTTTTCCACGTAATATTAAAGGATGTTTTTCTGCAAAGTTTAAATTAGCATTTTCAAATCTTCCTCGTAATCGTATTAGTTTGTCTTCACCATCAAATAACTTTAAAGAGTTTTTCAGTTTATCAAAACTTTTGTCATTTTGTAAAATTCTTTGCTCATCTCTAATCCATTCATTGAGTGCAAATTTGTACTCATCTGTTGTCAAAGTAACTTCTATAATCTATAAATCTATAGTCCAAACCTCCTGACAAAATTTCCTCAAAATTAACAGGACTAAATCATCTAGTAATTTTTCTTTTAAAATAGGAATCAGAAGACTTTTAATGATTTCAAATTTCAAACACTTGCCTCTATATTATTATAAACTTTTCTTAAGCCATCAACATTACCACTATTTTTTACTTTTACAAGTTTTAATAATAAATCCATGTGTGCAGGGATTAAAATTTTTGGGTTACCATACCGTTCAGCCAATAAAAAAACTGCTTCTCTCTTATTTTCTGACGATAAGGTTAAACCACAAATGGTAGTCAATGCTTGGCTTCCTTAATTTTTTTTTTAATAATTGAAACGATCAATATCATTTTGGTCAACATTGTTGTGTATGGCAACATTAAATTTATCCCAGAATGTTTACCATTCTAAAAATTTACCCTTAAAAATTGGAAGTTCAATTTTTGGTAATCTACAATTAATTTTATTTTTAGAACTCTGTTCAGAATTTTTATCAAACCCTAATTTTAAAGATTCTAACCTTAGATTTATTTTAGAAAGTATATTGTGAAATGAATCAGTTATTTCAACACTCGCTAAAACATCCTCCTTAAACTTATTTTGATCAAGTATAAAAGTTATTTCTTCATCAATATTATTTAAATTTGTATGAGAGTCACTCAAACTGTTTTTTGAAGCTATAAACCTATACTGTGAGGTGTCAGGGTCTTCTAACGCCGGTAATAAACAACAAAAGCCGTATATAATAAAACACTTTTAACACTTATAATCATGTTTTTACTTGATAAAAAAACAGTCACCGTCTTACTCAAAATTAAAATAAATAAATCATATAAACAGCGCAAGATTTTCATAAAATAACTTTAGTCAATCAAATACTTATTATTCAGCCATTAAATACTCAATCACAACTCGAGGGTCTAACTTATTGAAAACACTTTTAAATGATGACTGTCAAACAATCACTTTGTTCATCCAATTTAAAACTAAACTAAGGCAACTTTTTTTAATTAAATTACATTATTTAAATTTCTTTTAAGGCATTAAATAAAAGTACCCTTATGTATTATTTTATATGATAATAAATACATATAAAAAAATGAAATCAATCGTAAACTTTTACATGATTTAATTTAATCTTAAACATGTATTATTTAATAAAATAATGTCCTAAGACAAAATTGTAACTAATTTGTAAATAAAAACAAGGTTTTATATATTTTTGCTTTCACTTTCTTGATAAGTGCTTGCATTTAGGTCATAGTGTTTTTGCCACAATAAAAATTTAACAATTTAGTGCTACACTGAAACTTATTTTTTATAAAAACTTAAAAAAATTTAAACATTTCTTTTGTTGTATTTGAGGTCAATAAATTAAAAAATAAATATAATCTGATTGGCAAAGAGTTTTAGTTTTTTTTATAACCTGAAAGGGTTAGTAATTTAATAGTATAAATTGGGTTGTTCGCCGAAAAACAAAACTTGCGAAAATTTCGCATCTTTATCTACCGTAATAAAATTGTTATTGCGGAAGTTGCACATGCAAAAATGCACATTCTGTAACGCGCTATACAAAAATATAAATAAATAAAATTCCGTAATAAAGCATTGCGAAAGAAAACTTGCGAAACAAATCATTTCGTAAGAATACTTACGAAATAGATCCTTTCGGAAAAAGCATTCCGGAATGTGTAGTTACGAAAAAGACGCAAAAGATTTTATGTTACGATATATTTAAGATATTAACTGTTAACAGTTTAAATAATAAATAATAAAATTATAAAAAAATGTTGTCAAATGATTCTTCAAATGTTTGTACAAATATACCTAATATATATATACATATATATATATATATATATATATATATATATATATATATATATATATATATATATATATATATATATATATATATATATATATATATATATATATATATATATATATATATATATATATATATATATATATATATATGTATATATATATATATATATATATATATATATATATATATATATATATATATATATATATATATATATATATTAACGGGACTTTACTGTATATATATATATATATATATATATATATATATATATATATATATATATATATATATATATATATATATATATATATATATATATATATATATATATATATATATATATATATATATATATATATATATAAATATATACACATATTTACCGTAAAATCCTGTTAAGTTGGACTCTCAATGAAAAGATGAACAGTATGGCTTTCTTTTTAAAAAGTATAAAGAGGATGTGTGATAAACAATTAAATACTTTTTTATAAAGAACGAGAGATCTCTCTAAAAGTAAATGATATCAGAAAGGGTAAAAAGAGAAGAGATATATGTGAGACAGCGGGATGTGAACCTGGGTCTACGTGGCCAAATGTCTTAACTGAATGAGCTATACGTTCAATCAACTAAGTGAATAGTAATGTTTATTTAATATATAATTAAGAAACTATATAAAACAGAATTTACAGAAAGAGATACGTATGCAAATAGGATTCTATATATCAGGAAAATGAATAGTAATGTGAACCTTAAGATGCTTATAATGAATATCTGGACTCAAAAACTAGTTACCTTTAATGGAACACAATAAGCTGTAGGAGCCTCAGGGAAATTATATTTAGAAATGGTTATATTAGACTCAGAGTTAGCTAGAAATTATTACAAAGTATTAAGGACAGATGTGTAGTACAAGAAGCAAAAAGATTTAAAGCAAAGTGATTTATATTATTTGAAAAAGTTGTTTTACGTACATTTCATCATAATTTAAGTAGATCTTAGTAAAGCAAGGGAAACGTGTACAATTAAGCACAATAAACTCAATCTTAAAAGAATAACTAACAGAAGAGAGGTTGTCACTATTGTGAAGGTGACTAAAGATCTGTAATATAGAACATGGAGGTCAAAAAATGCTATCTTAAGTAAAAAGAGTTTGATGAACAAAGTTACAATGGCTGCGGGATGCGAACCCGGATCTCTGCGGCGAATTATCACGTATCTAACTGATTGGACTGTACAGTCTTATACTCAAATTTATATCTTATTAAAATTAAAAAACAATATTTTCTAAGATCTATACTTCGAAAAGCGTATTCAAACAGGACTCTACATACCTTTAAAATCTGCTAGAACTTTAGTAACGAGCACACTTTTAGAAATTATTGAAATAGGTATATTTTATCAGAAATATGCTTAAGCTAAAGCATATTTTTTAGCCTCTTTTTACTATTTGCTTAAGCATATTCGAACCTGTTTCAAAAATTTTATATGCTTTAAAAAAAAAACATGTATATTCCTACCCATCATTCTTATTTTGAATATACGTAGTGAGTTCAAAAAACATCGTTGTATATATTTACTATGGCACGTTTCGTAAGTTTATTTCCGTTAAGAATTCTTTTGTATGTCGTGATCCGAAATACTTTTGTTTCGTAAGAAATTTTATTTTTGATCAATATTTCTAAAAATAAAACCATAAAAATTTAATAGTTATTATACTGAAAATAAAAATTCATTATAAACATTTTGGGATTTAAAGATGTTAATTTTTACAATTAAAATCCGTCTGACAAACAAATTTTCTTTATAGACTTCATAACGTCGTTTGGCAAAAATGTTTGTTTCGCAAGTGCGATCTCCGAAACCGCTACTTTCGTATGTTGCAAAAAAGTTTTGTTTCGTATGTCAATTTGCGAAATGCTAAATTTCGGAAGTGGCTTTTGCGAAATGAACTTCGGTGATTTTAAATGTTTTGTAACATTCGGTACAAAAAAATGTAATTCCGTGTTCTCAATCTCCTTACGAAAGATTGTTGTTTTTCCGGAATTGCACGAAATCCTTCGGTTAACAACCCTAGTATAAACCTATTACGGCATATAAAAAAAGAAAACTCGCAATTATTACTTAAGCAAAACATTTCAAAATGAATTAAGTAATCTGATCGATGATGTTGCCTTATATATAACATAAAACTATGCTCACAATCTGAAATATTTTTGTATCATTTTGAACAGTATACATGATGCTAGTCACCAAGACCAAATGACTTTAGTTTTTTAATTATGCGACATTAATAAAAGACTAGTAAAAACCAATAAGTACTTTGTAAGATATCTACCTATAAATAATATCACTAGTTCAGAATGCGAAAAATAATGCACACAAAAATTTAATATTTCCGTTTAAGTTTATAGAACTTTAGAGATCAAGGTGATAAGGAATAAAAATCAAAAAGCTGAAGTTTTTGTGTACAGAAATGAATATGAGAACTAAGTCAAATATCATTTTAAATGCCATTTAGATGACACTGTCTCACTTTGATTCTTGGAAACTTGGAAAATATTATATTGTTTAAGTAATACTTTATAGAATTTTGCAATAAGTATGTGTTTCCTACAAAAACACTTTTTTCTTATACAGCTGTTTTTAAAAACTTATGTATATTTTTAAAGTTATTCTAATCTGTTTGAGAAAAACTGTCTCAAGAATGTATAATCTGCCCAAAAAAGATATTTATCTAACAATTTAGCGCCCAAATATCTGCATTTTTCTAGGGTTGTTCGCCGAAAATCAAAACTTGCGAAAAGTTTGCATCTTTATCAACCGTAAAAGAAATAGTTATGCAGAAGTTGCACATCCAAAAATGCACATTCCGTAAAGCACTATACGAAAAAATAAGTTAATAAAATTCCGTAATAAAGCATTGCTAAAAAAAACTTGCGAGGCAAATCATTTTGTAAGAATACTTACGAAATAGTTCCTTACGGAAGTAGGATTCCGGAATGTGCAGTTACGAAAAAGACGCAAAAGATTTTATGATACGATACATTAAAAATAATAAATAATAAATCTTAATAATAAATGATAAAATTATAAATAAATGTTGTAAAATAATTCTTCAAATATTTATACAAATATATTTAATATATATATATATATATATATATATATATATATATATATATATATATATATATATATATATATATATATATATATATATATATATATATATATATATATATATATATATATATATATATATATATATATATATATATATATATTTATATATATATATATATATATATATATATATATATATATATATATATATATATATATATATAATTATATATAAATTTGCAAATCATCAAATGCTTTTTTAATTGTAAAATTTTTATTTTTCAGAGTTGTTTCGTAAAAATGAGGAATTTATTGTGACGAAGGGAAATCTTCTTAAAACATTTCCGATTTTTCCTATAGAATACAAAGTAACTTTTGAAGTTTTGATAAGCTCAATTTCTGATGTAGACAGTCAATGTTCTTGTGTAAACTTGTTTCGATTTACCAATGGTAGTGATGATTTAAAACGTTACGGAAATAGAATTTTATCTTTGTATATTACGTCGCCTGTACTAAGAGTTTTTCATTATTTTTCTATTAATGGTATCATAGATGAAGCAGATAATAGTTTGTTAAACACAGGATGGAAAAAATTTAATTTCAGTCAATTTTTTATTGATGGTGACTATAAATTTACTTTAAACATTGACGGTCAAACAATCTTATCAAAAAAAAACGATGATGCAAGAGTGTTTTATAATGTGGGCGTATTTTTTTCTGATCCTTTTTATGTTCCGCTACCTGCACGCGTCAGAAACTTTTTAGTAACAAAAGGATGTTCAGGTAATAATGTTATATTTTTTTTTTTATCAAATAATACATTTAGTTATTTAAAACAAACGATTTTTCAGTTTAGAATTATTATTACTTGTGGCTTATAATTATTTTCTTTTTATAAACAAACTCAGAATTTATCTTCTTTAATACAACTATTCTTTTTATTTTTACTCATTTGAAATGCACTTTAATCACTTTTGCATATTTATTTTAGTATATTTTAGGTTTTACCGCCTAAATGATTTTAAAAACTTAAGTTTATGAATAAACGAGAAATTAAACTTTTCAAAAATGTAATTTTTAGAAATAATACAGTAACAGAATTAGTTATGAATAAACGAGGTGTATAATTTCTTCAAAAGTGCAGTTTTTATATTATAAAGAAATACATCTTGTGATTTTACAAAAAAAGTATTTTATGTTAGATTTCCACGAAATATTTTTATCAATAATTACTCCAACAAACTAAAGGTTTTGTTCCCTTTTTATAAATGTTTTATTGATTCGTATATTGGCTTATTTTAAATATACTAAGTTTAATAAGAGGTTTAAAAACTCTTTTGATGTTTTTACAATCTAAACCCAATATTGATCCAATGTATATATTTCGACGTTGATTCAATGTATATAACTCAACTTTTTTTCAATATATGTAAAAACATCGAAAAAAGTAGATTGTTTTTACGATCTAAAGCCAATATTGATCCAATGTATAGATTTCGACGTTGATTCAATGTATATATTTCAACTTTTTCCCAATATATGTAAAAACATTGAAAAAAGTAAATTGTTTTTACGATCTAAAGTTAACGTTGATCCAATATATATATCTCAATATTGATTTAATCATTATTAATCAACGCTTTTCCAATTTTATTGTATTTACGAACTAAACCCAACGTTTATCCAATGTATGCGACCAAACAATGCTTTTGCGAAATTATGAAATTTAAATAAAATCTTCCATGATTATTAAAATATCAAACCACAAAAAACACAAACATGATTTTTTTTCAATGATCAAGCTTTGACAGCCTCACAAATATATGTATACAATCCTTACGTCAACTAAATATGTATATATATATATATATATATATATATATATATATATATATATATATATATATATATATATATATATATATATATATATATATATATATATATATATATATATATATATATATATATATATATATATATGTATATATATATCAAATAATTTTATTAAGAATAATATTGATTACAATGTTTTGCCAATTAACGTTCAACGTTGAATAAACGTAAATACAACATTGTGCCAACTTAAAATACAACGTTGGGCCAAAGTAAAATTTTAAAAATTAAATCAACGTAGAAACTTTTACCATTTTCCGACTTTGAATAAACGTTTTATCAACATCGATTTTTTTCTTGTGAGAGATGTCGTAAATGTAACGAAAATGATATAAAAACAACGTTGACAGCCGATATTAGGCCAACGAAACGCGCAACACAGTTCTAATGTTTTAGCAACGTATGTGTGCTAGCTGGGATGGCTTCTTGGAAAACGACGTTTATTAACTCATAAGCAAAAACTTAAAATAACGTAACGATTAATATCATGGTTTTATTACAGAATTATTTTTCATTGAAAGAGCTGTACAAAACTATTTTTTAATGAAAACAAATCAGGGAACTTGAAAATATCAATAAACAAATAAAAACTATAAAAACATTTAAAGAAATATTAAAGAGTTTTGATTCTTTCAAAGACATTCAAAAAAAAATAATGTTATATTATATATAAGTTATATTAATTACTTATACTATTGAAAAGTTTCATTTTAACTATGCTACGCTGGAACATAAATTGTCGATGTTTCTGGGTTTTCTTTCTTTATAAAGAAAGATACTCTAGAATTATTGTTGTACAACGGTTAATTAAATAAATGAATTTAAAAAAGATATTTGTAATAAATATAGTTAAGCTTGATATATTTATAAGAGGTAATGTTTTTTATAAACTTTCTGGAAAGTTATGCATAAAACGTTATTGCAATAAAACGCTAAAGATGTAATATGTTCATTTTACTTTATGTTTTTGTTGAACAATAAAAAGTAGATGTTTTCCAAATTAGCTTGTTTTATGAGTTTGTGTATAACATATTTCTCGCTTTAACTTATTATAAAAATATTTTGCATACCCGCTTGAAATGTGTTAATTTATAACCATCAGTATAAAAAGTTTCAAAAGTATGACTTAAATATGTGAAATAACGGGTAGACATAGCTTGTATAATACTGGTCATGGTATGTCTATTTCACTCCGACTCTTTTAATAATTTTTCTTTGTTTCAAGTTTTTTTAATTAGTTAATAAGTTTATATTAATTTTTTACAATTTTTTTTTTTTTTTATAGTTAATAAGTTTATATACCATTATAATATACCATATCATTATATATAAAAATTTTATATACCATCGGCTGGTTTTTTGGATATATTCATAGCTT
>NC_061156.1:28185133-28248519 GCF_022113875.1 Hydra vulgaris | reverse complement strand
AATATCGTCTTTATATTAACGTCACAAGGACGTCCTAATAAAGACATCTTTACCGGACGTCTTTAGGACGTCCTTATTTGGTCTGAGACGTCGCGACCTAGTTAAGACGTCCGTAAGACGTTTGATTGACGTCTGTGCCCGCTGGGTAAGATTGCTACAACTTGATGGGAATAATAAATATTAAAAAAGTACAGGAAATCAAATTAAAAATTGAATAAAATTTAGAGAAGTCAAATCATTAGAGTAAAATATTAAAGTAAAATATCTCATAAAATAGAATAATACTATCTATACAATAATACTCTTCTATAGAATACAATGATGCTTTATATACATTACAATAATACTAAATCTATAAAATATAACACTTAATATACAAATATGTTATATTAAAACATATTTTAGATTTTAGTTTTTGCGCAAAGTTTATTGCTTCTTCTTTTTTTTTCTTTTTTTTTTCTTCTTTTCATTTCCGCACACAGCTTATTTCTTAGTATCACAGCTTATAAGTTGTGGCACTAAAAATAAATTAACAAACAATTTTTTTGTTATTAAGATTTTATCCACTTGTTGAAAGCATTTGTTGAATTAGAAACTAAAAAATTAACGAAAATATTATAAATAAATATAAAAGATTTTCAGAAAGGAAAATTTAACTTGATAATTTCAAACCTGAACATTACCGCCTGAGAAGAACACTAAACACTAAATAAATAGATTTTTATAAAACACGATTCAATATCTGACATTAAATTATTTAAAACCAAAAAATATAACAACAAAAACAATCTAATTATAATTAAAATAAGTTCGTTTTTAGCTACTTTAAAATTAACATCTTGTCAAAAATAATGCATCACCATGGCCTACCTAATGTTTAAAACCTAATATTCTACATATTTGTTGCAAAAATTGAAGGCCATTATAAAACAATTATTGCGCATCAAAAAGCAAACCAAATAAACAGACAAAATGTATTTATGTATTAAAAAACTTTGAAAATACTTTCTATTCAACAACAACAAAATTTAGAACCAAAAAGAAATATTGTTTATATTAAGTTTGTTAAAAACATAATTTCTTGTTAATTTTTATATTTATGTTCAATCTTGCTTTTTTCGTTGCCTTTTTTTAAAACCAACTATGCTGTCCATATAATTACCATTAGTAATTATTTTTCTTTTATTATTTAAGAATATATTAATGATTGTTTTAATAATGACATTTATCCCAAGTTAAAGGTGATCAGAACAAATAATATTTTCTTTAAAAAAATTGTTTTTCAAAATAAACTAAACAGTGGTTCTTCAATGCAAATCAGTGTTGTTAATTACATCAAAGGTAAAGTCTAAAAGTGCAAAAGCAACACTTTTACAATTACCCCGATTAGTAGATGGTATAGTCAATCCTCCCCTCGATAAAATTTCAATATATTGTTTATCTGGAGAATCATACCCAGTAAGCACAAAGACGTTTAAAAGACGTTTTAAAGATGTCTTTAAGGAGGTCTAAAAGGCGCACTTGTAGACGTCTAGATCATAAGGCTAAAAGACGTCTAAATGAAGACGTCTTTATAAAAACGCGTTTTAGACGTATGTTAGACGTTTTTTTCAAGATAAATTTATGTACATGACGTAACATTTTCGCGTAGTATATGGTATATATTCATTGTATTTATAACATCATATATTGTTATAATTTCGTAAAACAAAATATACATAGGAACCAGCAATCAAAATAATATTGCTGTAATCACCACCAACGGTTGATGCATCAAAGATGAAAATAATAAATAACAATAACAAACAATATCAAAACAGTATTTAAAACATTTATAACTTACCTTTAGTTATAATAAAGTTTAACATACATATTGCTAGCTAGCTAATTTTTGACCGAATACTTGACTTACTATATGGCTTGTGGATCTATAAAAACTAAAAGTACTGATATTTAACTTATATATTATTCTTGCCATTTTCACTTATTATCATGATCAGTCAACTATCTATTAAAAAAGCAAAATAATTATTAATAAAAAAAAGATATAATATTATAATAGCAATTATTTTAGTAATTCCTGTGACAACAATTTTAGCAATTGTGTAAAAAAGTAATTTAATTTAAAGTAATTTACACTTAAAATTTGAACAAATTATTGAAAATAATAAAGTCTATGTTTTTACTTTGAATATACGACATCTACTTAACGCGTAATGACAAAGCCGTCAAAAAGAAGTCATAATGACATATTTATAAACAGGTCTCAGAAAAGACGTTTTTTAGCTTTGATCTAGACGTCTTTCAATGCGTATTTTGAACTATTTATTACGCGTCTTTTAAACGTATTTTTAAACTATAAAAAGACGCATTTTAAACGTCATGTTAAAATCGCATTTCTTAAAGACGTCTAGAAGATGTCTTTAAAAAAGATATCTTCTAGACCTTTTTTGAACGCTTAAATAGACGCCTTTTAAACGTCATTTTAAATACGCATTCATACCAGACGTCTAAAAGATGTCTTAAAAACGTCTACAAGAGTGCGGTTTACCTAGACTAGTTTTAGACGTCTAAAAGTGTCTAAAATGCGTCTTGTGCTTACTGGGTATTTATCTACTCCAATCATTAGTTTATGACAGCATTTACTTAATCTTTTAGAAATTTTATTTGCACTATAATCTGCTATATGAAAGACAATTTCTCTGCTATCTTCTGACAGAGCCACATTATTTAAAGAAGTGCACTGAAGTTTTTCTGAAAGTTCGTCTAAAATATTCTTCTTCATTCATTAGTCTGTTTGTTATCTCTATTGCAGATATCGATGCTTTCTATAACTAAACTTTTAAATTTGATAATTCGCTCAAAGCACAAAACGTCTTTTAAGCTCACCAAAAACCTCCCCCCGCTCATCTGTCTGCACTGTCCAAACTTTCTCTCTATTGGATCACTTTAAAATCTTGCAGTGATGACAAATTTATAACCTTCATTTAATAGATCTTCAATTAAAGAAGCATGACAATTAAGTGTTTGCTTAAATACTGAACTAGTTTGAGCAGACATAACAAATTTCTAACAGTTCATGATTTTTTGTTTTTCCTAATTATCAATCCATAATGCCATTGCTCCTAAAAATTCTGGTTTTTTATCATTCAATATAGCTGCATTTCCTAAATAGTTGTTAAAAGAAAACTGGTTTTTACTAATAGCAATAATCCACCATTTATTAAATAACCCTGCCGGTAAGAAAAACGACGTCGGAACAACGTTGTTCTAACGTCTTTCATATCGTTGGAAAGACGTTGGCATGATGTTATAAATAAAAAAACGTCATTTTACTAACGTTATTACAACGATGTAAAATGACGTGGTGACAACGTTACATTTTAGCTAAATGACGTCGGAAAGATGTTAGAGCAACGTTAAATTTGAAGAAAAAAGACGTTATAAGGACGTTAGGCTAACGTTATGTTTCAGCTAAAATAACGTTGAGCCAACGTTTTTTCTATCGTTTTTTACACGTTGGAATAATGGCATATATGAAATATAGGTCAACGTTATATTAAC
The DNA here is from genome assembly GCF_022113875.1 of Hydra vulgaris. Classification (NCBI taxonomy): domain Eukaryota; kingdom Metazoa; phylum Cnidaria; class Hydrozoa; order Anthoathecata; family Hydridae; genus Hydra; species Hydra vulgaris. The sequence goes on along the minus strand of NC_061156.1, from coordinate 28,244,955 downwards.
AATGTTGCGAAACGTTGTAAGAAAAGCGCCCTCTAACGTTTTTCTATCATTTTTGATGTTATTTCTACATTGCAAAAAACAATAAAAGACAATTTTACACTGTATAACTTTGCGCTGTCAAGCTATATTTCTTCTTATTTATTTATTCGGGGCAAATAATTGAACACGGAAATTAAAAGACTAAAAATAAATAAACGTTGCATCACTTCTATTCCAAAATTTTAAAATTATATACAATAACTTAAAATGAAACTAGTTTGATTTTTACTTTCTTTGCAAATTTCAATCATATCTCAAATAATTCGCGTATTCTTTGTTTGACACTAAAAGACAAATATATATGAAGAAACATAAAGTTACAAACAAATCCAATTAAAAACATTTTTAAGAACTAAATAAAAAACATTCGGATTAAACAAATAGAAATACCACAAATACCAGAAATTGCGCTAAATTACTATTTGATGCTAACCTGAGTTTTTCTGCTTTCGAAAGATTATCGACTGTAAATCGTTTGGCAACATTATCTGAAATAGAATAAACAATACCTCAATAAAATGCAAAACTAATGCAATTGCCTCCAAAATAATTTTAATTGAATAAATAAACAAAATTAATTTAAAACACACAATCATGAAATAATGGAAAAAAATATGTCTAGTTTTACCCTCAAAAGATATAAAATATCTTTGAGTTCAGATTTATGGAAAGATATTTTTTTACAAGTGTTATTTTGGCAATATATTTTTTTATAACATGAATTGCATAGTAAATAAAGAAACTGAAATGGTACATTTTCACTAAGCAAAGAATCATAAATTGTTTTTCTAAATAGCTCTCTTTCAGACTAATGATTATTTTGTTAGGTGTTTTTTCTTCTAATCCGAACTACTTATATTTCACTTAAACCCTTGACCATTTGAGCCAGTGGCATGTTCTTACCAAAAGCCAATATTTTTTTAAATAAAAAAGCAGACATATCAAGAAGCAATTATTCAGAAAACTATAAAAAATGAATAAGGTTATGTAAATTGTATGTTATGAATGTTGGACCATAATAATCCACAGCCTTAATAATCCAGTCATCCAAACCAAATTAATAGCATAAATGCATAACCAATGCATTGATTCTGCTAATTTAATTTGTATCGTCAGTGCATAGAGACCATTATACAAAAGAAGTTAACTGTATAGCCTTTTATTTTTTAAAACTCTACCTGTGATCTAGACTTTCTGTTTTTACGAAAATCAGATGGTTTTTCACCATATGATTTTGTTAAAAGTCATGAGACTTTTCAGAAATATGATTAATTTGAACATATGACAAGTCACATACCTCTGGCTCCATTTTTTCAAAATATCAATAATTGACGGACAATCCCAAAACAAACTATATAATATAAACTAGATGATATATTATATAAACTAGATGTCAAATTTGCGGTACTTCATTGAACGAAAAATGATGTCACTTTTTTTGCTTAGAAATATAATTTGCCATTTGTAAAAAGTGTTAAAGCTGAAGCAAATGTGTGGAATAAAAGTTCAAAATGCAAGTCAAAATTAACCAATAAATTAAAGATAATTCAAAAACATGCTATAATAAATATAAAGTACTTACCAAGGTTTATTTAAGGTTTATTTCTATTTTAAATTTTAATCCCTTTTTAATTGAAAATAAAATTTAGAAGTCTTAAATTATTACTTTACAAGTACTCTAATTTCCTCTTAACACTTTTACATATATAGATTACATATATAGATTTAAAATATATTACATATATAAAAATATATTTACTTCATATATAAAAAAATAGTTAAATAGTATTTGTTTACAGATTTAATCTGTCATTTGTAAAAAGGACACAAGCGGCTTCACTTTTTGGATTGAAGTAAGACGACTAGTTTATATAAAATATCATTGGTTAATACACATGTGATTATTATGGAGCATACTTTTAATATCAATGGCTATATGTTAAAACCAAGATAAATGTAATTACAATAATTTTTCAGTATTGACATGATTAGGTGTTTTAGTAACATTTATTTCCTATGCCCATGTTGCTGCATTTAGACAAGTAAATTGTATTAAAAAATGTGCAACTAAATGTTTAACTGGCCATTGAACAAGGTCAAAAATTAAAAATCAGGACAAATATCAAAGGGTTTACGAAATGAGCATTTTTTATAGAGAGTTTAGTAAAATATAACATAGAATCACTTTCAAAAATATAAAAACTATTGAAATAGGCTCAAAGAAAAAATCACTGATACAACTTCAATAATCCTTATTTTCTAATAAACTGTTTATCAAACAATTAGCCTTTCACAATATAATTGATCTTGATATCATTATATATTTATATTTGTTTATCTGTATGCACAAATATATAAACTTATATATATATATATATATATATATATATATATATATATATATATATATATATATATATATATATATATATATATATATATATATATATATATATATATATATATATATATATATATATATATATATATATATATATATATATATGTATATGTATATATGTATATATATATATATATATATATACATATATATATGTATATATATATATATATATATATATATATATATATATATATATATATATATATATATATATATATATATATATATATATATATATATATATATATATACTATATTACTTATAACAATTTTTATATTACTTATAACAATTTGTTCATATATTGTTAATAATATTTTCAATACATTTGACATGGATACTTTATAGTATTATAAATACTAAAATTTGGTAAAAATTTTGACAATTTTCACAATTCAAATTAGCATTTTTTAACTTTTAAGAAATGAACTTTTATAATAAAAATACTTGAAAATGTTCTATTGATATCATTTTTATAGCTATTTGTATTAGTTTGCTAATGTGTTATATAAATATTCACATGCAATATGTATACTCATTTAAAGTAATATTAAATTAATAATTAACAAAATCTTTGCATTTATTTATAATACCTGCAATGTTCTGAATATACATAAAACAAATAAAAATATAAATGAAGAAATACAAAAGTTACCTTTGAAATAACTCCTTAACATATTTTGGTAACTTTCTGCCAATACGTGAGAGTTGGCCTAAAAAAGAAAAAAATATAAAAAGGCCCATTGAAGTGTTTTACACATAAGATCTTATTTAAATATTTTTTACTGCATACACCATAGTCAAGCCTTAAAGACCCAAGCTTATTTAATAAACAGTTAGAACTGAATAAGTATTTTGCCATGATTCAATCAGAGCAATCATGGCAAACTCATAAATATAAAACATTTTTATTCACTAAATTTTGTAACGGAAATAAAATTTTAAAACATTAGAAATATTTAATATTGTTTTTTCACAATTCTGTTAAGCTGCAACCAATCTAAAATGTTTAAAAATATTTATCGGCTGAATAAATCGGATGACATAATTTGTTACAGCAAATGATTTAGATTCATTTTAATAAAGTGATTGTAAATTTTTTGCTATTTCAAAAGCTGGGCGTTAAAGTATACTGTCCAGGTTTTGTTCTCTAAATCATCTTAAAAATATTGAAATCAAACTCACAAACTGTTGACCAAAACCTTTGTTACCAATTCTTAGTGTAAACTCGTTCAAATATTCTATTGTTAAGTTTAAGTTTAAGATTAAATAATGTGATTATGTATATTTAAGTCAACTTGTTCTGATTTTAAACACCTTGATAACTTAATACTATAACTCTGAACATAAAAGTTAAAGGAAAATAATAAAATTCAAAAAATCTATATTTTAATTTGGCATGAGTTTTATTAAAATATAAGATTAATTTTTTTTTCAGTTAGAAAGATAAGAGAATAAGGGCATTTCCGAAAAAATCACGCACGGAAAATCGTATATGTTTTTACTTTTATTTTCATAAAAATAAAACTAGCAATTTCTGACTTACTCTCATTTTATTCTAATCAATATAAATATTTTGTAAACAAAAAATAGTAAGAATTAATAATGTTAACAAAGAATAAATAAAGTTTGAAATGGAACACGCACAGAACAGAAAAACTTCTATTTTACTTACTAGATAAATAAACTTTAATACCTCGGACAATATAAATTTCATCGGTATACTATATTGTAAACATTAGTAAAGATTTCCAGAAGGTTACAGGATTGCACTATGAATCATAGAGTCACTGCAATCGTTTAAATGCAGTTTATGAATGATCACGCACGGAAGTCACGCACGGATGTTGCAAATTTGTCAATTTCATGTAGTTATTTTTATGAAAATAAATTGCAAGTGAGTATTTCAGGTGAAATATTATACTTCTGCGACTCATATTTAATATATTTTCAATGAGAAACGGCAGTCATCAATTATTAATAGCTAGAGTATGGTGTTTTGAAAATTATTGTATATTTTTCAAAATATAACGATATTATTACTCAAAAAAATTGTAAAAATGTGTATATTTAATTTATTCAGATAGCCTAAAGTATGATAAAAATACTTTTGTTATAATTGTTCTTTAATAAAATCAAAATAGTATGCGTATTGCATAAAGTCCCAGTTTTTAATTGCTAAAACAAAGAAAAATAAAAAATCACAAAAATGTATTTTGGTATAACATATCAATTTTAAAAACTATATCCTATCACATATCATATACAAAAACTACACACAAATATATTTGACATGTACTTTATTGAAATACTTCGGAGTTATTGAGTTGAGAGGGAATTATAACTACAATTGAAATAAAAAGTAGCCTCCTCAACTGCAGCACCCTTTAAGGCTTTTATGGCCAAAATCAGCTCTTTCTTTCAACTCTGAAATTAGGGAAACATGAGATTGTGATTCCTTTTGAAAATTAAAAACTGACTGAGTGTATATCATTAACACTTTGTGTGTATTGATTTAAATAAATATATTTTTTATTATGACCAAGATCTAGTGTAAAATTTAGATGTTCTGTTGCTGTTTCTGTACGATATGTTTTTTGCTTGCTTCATAGTGAGAAGTTATGAGTTCTATCCTTACCATTTTCCTGGTAGTAACCCAGAGGTGAATAACAATAAAAAAAATAAATAATAACTTAATACAAATACATAAAAAATTGTTTACCCTTTTTTGTGACTTGAGACTCAAACTTATGAGAGTCAGTGTTAGTTATAATATTGTAGGAATAGCATGATATGATTATACCAATATACAAATTCGTAAATAAAAACACATTACACAAGTTATAAGAAGCTTATTAGGTAATTTCTAGTCTAGTTCTACAACAAACTAAAAAACTTTCCATTCAAATAAATAAAATATATATTACGATTAAGACATTGTTTTAATATAACTTAATTGTCTTAAATTTATACCTAATATATTATACATATTAAGTAAAAACCTTGCTTTAATACAACTTACAACTGTCTTAGACAACTGAATTGAATGTCTTAAAAAAAAGGCTTTGTATTTTCATTGGCATTTAGTTAAACTGTTAAATAGTTTAATAACGATTATTTAAAAAACCTATCATTGCATTATCTATTTGTAAATAAAATATTATGTGCAAATATTATATATGTTAAAAGTTTTTACTATATAAGTAATGTTAAGTATACAAAGTATACAAAAACATAACAAAAATGTCAACAGTTTTTGAAAATGAAATAAAGTTTTAGTATTTTTTATTTATCATTAATATGATAAAAATTTAATATCTAATTCGAATGTAGAATATAAAGAAATAATGTAATAATTATTAGTGTCACAGAATATAATGCCTAAAAACCAGATTAAAAATAACATCTTTTTCGATAACGGTTTTTCAACCATTTTAAAAATGCGCAAGTTTGAAAAAAGCAAGTTGTGTTTACGTTAGAATAGTAACGTTGCTTTGATGTCAAAAGTAAAAACGTAAAAAAAGCAACGTTGTTCCAACGTTAATCAGACTAACGTTGGTTTTACGTTAAACAAACAACATTGTTCCAACGTCGTTTTAATGTTAACATTCAAGACTTTAGATGATAACATTTTTCCGACGTTGTTCTAACGTTTGATAGCAAACGTTAGAAAAACACCGTTATGCCGACGTTAGAACATCGTTGGAATTTAGTTAACTTGCGTCGCGACCAAAATACAATCAAATTACAACTACGGCTTGACGTCTTTTTCTTACTGGGCTAAAAAGCAAACAGCATACTCACGTAAAGGAAAGTATGATTTCAATCCAGATGTTGTGCTTTCATTAAATATGTCAAGAGCTACTTGAACATTTTGTTTATATTTTTCTGGTTGTAGCACTTTATTTGTTAGTTTATGAGCTTTACTTAAATCTGCATCTAAATCAAAATCTTTTTCATGGAAAACATTAAATAGTATCTAAGATACTTCTCCGCCGTTAATTGTAACCTTATCTTTAAAGCCAATATTAAACTAAAGCCAATTTAAAGCCAACTCAATTGGAGGAAGCAAAAACCTCATTCGATTTAGCAAGTTGTTTCTCACATTTTTAATTAAATGAACAGCATCGTAAAACAAATAAACTTTTCTGCAGTTATATAAAATTGAAGAGCTATCAAATTTATTTTGATAACAATTTATTAAATGCAGAAACATTGATTGCATGTCGCACACAATAGCTTGCACAACAAACCCACTATTATGCAGAAGATTAAGAGTTTCAAGAATCTCATTTTTTAACCAATCACTGTCAACTCGTACTACTGGAATAACATTCATAATATATGGAATGTTTTCCTTAAAACTGTTTATCATACAACAAACAACACTTTTGTGAAGTTCACCAACACTGTTAACACCTGTTATAGTTCCACTAGAATATTCTGCACATTTCTGTATATACATTTCGTCAAATATTATGCAAACGTCTTATGACAATTTGCTAATTTCAAGTAGTAATTTGCAGCTTTTCGTGCATCAATGTTACCAGAACAAATTTTATTTAATAAAGAAAGTGATGGTAATCGAAACTCTTCTAAAAGTATTTTGTAGGATTGCATAGATGTATAGCACAATAATAATGAATATTAAGTTAAGTTAACAGAGTATATTGGTTTTTACTGATGTTTGATTTTTTTAAGTTCTTCAAAAACTAAGAATTTTTTTTCTGCTCGACTTCTTAAATAAGCAGGAAAGTTTTCAAACATACTTTTACGAGTTAATGTATAAATATTACCATTACAAAACCAATTTGGTAACGGCACAAAACAACCCTTATAAAATAGTTTAACGTGTAAACTCTCATCAACTCTTATACACTCAATAACTTCTGTTTTGAAAACTCATTAAACAACGTTTTGTAAAATAAAATATGATCATTATGTTTTAGCGTTTGGTAGCCACTTGGACATGAAATATCAGCAATACAGTTTAAATGTTTAATTAAATAATTTTTTTAAAATTCGCTCCTTTGATCTTTCTGTCATATTCGTTTTGTTAGAGATTTGTAGGATTGCATAGATGTATAGCACAATAATAATGCATATTAAGTTAAGTTAACAGAGTATATTGGTTTTTACTGATGTTTAATTTTTTTAAGTTCTTCAAAAACTGAGAAATTTTTTTCTGCTCGACTTCTTAAATAAGCAGGAAAGTTTTCAAACATACTTTTACGAGTTAATGTATAATTATTACCATTACAAAACCAATTTGGTAACGGCACAAAACAACCCTTATAAAATAGTTTAACGTGTAAACTCTCATCAACTCTTATACACTCAATAACTTCTGTTTTGAAAACTCATTAAACAACGTTTTGTAAAATAAAATATGATCATTATGTTTTAGCGTTTGGTAGCCACTTGGATATGAAATATCAGCAATACAGTTTAAATGTTTAATTAAATAATTTTTTTAAAATTCGCTCTTTTGATCTTTCTGTCATATTCGTTTTGTTAGAGATTTTCTTTCCAAATTTATTGTTTGTATAGATGATTTTGATATAACACTTGGATGTATAGTTGGTTTTAAATTCTTTATCAAACAAAAACTTTTTTCTTGTTCTCCATATTTTAAATATTTTTCCTGAAAATGTTTTGCACAAATAACTAATGACTTAATTGGTACACAGTTTAGTCTATTTACAAATTTTATACATTTCTTTCTTTACAGGAAATAAAAAAAAACTGGAACCACATCATGTCTAAAATAGTTTGAAAAACAGCCAACAACACAACATTTGTTAACCATTCTTTATTTTCAATATTACAAGTTTTAATTTATACCGTACCTTTACACTCCTATTAAAAACCGCACTCTAAACTGGCCTTCTATTTTTTAGGCAAATATGTAGAATATTAGGCCGTAAACTTTAAGTAGGTCATGGCATCATCTACACAACAAAATATGTTTGGTTTGGTAAAACATAAAAAAGTTAAACTTTTGTAACTTTAAAACAGATTAAAAAATACAAACTATTTATAAATAAAAGTGTATTCAATACTTATATCATTTATGATAATGAAAATTGAAGATTCAAAGACATTTCAAGAACGACGAAAACCTCATTACACAATGCCTCCGGCATTATCAGTCTTTAGAGTTTTAGTTGAATCTCTCATTGTTATACGGAATATAATATTATATTGATGGTTCTCATAGTCTTATCATTAGTTAACATTGAGTTATAATGTATACCCGGGGTGTGATTAAAGAGCTACAACACTTTAAGTTTTTGATTACCTTGATATTAGGTAATTTTAACTTTGCGTTTTTTATAAAAATTAAAATTTTATAAAACTATTCTTTTTAAATAAAAAAGCAAAAATTTTAAATTTTGAATGTTTAAAATACATATTATATAAACCCTCTTCTATGTTTTAAAAATGTTTATGTAGCCGCGTGACATGCCGACTCTCTGCTTTAGAATGTCGCTGCGCTAAGCGCTCGGTCACTCAGGCTAATTGATAAAGTAAATTTTAAAATTATTCAACAAATAAATGACTTATTAAAACGTAATTGACTGCTTGATATCAAAACTTAGAATACGTCGTCGCAATTCAAGTAATATTGCAAAACCTATTAAAAACTGCCAGATATATAACAATTATAATATTGGAAGATCTTCATATGGTTTTAATTGTAAAACTTACTTCATTTTTCTTTGCTTAGCTAAAATACAGGAACCAATAATATATATATAGTAGACTATTCTCTCTTCTTAAAGCAAATAGTATTCTATTTAACATTTGGGTTCAAAAAAGGTCGCTTAGCTGACTTTCTTTTCTTAAGCTTGTTTATGATATTTTAGAGCGTTTGACAAAAAAGCGTAAAATTTAGTTATTTTTATTATTCTTACAAAATCGTTGAAGGATCAATTTTAGGACCGCCAAAATTTTCACTTTATATAAGTGATTTATCTTTTACATTTAAGTTATTAACTTTTTTTTTTTGCGGATGATTCCAATCTGTTTTATTCACATAGGGATATCAAACATTTGTAAACTTCTTAGATGTTATTTTTGATGAAAATTTACCTTGGAAGACTCATATAAGCTCACTGGAAGGAAAACTTTCAAGTAATATTGCAGTAATGTGTAAAGCAAAACCATTCTTAAATATCAGGTCTTTGAAAAGTTTTTATTTTTCTTTTACATATAGTTATTTAACTTACGGAAATATTGTATGGGTAAGCACCAATTATACATAGTTTAAAAAAATATATTCAAGACAAAAACGTGGTTCAGTATCAAATTTAAAGCTACAAAAAATGCGTTTTGCGAGTTACTTCTAAGTAATCTTGGATCATTAAAAATGTTCCAATTAATGTATACTTAGTCTTACAATTCATGTATAAATTAAAGCACGAACTTCAACTATATCCAATCTATATTTTAGTAAAATAAGCCACAAACAAACCACCAGATTGTCCAAATTTAATTTTGTATTTTCAAAATATAAACTAATGTTATGTTCTTATTCTATTCAGTATCAAGAATCTTTTTTATGGAAAAGTTTTAAACAGGTTGTTCATAACACAACAACAAACATTTTCGCAATTTAAAGCTAATTTAAAATATTATTTATTATATACGGGTTTTATTATTAAAAACTAGCTGAATCAACCCGTAAAAATACGAATCTTTGTAAGTCTTTTCCACACAAACCTTTTCCCTTATTTTCTTAATCTAGCTGTCCGTATCGGTAAATACAGGTGTTTTCTTCTATTTCTATATTTATCTATTTCACGCCAATCATTTCTTTACTTGTTCCTTATTTACCTCAATATTTTTTAGGAAACGTTGGAAAAAAAATCATTAAAATAATTTGCTTTAAGAGATAAAAAAAAACTTTAACATACGCACTTTTTCCGCATACGTATATAGCTTATTAAACCCCGTTTATTTACTTTTTTTAAAAAATTCTGAACTAAACTACTTCCTACTTTTAGACCAGCCATGGACCATGGTTTATGGTTGCGTCCTAGCCATTTTCAATAGTTACTACTTACTATATTTATTAATATTATTATATGCTTAGTTTTGAATAATAACGGTCTTATATAGTTACCTTTGTATTACACGGAAACGGTAATGCAATTCTTTAAAACGTTAGTTGCTTAAAGCGTCGAAAGTCATGCAAAAATATAAATCATAAATTTTGTGGTTTAAAAGATGAAAAAATAATAATAATATAACAAAAAGTTTGGTAATTTTTAAACGTTATTATTTAGCTCTTACGGTATTTATTTTGTTTTCATTTTACATTTTTAAAAAAATGTTGAAGCGCCTAACTACATGCATAACTTTGATAGCTCACAAGTTAAGTGCGCAGTCATCAGAGTCGCTAAGCAAGGCTTCAAATCTGGGCCTAAAAATCTCAATATATTTTTTTAATTTTTTTAGATTAGCTTTATGTATCGCAAAAAATTAAATATTGCGAAAAACCTTTTAATTGCTTTTTTTTTTATACCATGTGGAGTAGCAGGACGGTTTTATCAATATTTTTTCCTTATTATGTTTTAGGACTCTTTTTTTTTAAGACTATCCTTAGCTTATTAGGACCAATTATGTGAGAACAGTATCAAAATCGTGACACACACGCAACAAATTTTTTCCCCGTTTATTGGTGTTTTTAGAAATCCAAAAAATTTATAAAATTTAAAAAAAATAAACGGTTAAAGTGTATAACATTTAACTTCACAAATATTTTGTAATTTAAAGAATCTAAGAAAAAAATCGCTGGTGGTAAATTTGAACCACGACTATTACGTTCAGAAGCTTAGCTCGCTAATCACTCGTCTATGCTGACACATCAAATATCGAAATTTTAAAAATATATAAAAATTGCTTTTAACGGAATTGCTGTAGATCAAAAATTAAGGAGAGGTTGACGCAATGCAGTTTTTAAGTCAAAGTCAAACTATAAAACTTGAAAAATGTTTCAGTATGTTTTATCATTACTTAATTACGTACGTTAGATATTTGCAAACATATTTTCTTATAAAAAAAGTGCTGCGACTCTTTCTACTAACACTACTATTAAGTTCGGCATTATTATATAGAAGATAGATAGATTATAAATTAGTTTTTCACTTAAAAGGACAAACTTTATTCCACATTAACCTTATCTCTATTTCTCCCTCTAATATTTTTTAGTGAACAATAGATTATGTGCTAGAAAAAAAAAAAAAAAAAAATCACATATGCACCTTTTCCGTATATTTATATTTAGAGCTTAACATGAAGAAGGTAAATCATTTAGTTCATAACAACCTGTCCAAACCCAACTCCTCTGTTGATTTATGCACACTCACTGTTGCTAGGCGTGTAAAATAAGTAGCTAGGCAAGTCAAATAAATTAATTTAATCTGTTTTTCTGCATAAAACAAAAACAGAAAATGTGAAGTACTTGATATAAAGAACTATAATATTGGATTTAGTTAATTCAATACAAAGTGATAGAAAACTGCAAAATAAGTTAACAACGCGAAAATTATTCAAATACTTATTTACAACAATTTGTATTGCGTTTTATTAAAATAGCTTTATTAAATGGTATAAAGATTGATGATTCTTCTTCTTCGCCTTTAGAAAATGATTAACGATTTGAAAGACTTTTAAATTGATTATAAAAGCATTATCTAAAAACGAAAAAAAATCATCATTGATAACACTAAATGCACATTCACTTGTTTTATGTTAATTCATTTGAAAAATTAAAAATACGAAACGAAGTTTAGTAATATTAAATAAATATTAGTCACTTACTTTGTGAGAGTGCTTTTGTGAAAGTCTCTAATATTTGGTTGGAAGGCTGGAAATACTTTTTTTTAAAAAAAATTCAGTTTTATTAGCATTGCTAAAGATAAAAGTTCTTACTGACACAAAAAAATTCGGCAATTTTTCTAAAAATATTTTTTGGTTTTTAGTGAATGATTAGGAGTAAGTTTCAGTAATGAAGCTACCCAACAATCATTTTAAACGATAGACACCAACGTGAAGGTAAGCCAAGTTGTCTATCAACACAAAACATCACAACAACATTACAGGATGACAAACAATAACACCAGTAATGTAGGCAGGATTTTTGTTGTTTCAGATATATATCTAGAAGCTGTTGAAGAGTTTAACTTTGTTATGTCTAAAAAAATTCAGGTTAGGAATAATACTTTTTTTAAACATTTGTTCCTAAGCTTTAATAACATCAATTTTTTGCAAAGTATTTTAATTCTATAAACGTGAATACACCAAAGTTTGGTTGAAAGTGCTATCTGAAGCATCAAAAGACCCTGCCTATGCTACTGAATACACATAGCATCAAATATTTGTACATAACACATTTGCACATAACACAAAATACTCAGATTATGTGTTTCCAGAATAATTAAAAAAGCTAGACAACACAACATTGCTCAACAATTGTAACACCGCTTGGCACTAAACGCTGCCAAGTAACACCACAATTTAGTAACACCGCTTGGCATTATGTGCCAAGTAACACAACTAATTAGTAACACCGCTTGGCTAGCAAGAATCACAATCTTGCACTACACGTTGCCAAGTAACACCACTTTTCACATGGAAACAACTTAATATAAACTTATATAAACTTAAGCACATAAGTATAAATAAATATAAATAAACGCATATCTGATTAATTTTGTGCTATACTAATCTAAAATGAACAAAAACAATAAAGTGCTATTTATCAGTTTAAACCTATGAAAATATGTGTATAGCGTCTAATAAAATTTGTGAACAAAAGTTATAACTAAACTGGTTTGAAACAGAGAAAAAGCCAGAAGTATCTTGTAATAGCATACTATATTGTAAGTAATAAAACAGTATTTTTTGAAACAAATAAAAAGTTTTATTATTTTAAAAATCATATTAATAGTAATATTAAAAAGCAAAATTAGTTACAAATTTAAAAAATGACATGCCAACAAATGCAAACATGTTGCATCATATAGACCACATGTTGACAAATGATTTTAAATACTATTTTATAATATATCTAAAGAGAATAATGTAAAGAGATTAATAGGTGTATAGTGCATATATTAGACATATTAAACAAATATCATAGAAAAAGAAAAATTTTAAATATATTTACCAAATCTTTCAAAAACTATATAACACTTAACAAATAAAAGTTAATACAAAAGAAAGTTTAGCATTATTAAAATTAAAAATGAGGATAAAAAGAGTTAAAAATGTAAATTAATAAAAAAACTTATAGACAAATTATTAAAATTTAGACAAAGATTTAAAAACAGAATTAAAAACCAAAAAAATTAAATACTAAAAGAATAAAAAATAAAATAATAAAAAATTGCAAAATTAAAAAAAACATTTTTTTAAAAAGACATTTTTTTTTTATAATTAAAAACGAAGAAAATTCTACTAGTAGCTTAAAAACGCTACTGGTAGAAATTAAAAGAGTTGAACCGCTTCCAAGCACCCCTCCTTCTACCTTGGTGTCATATGGGGCTTGTCTACTCCATCTGAAGGAGAGATCATCTCCTCAATATTGACACCACCGGTAGAAAGCACTTTGAGATATCGGACCTGGGTGCTTGGAGCGATAACGCAGGAAATCTTGATGCAATGCTAAAAAACAAAATCAAAAAAAGAAATAAATTTGAATACAACACTGCACAAAACAACCAATTAAAATATTATTTAAAACTATTTAAATTAAAAAAAAAAAAGTTATAAAAAAAATAAAAAATAATTAAAGTAATGTAAAAATAAAGATATGAAATATTTAAATTTCATATATACCTACCCAAATACAATTAACACTCATAAAACTGCATAAGTATGCAAAACAGATTACCTGATGGTCCTGCAGATATTGTTGCTATTATGGAAATAAATAAAAAAGTATATGTACTAACACATATATTAAACAGGTATGTAATTGCATACAAACATGAAAAAGTAATGTTAAGGTTTCAATACACATAACACTGCATAAGTATGGAAAAGCTGCATAAGTATGGAAAACACATAACCTGGTGGTAATGCAGTTGATACTGTTGCTATTGCAGAAATAGTTAAAAAAGTATATAAACAAACACATAAATTAATTGCATTCAAACACGAAAAAAGTAATGTTTAAGTTCCAATACACAAAACACTCATAAAACTGCATAAGTATGCAAAACACATTACCGGATAATACTACAGATGACATTATTGCTATTGAAAAAGTTAAAAAAAAAATATGTATAAATAACTTATGTTAAACATTTATTTAATTGATAACCAACATCAAAAAAGTATTGTTTAATTTCAATACACATAAAACCCATAAAACAGCATAGGTATGCAAAACACATTATCTGATGGTACTGCAGATGATATTAATGCTATTGTTAAGTAAAAAAAAAAGTGTATAAATTAACATATGTTAAACATTAATGTATTTGATAAACCAACATGAAAAAAGTAATGTTTATGTTCCAATACACATAACACTCATAAAACTGCTTAAGTATGCAAAACACATTACCTGATGGTACTGATAATATTAATGCTACTATGGAGGTAAAAAAAAAGTGTATAAAGTAACATATGTTAAACATTTATGTAATTGCATACAAACATGAAAAAACTAATGTTTAATTTTTAATACACTTAACATTCATAAAACTGCATAAGTATGCAAAACACATTACCTGATGGCACTGCAGATGATATTGATGCTAATGTGAAAGTGAAAAAAAAAAAGTGTACAAAGTATTATATGTTAAACATTTATGTAATTGCATACAAACATGAAAAAAGAAATGTTTAAGTTTTAATACACATAAAACCCATAAAACTGCATAAGTATAAAAAATACATTACCTGATGGTACTGCAGATGATATTGATGTTATGGTGAAGGTAAAAAAAAATAAAAAAGTGTATAAAGTAACATATATTATAGACATATGTAATTGTTAACAAACATGAAAAAAGTATTGCTTAAGTTCCAATACACCTAACACTCATAAAACTACTTAAGTATGCAAAACATATTACCTCTGATGGTACTGCAAATGATGACATTGGTGCTATTGTGACGGTAAAAAAAATTGTATAAAGTAACATATGTTAAACATATATGTAATTGCATACAAACATGATAAAAGTAATGCTTAAGTTTTAATACACATTACACTCATAAAACCGAGTAAGTATGCAAAACACATTACCTAATGGTACTGCAAATGATATTAATGCTATTGTAAAGGAAAAAAAAAAGTGTTTAAAGTAACATATGTTAAACATTTATGGAAATGTTTACAAACATGAAAAAAGTATTGTTTAAGTTCCTATACACATAACACTCATAAAACACAAGACACATAACACTCATAACACTCACAAAACTACCTAAGTATGCAAAACACATTACCTGATGTTACTGCTGATGATGACATTGGTGCTATTGTGAAGGTAAATAAAAAAGTGTATAAATTAACATATGTTAAACATTTATGTAATTGCATTAAAACAGTAATGCTTAAGTTTTAATACACATAAACTCCTTAAAACTGCATAAGTATGATAAACAGACTACCTTATACTATTGCTTGAGGTGCTAATATAGAGACAAAAAAATAAATAAATAAAGTAATCTGTAAATTAAAATATGGTATCTTTAAGTTTTAATACACATAACACTCTTAAAACTGCATAAGATTGCAAAGTACATTATCTGATGGTACTGCAGATGGTATTGACGCTAATTTAAAGGTAAAAAAAAAAAGTGTATAAAGAAACATATGTTAAACATTTATGTTATTGGATACAAACATGAAAAAAGTAATGTTTAAGTTTTGATACACATAACACTGTATAAGTATAGAAAAAATGCATAAGTATAGAAAACACATTACCTGGTGGTACTGTAGTTGATACCGTTGCTATTGCGGAAATAGTTAAAAAGGTATATAAACAAATACATATATTAAACAGGTATGTAATTGCATACAAACACGAAAAAAGTAATGTTTAAGTTCCAATACACATAACACTCATAAAACTGCATAAGTATGCAAAATACATTACCTGATGGTACAAAAGATGATATTGATGCTATTGTAAAATTAAAAAAAAAAAAGTGTATATAGTAACATATGTTAAACATTTACGTAATTGCATACAAATATGAAAAAAGTAATGTTTAAGTTTCAATACACATAAAATCCATAAAACTGAATAAGTATTCTAAACAGATTACCTGATATTATTGCTTGAGGTGCTAATGTAGAAACAAAAAAATAAATAAATAAAGTAATCTGTAAACTAAGATATGGTATCTTTTAGTTTTAATACAAATAACACTCTTAAAACTGCATTAGAATGCAAAACACATTACCTGATAGTAATTCAGATGTTTGTAATGCTATTTTGGAGGTAAAAAAAAAAAGTGTATAAAGTAACATATGTTAAACATATATGTAATTGCATACAAACATGATAAAAGTAATGTTTAAGTTTTAATACACATAACACTCATAAAACTGCATAAGTATGCAAAACATATGTTAAACATTTATGTAATTGATTACAAACATGAAAGTCTGGTTACCTAGCTGCTGAATGTTCTGCTACCCACACTATCACAAACTGGAATATGGAAAGGAGTGGTTAGATATGGAATTAGAGTGGCTGCTGAAATAAAACGCATTCTTTAGCAAAAAAATGATTTCTGTTTGCATTTTGATTGAAAGAAAATGTCATCTAAATAATATGAAATTATTTTTTTGCAAAGCCCTTCAAGGAAATTGATTTTAGGTATCATCATTTGTGAATCTGGTTCGGCTGTAAACATATTTTCTGGATTGAAGAAGCACTTAGATGACTTCGACGCGTGGAAGAGTATTAAATTATTTGTGTGCGATACAACAGAAACCAACACTGGTAGCAGAAACGGAATAATCGCTCGGCTTTACAAAAAATTTGAAAAAAAATGTATTATTAGAACGCAGTACATTGGGTGTCAACACCACATCTTTGACTTGGTTTTTGGACATTTACTTGACTTCTGTGTTCCAACAGTCTCACAGAAACCAGATATAAACTATGAGTTAGTTGACAACATTTGCAGTCAGTATGAGAACATTCAGACGAAATATACAGGTGAAGTCGAAGTACCTGCTTGTGAAAATGCAAGATGTAGGAGTGATTTCAATTTTCTGTTTGAACTTTGCAAGGCTTACAAAGTGTACAAGAAATAGGCTAAATTTCCAAAAAATAAGTGGCGAAACCTTCCTTCACTTCATAATGCGAGATGGAACTCTAGAGCAACATATGCTCTACTACCTTATTTTATTCTGTAAGAAGATTGTCAGCAGCTAAGCAGTTTCTACAACTTTATATCAACTGTATGTGCATCATCATCATCATCATCATATATATATATATATATATATATATATATATATATATATATATATATATATATATATATATATATATATATATATATATATATATATATATATATATATATATATATATATATATATATATATATATATATATATATATATATATATATATGTATATATATATATATATATATATATATATATATATATATATATATATATATATATATATATATATATATATATATATATATATATATATATATATATATATATATTTATATATATATATATATATATATGCGAATTAATTTATGCGAAGATTAAAGTTCTTTAAAATTTTTTTTTTTATTATTTTCTTAAAATATATAAATAGAAATTATTCTTAAATTTTTAAAATTTGTAATTGTAAGTTTCTTAATTCAAAACTTTTTTGTTTGTTTATTGTTTCACTATGTTTTTATTTATTATTTAGAATCAATTGCGGAGTTTATTTTCTTTATTTTTCAATGTCGTTTTTGTTATGATTGATGACATTATTTATGGTGTTTAATGACTTGTAAATAAATATTTTTGTAGGTTTATTTTTGTATTGTGGTGCTCTTAAAAGTTGTTATAATCTTATCACAGAAAACTGTGGTAGATCATTCAACTAGGAGGTTAGCCTCCTTTGTGAGGTGTGAGTTCACACCTTTTTTATTACTAATGATCTTTTTTTTTTAAGATTATTCAGGAGCTCCTAATAGTCTGTACGGTCTTATCACGGAGCACCGCGGGAGAGCATTTAACTATAAGTTTCGGTCTTCTTCCTCACTAATGTCGTTTATTGGACTAGAGCTGGCGTCGAACCTTGGACCTTTTTGATCTGAGCCAGAACTTTAACCACTGCGCCACGGCTCCAAATATTATCAAAACAAAAACTCTAAACACTTTGCCACGACTGCAAAACTATTAGGAACTTGGCGATAAGGCTAAGTTGCCCCGGCCGTTTGTATACTTTACAAATACGCAAATGTAATATTTTCAAAGAGCAAATTTAGGCGAAAAAAATAATAATAAAAGAAATTTTTAAAAAAGGTTTTAAAATCTCTTTTTACAATGAGTTTATAAAAAAAACAGTTTATTAAAAAACTAAAAAATTTATTTACCGTTTAGTTTATGGTTCCATAGTCAACAATAATAATATATTTATAGTGGTCCTATACCCTCAAACTTGTCTTATTAATATTTAACTTTAAAAACTTTTTACTGTAAATAATAGAATGCCTAGTTTTGAAAATATATAAAAATAATGCATCAAACATTCCTATGATATCTTTAAAAATGTCGTAATATTCTTGGGCAATTATAAAACGTAGACATTAGAATTTAGTAGTTTTTAGTATTTCTTTTAACATGTGTGATTTTGCCAGTTTTATATTAAAAAAAGCTGAAAAACTGGATTTTAAACTAGTGCAGTTTATTAGTGTTTTCCACAATGCAAAAATGATATTTATGATTATTAAAAAAATAAGTCAGATAATACATTATTTAAAAATAATTAAAAAGACACGTTGTAAACGTCGTAACAAGTGGTCTAAAATATTTATTAGTTTAGAAGAAAACGGGCAATTTTATTATAAAAGATACTACTTAAGTGAACAAGTTTTATTATAAAAATAAAATGCTTAACTATCAATAAATATAGGTAGCAAAATTCTAAGAAAAAAAGAATTTCAATGAATTTTTTTTTTAAAAAAAGTCAATTGATGTAAAACCTAAACATAAGGTCTTTTCCAAGAAAAAGATAACTTCGTCAAAAGTTTTAAACCTTTTCTAAAAACAAAGACATTAAAACTATTAACAAAGTACAAACACGAGACTTTGAGTTTGACAGTAGTGTTTAATGTAGCTATTGTGTTGAACTACAACATTAAATTGATTTATTTAAAAACGAAAAACAAGAATTTGTATCTAAAATAGCGCTTTTTATAATCTTAAAATAAAATAATAAAACATCAATAAAACCAATTTAAAAGTAGCTATATTCAAAGTTTTTAAATTATGTCAACAAAGAAAATATTGTTCCAAAAGTAGACTGGTTTATCATAAAAAAAAATCAAAATAAGTTACATGAACATTAATGTTTTTTGATACTAACTCAAAAAAAAGGTAAATATTAAAAGGTTTTCTATACATAAAATTTCCCTAAATTAAATTTACACAAATAACTAAAAATGATGGGCATCACTTAACCCCATTACCATTTGTTTTTTGCATAATAACCTTCGATAACTTTTTATTAATTATTGTTTATCATTTTCTAATCCCATATAAAAGTTGTTGTTACACAAACATTCTTTGTTTTGAAATATTTAATTACGATTATGCTCTAATAATTTTGCGCTTTTTGATCATCAAGGACTAGAAGATAACCAAAATTAATTAGTTTTCATTACAATACCAGTTTTCATAACTAATATATTACAGTTTAGCCTATTCTTTAAAACTTCATTACATTTCCCTCGAGCATGTGATTTATAAGTATAACCATTGTCAAAAGAGTGTTGAAAAAATTTTTCAAAGCAAAAGTTTTGTTTCTTTTAATTGACTGCTGAATAAGAGTTTTAAATTTTCTTTTGCAGGAAAAAAACTTTACGAGAAGTACTTGATGTTAAACTGTTTAAATGTTTTATCAGATTAAATCAAATTGGATTTTCATTTTGTGTTATTATATTAATTTCATTATTTTTAATTTGTTTAGAAGATACTTTTTTTGAGAACTAATAATATTTTAGTTTTTTAGTAAGTCTCTAGTTGAGTGGTACATGTCAATGCTTTATATTTTATGAGCAAAGAGGTAAATTAGAATGAATACTGCACACATTAAACGAAACTTATGGAAGGTTTTTAATAATCGTAAATATTTCAAAGGTTTTGTTTACCCAAAATTAATAAAATAAAGAAATATTTTTTAAATGATGTTGAATTAAAACTGAAAATGTCAGGTACAAAATGAGCAATATAATAACCAACATTTAAAAAAGCAGCATTTAATTTCAAAGAGAAAATTATTTCCTTTAAATCTTTTTCTTTATATTTTATGCCACGCTTGAATTCAAATTTGTGAATATGGTAAATTTGTAAACATTTTAAATTGTTTAATTTTGTATCTTGATCTAATTGTTCTTTTTTTTTTCAGATATATACTCTATAATTTTTTCAGATATATACTCAAAGTAAATATAAAAATTAAAAACTGCAAGTTTAAATCTTAACGCCATCACGTGATTACAATACCCATTTTTCTTAAAAGGCAGATTCAATAATATTTTTCTGATTGAGTTAGACAGTCTGCTAATATTTCAAACTTTATTATTCAACCATGCTTTAAAACTTGCTATTAAAATTAAACAAGTAAGTGTTTAAAAATTATAAATACTATTATCAAACTTTATTATTCAACCATGCTTTAAAACTTGCTATTAAAATTAAACAAGTAAGTGTATAAAAATTATAAATACTATTATCAAACTTTATTATTCAACCATGCTTTAAAACTTGCTATTAAAATTAAACAAGTAAATGTATAAAAATTATAAATACTATCATCAAACTTTATTATTCAACCATGCTTTAAAACTTGCTAATAAAATTAAACAAGTAAGTGTATAAAAATTATAAATACTATTATCAAACTTTATTATTCAACCATGCTTTAAAACTTGCTATTAAAATTAAACATGTAAGTGTATAAAAATTATAAATACTATTATCAAACTTTATTATTCAACCATGCTTTAAAACTTGCTATTAAAATTAAACAAGTAAGTGTATAAAAATTATAAATACTATTATCAAACTTTATTATTCAACCATGCTTTAAAACTTGCTATTAAAATTAAACAAGTAAGTGTATAATAATTATAAATACTATTATCAAACTTTATTATTCAACCATGCTTTAAAACTTGCTAATAAAATTAAACAAGTAAGTGTATAAAAATTATAAATACTATTATCAAACTTTATTATTCAACCATGCTTTAAAACTTGCTATTAAAATTAAACAAGTAAGTGTATAAAAATTATAAATACTATTATCAAATTTTATTATTCAACCATGCTTTAAAACTTGCTATTAAAATTAAACAAGTAAGTGTATAAAAATTATAAATACTATTATCAAACTTTATTATTCAACCATGCTTTAAAACTTGCTATTAAAATTAAACAAGTAAGTGTATAAAAATTATAAATACTATCATCAAACTTTATTATTCAACCATGCTTTAAAACTTGCTATTAAAATTAAACAAGTAAGTGTATAAAAATTATAAATACTATCATCAAACTTCATTATTCAACCATGCTTTAAAACTTGCTATTAAAATTAAACAAGTAAGTGTATAAAAATTATAAATACTATTATCATACTTTATTATTCAACAATGCTTTAAAACTTGCTATTAAAATTAAACAAGTAAGTGTATAAAAATTATAAATACTATTATCAAACTTTATTATTCAACCATGCTTTAAAACTTGCTATTAAAATTAAACAAGTAAGTGTATAAAAGTTATAAATACTATTATCAAACTTTATTATTCAACAATGCTTTAAAACTTGCTATTAAAATTAAACAAGTAAGTGTATAAAAATTATAAATACTATCATCAAACTTTATTATTCAACCATGCTTTAAAACTTGCTAATAAAATTAAACAAGTAAGTGTATAAATATTATAAATACTATTATCAAACTTTATTATTCAACCATGCTTTAAAACTTGCTATTAAAATTAAACAAGTAAAGGTATAAAAATTATAAATACTATTATCAAACTTTATTATTCAACAATGCTTTAAAACTTGCTATTAAAATTAAACAAGTAAGTGTATAAAAATTATAAATACTATTATCAAACTTTATTATTCAACCATGCTTTAAAACTTGCTATTAAAATTGAACAAGTAAGTGTATAAAAATTATAAATACTATTATCAAACTTTATTATTCAACCATGCTTTAAAACTTCCTATTAAAATTAAACATGTAAGTGTATAAAAATTATAAATACTATTATCAAACTTTATTATTCAACCATGCTTTAAAACTTGCTATTAAAATTAAACAAGTAAGTGTTTAAAAATTATAAATACTATTATCAAACTTTATTATTCAACCATGCTTTAAAACTTGCTATTAAAATTAAACAAGTAAGTGTATAAAAATTATAAATACTATTATCAAACTTTATTATTCAACCATGCTTTAAAACTTGCTATTAAAATTAAACAAGTAAGTGTATAAAAATTATAAATACTATCATCAAACTTTATTATTCAACCATGCTTTAAAACTTGCTATTAAAATTAAACAAGTAAGTGTATAAAAATTATAAATACTATCATCAAACTTCATTATTCAACCATGCTTTCAAACTTGCTATTAAAATTAAACAAGTAAGTGTATAAAAATTATAAATACTATTATCAAACTTTATTATTCAACAATGCTTTAAAACTTGCTATTAAAATTAAACAAGTAAGTGTATAAAAATTATAAATACTATTATCAAACTTTATTATTCAACAATGCTTTAAAACTTGCTATTAAAATTAAACAAGTAAGTGTATAAAAATTATAAATACTATTATCAAACTTTATTATTCAACCATGCTTTAAAACTTGCTATTAAAATTAAACAAGTAAGTGTATAAAAATTATAAATACTATTATCAAACTTTATTATTCAACCATGCTTTAAAACTTGCTATTAAAATTAAACAAGTAAGTGTATAAAAGTTATAAATACTATTATCAAACTTTATTATTCAACAATGCTTTAAAACTTGCTATTAAAATTAAACAAGTAAGTGTATAAAAATTATAAATACTATTATCAAACTTTATTATTCAACAATGCTTTAAAACTTGCTATTAAAATTAAACAAGTAAGTGTATAAAAATTATAAATACTATTATCAAACTTTATTATTCAACCATGCTTTAAAACTTGCTATTAAAATTGAACAAGTAAGTGTATAAAAATTATAAATACTATTATCAAACTTTATTATTCAACCATGCTTTAAAACTTCCTATTAAAATTAAACATGTAAGTGTATAAAAATTATAAATACTATTATCAAACTTTATTATTCAACCATGCTTTAAAACTTGCTATTAAAATTAAACAAGTAAGTGTTTAAAAATTATAAATACTATTATCAAACTTTATTATTCAACCATGCTTTAAAACTTGCTATTAAAATTAAACAAGTAAGTGTATAAAAATTATAAATACTATTATCAAACTTTATTATTCAACCATGCTTTAAAACTTGCTATTAAAAGTAAACAAGTAAGTGTATAAAAATTATAAATACTATCATCAAACTTTATTATTCAACCATGCTTTAAAACTTGCTAATAAAATTAAACAAGTAAGTGTATAAAAATTATAAATACTATTATCAAACTTTATTATTCAACCATGCTTTAAAACTTGCTATTAAAATTAAACAAGTAAGTGTATAAAAATTATAAATACTATTATCAAACTTTATTATTCAACCATGCTTTAAAACTTGCTATTAAAACTAAACAAGTAAGTGTATAAAAATTATAAATACTATTATCAAACTTTATTATTCAACCATGCTTTAAAACTTGCTATTAAAATTAAACAAGTAAGTGTATAAAAGTTATAAATACTATTATCAAACTTTATTATTCAACAATGCTTTAAAACTTGCTATTAAAATTAAACAAGTAAGTGTATAAAATTATAAATACTATTATCAAACTTTATTATTCAACCATGCTTTAAAACTTGCTATTAAAATTAAACAAATAAGTGTATAAAAATTATAAATACTATTATCAAACTTTATTATTCAACCATGCTTTAAAACTTGCTATTAAAATTAAACAAGTAAGTGTATAAAAATTATAAATACTATTATCAAACTTTATTATTCAACCATGCTTAAAAACTTGCTATTAAAATTAAACAAGTAAGTGTATAAAAATTATAAATACTATTATCAAATTTTATTATTCAACCATGCTTTAAAACTTGCTATTAAAATTAAACAAGTAAGTGTATAAAAATTATAAATACTATCATCAAACTTTATTATTCAACCATGCTTTAAAACTTGCTATTAAAATTAAACAAGTAAGTGTATAAAAATTATAAATACTATCATCAAACTTTATTATTCAACCATGCTTTAAAACTTGCTATTAAAATTAAACAAGTAAGTGTATAAAAATTATAAATACTATTATCAAACTTTATTATTCAACCATGCTTTAAAACTTGCTAATAAAATTAAACAAGTAAGTGTATAAAAATTATAAATACTATTATCAAACTTTATTATTCAACCATGCTTTAAAACTTGCTATTAAAATTAAACAAGTAAGTGTATAAAAATTATAAATACTATTATCAAACTTTATTATTCAACCATGCTTTAAAACTTGCTTTTAAAATTAAACAAGTAAGTGTATAAAAATTATAAATACTATTATCAAATTTTATTATTCAACTATGCTTTAAAACTTGCTATTAAAATTAAACAAGTAAGTGTATAAAAATTATAAATACTATTATCAAACTTTATTATTCAACCATGCTTTAAAACTTGCTATTAAAATTAAACAAGTAAGTGTATAAAAATTATAAATACTATCATCAAACTTTATTATTCAACCATGCTTTAAAACTTGCTATTAAAATTAAACAAGTAAGTGTATAAAAATTATAAATACTATCATCAAACTTTATTATTCAACCATGCTTTAAAACTTGCTATTAAAATTAAACAAGTAAGTGTATAAAAATTATAAATACTATTATCAAACTTTATTATTCAACAATGCTTTAAAACTTGCTATTAAAATTAAACAAGTAAGTGTATAAAAATTATAAATACTATTATCAAATTTTATTATTCAACCATGCTTTAAAACTTGCTATTAAAATTAAACAAGTAAGTGTATAAAAATTATAAATACTATCATCAAACTTTATTATTCAACCATGCTTTAAAACTTGCTATTAAAATTAAACAAGTAAGTGTATAAAAATTATAAATACTATTATCAAACTTTATTATTCAACAATGCTTTAAAACTTGCTATTAAAATTAAACAAGTAAGTGTATAAAAATTATAAATACTATTATCAAATTTTATTATTCAACCATGCTTTAAAACTTGCTATTAAAATTAAACAAGGAAGTGTATAAAAGTTATAAATACTATTATCAAACTTTATTATTCAACAATGCTTTAAAACTTGCTATTAAAATTAAACAAGTAAGTGTATAAAAATTATAAATACTATTATCAAACTTTATTATTCAACCATGCTTTAAAACTTGCTATTAAAATTAAACAAATAAGTGTATAAAAATTATAAATACTATCATCAACTCATATCTAAAATAAATTGCTCAGATTTAAATAATTTCCTCTTTTAAAATTTTTTATAGTGCTATATTTTGGCACTTTTTTTTTTAGTTTTCTATATTTTTAATAGTAAACTGTGGCAAGTATTTTAAACGTTTTCCCTGAATCAAAATTTTTTCTATAAATTTCAAATCAACTGAATTGTTTACATTGGTATTAGTTTATAAAAAAAATAATACTTCATAATATTGTAAACCTTCAATGATTTCATATGCTTGAGTATTTAAATTTCAAACTATTTGAAATAATTTAAAATCGTTTAAAACTCAAGCAAATATAAAATGTAAAAGTAAACAGTGTTTTCATTATACATTTTGTGATTGGCCGAGATTTTACAATATTTTAAACATCACATCATGTAAATGCAGTGTGCGTCTATAAGTATAATGCTAACCAAATCAATAAAGTATACCAATTAAGATAAAATTAGTAGCGCATGAGTAAAAGCAATGCTTCTTTTTTATTTTGTGGGTGCTAATGAGATCTTTAACTCATTATTAAACTATGATTTTGAGAAAAATTTAATATATATTTTTGAAACATTAATCCAAGATGTTAAAATAGGTTCCTAAACAATCCAAATATTTTATATGAACCAACTATTTCTAACACAAAGTACACTTTGTTTGTTTTTAGATGTCAACTCGTACTGCAAACCTAACTTAAATGTGCAAATTAACTGGCTAATGATTGAGTAAGTGTTTTCAAAGTATTATTAATTTTTTTTTTGTAGTTTAGTACAAACCTATTAAACTTTAAATGAAAGTTACAACTCTACTATATATTGTATTAAACAACTATATATTTTATACATTTTTGTGCAAGGACCATTACTTTGGCAAAATGTTTTTAATTTATTTAATGTTCTTATTTTTTTTTCATAACAAACAAGCTGATGCTTAAAATCCGATGAAGATAAATATATCCTTTAAATATCTAGTATATCCTCTTTTTTTTCTTTTGTTAAGTTAAACAAATTTTTTAAATTTGTTAGAAGTACATTTACAAAATTTGACATCAAAGTGGTGTTCTGTATAAATTACAATCAAACCTTTGACTGTTTAATTAAAATTTTAAAGTTAGGAACTCAAAAAGCGAACTTGAGTAAAATTCGACTTTTGCTTGAAGTCTGACTTTGTTAAGTTAGATTTCAAAAACTACTTTAACAAATGCTTAAACGAAACTTGAAAGCATCAAGATTGCGTTAGAGAAAGTTAAACTTGAATAACTTAAAAGTCGTTAATCTAAAGGCAGAATAGGAAAAAAATTTTGCAAAAAATAGCGGCTGAGAATTTCAAAAAGGAAAAGACTTTTAAAAACAGCAACTTAACTATTTCTTTGTAAATAAACTTTTTGAGTTTCATACTTCAAAATATTAAAAATAAATTAAAAAGTGTTACAAAAACAAAATTTTTTTATTTTTGTATTTTATTTCTTATTAAACATTAAGTTGTAAATGCGCATTCAAAACATGTTTGAATACTCATTATTCTGGTTTGTATGTTAGCCATTTTTTCGTGTCAAACACGGATTAGAAATACGCTTCAGATGCGTATAAAAATGAGTATGCAATGGGCTTCCTACTGAGTATCAAACTCGCATTTAAAACTCTTGAAAATACGCATAAAAGACTGTAAAAAGATATTATTTATTATATTCGATTATTAGATACAGTGTTTTCTTGATACTAAATGCACCATTAAAACTTTTCAGAATACGTGTTATTCACGAAAGTATCTTAGCCATTTTACCGAGTAGAACACGTACGAGAAATACGTTTTAGACGCGTAGATTAATGGACACATAACACGCATCTAAAACGTGTTTTTATAACATTTATTTCCAAAAGCGCAAAGCATCGGTTTTAAAAATAATAACAAAAATCTAAAACTTGAAAACTTTATTAAATGAATTTGTACAGTGTTCACATCTGTGTATGCACATCTATATTATAGTTTTTATAATATAATAAAAATGCATATTATGTTCATTTTATAATAACAAAATTGCACTAAAATTAGTTGTATACCAATTTATAGTAAGATTTACTTACGTTGTATTATATAAATATATTAATTTTAACAATTACTGTTTATACAACTAAAAATACGCTATACAATATTATATTCAAAAATTACATTATTACACAAACATTTAAAACCCATTTTATTGAAAGATTTTACTGCATTCGCCTTTAGTAATACATCATAAAGAAGGACGATTTCAAAAAAAACAAAACTTCTGATGTTTTTCGATTGTTCTTTCAAATTTAAGAAATCTATATCAGAAAAAAAGAAATAACTTTAACCAAAGCAAAAGTTCTTATCTAAATCAGAATGTAGCCAGTTTAAAGTGAGACACAACCACATTTACAAAAATATTAAAAGTTTCAATTGAGTTAGTTTTACCTTTCTGTATTCTTTGCCGCTAATTTTGCTTTCATCGCCATCTTTAATAAAACAAAAAGCAAAGAACTTTATATTTTGTATAACACTATATAACTGCGTTCGCCTTAGGTAGTGCATCATTATGAAAGATGATTTCGGAGAAAAACAAAACTTCTGATGTTTTTTGGTTGTTCTTCCGAGTTTAAGAAATCTTTATCAGAAACAAAGAAATTAAGTGACCGCTGTATTTCGAAAATGTGACGAGTCACTAAACTAAAATTTTACAGATTAAAAATGTTTTTCCTGTAAAAAATTTTGTCTTTATTTAATTAAAACTTTTTTTTTTTAATCTAAAAAAAATATTAATTTTATCTAAATAAAATCTTAATTTCATCTGAAAAAATCTTAATTTTATCTAAAAAAATCTTAATTTTATCTAAAAAAATCTTAATTTTATCTTAAAAATTTAAATTTTATCTTAAAAAATCTTAAATTTATCTGAAAAAAATCTTAACTTTATCTAAAAAAATCTTAGTTTTATCAAAAAAAATCTTTATTTAATCTAAAAAATTTCATCTTCTCCTAAAAAAAAAAATTTCCTTAAATTATCCTCACTTTTGAAAAAAGTGTGACTTGTCACGTTTACGAAAGCGTTCATTTAACCAAAGGAAAAGTTCTTACTTAAACCTGAATGCATACAGCCAGTTTGTAGACACATACCACATCCGTAAAACTATTTAAAGTTTCAATTGAGTTAGTTCTATTTTTCTGGACACTCATTTTGTCTTCATCTTTAATCTAAAAATCTCTATGAAAAATAATTTTTAAACATAAAATTTCTTAAAAACCAGCATTAAGTAATCTCCAAAAATATTTTAGAGAAATTATAAAATAGAAGTAATCTAATTAGTAAATAAAATGAAAGGCAAATACTTCTTAGAACATATCGCTATGAAAAATAGTTTGCTTGTAGTTGGAGGTTGTTTTAACCTTCTTGCAAGAAGGTAAGTCGTCAAATAAAGCTTGCCAATCCCTAAAAAACAAAAATAAAAAATTACTACCGTCCTATCAACTTATCATACAAGTTCTATTTTTATTTAATTTCAAAGTTTTAATTTATAAGTCTACACATTACTGTAATTTGCATATCTTGTTTAACAGCCTAGCTTTAAATGTTTCGTTGTGGATTAAATAGTTAACCTTAAGCTCAACTCAACCTTATGTAATAAATTAAACTTAAACCATTAAATAAACTTAGCTTAAACCAATAGAACTACTATAAAAATCGACACCTTAATTGATTAAAAATAAATAAAAAATATGACATTAAGAGAGGTGTCATCTTATTGATATTTTTATCACAGGTAATCAAAACTATTAGAAATAAATTCATTTTATATTTTAAATATGTTTTCTTTTTCATGAAGGTAATATCAAAATATCTTGAAATGATATAAATAAAATCAAAATCTAAAAAATACGTTAAATATTCTAAATAAAAATAATTTCTGAGATCAAGATATAATCAAAACCTCATACAAGGTATATTTGATACCTTGCATTAGATGTTTATCAACTTTAAAAAACAAACTACAAGCCGTTTTTTTTTTTTGAACATGCAGCATATAATGGATATTATTGATTATAAATAAGAGAAACACAGTTTTTTAAGATAAAACATTTGAATAAAAAATTAATATTTTATAATATAAATTATATTAACTGATATGTTGATACACGTAATAATTAAAGTTCTTTACAATGTAAAGAATTAATTGTTCTGCTATTAGCAGAACAATAAACATTGTTTAGCTTAAGCATTATCTGTAGCAGTTTATTCCCACCACTAGAATTATTCCATCCCCCTATGAAAAACTCAAAACGAGATTGCGCTTTCGGGTTATAACTGTTAAAAGTGCACCTAAAACGTCCGTACTACCTTGGTAAACGTAAACAGGGAGAAAATAACATTAAGAGAACAAGAATTCTAGAAATATAGTTTACACCAAAGTAATATAAGAAAGACGATATAAGAAAGAGTTGTAGTGAAAAAAAGCAACTATAATCTAACTAGTTATTCATTTAAATGAAAATGTTTTACAAGTATTTTTATTATATAACAGTATTTGTTAAAGTAAAATTCAGACATATAAATTATATAAGTATTAATATATGTCTGAATTTAGATATTCAGACAGATATAATTTATATCTGTCTGAATTTCACTTTTACTTATACTGTTATATAATATAATTATTTGTAGAACATGCCTTATTTAAAGAGTCGTCAAAAAAACGCAACGATTATATAACAAGTTTTTTAAAAAAAAAAAAAAAAAAAAAAACATTATTAATGAAACTAATTACAAAAAATGAAAACCCGTTTTCGAGATGGTTATTAAAAAGTCAAAGAAATAATAATATCCCGAGCATTTAAAAAAAACTTAATAACGATCAATAAATACTTAAAACAGAATTAAGGAAGTAATTGGTACGAAACAAACTATTAGAAATAATCTTCCTATAAATCTAAACTTTGAAAGTAAAATTATTACAAATAAATCTTTAATTGCTGAAACACTTAATCAATATTTTTTTAGTGCAGGTCCCACATTAGCGTTGAAAACAGGAAAAAATAAAGTTAACTTTGAATCATAACTTACTCCTAGTCAGACCTCTAAATAGGATATTATGGAATGTTTTTGGTTTTTTTTATTAATTTATATTTCGACGTTAAATTATATTACAGATAATTTTTACGTAGTAAATATCAATAAATCAAATATTATAAAAACAGACGGGGACTCAAAGAAACTATGGATAATGCAATATCACCTCAATATTTTCATAGAGCCTATTAAAATAATAAAATACTGATTTTTCAAATTATAATATTATTCAAAAAAATTATAAAAATCTATTAAAGATATAAAAGTGACAAAATGTGAAATAAAATATAGATATAATAAGAAAGTACATTTTTTTTACAGTTACAAATATGTTTTGCAATACCTTTATTGCAATATTAGGTATTTAAAAAAAAAAATAAAAGCAAATATAAAATGATTTAATAAATAATACATTAAAAAACCCATATATCATTAGTTACTACTAAGAATCATAAGTAAAATTTATTAATAATAATTTAACAATATAGTAATATTTAAAATAACATACAATATACAATAAACATAAGTAAAGTTCATTAATAATAATTTAACAATTTAATAATTTATTTGCAATAAATTTAAAAAATTGTTTCAAAATTTTATTTTTCTACAAAATAAAAAATGTGTTTTTTTGCTTGAAACTGAAATGAAATTAATGATTTTACCATATTTGCATTAGTTTTTTGAAAAGAATTCCATAAATTAGGTTCCCGAGATGCTATTGAAAAGTTTGTATTTATCTAATTTCCTGGGCAGGTTAAAGGAATTTGATCGATTTGTTCTTAAGAAATACTTTTTGTTTTCATTTTTCTCAAGCTTGTAAATAAAATTATCTAGAGTTAGGTTGTTAATGTATTTATACATAAAAACTATGTGCTGATAAAAATTTATTTTTTATACACTCACCATTTTCATATTTCTCATTTAGGATTAAATATGCTCTCCTTTTTTTCCGTATATAATTCTTCACGCATGTTTTTGCAAACAATGTATTTTTTTAAGTTTTGATGGTTGTGTACTAGCCCATGTAATATTAGCATAGTTAATGAAACAATAAATTAAAGAAAATTAAATTAACTTTAGACAAAGTTTATTCACATAAGGATGAGCTAGGTACAACAGACCAATGGTATTCCTAACTTTTGATTGTAAATATTTATTATGGGGAAGCCAAGATAAATTATTTTAAAAAGTATTCCTAAAAACTTTATATATTCTTGCTTTTTTATATGTATGTTATTTAAAAATAGGTCTGGTAATTTAAGGGGAAGATTTTTTTCTTGCAATTCTTGTTGAAATAAGGTATACTTTGTTTTTTCAACGTTTAATGAGAGTTTATTTGCCATAAACCAGCCATTTATCTTATTTAAATCAAGATTCATTTCTGCAAAAAGTTGTTTGCTATCATTGTTGGAAAGAAATAGGTTTGAATCATACTTGATTAATTACTTCGATAAAAAGGCTTTTATAGTAGTTATTTGCAAAACATAATTGGTTTTTTATTTTAAAAGAATACTTTTTAAGTATATTAATACTTGATCCGCCGCCTTTTTTTATTTCCTTGCGATTGTCTAATAAGTAGACAAGCGCAAGAAAGTAAAAAAAAAAAAAAACTACTTAGATAAATTAGTTTATAAAAACTGTAATTACAATTCAATTCTAACGGACATTCTGATTCTAGCCAAGTCTCTAAAAATGGTGTGACGTCCGAGGTGTAATTTATAATATCTAAAAAATCTTGAAATTTCTCAAATTTTGACGTATGCTTTTTATGTTCAAGTGTTATATAGAAAAATAAATTATATATTTAACCAAAATTTAGTTTATTTATTTATTTTTTTTATATCACATGAAATTTTTCATTTCCGCTCAATTTGTCTTATTTGAATTCACGAACTAATAGTTTTTGTATATATTTGGCAAAATAACCAGTTTACCTATGGGTTTTTGCTTGTGCTAATAGGCGAAAACCCATAGGCAAAATGCCATTAAAATCTTCCTTAGTATAAATATTCGTAATTTTTAGTTAATAGACCGTTTTGATTTTTTTTATCTTCAAAATCGTGCAGTTTTAAAATAACAGTTTTTTTTGACAAGAATTAAGAATGCCAATTCAACGTGCACGTTCGATTTTTATTTCTTGATCAATTTTAGATGCTGTATATCTTTTAAAACTAAACAAAAGTGCGTGGTTTAATAATATTAGATGTAATGTAATTAAAATATCATTAAAAAATTAGGAAACCCTCTTTTACATATTTTTAATCTCTCCATAAAACTAGTAATTTATCCGGAGAAACTTTAAACTGAAAGGGTCATACCTATTTTCAAATCAGGAGACATATCTAATCCCAAA
Source organism: Hydra vulgaris (assembly GCF_022113875.1). Classification (NCBI taxonomy): domain Eukaryota; kingdom Metazoa; phylum Cnidaria; class Hydrozoa; order Anthoathecata; family Hydridae; genus Hydra; species Hydra vulgaris. The sequence continues at coordinate 28,211,184 of NC_061156.1, read as the reverse complement.
AATTACAGACCAATTTCAATTTTTTCCGTTCTTCTCTAAAATCCTAGAGCGAATTATGTATAAACAAATTTTATCTTTTCTAAAAAGAAATAGTATTCTGTATAACAAAAAATTTCGATTTAAGGCAGGGTATTCAACTGACCATGCCATTATTAATATTGTTCACGATATGTTTAAATCATTTGTTAAAAGTAAGTTTACCCTCGAAGTTTTTATAGATCTTAACAAAGCCTTTGATGCAGTATACCATGGCATTCTTATAACAAAAAAACTCAAAAGGTTAGGTATTAAAAGAACACAAATAGAATTGGTCAACATTTACCTAAACAATAGAAAACGATACATTCCAGCCAGCAAATAACGTTGAAATAACGTTGAAATATCGTTGAAACCTAACGTTGAATTAACGTTGATTTAACGTTTAGAATGAAAGTTTTTTTCAACGTTGATTTATCAACGTTAAATCAACGTTAAATTCAAACGTTATATCAACGTTGATTCGACGCGAAAAAACGCTACAACAACGTTGAATTTACGTGGATACAACGTTTGAAATGATAGTTTTTTTAACGTTGATTTATCAACGTTAAACGACTGTAAAACACTTTTTCACCATCAAAACGTAATATGTATGTCAAAATGTAAACATGTATGTAAACATGCTATGTGCGTCAAAAAATGATCACCATCAAAACGTACTATGCGTGTACATTAGTGTTACTGTACATTATCAAGGTATATAATGGATACTAAATCTATTCAATCTAATCATAAATATATTCATACTTGGACTATTTAGAACTTTTTCAGTTTAGTTTAGTTAAAATAGCTAGGTATGATTATAGAAAGAGATAAAACTTGTTTTATTCAAAAATACATGTTCAAATATTACATATATTTACATGTAATTGAATAAAATCTACACAAATTTCTTCTCTTTTCCACCACAAATAAAGCGTAATTTAGATAGTCAAACAATGTTCCATTAACCAAGGGTTCTTTTGGTCCATTGAATGCAATAGAAGAAGCTGTAAATAAAAAAAATATATTAAAAAAATCAAAAAAGGAAGATTTAAAAAATAAATAAGTAATGGAAAAATGTTACAACTTAAGCCATTTCTTTTCTGCATTTTAGTGCAGTCAATGCTTTGGTACCTGGAAGCCGACAGTTTTATCACTAATCCAATTAGATGGAATTACTTAATCTTGTAAATCTTCATTCCAAACAGCTCCTTTCTGCATATTTGATTTTGAAAAAATCACATAAACTAATATAAAATGAAGAAACCATAATATAAGCGTACTAACAGGCCTAATCAAACTAGCTAAATTTGAACATTTTATAACCATGATACTTTCTAAACAATAATATTAGTAGACATTATTAGCAAAGATAAGATTTTCTTTATTTTGTAAATTTATTATCTTTTAAACTCGATTTTATTAATATATTTATTACTCTATTATTCAGCAGAGTTCGAATATATTATGTTCAAATAACTTAAGGCTCAATAACAAAGACAAATAATGAAAGAATACTAGGTTGCTAAAACATAAACATCTACATATGATAATTATGGAATATTGAAAAAAAATAGAAAAACAAAAAAAAAAAAAAAATACTCATTAATAATATAAAATATAATAGTATAATATAAGGTATATTATAATATATGACACAATAATATCTACTTTTAATAGAAATATAAAAACAACAAAAATTAAAAAAGAAAACATTTTGATAACTAATAAATTATCATTAAAACAACTTTCAAGACCAAAAAATAACTTGTATCTTATTTTTTTACTTATCTTCATCTAATAAACATTACTTATTTTTTACTCAGCTATATCTAATAAACATTAATATTAATACCAATTTTAAACATTATTAGAATTTTTTTTTTTATCAAAAAATAAAAATATTACATCAGTTTCCTTTTGGGCTTTTCTTATTTTACTTAAAACATCAACTTAATTCGGCTTTTTTCATAATTGAGTTTTAATTTGTAATGTTGAATTAACACTGAAAAAAAAATATTAGCAGACAAAAAGAAAATATTTCTTTATTGAAATATATGTAAAAATTTCAATAAAAAAATTTTAAATTGATTTTTATAAATATAAATTTATATCAATCAATCTAAATTTTTATCTTTTCCGCCACCTTTTCGAAATAAAGCGCATTTTTAGAAGTTAGACAAAATGCCATCAATTAAAGTTTCAGTCGCTCCATCGTATTTAATAGAAGAAGCTGTTAATAAAAAGGAATTACAAAAAAAAAAAAAAAAAAACACTTGGAGAAATTTTTGAATATATAAAAAATGAGATTAAAAAAGTTTTGCATATCTTATAAAGGTATACCTTTCACTACACCATATAAATTAGTGCTCTTAAAGCATATTTCCACCTTTCCCCTTGATAGTCATGGAGGTCACAAAATTGTTAGAAATATTCTAAATTTTAATAGGAAAGAGAACTGATATTAATTACGCGAGAGCTAATATTAATTTTTTATTTTTAATTTAAATTGAACTCATTATCAAACAATTTTTTTGCTAAATAACTTAATCCTTAAAAATCCTGAATAATTAAAAATTATTTCGATTACCTCAGCATTTTAAAGATATTCCGTCAATTGCAATTGATTCACTTAAAAAAACAACAACAAGTAAAGCTAATATTATTGTTTGAAATTTTAATTATCTTTATACAAATACTCATCATATTTTTAAATTGACTAATAAAAATGGATTTATTTAAAATCACTTCATTTGTATTAAAAAAATATTATTAAAGCCTTAATCATACATTATACAAGAGTATTTTGTAATACAATCTAAATAGTTGTTGCGATATGTAATTTTTTTAACAGAAATTTAGCTTCTGTAAGCTTTAGAAATTTTTTAAAGAAATTGTTGATGAATTTGGAGCTACAGGTACTAATGTTTTTATATTGTTGTAATGTTTGTATTCATTCACTGTTAGTTTCTGTAAGTCAAAATTTTAAGGTGTTTCCATGATAAATTCTGTTATTGAAATTTAGTGTTAGTCTGAATAATTTAATTTCTCAAATCTGTTTTGCATTGCTGTCTTATAACAACTTTACTTGGAACAAAAACCATGTGGTTTAAAAGTGAGCTAGAAGCTTTCAACAATGAAGAAAATATTGCATTCGCTAATCCTAAAAATATATTGAACCTGTCAGCAAAATCAGCTGTCAATAATCCAAGTATTAGCATCATTAAAAATTCATCTTTGCTGCATTACATTTATTTTGGTCCAAGTAGTTTTACCTCTTTTGATTAATGGTGATACTGCACTAACTGATGAAACACATTGACAGATGTAAAGCCAGTATAAAAGTCGCAACATCTATTATTTTTAAAATAAATGTTTGTATACAAGTAAATTGCAATAACACGATTTGTTTGGATTAAAATAAAGATTTATATGAAAAATTAACTTCAACCACATCAGTTATTACTATGAAAACAGACAAATTTGTATATAAACATATACAAATTTGTATTTACATTTTTTTTATATTTTAAGTTATGTTGAATTTAATGCTAAGCATTGTTTTTTAATAGAGCATCAAAAATTAAAAAAGGAAATTGATAACTTTAAAAAAGAACTTCAGCACGAAATAAAAAAATAAAGATTTATATAAAAAATTAACTTCAACCACATCAGTTATTACTATGAAAACAGACAAATTTGTATATAAACATATACAAATTTGTCTGTTTTTTTAATTCGTGCTAAAGTTCTTTTTTAAAGTTATCAATTTCCTTTTTTAATTCTTGATGCTCTATTAAAAAACAATGCTTAGCATTAAATTCAACATAATTTAATGGATCATTATTTGAAAAAGTTGTATTATATTTGCATTTAATAATATCAGTCTTTGAGCATTGTAGCCTAAGTTAAACGAAAAATATCGATTTTTAAAAGATAACCCAGCCAACATTGACATACGGGTACCGTACGGGGCCCATGCGGGTCGTCAACTGGGTCCCGTATGGGAAGACCAACGGTATCCCGCCGGATCATGACCGCGGTTTCCATATGGGACCCATATGGGTTAACCCGCCGGGTATCCCGTATGGGTCCCAGTCAAATCCCGTACTTTAAAACCGTAAGGGACCCATTTGGGTTTGCAAATGGGACCCGATGGGAAACCCATCGGGAACCCGCCGGATCATGGCCGCGGTTTTCTTCTGGGGCCCATATGGGTATGCCCGCCGGGTATCCCGTGAGGGTCCCACGAGGTTTACCCATTGCAAATCTTGCAAAACTACGTTTAAATGTTTAAAATTTACAGAAAAAGCAAATTTATATATAAATTGATTGGTTTATTTCAAAAAAAAAATAGTAATTAAAATTACACTGTCAAAATTAAGCAAACTTTTGAACGATTCTTTAATCATGTATCAAATGCTTTCACGTTTATCTCGGGAATCGGAAGCTTTTCCATTGTTGTTAAAACGACTTCTTTGAAAACCTCTTTACACAATATCTCGTTTCAATATGAACTGTAAAAAATTAAGTTTAACTGTTAGTTTTAAATTTTATTGGTAACACTTACATTAATTTTAATATGTTATAAAACTCTTACAGTTTCTCATAACTCTCTTCAGACAAAAAATGTAGTTTTCACCATCAAAGGTACTTGTAATAGATAAGCACATGTTTATGATTCATATAATAAATTGATAACATTCCTTTAGTTACTGATAAATAAATTATATAAAATTATTAAATAAATATATTTTTTTATTTATATTGTATATAATTTGATATATATTGTATATACCTTATATACAGATCCGTGGCTACTAGATACAAGTCCCCCATTCCAAAAAAAAACCTGTCATAAGGGCCCCAAAATTCCTAAAAACTTTTCCAATAGATAAACAAAATCTAAATAAAAATCCTAAAAAAAAAAAAATTTTTACATTTGTAAAAGGGCCCCTAAATTTGCAAATGAGCCCCCTAGACAAACATTTTTTAATTGACCTGAAAAAGTTTTGTATTTGAAAGAGGGACATCTACAATTTAACTGTATTATTTCCTATATGTGCTAATGAGTGGACATTGTACACTAGTTGATCCTTATGATAAAGTTCACATATAAAAATAAGTAGCTGAAAAGCAAAATTAACATATTTTTTCAACAAAATGAAACATTATGAAAGTAGAACTACAACTGAAAAATCTAAAAAATTGAATACATTTTTGGCTAAACCATTCCCTTTAAACAACTGGTCAAATGTTTACTATAAATAGTCTAAGCTCAGTTGTTTTCCATTTTTTAATATCTAATTAAGACCTTGATTTTCTAGAAAAATTTCTTGGAATGTAATGACGTATCTGGAACAATCCGCCAGATAAAGTATTGACTGTAATCTGAGACAATTTACAACATTTGGGCAATTTAACCATAAGTTGAGAAATCTTCCCATTACCCCTAAGCATACTAGATTCATTAAGTCTAAAGGAAACTTTGTCACCATGTCAAAACTTAATTCAATTTAACATACCACTAAGATGTTCAGAACGCTTTTAATGACAAAAAATCTGAATCAGTGCTTAAAATTAGTGAAATATGTAGGAGAATTATCTTGCCACACCACTCTCCTTTCTAAACACAACATTCACATCAGTTATAACCATTGTGTCCTTTAATACACTTTACAAATGCTCTAGCTGGTGCATCACATATGATAACAGCATGATTGATTTTAAACTCAATATTTTCATAGATAAAACCATCTTTTGCAAGAACTTTAAAATCTACCAAAAAATTATGTAGACAATTAAGGTGACCTGCTATTCTCATTTACTGAGTTTTTTTACTCTTTTTTCACAAACCGTACTTTTTATAAATCCTGTACTCTGAAAGTACTCATTTGTATAATTTTGTACTCATTTGTATTTCTAAAACATTTTTTTTTTATATTATTTTATTTCTATTTTATTAATTAAATATTTAAAATTATTTTGACAGTTATTTGAATTTCATGCGCACATATTGCTAGCCGTTTCCAGCACGTCAGAGGACAGGGCAAACACCAGATACAAGTTTGACAGTGATTTAAATTTTGAGCGCACATATGGCTGCCATTTTCAACACAATTGCGAGGCCGTATTATGAACCTGGAGAGATAGATAGATACTACAGACCTCTTTTTCTAACAATGTCAAAATTACTTTTGTGAAAAGAGATAGATCCAACATTTGCATATGTAATCCCCAGGCTGATCTTTGATGTGCAGTATGTATGCCATGCTTGACAGTCTTGAGGCATGCGTAGTATGTACAGCAAAGTTTTTTATCCATTTATTTAATTAAATAAAAGGATAACAAAAACCTTACTTTACATACTACGCATACGCTTATGGTTAATTAACCATAAAATCAAAAATTAAAAACTTAATTATATTTTACAAATTTATGTTTGGTGTCACTCATATTAAAAACAAGTGAATGGAGCGACACCTTCATAAAATAAACACATAAAATAAAAAATAATAAGAAAGAAAGAAAACTACATTAATACAAGTAATAAAAAAAGAAGTATAAGGAACAATACTATTTAAAAAGTTGGAATTAACACAAAAATATAAAAGAGTAACGCTAAGAAAAATGAAAAAAAAAAAGAGATAATGAACGGATGAGATAAGATGAGTGAGAAAATATGTAAGAGAAAACAAAAACTTAATCACATAAGTTCAGAAGGATAAAGTAACAGAAAAAATTTTTTACAGAAAAATATAAAAAAACAAATTAAAGGCAAATTTAAATAAAAAAATATATACATACACTACTATATACAATATTAAAAGCTATATTGAAGCCTTTAATATAGCCTTTAATATTGTATATAGTAGTGTATGTATATATTTTTTTATTTAAATTTGCCTTTAATTTGTTTTTTTATATTTTTTTGCAAAAAATCTTTTGCAGAAAAATATAAAATGGATAATGAACTTTAGAGCATTGAATTGTTTTAAATGGACCCTTATAAATAGTAAAATTTAATGGAAAAAAGTTTCTTCAGCAGTCGAATTTGTAATAAAGGAAGTAAAAGATATTGTTATTAATGACAATTTTCTTTTTGAAGAAATTGGAAGAGTAAATTTATTTTTAAATGAAGAAAAACTGAAGAAAGAGAACAATGAGAAAATAGAACTTGAAAAAAGATGGGTGGAAATCATTCAGCATTTTAGAGTAGAACATATCCCACATGAAAGTTTAAAAGTTTTAACAGAAATTTCTTTATGTTGTCCAGGCACTAATGCTGCTGTTGAAAAGGTATTTTCACTAAGAAATGATTATTGAAGCAGTGAGAAGTTGCAACTTTCTGTAAAAACATTATATGCAGTCAAATTTAATATGAAATTTAATGTTCGGATGCAGCTACATTATTAGACGAACATCCTCATCTAGCAAAAAAATATCCACTCTGACGAAAAATATGTTTTAAAAAGAAAATAAAGATTTTTATCGTTTTGTCTTCCTTTTTTTTTTACCTATGAAATACTTGCAAAGTGTACTCTTTTTGAACAAAAGATAGTTGGTCCCCTAAAGGTAACAAAAAATGGAATTAGATTTTTGGGCACCACTTTTTAAACAAATTTCAAAAAACATAATTTAGGTCCCCTAATATTGTAAGTCCTAGGCCTAGCCTCTGATGGCAACATTTATAAATAGCAACAACTTTTAGCGAATTTTATTTAAAATTTACATGTATGTTTTTGTAAATTTTGTCACTATTTTAGATTTTCATTGAATAAATTCCTATATAAAAATATATTTTATATAAAATATTTATGGAGTATTATTCTCTTTTACTATCAGCTATTAAGATGATTAAACTGACTTGATCAGCTTCAGCATTAATCTGAAGCTAATGAGTTTATAGCTGAAGCTGAAATATCAGCTGCAACCCCTATTTTAAAGACAACAAAGTTAATGTGATGTATATACATTATAATAATAAATGTGTTTATTTTTATACTTAAATACTTATTTTTTTATTTTATGATACATTTAAAAAAAAAATTTTAAACACATGTTTTTTTATAATATTTAATCCTTAGGAAATACTGACTTTTGCCAAATATTCTTTAGATAAAAATAATATTTACTTACATTACTCTAATCGAGGTTATAAACAACGGTAATATTTACTCAAGTTATTATATTTGTCCCCCAAAGTTAATGTAGCTCTATTATACATAAGTCTCTCACTAATTCTAATAATAAAAAGTTATCGCCCTTATTACTTTATTTATATTTACTAACCTGTTATTATTATTATTTATCAAAAACACATTCTGGTTGTTGAAGTCACTTTTACTCATATCAATATCCAAACATTGGCAACAGTCAGAGTGCACCATGCATAAATATTTTTTAACATGCTACAAAATACAAGATATACATAAGATACATATCATATAAGACCTATTACCTGGAACTTAACATTTTATATTGTTTAACTTACTGTAACTCAATTATAATAAATAAGCATATGGTTATAATCTATATAATAACTAACATTTTCTTTTAGTTATTGTTATTTATGTAAAAGTTATTAAGTTAAATTAAAGTTTTATAACTAAAGTTTGAATGCAAAAGTTTTATCAATAAAAATTTTTATCAGTATTATAAACATAAGTATTATATTACAAGTATTTACAAGTATAGGTTACCTATACTTGTAAATACTTGTAATATAATACTTATGTTTATAATACTGATAAAAATTTTTATTGATATAAACTTTTGCATTCAAACTTTAGTTATAAAACTTTAGTTTAACTTAATAACTTTTACATAAATAACAATAACTAAAAGAAGATGTTAGTTATTATATAGATTATAACCATATGCTTATTTATTACAATACCTATTAGGTATTGTAAGTATAAGTTATTATTATGTATATTATGAAATTATTGTTTATATTGCAAGTGTACAATTTTAAATCAAAATCAAAAAATATCAATGATTAAAAAATGAGGTTGATGCATAACAATAAAGCCATATTTTTGCATTTAAACATTTAATTATATCTTTATTTATATCTGACGCCTGTTTGCTCTTTTTAAATGTTTCTGACTAAACTAATATTTTGATTAAACTCAAACCATTTATTATCTAATTATATCACTAGCTGCTAGTTTGCACTGTTTGCATTTTTAAAATGATCAAAATATAAAGTTTTGTTTCTGCTAGTGACTAGCAGAAACAAAACTTTATATTTTGATCATTTGAAAAATTCAAACAGTGTCTCAATTGAACATTTACTACATGTTTAATAGTTTCTGGAACATATGTTCAACAAATATGTTGAACTTTGTAAATTCATTTAAAAAATAGTATATATGTATATATATGTATATAATATATATAATATATAAAAATTCTTTTACAATGATAATAAATAAATGAAATTTTAAAACAACGTCTTTTTAACTGAGTTTTGCAGTGACAAAACATATTAAAAAAAAATTCTTTTTAATTACAATGAAATATAATGTATTCAAAAAATGCATTAAAGTTTAATTTTTAATCTTATTTCACGCACAATACGAATTAAAAATGGCAACCATCGAGTATGATTTTTTTAAAACCTTTTGGAAACCTTATGGGTAACCCGTCAAATCCCCAGGTTATTTGGCCCTGATAAAAACCAGATAAAACCCTAACGAGCAAATATGCTTGATTTTATTACCATATGGGACCCGTCTGGAAACCAAAACACTTACCCGTCAAAATCCCGTTCCCGTAAGCTTAGACAAAAACCATACGGTACCTGTCTGTCAATGTTGGCTGGGAAGATATCGCTAAAACAATCATCTGTAAAAATAAAAAAGTATTTAATCAACACTTTAAAATTTTATGGGTTACATTTTTAATAATAATTACAAATACCTTTTTCTGATTAGGTTTGTGTTTGTCAATAGTATTGACAAATAGAATAGTATTTTGTGTTTAGTATTGTGTTAATAGTATTGAAAAAATGGTTGCATAATACAATTTTATGAGGTAAATAGAATTCTGACAGAATATAAATTATACATGTTTGGAACAAAAAAATAAAAACTGAAAATCTTGTATCGTACATGTGGTTAACTTTATTTAAAGTGTATTAAATATTTTAGACCTTGCTTTATTTTTAAGTTATACTCAAATAAAAAAAATTGACAAAAGTTTATCTGCAAAACATTGGGTATGTGATGAGTTTTAATTACTTATTTAAAATATGTTAAGCAGTTTTGATTTAATAATTGTTTAGCTTTATATAGTTATTATATTTACATTCTAATTTATAAGAATTTTTTTTTTATGTGTTTTGTCACTGTAAAACTCAGTTAAAAAGACGTTGTTTTAAAATTTCATTTATTTAATATCATTGTAAAAGAATTTTTATATATTATATATATTATATACATATATATACATATATACTATTTTTTAAATGAATTTACAAAGTTCAACATATTTGTTGAACATATGTTCCAGAAACTATTAAACATGTAGTAAATGTTCCATTGAGACACTGTTTGCATTTTTAAAATGATCAAAATATAAAGTTTTGTTTCTGCTAGTCACTAGCAGAAACAAAACTTAATATTTTGATCATTTTAAAAATGCAAACAGTGCAAACTAGCAGCTAGTGATATAATTAGATAATAAATGGTTTGAGTTTAATCAAAATATTAGTTTAGTCAGAAACATTTAAAAAGAGCAAACAGGCGAATAGAATGTAATGGATAGGTTATATTTAGGGAATTAAATGCTTTTAAAGTGTTTTTACAGATCCACTCTTTTCCATTGATTTTTCTATATTTTATGCAAGCAAAATGACTGATGTTAACGAAGTTTACCCACCGTCAGATATAAATAAAGATATATTTAGATGTCTAAATGCAAAAATATGGCTTTATTGTTATGCATCAACCCCATTTTTTAATCATTGATATTTTTTGATTTTGATTTAAAATTGTACACTTGCAATATAAACAATAATTTCATAATATACATAATAATAACTTATACTTACAATACCTATACTTGTAAATACTTGTGATATAATACTTATGTTTATAATACTGATAAAAAATTTTATTGATATAAACTTTTGCATTTAAACTTTAGTTATAAAACTTTAATTTAACTTAATAACTTTTACATAAATAACAATAACTAAAAAAAGATGTTAGTTATTATATAGATTATAACCATATGCTTATTTATTATAAATGAGTTACAGTAAGTTAAACAATATAAAATGTTAAGTTCCAGGTAATAGGTCTTATATGATATGTATCTTATGTATATCTTGTATTTTGCAGCATGTTAAAGAATATTTATGCATAGTGCACTCTGACTGTTGCCAATGTTTGGATATTGATATAAGTAAAAGTGACTTCAACAACCAGAATGTGTTTTTGATAAATAATAATAATAACAGGTTAGTAAATATAAATAAAGTAATAAGGGCGATAACTTTTTATTATTAGAATTAGTGAGAGACTTATGTATAATAGAGCTACATTAACTTTGGGGGACAAATATAATAACTTGAGTAAATATTACCGTTGTTTATAACCTCGATTAGAGTAATGTAAGTAAATATTATTTTTATCTAAAGAATATTTGGCAAAAGTCAGTATTTCCTAAGGATTAAATATTATAAAAAAACATGTGTTTAAAATTTTTTTTTTAAATGTATCATAAAATAAAAAAATAAGTATTTAAGTATAAAAATAAACACATTTATTATTATAATGTATATACATCACATTAACTTTGTTGTCTTTAAAATAGGGGTTGCAGCTGATATTTCAGCTTCAGCTATAAACTCATTAGCTTCAGATTAATGCTGAAGCTGATCAAGTCAGTTTAATCATCTTAATAGCTGATAGTAAAAGAGAATAATACTCCATAAATATTTTATATAAAATATATTTTTATATAGGAATTTATTCAATGAAAATCTAAAATAGTGACAAAATTTACAAAAACATACATGTAAATTTTAAATAAAATTCGCTAAAAGTTGTTGCTATTTATAAATGTTGCCATCAGAGGCTAGGCCTAGGACTTACAATATTAGGGGACCTAAATTATGTTTTTTGAAATTTGTTTAAAAAGTGGTGCCCAAAAATCTAATTCCATTTTTTGTTACCTTTAGGGGACCAACTATCTTTTGTTCAAAAAGAGTACACTTTGCAAGTATTTCATAGGTAAAAAAAAAAGGAAGACAAAACGATAAAAATCTTTATTTTCTTTTTAAAACATATTTTTCGTCAGAGTGGATATTTTTTTGCTAGATGAGGATGTTCGTCTAATAATGTAGCTGCATCCGAACATTAAATTTCATATTAAATTTGACTGCATATAATGTTTTTACAGAAAGTTGCAACTTCTCACTGCTTCAATAATCATTTCTTAGTGAAAATACCTTTTCAACAGCAGCATTAGTGCCTGGACAACATAAAGAAATTTCTGTTAAAACTTTTAAACTTTCATGTGGGATATGTTCTACTCTAAAATGCTGAATGATTTCCACCCATCTTTTTTCAAGTTCTATTTTCTCATTGTTCTCTTTCTTCAGTTTTTCTTCATTTAAAAATAAATTTACTCTTCCAATTTCTTCAAAAAGAAAATTGTCATTAATAACAATATCTTTTACTTCCTTTATTACAAATTCGACTGCTGAAGAAACTTTTTTCCATTAAATTTTACTATTTATAAGGGTCCATTTAAAACAATTCAATGCTCTAAAGTTCATTATCCATTTTATATTTTTCTGCAAAAGATTTTTTGCAAAAAAATATAAAAAAACAAATTAAAGGCAAATTTAAATAAAAAAATATATACATACACTACTATATACAATATTAAAGGCTATATTAAAGGCTTCAATATAGCTTTTAATATTGTATATAGTAGTGTATGTATATATTTTTTTATTTAAATTTGCCTTTAATTTGTTTTTTTATATTTTTCTGTAAAAAATTTTTTCTGTTACTTTATCCTTCTGAACTTATGTGATTAAGTTTTTGTTTTCTCTTACATATTTTCTCACTCATCTTATCTCATCCGTTCATTATCTCTTTTTTTTTTTCATTTTTCTTAGCGTTACTCTTTTATATTTTTGTGTTAATTCCAACTTTTTAAATAGTATTGTTCCTTATACTTCTTTTTTTATTACTTGTATTAATGTAGTTTTCTTTCTTTCTTATTATTTTTTATTTTATGTGTTTATTTTATGAAGGTGTCGCTCCATTCACTTGTTTTTAATATGAGTGACACCAAACATAAATTTGTAAAATATAATTAAGTTTTTAATTTTTGATTTTATGGTTAATTAACCATAAGCGTATGCGTAGTATGTAAAGTAAGGTTTTTGTTATCCTTTTATTTAATTAAATAAATGGATAAAAAACTTTGCTGTACATACTACGCATGCCTCAAGACTGTCAAGCATGGCATACATACTGCACATCAAAGATCAGCCTGGGGATTACATATGCAAATGTTGGATCTATCTCTTTTCACAAAAGTAATTTTGACATTGTTAGAAAAAGAGGTCTGTAGTATCTATCTATCTCTCCAGGTTCATAATACGGCCTCGCAATTGTGTTGAAAATGGCAGCCATATGTGCGCTCAAAATTTAAATCACTGTCAAACTTGTATCTGGTGTTTGCCCTGTCCTCTGACGTGCTGGAAACGGCTAGCAATATGTGCGCATGAAATTCAAATAACTGTCAAAATAATTTTAAATATTTAATTAATAAAATAGAAATAAAATAATATAAAAAAAAAATGTTTTAGAAATACAAATGAGTACAAAATTATACAAATGAGTACTTTCAGAGTACAGGATTTATAAAAAGTACGGTTTGTGAAAAAAGAGTAAAAAAACTCAGTAAATGAGAATAGCAGGTCACCTTAATTGTCTACATAATTTTTTGGTAGATTTTAAAGTTCTTGCAAAAGATGGTTTTATCTATGAAAATATTGAGTTTAAAATCAATCATGCTGTTATCATATGTGATGCACCAGCTAGAGCATTTGTAAAGTGTATTAAAGGACACAATGGTTATAACTGATGTGAATGTTGTGTTTAGAAAGGAGAGTGGTGTGGCAAGATAATTCTCCTACATATTTCACTAATTTTAAGCACTGATTCAGATTTTTTGTCATTAAAAGCGTTCTGAACATCTTAGTGGTATGTTAAATTGAATTAAGTTTTGACATGGTGACAAAGTTTCCTTTAGACTTAATGAATCTAGTATGCTTAGGGGTAATGGGAAGATTTCTCAACTTATGGTTAAATTGCCCAAATGTTGTAAATTGTCTCAGATTACAGTCAATACTTTATCTGGCGGATTGTTCCAGATACGTCATTACATTCCAAGAAATTTTTCTAGAAAATCAAGGTCTTAATTAGATATTAAAAAATGGAAAACAACTGAGCTTAGACTATTTATAGTAAACATTTGACCAGTTGTTTAAAGGGAATGGTTTAGCCAAAAATGTATTCAATTTTTTAGATTTTTCAGTTGTAGTTCTACTTTCATAATGTTTCATTTTGTTGAAAAAATATGTTAATTTTGCTTTTCAGCTACTTATTTTTATATGTGAACTTTATCATAAGGATCAACTAGTGTACAATGTCCACTCATTAGCACATATAGGAAATAATACAGTTAAATTGTAGATGTCCCTCTTTCAAATACAAAACTTTTTCAGGTCAATTAAAAAATGTTTGTCTAGGGGGCTCATTTGCAAATTTAGGGGCCCTTTTACAAATGTAAAAATTTTTTTTTTTTTAGGATTTTTATTTAGATTTTGTTTATCTATTGGAAAAGTTTTTAGGAATTTTGGGGCCCTTATGACAGGTTTTTTTTTGGAATGGGGGACTTGTATCTAGTAGCCACGGATCTGTATATAAGGTATATACAATATATATCAAATTATATACAATATAAATAAAAAAATATATTTATTTAATAATTTTATATAATTTATTTATCAGTAACTAAAGGAATGTTATCAATTTATTATATGAATCATAAACATGTGCTTATCTATTACAAGTACCTTTGATGGTGAAAATTACATTTTTTGTCTGAAGAGAGTTATGAGAAACTGTAAGAGTTTTACAACATATTAAAATTAATGTAAGTGTTACCAATAAAATTTAAAACTAACAGTTAAACTTAATTTTTTACAGTTCATATTGAAACGAGATATTGTGTAAAGAGGTTTTCAAAGAAGTCGTTTTAACAACAATGGAAAAGCTTCCGATTCCCGAGATAAACGTGAAAGCATTTGATACATGATTAAAGAATCGTTCAAAAGTTTGCTTAATTTTGACAGTGTAATTTTAATTACTATTTTTTTTTTGAAATAAACCAATCAATTTATATATAAATTTGCTTTTTCTGTAAATTTTAAACATTTAAACGTAGTTTTGCAAGATTTGCAATGGGTAAACCTCGTGGGACCCTCACGGGATACCCGGCGGGCATACCCATATGGGCCCCAGAAGAAAACCGCGGCCATGATCCGGCGGGTTCCCGATGGGTTTCCCATATGGGTCCCATTTGCAAACCCAAATGGGTCCCTTACGGTTTTAAAGTACGGGATTTGACTGGGACCCATACGGGATACCCGGCGGGTTAACCCATATGGGTCCCATATGGAAACCGCGGTCATGATCCGGCGGGATACCGTTGGTCTTCCCATACGGGACCCAGTTGACGACCCGCATGGGCCCCGTACGGTACCCGTATGTCAATGTTGGCTGGGTTAGTAATCTCTATAAATTAATGCCGAACTTTATAGTGTTTTACCCTTCGTGGCCATTGCAACTGAGGCAGGGGCGAGAAAGAGTCAAGATATAGTTTGTTGTAAATAATATGTAAGTAGGGTTGCAAAATTGTCGGAAGTTTTGAACTCGAAAAAGTTTCCGAAAAATTTCCGGATATTGTGGAAATTTTGAAGTTTTCAAAAAAAAGTATATTATTTTATAATTAATGGGTGAAACTTTATGTCTTAGTTAGGAAGTTGTTATGAATAACTTTATGATGAAATATTGTGTAGCAGATCATTCAAATTTTAGAAAACGCTCTTTAAAACACTTTTTTTTATTAATTCTTTGAGTTTTTTTATTATAACTATAAGTAGCGACTATATTCATTTGTTTTCAAAATTTTCTAAAATTATTTTATCCTGTTATTTGCTATGCATATTGATGTTCATTGCTGTGTTTGTCAATATTTATTAAATTGACCGATAAATTAGTGAAAACTGTAAAACTTTATATAAAAAGATTCGTTATAAATATTTGCAGTATTTTACAATATTTTCTTGATTTAAAGATGTTATTGATTTTTTTGCTAAATATAAAATATTCAAAAAACAAAGTTAGCGATAAAAATATAGAATTAAAATTTTCAGGTCATAGATCCGCTACTATGTTTAAATAAGTGCGTTTAAGCCATAGCGCAGCGAATAGCACGCTTGTTTCAAAAGCGAGAAATCCATTGTTCAACCACGGTCGTTAAGATGTAAAAGTTATTATACGCAAGCGCAATGTCAAATTCAAATATTATAACTTTAAAGATGGCGACGGCCTTTAGATAAAAAAATATTTCTGAGTAGCAACAACATTTTTAAAGTTTTTCATAGTAGTTATTATTTGCATATTTTTGATAGAATGAAATAATAATAAAGATAATTGAATTGATGATTCAAAAATGATAAAAACAATATAAAGATGTTTTAGCATATAAAAAACTGTGATTCTCAGCTACATTTATCTGACTGTTAAAAACGTGATTTGTTTACATTTTCAAAAATCTTTTTCTAAAACTCTGAGCGTTACAATTTAATAATTTTCACTTTTGTATTTCGAATAGTCTTATCTTGATTTGAAATTACTTCCAGATCCGAGTATTCATTTTTTTTCTGAACAAAAATAGAGTTCAGCCTCCACTACTTTTGTAAATGTATGATACATTTATATTAATGTATATAGCTAAAAAATGTGTATATATATATATATATATATATATATATATATATATATATATATATATATATATATATATATATATATATATATATATATATATATATATATATATATATATATATATATATATATATATATATATATATATTTATATGTATATAATAATAATAATATGAGAATGATTAAAATGGAAAAAAAAAGGCTAAAAAGTTTACAAGTTACTTATAAAGTATGTAAGATAAAATTTTTATATTTAAGTTATTAATAAATTTAAATATAAGTAATGTTAAATAGTTTATATACTATGTGATTTGTTTGCATTTTTTTAATATTTGTTTATATAATATAGGTAATATAAACTATACAATATAGTTTTTTATAATATGTTAAAAACATTTAACTATATATTATATAGAATTTGTATCCAAAAATATGTGTGCATATTATATTACAACACGATTACAACAATAGTATGCAAACACCTTTAATATATATAAATCAAACTCTGAAAAATAAATGTCTAAAAAAATATGTCCAAGCATAATATACTATGATAATATACTATTTCTTTTTTAAGTTTTTTGTTCTTCAAAAATAAATACTTACTGCTTTATTTTTAAAGTTAATGTACTATATTAATGATTTTTTTTTTATTTAATTTGATTTTCATTAGCATTTATTAACTCTAAATTTCTAATTTCGAAATAGTATTGATGAAAACACAGATAAATTATATATTAAAAAAGCCTTATAACGAGTGAAGTAATACAGCATAAACTCCAAAATCATGGTTGAGATTATCTGAAAAAACATGACACATATATATTTTTATTAAAAAACCAAGTACTATCTCCTCGTCAAATAACCAATAAGTTAAATATTGGATATTCAGTTGTTGCACAAAATTGAAAACATACTGAAACGGAAAAAATACTGAAACATATACTGAAACAGATGACATTATGGATCTGTATAATCTGGTGGGCAACACAATGAGATAAACGTTTACTAATTTGCCTGATGAAACACGACAGCTAGTGGTAAAATGTTATATTCTCAGACAAAATGAATGTTGAGGTAGATATGCAAGAATATGTTATTGCTTCCTGTTCTGCTATGGCGATCACCTCAAGAGTAATTTGATTTGAATTGTACATGAAAACCAACCAAGCAAGGTAATGGCAGTGTAGACTTTTGGGCCTGCATGAATTATGCAGGAATTAAATGCTATTGATTATTTAGAGGTTGACTTTAAATAATCAATAGCATTGATTATTTAAAGCAATGCTATTGATTAAATTGAAAAAATTACAAAGGAAAATAGCTGATAAAAACATTGCAATTTTAGATAACTGCCTTCTTTAATCTTTATTTGAGAAAAGTGGTTCTGCAAAATATTTAAATGCTTTTTTTCTATGGTTTTTCTTTTATAAATTATTGTTTTAATATACTAATTGAAATATATAGTTAACTGTTGTCCAACTTTTTTTTTTTTTTTAATAAAATTAAATGTTTCATTATTTTTTTATTTTTCGGTATCTAAATCAATTTGTTTAGATCATTTTATAGATTTTCATAATGCATAAAGATTTTGCTAATAATATTAAAAAAATCAAATAAAAAGCATTTTAGTTTTCGATTTAGTTTATTTTGAATTTATTGCTTTATAAAAAAATCGTGAGAAAAACAGTGTGTGCTCTAATTTAAGGCCTGAAAAGTCTTACCTACCCCATAAAACTAATTTAACGTCATGTCCTGTACATGACGTATATATATATATATATATATATATATATATATATATATATATATATATATATATATATATATATATATATATATATATATATATATATATATATATATGTATATATATATATATATATATATATGTATATATATATATATATATATATATATATATATATATATATATATATATATATATATATATATATATATATATATATATATATATATATATATATATATATATATATATATATATATATATATATATATATATATATATATATATATATATATATATATATATATATATACGCTCAAAATTTTTTAAAAAACAATTTGAAAACAATAAATAAAACACACTGAAGTAGCTATTGCTGTAATTACATTTTATTCGTTTTTATAGGCTTTATATTTAATTCGAAACAGTTATTTTCATTAAAAAATAAAGCACAAGTATGCCATCATAGGCAAATACTGCTCCTATGATGGCATAGGGGAGAGTGTGGCTGGTTAGCATCAAGGGTAACTTGGCGATTTCATTTGACGTAAGAAAATTCCCTCAGAAATGCCAGAAATAACGCGTCATCATCCTAAACAACCCTTTTGCTCTACACAGCAGTGGTGCAAAATTTTGCGCATGCGTATAAGATATATTGCGTTTTATTTTTTTTTGGAACCAAAAAATGTTTTTTAAAGTAAAAATTCCTTTATTCTTTACTAACAAATACGTTGTTTTTATGAAAAAAAATAGTAATTTAGTTTATTTTTTGTCGTTTTACACATTTTACAATGTTATCTTTAAATTCGAATAAATATATATATAATTACAAGCTGACAGGGGCAAGTAGAAGACATAAAGTCTTATCATCAAGCCCTTTTGCGAAATAGAGAAATATAAAATTTCTAAAATTCCAATAATATAAAAAAGAGTTAAATTAAAAATTTTGAAAAAAAAAATAAACAAACATTCAAACAAAATTAAAATAAAAATAAAAAAGTTTAAAGAGTTTGAAATAAAGTAAAAAGATTGAAAAAAATTAAAAAGTTTAAAATAAATTAAAAATTAAAAAAAAGTAAAAATTAGAAAGAAAAAAAAAATAATAATAATAATAATAATAAAATCTCGAAATAAAAAAATAAAAATGTATACAATGCGTAAATTAAAAAGTTTGAATTTTTTTTACAAATCAGAACATATACGTATACATATTCAATACAAAGCGAAGTATATATTCAAAAATATTTATATATTAAAAAGATTCCAAACGTTATGTAGATTTAAATTCATTTGTTAGTATTTATTAAAAAAAGTTAAAAAAAAAACAGTCAAAGAGAAAATCAAACAAGAAAGATATATATGTATATATATATATTAAAAAAAAATAAAAAAAAAAAAAAAAAAAAAAAAAAAAAAAAAAAAAAAGCTTTTTATCAAAGTTATCAAAAAAATATTATTTTTAAAAAAATGAAAGAATGTATGTAATGTTTGAGTTTAGTAAGTGTTTTTTTATAGTTCTTTTGAATATATCAATAGATTTTATTTTTTTCATATTTTCGTCAAGAACTGACTTCCACAAGCGTGGCCCCCGACATGTAATTGAGAAGTCATGTAATTGAGAAATAGGTTTTCTCTACTCGTCAATACTGCAACACACCTAACTCGTCAGTATGCCATCATAGGAAGAAATCGTCATTTTAATTTCAACAAACTATGTGTGCCTTGTTCAGAAGATAAAATTAAAATAAGTATTCCACTAAATGCACAAAACTTGAAAATAAAATGTATGAAAATTTCATTTCTGCACAGTCAAGAGTAAAATCGCAATCGCAATCGCAAATATTTAAAGCGATTAAAATTACAACAGCACATCGTAAAATCGATTTGCGTTGATTACAAAAGCAATATTTGTGCATAAGAGATGTATTATTACTAAAAAAATTGTAAAGACAGTATAGACATGTTGGTCTAATCACTTTTTCGCCATAACCAATATTTATGAAAATATGACCGGTATGCCAACATAGGCGCTATGCCATCATAGGCGCCTTTCCTCTACCTTAACAAAATACAAGTTTGCGAAGTTGATTACAATTGTTGTTTTCAAGAAATTTCGTTTTTGCAAACAGGTTCTGAGTGTCAACATATACGCGTTTGTAATGTTGTTGTTAAACATATGGTATAAAAACCTTTCCTTTGTCTTTTGTCAAGATAGAAGTGGTATGGCCACGAATAGTATATGGACTACAGATGTTGAGATCCTTGGTATTGCAAATCTAACTGGAATTGGTATTGCTGTATGGCCCTTCACTGGACAAATGTAGATTGGCTTAAATATTCAGCATCCATGAAACTTAACCAACTAACAGCTCATGGTATTCTTTTAGAAAATAAAATCATAACAAAGTTGTTTTGTCACTAAAAGCTTTGTTAATGAAATAATGTTTATACTAAACTAAAATGATAAATCAGTTGTTTTACATGTTGTTTGTTGAATAAAAAAAAAAAAATTCTTTAAAACTTAAGGTGGTAGGCTGCTAAAAAAATTATTTTTGAAGTAAAAAAATAATTCAATAAATTTTTTTACTTCAAACATGATAAGTACATTAGAAAATTCATAATTTTTAATTTTTTTTTTTTTTTTTTCATATATATTTTGGGCAAAAAACAGGTGATTTTAGGCCAAAAACAGGCTAAAATCTTGGTTTGTATCAAAACTCTACAGTAGTGATTTTATGGATCGCTAGGCTATTTAATTTTTTCTAAGATTAGATTTTGTCGCACAATAAAGAAAAATCGCTTTACTTGATGATAGTAAAATTATAACATTAAAATATTACTGTCTCAGCAACTTTTAAGGTTATTGTTTTACCGCAAAGGAAGTTTTACCGGTTAAAAACTTCCTCTCAGTAAAATTTTAACGCAGTAATTTAAAAACGTTACGACGGTATCTTTTAATTTTGAAGCATTAATTATATTTGATTAAATAGTATAAAATATTATATATGAATTAGGTTCAGTTTTGACAGATCACATAATATTAAACACAAAAAGAGCATTTTGCAATAAAATCTAGAATTTTGAAGTGATTTTTAAACACTCAACCTTTCTAAATTGTTGTAATAAGAAATTCAAAATCTAACGTTTTGAGATAAAAGGAATAAAATGTTTTAGTTTTGGAATCCCCGCCTTTCATTGATAGTAGTTCTATATAGATTTTATTAGTGAAAACTTTATACCAATTTGATTTTGTAAATATGTTTTTGGGTAAAGTGGGGCTAGTGGAGCATATAGGCGAGTTGGGCTGTAAAAATATCTTAAAAACTACGCATCACATGACAAAACATCTAATGGAAGAAAAAGAGGGAAATAGAATGTAAAAACAATGCACATCAAAAGATTGCTGATTTGCTATCGAGTAAGATACACGGCCACTTTTTCTATTTTAGACCAACAAAGTAAAAAAAAACTTGCTATTTTTCTCTTGCATGCTTATAAGCTTTTTTATCAGCCATTACTTAAATTTTGATCATTTAATAATTTATTTGGCTTTTGAATAAAATTAACTGTTTTTTCTTAAGTTTTACAGTTTTTTTTAAAGCTAACTAATGCGTCACCTTGTCTAGTTGGGATAAGTCGATAAATTACGCAACGGAAAAAATATTAAAAGAACAGAAGTAGGAGATATTAGGCTCTTTTACGCGGCAATTTTCATTTAACTTGATTTCTTATTTTGATTAATTATTTAAATAAAGACTCTGCGAGGGAAAATAATTTGATCATTTTTTGTTTTGTTTATTGCAAAATTTTGCGTTACGTAATTTATGGACGATCCCTTAGCTTATTTCATTTTTTATTTTAGTTTTTTTTAATTAACCCCTGGTGACAAATATTTAACACAAAATAGACATAAGCGGTAATAGTACAATAAAAAGTTTAATGAACAAAAAATTAATAAAATATATAAAACAATATATTCTTTTTTTACTTTTGGGACTGAAATGATGGTGTCTGGCTATTACGACGTCCTGTATCAACTCTTTCTGTATATATATGTTCGCACATGCCTTGTACAAGATTTTTATTAACTTTTCTCAAAAAGGATGGATTTTTTTTCGCTACTGATTTTCAATTTCAGTCAATGACAAAGTCACTGTTTCTGAATTTGCGACAATTTCTTCCACACTTCAGTTGCAACTGCTATAACTGTTTATCATTGCAATCAGGGATTTATTTTTTTCTTAAATAACAAACGTTTTTTGTTTTTTAATGTTTTTGAAATGTAGAAGTCACACTTGATAACACTTGAATATATTTGCAATTTTTCTTTTTAAAGTTCAAACCAGATTGTTTAAATAACCTTATAGGCTATTGATTTTCCTTGCTGTCATAACTTTTAGTTATTTTCCTGATTCAAGTCTACAAAACGTAAACGATAAAGCACATTGTTCTTCAACTTTGTCATATAACGGTTGATGGTTCTTTCAGGGGTGATTAGAGGCAACAAAATACTTTACAATGATTCACTTGTTTAATTAATTTAATTGGAATCATATTTGGGTAACTGTTTTATTAACAAATCCAAGTCAACAAAATTTTCAGTAAAAGATAACCAACACTTTAAAAATAAAGTAACATAAAAAGTATATTTGGATAACTAAAAATTAAAAAAGTTTATGATTCTCAAAGATTGCGCCAAGTTCTTTTCACTAGGAGTTATCTTTTTTTTATAGATAGTAAATTAACTATGATCTTCAAAACCCGCAAAATTGTCCCTTTGTTTTTTGTTTAAAACTTTTTACTGACTACATAATTATTCAATTAGACGTCAAACTTTTTGTTTAAGTTTAACAATTCTTTTTTTTTTTTCATTTATCATTCATAAACTTTAAAAATTTATGCCTTGTATGTTTTTCAATTTTTTTTTTCGAAAATTGCGTAGTTTATTTATAAATTTGAAATTTGGTTTTTTAATTAAACTTCTCTATAAATGTTTTATTGTGTTTATTAAATTACTTATTTCTACAACAGTGAATTTTTTTAATTTTTTATCAAAAAACGCGTCTTTTTGCTATTATTTTTAACAAACTTATTTTCAACAAAATTTTAGAGAATAGAACACTATTTTCATACAAAAACTTTTATTTAATTATCAAATAGTATTTTAGTATAAAAAGTTTCATATACAGCAAAAAATATAAAATAAATCACTTGTTATCTCAAATTTCAAATTCTTGACTTTACTAAAAACTTTTACTTAAAAGAATGTTAAATAATAGGACGTAAAATGTTAATATTATATATTGATTTATATTTTAGAAATGTTTTAAATATCAGCTTTCAAGTAACCTACAATAACATAGAAGATTTAGCTTATAACGTTCTCTGGGAATATTTTCTGCCACCTTTTGTAACGCTACAATCTGAGATTACACCATTAGATGCTGTAAAGTTTGATGACAACAGCCTTAAATATAAGGTAAAACTACTTTTAAATCATTTATTTTTTATTTAATAAATTAAACAAAGACCAATTTTTTAGAAAGAAATTTTTAACGTTTTTCCTGTTTTGACATTAAAAAAATTATTCTTTAATCTCAATAATAATTTTGAATCTTAATAATTTTTTGAACAAAGTAAAACAATTTTTAGTTTATACTTACATAGTTAGAAATTACTTCTTTAAATAAAGAAAAACAGAATTTAAAGAGAAAGCAATATTGGAAAAACAGACTTAACTTGCTTTTTAAGTTACTACTTTATTTTAATAATAGAAAAAAATATTATTTTTTTAAAAAAACTTTAAGTATTTTGTAATATACATTGAATTGATCCAATTATCAAGCAAGTGTGTTGAAATGGAAACTTAATTTTTGAATTATTGTACTGAAGAGCAATTTGTGAACATTTTATTTTTAGTGCCACTCAACAATAAAACAAATGCAGTAGAATATAATGCTTTAAACAATAATCTACAAAATTTAATATTATTAATAGTGAGTGCTTTAGTGAGTCAAAACATATTTCTGAATCATTTTGAAACAACTTAAAATAATTTATTACAGCAAAAAACAAAAACAAACATCAAAGTTATTGAATATAAAAACAGATAAAGCTTTGTTTAAAAGTAAGGTTCAAGAGTAGATTAAAAATATAACTTTGTGAAACTTTAACTTACAAACATTTTTATTAAATGACTTGAAACAAAATAAGCAAAATAAAATTAAAAAATATCAAACATTATGAGTGTTAACATTTGAATTTTTTAAATTTATTATATATTTTACTTTTGATATGCAAATATAGTTTATATAGTTAATAATTTAGATTTCAAAACTGCAAAGTAATGGAACCAGTCAGAATATTACAGTACTAGTTAACAATTATAAGTGTTTTTATGGTGACTCATTCAATATTGAGATTCCATTCAAGTTATATTTTGAAAATAGTGCCGCATCATCATGGAATTCATTTCAAGTTATAAGAAATAGTTTAAAAGAAGACTGTAAAAGCTTTAGATTGCCAATTGATCAAAATCACGCAACAGGTATCTTCTTAAACTTAATAATATGAACCATGTAACTTTTAAACTTAAAAGATTTTTAACTTATGCACTAGTAATTAGTCAACCTAAATAAAATAGAGAACAAATTTTATAAAAGGGATCATCCATAAAGTACGTATTCAGTAAAACTATATATTTAGGACCCTCTTTTTTTTACAAAAACATGTCAATTTAACTACATCCTTCATTTTTGCTACGTACGTACGCATTTTTTATTACAAAATTGACCATCACTTAACATTAGGACCAAACAATTTAGTAGTTTAATCAACATATCTCTGTTACATAACATTAAGTTGATTTTATAAAATCTTAAGATCCATGTTTATGTTTTGAAACATAAATCAAAATTATTGGATAAATACAAAAGAAAAGATAATAAATTCCCGTACACAGTCCCTATCTATAACACTCAACCTTCTTTTGCATGCATAAGTTTGATTTTGGGTAACCCTTTCTCCTATACCTGTGTTCGTACTTGAAAGCAACCCTTGTTAAATCAAACATTGTTTTATTAAAAAAAAAAATTTTTTTTTTAGAATACTATGGTCGAGGTTTATACTGGGATGACATCAGTTCTCAAATATATCTATGTATTAACCAATATGTTACAAGGTGCAGATATTTTTATTTATTTATGTATTAACCAAAATATAACTAAATA
>NC_061156.1:28169456-28184133 GCF_022113875.1 Hydra vulgaris | reverse complement strand
TAGTGATGTATGCACCTTTAGAGTTTTTTTAATTTCCTTAACATTGCTAACCAAAGTTGCTATTAAATTAAATACTGTTTGCAGGTTAGCAGTTTGACTTAAACTGGCGCCTAAATAAAAAAAAAGTAATTACAACCTTTAACCACGTAATAACTCAGTTAAAGATTTGTAATTTGTAGGTTTACAGGGATGCCACAGAAAATATATATCAGAATTCCAAGACATTCCAGGAAAATTCCAAGACAATTTTTTAATTTTTCCTGGATATTTGACTAAAAATGTCCAAGACTGTGGAAACCCTGGGTTTAACAATAAATAACTCAGAGCAAAAAGATATATTTATTATTAATTTTTAAAAGATTTGTAAATAGCCCATTCAAGAAATGGCTCATATTTAAAAAAATTATAAATACAGGACAAATACTGATATAAAAAATTTACATTAGAATACAACAATATTTAACTAAACAGTTAAATTTTTACTATAGAGAATTTAATTAATGTTAAGTTCTTCTACCTGCAGTAGAAGAACTTAATATTGACAGCGATATTGCCCTTTCAGCAGTTGAAGCAATAGGAGGTAAAAATTCTTCACTATTCCATATGTTGAAGTAATTGGAATTTTCATCGCTAATCGAAATAGTAATAAAAGCTAATTGCACATATATTTTTTCTAGTTATTAGCATATCACTTTTTTATTTAATTAACATACACTTGATAATTTTTTTTAACACAAACTAAAAAAACAGTAATCGTTTCGACAATTGAATATTTAAGTTTATTTTACAGTATAACATGCACGACTCCACGCATGCAGTTTTTCATAACTATTTTAATGAAAATTATTTAATAAAAAAATAAATATTTAGAAAATTTTATAAAATATATTATTAAAAATTTTTCCAAACATTATAGTAAACTATATACATAGCAGCCACACAATTTTAAAAGTTAAATTCCAGGACATTCCAGGACTTTTTGTTGCATTTTCCTGGACATTTTATATGATATTAAACAAATATTGTCATAACTTTTACCAGTTTAACAATAAGTGTGTCTGATGGTAATTTGTTAACCAAAAAGGGGGGTAAAAAGTTTATAATTGGTCAAAAGTTTATAATTGGTCAGTGGCTGAAACCAGGTTGGTTCTAACACTTGTTGATTACCCTTTAAAGAAACTGGTAAGAGTTGGTTTGATGAAAGGTGTAAGATATAAAACAAAAACAAAGATAAAAAAAAAGATATAAGCTAAAAATAAAGGTAAAAACAAAATATAAAAAGAATAATAGTTTTGAAGTTACGATTGGGAGCATCAGGGTTTGATGCTTTAGTACTGTGCCTGCGCCATGTTTCAGAAAATTATCTTAAAGCAAGAATTAAAGAGTAAATGAAATATATACAACACATGTGTCCAGAGTGATTTGATGTATGGCGGTCAGACATGTAAGAACAATAAACCAAATAATGGAAATTGTTAATTTCCATTATTTGGTTAATATCATTTGCAAAATAAAATAATTATTATTTTAAAAAGTTCTATGAACTTTCAATTACTTTCCCAGAAAATTTATAAAATCGTTGACTTTTGCAATTACATTTCCTTGATCTGTGGCTGCCCTGTATTATGCTAACATTAGAGTTGCTACAAGTTTGAAATAATTTGGCTGTTAACTAAATTGAATAGTATATTTTAAAAGTCAACCAAAATTAAATAATACATACTAACTAGCTGATAATTCTATCTTGTTAAAAATTTATTCAAAAACATTAAAATTAATGTCTTTATAGTGTAAAAATATTTATTTTTACTTGAATATTATTTCATTTTATTTGGTAAAAAAAAAAACTTTTAAGGATATTGCAGGACATTTTTGAAAAAAATTTTCCAGGACACTTATAAAATACATTCAGGACATTCCGGGACACTTATAAAAATCCAGGACATTCCAGGACTGTGGCCACCATGTATATATAAATAAATCCTGGTGTACACGCAAATAATGAAACTCACTGTTGCAACTGATCGCAAACTCTGGATTTGTTGTTTGATGGGAGCTTGCAGGCTTGCTGTGGCTTTTGAACAAGAGCAAAATTTACCAACATCTTCTTTCTTTTAAAATACAAAATAATCTTGAATATGTCCGAAGGTAAAGTAAATATAACATAAATTTCTATAAAATTCAAATAAAGTAATTTGGTAAAAAAAAATTAATTTGGTTCTACACTATACAATTGATCATTTTCAAATTCCTCATTTTCTGTTACTCTCTCGTAACTGATCTTTGTCACTCTAAAATAAGCAATATAAAAATGACAAAAATTTAAGACTTCAAAAAAAAAAAACTTGAGCGCGTCTTTAATATATTATTAACTTCAACACATATTTACTTAATGTGCATATAATTATAATATTGTGTGCATTTGTATTGTATTTGTAAAATAATTGTCTACTTATTTCAATAAATAAATATTATATTATCATTACATAAATATTATAGTAAAATAAACATACATGTTTGACTATAATATATAATATAATATTTACATAATACATATATGACTACTAGATTCATAGTTGATAATATAAATACAGTTATATATATATATATATATAGAAAGTCATTAGCTGTGTCTGCCATGGGCCATTTACAAACCATTCTTTATTTAAATATGAAATGGAGTCAAAGTAAATTTGCAACTGGACGCCCTTCTTGGCATTACCCTGCTCTCCAGATCAGGAGAATATGTGTTATGATACTACTAAATTTATTATCATACATGATTTATGAGTTCCTTTCATTTTACTCACAACTAAAGAAGATATTTTTGAATTGGAGTTTGCTTTCTTCAATTTTCTAATTCATCTTCAAAAGCTAGTTTCTCTTTTGCTAACTACTAAAATTCATTATTGTGTTACGCGTCATTTAATTAAGTCTCATCATTTCACTGTGACTGTTCCTAAGTGCTCAAAAAATTATTTTTCCACTAGTTTTCCCCCTCAAACAGTTCTTTGAAATTCTATCCCTTCTTCCTTTTTTCCTGATTCATATAGTTTGCAATCTTTTAAGTCACCTATTAATCGTTATCTTGCTCTAACCCTAGTCTTTCCACTTCCAGTAACTTCCAACTCGTGGTTGTTGCAGCCTTGTTGGTAGTAAATATGTTTGAAAATAAATAATAGTAAAAGACTTATTGAAATTTTAAAATAATAAATTTAATTATTTAAGTAAAATTACGGAGCAAAACTTTTACGAAACAAAAACGTCATTAAATGCCTACCGTCTTCTTTTGTTTTTCTTGAAAAGTCCTAGAAATTCTTTTATTCTCTCTTCAAATACATTTTCTAAACTGGATGTGTCTTCTGACATTTTAGCTTTTTGACGAGCATTGTTCAAACAGTCTAAAAAGTTGTATCCAAATAAAAACGGGTAAAAAAAAAGTCACATAAATTTAGAAAATAAATAATATGTAAAATAAATTTACCAGCTAATCCCAGCACTCTTGCCTTATATATCGGCCAATTTATCTCTGCATCATGGCTGTTATTTTTTGCTTTAGAGACAGTGTTTGGATTTTTGAATGGTGGCCAATGGCATTTTACTGATGTATGATTTGTAATCATTAACTAGAGATTATTAGCATCCACTCCCTCAAGCCATTTCAACGGAACATAACCTATTTTGCAAGTGTTTTCAAAAGCAACAATTGCAAACATTTTTAAATACTAAATAAATGTTTTATAACTTATGACAGAAGAAATGTTTTAAAACTTTTTTATTATACTATAATATAGTAACTATGTATTTTTTATTTAATTCTAATTTTATATTAATTGTTTTTAAAAGTAAATTTTTTAGTAATAAATACTTTAAAATAAAATTTTTTTAAAAATAATTTAAACTATTTCAAAAAAAAAGAAAAAAGAAGCAGATAACTTGAAAATAAAAAAAGAGAAGCACATTATTCACAAAAACAATAAAATAAAATATGCAATTGCAAATGTAATAATAGCAAATAGAACATGATTATTATTAAATACTATATAAATGTAAAACTGTTTAAATTAATACATAAGACATTTGTAATTGTAAACCAAGATTTCATCAAATATATTAACTTTAGGAAAAGTGCATCTGAGGGATTACAACAAACCTATTTTTATGTGGCAGCAGAAAATATTTAGTTCTTAATTTTCGCAACAAAAAAATCTTTACAAGGTTTGAAAGTTTTTCGACATAGAAAATAGACAGTAAAGATGAGTCAAGTGGATCTGTAAAAAATGGCTCCTTACAATCAAACTCTACATAAACAACAAAAGCATCAGAGTCGTCTGAATCATTTTTGGCAAGAATATTTTCAACTAAACAAACTTTGTTGTCTATTGCAAAGCAGTTGTTTCCATTTTCATTACAAACTAGAAACTGAGAACCAAAATATTGTTTAAATTGTGAGAGGTGACGCAATGGCAATGGAACTGGACCATGGAAATGTTTTTTTTTTTAATTTAGAAGTGGAATCAGCAACATTTGTTTCAGAGTATTGTAAGTTACCCTCTGATAATCTACATACAATTTGTGTAACAGGGGACTTTGGACTACGGGTTAACTTCTTAAGTCTTCCTAAATATATTTCAAAAGGATACGAAGATACGTTGTCTAGCGCTCCAAATCTCCGAACATCATCTGGCAAGTGTATCAGTGAATGGACATTATATACACACTGGTCATTTCCATATAACATGCAAAAATTTGACACAAAATACTTTAACAGTTGTTCTGAATATTTTAAATAGATGTTACATAAAGATGGGCTGATAAGTATTCTAATAGCTACTGACAGACACAGAAAATTAATATACAAATCTTTAGGCAAAATGCCTTTTAAAACAACCACAAAAGAATATAAAAGAAATTGCCTAAACTCAGTAGCCTTCCAACGTTTATATTCAGAGAGTGATCTAGGCTTTCGTGCAAATTCTCGAGGAGTATACAATTTAACTGCAACAAGTTTATCCGATATCAAATCTATTGCTACCCTTGATAACCTATGAACAGACAAGCCGTGTATCCATTGATTTATAAGTCTTCGTCCAACTCCTAAACACACTAGATGCATATAATCTATATATATGCATATAATCTAGAGGAAATCCTCTAGATTATATGCATATATATATAATTTCCTCTAGATTATATGCATCTAGTGTGTTTAGGAGTTGGACGAAGTAAAAGTTAAAGAAGTGCAAATACTCATTGGAAGTCATTACGACTTTTATCATTATTTATAATTTATAATTTTTTTTTAATGTTTTTATACACTTTTGTTTTCAATTTTTAGACTTAATTTTGAAAAACTATGATTATTATAGCTATGTGTAAATGATAACGAAAATCTTTTTACCGTTATAAATATATGGTATGTTGAATAAACTTTTTTATTGTAAAATGGTAGTGGTTATTAAGCAAATTAACTGACCATCCTTGTTTATTTTATTTTTTTAAATGTTCTAGTTGAACAAGTTAACACTCCTTCATTTGTTACTTTTATAATTACTTTATAAATAAGTGTCTTTATTGCTTAGGTAATAAGTTTAATTAGGTACACTCTAATGTTCTTCTATAGCAATTAAATTCAAATAAAAAATAAAAACTTAAAAATAGTTAATTTATAATTTTATTACTTTACCACGTTTTTTTTGAAAAAAAAAGTTTTCTTATTGAACTATGTAGTTTTTAAAATACGTATAATTTTTGTTCCAATAACCTTTTTTGACAGCCTCAATCATTGTTTGCTACTCTAGGCTTAAAATTTTATAGGCTAGGGCCAATATAACTAAATATTACAAACTCTTTTTAGAACAGGGACATTAATTTTTTATTACATAAATTTTCTGCAAGGCAGAAACTTTATGTAATAAAAATTAAATTGTTGTTTATGATAATGCGACAACCAAATCCATATCGCCGTACGTAGTTTATTTTCTTAACCTTAACAAGTAACTCTTAAAATGCAGTAAAGTTTCTGTAACAACCCTATTTTTCCGTTTATCTTTTTTCTTATAGAATAAAATTGTTTTCTAGTATTGCTCTAAATGTTTTTTTCATAAAATTAAAGGTCAAATTTGTGCTTAATTACATTTTTCAAAGGTTTAAAACTAAATAAGAGTAAGATTAAAATCTAATGTTCTTTAATAAAATGTTCTTCATGCAGTAGTCAAGGAGAAAAAAAGAACTAACACAACTATAAAAAACAAAATGCAATTTAAAGACCAAATTTTAAAGAAAAGACTTGGTCTTATTCAATACCTATTAGAGATTCTGCGTAAAATGTTTACTTAAAGTGAAAATTTTTATCAAAAAAATAGTTATTAAACCTCTAGCAACGTTATATACATATTTTTTTATGATTTCAAATAAAATCATAAGTTTTGCAACTTTTAATTTCGTTTCAGACATGATGAGGCTCACTTTAAATGTGTAAGACCTATTTTACTAGATTAAAATAAGCAAAAAAAAAGCAAAAAAAAAATCAATACATATATCAGAATATCTGTTTTGATTCAACTTTGTCATACACTGAAAGATGACGAGAAACTTATAACACTTGGTTAGTCAACCTTATTTAACATTGTGACTATTTTGTAAGTCGCGGGGTAAAGCATAAGTGGCGATGACGTTTGTCTGACGGGATAAACTAGTTATAAATGCTGATCCTCATCGAAACGCCAGTAATAATAGACGCGACTCTGAGGAGATGTTTATTACTTATCACTACACTAATTATGTTTTCACATTAGTATTAATATTTTTTTTTCCATTATTAGTCCTTTCATTGTTGTTAGCATATTTTTAATTTGTTGAATGATTTTTTGTTTTACAAATTGTTGACTGGTTATGATTTCTTGTATATTTTAGTTCATATTGGTATTTATAAAACAATTTTTATTTTTTATTTATATATATATATATATATATATATATATATATATATATATATATATATATATATATAATATATATATATATATATATATATATATATATATATATTTTATTATTGTTTGTTTTTATTTTTTTTAATTTTTATTTTTATTATTTTTTTTTCATTTTTTTTTATTTTTATTGTTATTATGGTTGAGTACTGTTTTGGTTGTATAGCTTGTCTTACTTATTTTTAAATATTCCTCTATTAATCTTTATTTTTGTCTTGACAACTGTCAAAATATGCTTTGTCTAATAAATAATTCTCCTTTATTCTAATGTACTTCATTTCTTCCCTCAGGCGTTCACTGCTCGTGTGTGACCATTCGGCGAATTTTATATGCCAAAGTTTTTAAATAATATTGGGCCTAGCCCGTAAGGGTTAGTGTTACGATCATCGAGCACGACTATTTTCCTAACCGCAATTACTGTCACCGCGAAAGAGGATTTTTGTCTGTGGAAGATGCCTGGGCTGGCTTTTTAGTCATAAGTCAGTTATAAATCCATGCATAGGTGTTTAATCCATCATGGTTTTCTGGAGTATGGCTGGGCTAGCTTGGTTTGGTTCAGAGACAAATCTTTTACGCTGGTTACTAACAATACAAGACTCTACTGAACGACATAAACAGCACAGACTTACACATTACACCTATACACCCTTATGCACATATAGTCTGTTTACATCTTTTGTATGCTTTTTGTTCTTTCATAGATAAACTATCTTTGTTTGAACTCATCCTTATTTAGATAATATTTTCTTTTAATAGATATGTTGTTGAAATGTAGATACAGATTTGTATGTTATCTATATGTGTTTATCATGTGTAATTGAATTTTTCATTAAAGGATTCATATGCATATACATATAAGCATAAGAGCGATTCTTATATACTAGCGGCTTTCGACTTGTTTTTATGAAGTATGTTTTTCCTTGTTATTTTGTTATGGTCTCAAAGTTACATTTAATTCGGACCGTAGAGAAAACTTTATTTTTTCGGAAATTTCGATTTTGATATGGTCTCAAAGTTTCTTTTAGTTCGGACCGTAGAGAAAACTTTACTTTTCGGAAATTTCGATTTAGATATGGTCTCAAACTTTCATTTAGTTCGGACCGTAGAGAAAACTTCATTTCTTAACAATTTTTTTTCCCGCTTTCTACATCGTTTTTATATCACGATTTATATCATTGTTATATTACCAACAACTAATTTTTTAACCACTCATTTGGCTTCAAATTATCTGGGTTTATTACAATATTTATTTAGTCTTATTGCTATATTTATTAATATATTACTTATCTCCTGATTTTCATATTATTACTGTTTACAGAAACTTTCATGTTATATTATCTTGCATTCATTACTCAGCTTTGTTTTAATTTTCACATGCAATTTTCATCTTTATTATTATTCAGAGAATATTTTTATATCCTTCATTTAATGTTTTACATATATGTCGCTTACATTTTTAAGATTTTTGTGCAACGTTCTTTTTCGCTATCATTTATTATTCTATTATTACTATGATTTTGGGTTTCGCGGGTTACTCATTTTCCTACACTTTTGATTGGTTATCATATTTCGAATGAGGTATCTATGACAGCGTTAGAGTTTATTTAAGGGTATTGTTTTGTTTATTAAAAAAATTTTTAATGAGGTATACTGCTTTCTGATTATCTTGGGCTTGTTTATGCTAATAATACCTATTTGGTTTTATTTCTTAAAATAAATTGATTAATATTTTTATGTTTCTATTAGAATTTTAATTTATTTTGTTTTCATGTTTTCTTTTGGTGGTACGGTAAGTGTTTTTATTTAGTTATTTTTATTTTTGTTTGTTCAGTAAATCTATACTTTTTATATCATATCATCAAAAAAAATATTGGTGCTTTACAAATTTGGGGTTGGTTGGGTTTTGGCTATTTGTAGTGAGTCCTTTTTTACTGCAGTATGGAATAGGCGTAAGTCGCGGGGTAAAGCATAAGTGGCGATGACGTTTGTCTGACGGGATAAACTAGTTATAAATGCTGATCCTCATCGAAACGCCAGTAATAATAGACGCGACTCTGAGGAGATGTTTATTACTTATCACTACACTAATTATGTTTACACATTAGCATTAATATTTTTTTTTCCATTATTAGTCCTTTCATTGTTGTTAGCATATTTTTAATTTGTTGAATGATTTTTTGTTTTACAAATTGTTGACTGGTTATGTATTTCTTGTATATTTTAGTTCATATTGGTATTTATAAAACAATTTTTTTATTTTTTATTTATATATATATATATATATATATATATATATATATATATATATATATATATATATATATATATATATATATATATATATATATATATATATATATATATATATATATATATATATATATATATATATATATATATATATATATATATATATATATATATATATATATATATATATATATATTTATTATTGTTTGTTTTATTTTTATTATTATTATTTTTTTTTATTGTTATTATGGTTGAGTACTGTTTTGGTTGTACAGCTTGTCTTACTTATTTTTAAATATTCCTCTATTAATCTTTATTTTTGTCTTGACAACTGTCAAAATATGCTTTGTCTAATAAATAATTCTCCTTTATTCTAATGTACTTCATTTCTTCCCTCAGGCGTTCACTGCTCGTGTGTGACCATTCGGCGAATTTTATATGCCAAAGTTTT
The DNA here is from genome assembly GCF_022113875.1 of Hydra vulgaris. Classification (NCBI taxonomy): domain Eukaryota; kingdom Metazoa; phylum Cnidaria; class Hydrozoa; order Anthoathecata; family Hydridae; genus Hydra; species Hydra vulgaris. Next base: position 28,174,440 of record NC_061156.1, on the reverse strand, counting down.
TAAATAATATTAAAGGTCAAATTTGTGCTTAATTACATTTTTCAAAGGTTTAAAACTAAATAAGAGTAAGATTAAAATCTAATGTTCTTTAATAAAATGTTCTTCATGCAGTAGTCAAGGAGAAAAAAAGAACTAACACAACTATAAAAAACAAAATGCAATTTAAAGACCAAATTTTAAAGAAAAGACTTGGTCTTATTCAATACCTATTAGAGATTCTGCGTAAAATGTTTACTTAAAGTGAAAATTTTTATCAAAAAAATAGTTATTAAACCTCTAGCAACGTTATATACATATTTTTTTATGATTTCAAATAAAATCATAAGTTTTGCAACTTTTAAATTCGTTTCAGACATGATGAGGTTCACTTTAAATGTGTAAGACCTATTTTACTAGATTAAAATAAGCAAAAAAAAAGCAAAAAAAAAAACAATACAGATATCAGAATATCTGTTTTGATTCAACTTTGTCATACACTGAAAGATGACGAGAAACTTATAACACTTGGTTAGTCAACCTTATTTAACATTGTGACTATTTTGCGTTTCATAATTATAAGATATGAATATCAAGCTCGTGTATCTCTGAGTAAAAATACATAACCAGCTAATTAAAAAAATCTGTACCTTTTTTTTTTTCAAAAAAACTAACGCTAATATAAAATCTGCTAAATTCCATTACAAATGCTCAAATTAAAAATGTAACGTTAAAAAACTTAACTTAAAAAAACCAATGTAAGTTCATAGCGTGTAAAATAGGGAACGAAAAATTGACCATTTGCGGTGATCGGACATCTGCGGTGATTCAAACCTAAACACTAAATAAATAAAAAATATCTTCTATCTGGTTTTTTAATTTTGCTGAAGCCAAAAGTGAAAACTGTCAAAATAATAACACCTATATGCAAAATAAAATAAAAATAATAATAATCAAAAAGATTAGTATATCAACACTTTTATAGAAGGAAAAGAAAACTTTTTTTTAAAAAAAACTTTTCTTCTCTCAATATAAAATTGGGAGCTGTTTTACTATGTTTTTTAATTTGAAATTTTTTCTTCTTTTTACTTTCAATTTAAAATATAGCACTACCCAGTAAGCACAAGACGCATTTTAGACACTTATAGACAACTAAAACTAGTCGAGGTAAAGACAAACTTTTGTAGACGTTTTGAATACATCTTTTAGACGTCTTTTATGAATGCGTTTTTAAAATGACGTTCAAATGGCGTCTTTTTAAAAGATAAAAAGACGTCTATAAGACGTCAATTTTTAAGACATCTTCTAGACGTCTTTTATAAAGGCGTTTTTAAAATGATGTCTTTTTAAAGTATAAAAAGACGTTTTAAAGACGCATAATAAATAGTCTAAAAGACACATTAAAAGACGTCTAGATCAAGGCTAAAAGACGTCTTTTTTGAGACCTGTTTATAAATATGTCAATATGACTTCTTTTTGACGGCTTTGTCATTACGCGTTAAGTAGATGTCGTATATTCAAAGTAAAAACATAGTTTTTATTATTTTCAATAATTTGTTCAAATTTTAAGTGTAAATTACTTTGAATTAAATTACTTTTTTACACAATTGCTAAAATTGTTGTCACAGGAATCACTAAAATAATTGCTATAATATTAATATATCTTTTTTTGATTAATAATAATAAGTGAAAATGGCAAGAATAATATATAAAATAAATATCAGTATTTTTAGTTTTTATACACCCACAAGCCATATAATAAGTCAAGTATGCGGTCAAAAATTAGCTGGCGACATGTATGTTAAATTTCATAATAACTTTAGGTAAGTTATAAATGATTAAATACTGTTTTGATATGTTATTGTTATTTATTATTTTCATCTTTGCAGCATCAACCGTTGGTGGTGATAGCTATATAAGATTTAGATTGCTTGGTTCCTATGTATATTTTGTATATACAAAATTATAACAATATATGACGTATAAAATGAATATATACCTCATACTACGCGAAAATGTTACGTCATGTACTTTAATTCATCTTAAAATAAACGTCTAAAATACGTCTAAAACCTGTTTTTATAAAGATGTCTTTATTTGGACGTCTTTTAGCCTTATATTCTAGACGTCTACAAGTGCGCTTTTTAGACCTTCTTAAAGACATCTTTAAAACCTCTTTTAAACGTCTTTGTGCTTACTGGGTATTGACCATTTTGTTGTAAGTTTAATTTAAAATTTATTTGTATATTCAAATATACAATATATTCGAATTATATGATTTCTATGTACTGTATTTTCTCGGAGTATATTAAATTTATGGATACTCTTTTTTAAATGTGTTATTTTGTTCGTCAACGTAATCGAAATATAAAGTAAAAAATTTTTTATTTGTTTTTAAGTAATTTAACATTATAAGAAAATAAATATGCGACTTTTAATTAAATAAACATAATAAACAACATAACAAAATGGTGTATTTTCTAAAAATCATTTCCTTTTTTTGAATGACCCCATAGTAAAAAACATTTAACTGATCGTATTTTAAACATAAAATATAATTATGCAAATTTTATTTTGGTGCGTTTGTTTAAATAATTAAATAATCTATACACCTTTATCTATATTTAATAATTTTTGACAGTGTGGTTATCACACTTGGTTGCTGTAGAATCATAGTAAAAAACTGAAATTGTAGTTTATTGGTAATTGAACTATCAAATGCAATGAATAATTGAGTTACAAAGTTACATTTTTAATATTTCATATTTTTAGCTTTGTACTTTTCTTAAAGATTTTTTTGCATTAAAAGTGACTTATTTAAAAAAAATAACAACTTATTTAGTTTATTAGTTGCAAAACTTCTTCTTACATTCTTTCTTTACGTTACAAAACTTATTTTTATGTTTTAGTTTAAAAATAGTATGCTACCAAGCATTTTTCTAACTTACTTTTTTTCTTTAAACCATAAATACCAAACTAAATACTCAATAAATAACTTTTTTAAACCAAACACATTATCAAAACAAGTTGACTTTTCAACATCCAGTTGAAAACCACGGTTATGGGACATGCTTTTAATAGCAAATATAAAAACATTAACTTCAACATAACATTTTAACCGTACAACAAAACAACGCATATTTGATTTTGATACAAAGCAACAACCAGCCGGCACAAAGACGTCTAATAGACGTCTAACTTAACTTAAGTAAGTGCCTGAAGTACGTCTTAAGACGTTTATCTATTAATAACTTTTGAGACTACTTGTATAGACGTCTGTAACACGTATTGCTACAAACGTCTGTAAGGAGTCTAGTATTAGATGTCTCATGTAATTATAATTGAAAACTCGCCTAAGCGTGTAAAGAACGTCTTTAGACGTCTAACTATTAGCACCTTTAAGACGTATTGCCCATTCAGTATGTAATGCTACAAATGCTGAGAGAACGTCTAATAGACGTTCTCTCAGCATTTGCAGTATTATATACCAAATCGACTAATAAAAGAGATTTGACACTTTTATTATATATAAAATAATATTTTACATTTTTTTAAGTTCAAGATAATATAAAACATACAACACAGCTATTCGCGAAAGTTTAAACGAGAGTGTAATTTTGATCAAGTAGGTTTGTTTTTTTCTTATTAAAAAAAAAAAAAATAATAATGTCGACTTAATTTTTTTTATTTGTTAAATAAAAAGTAATTTGGTTTAGAATAAAAATGAAGTTATTATGAAATGATTTATATAAATTTAAAAAAAGTTAATTACAAACATAAACATGTGAAAAATAAGTAGCACAAAAGTTAAACGAAATTTTACAAACAAACAAAAAATGGAAATAAAATGCCAAGGTAATATTTAAAATGTCTGCCTTTGTTTTTATAGCAAAGGTATACTCGTTTCTGCATCAATTCAACTAATTTCATGCACATGTCTCGAGTTACCTCCAACCAGTACTCATTCAAAAGTTGCTTTAAGTGCTCAGTTGATTGTATTTGGTAATAAGTAAGTTGATTGTCAATCCAAGACCAAATATTTTCAATTGGGTTGAGATCTGGTGATCTACGGTATCAAGGGATCACATTTATCTTTTTCTGCAAAAAATATCCTTTGATTGATTTAGATGTATGAGCTGGAGCCCCGTCTTGTTGAAAGATAAATTGCTTGCTTCTACCATACAACTGTCTGATTGAAACACGTTTCCAATGTATTTTTGTAGGTGTACTGATTTATTCGACCTTCGTACAGCTCACACATACCGATACCTTTGTGAGAAAAACATCCCCAAATACCAATAGAACCTCCACCGCCTTGTTGACGTGGTTGCAAAAACCGTTCTGAATATTTCTCCGTTGCAAATCTTTTGACATATAGTCTTCCCTTGCGGTTTACAACTTGAAAATTAGCTTTATTACTCTAAATAACTTTTAACCAGTCTTCAACAGTCCAGCTTAATCTTTCTTTTGACCATATTCGCTGTTTAAGTTGGTCCATGATCGATAAAATAGGTTTTCTTGCTGCAATGAACGATCCAATATCTTTTTGCAGCAATGTTCGCCTAACGAGCTCTCTGCTTACATTATGTTTATTTTTCCACTCGTTGAAGTTTTGTGCTAGCTTTTTTGTAGCTGTGCCTACAATTCTCTCTGCAGCTTCGGAATATGTCACTAAGCTTCAATGGTCTCCCGGAACGCGGCATGTCAACGACGTCCTTGGTAAGCTTCCAGGTTTTGACTGTTTTTCCTACGCAAGATTCAGAAACCCCAAGTTTTTTTGCCTTTTTGAACGTTGCTGTGAGTTTTTGACTTAGACATACCAATAATTTGCCATTTGATCTCACTTAAAACTGGTTTGCGCCCCATTTGCACGCAATTTAAAATTGTTTGAAATTTGCAATGATTTCAGTTGATTTTCGTTGAATATGAAGCTGTTGAATAATGTTGTGATAATTTTTATTGACTGAAAACCACTCAATCTACTTATGTTTATGTTTTAAAACAATTT
>NC_061156.1:28089456-28164456 GCF_022113875.1 Hydra vulgaris | reverse complement strand
ATTTTTTTACTAGAGATAAAATACATTTCTTAGATCCCATGATCTCAATCACTTATATATAAAGATTTGTAATTATTTCCACAAAGTGTTTGTTTATAAAATCAATAAATTAGCTATTTTGTGGTAAAAATGTCACCCCTATAACATTTTAAAGTTACGTTACGTCTCAATCGGTTACAATTGGTAACAAGGTTACATTCTCTACTTTTTATTCAACTATTAAGTAAATAAACTTGAAAATGCAGTAAATGTTTGTTCATCATTGCCGTATTGCTAAATACTATCTTTTATTTTATTTTTATTGTAAAATAGCTTCGTCTCAATTCGTTACTTTGTCACGAAAAAACAAAAAGTCTCAATTCGTAACATTACGTCTTAATTGGTTTTTTTTTTTAAACTTTTTAAAGAGTAATTAGTTGAGACGTTACGTAACGTTACAAAATCTGGATTTGAGACGTAACTAAAATACGTCTCAAACATAAATTTTTTTAACGTTACGTTACGTCTAAATTCGTCACACTCTTACAAGTAAAAAACAGACGTAAGGTAACGTAAAAAAAAAATTATATTTGTGACGTGTTATAATTAAGGAATAATTTTTTATTTTTATACGTAACAAGTCGTTTCCATGGGTTACAGTAACAATATTTTAAATAAGGAATTAGATTGCTTGTGGGTATTTTTTTTTAAAAAAAGACTGCATTGAATTCAATGCATTTACAACTGTTAATAGAAAGAATTTGTTAAATAACGTAAATTATTAATGAAATATGGTATTCAACAATGCGTTCATCGAGACATTAGTAACTAAAAAAAATTTCAGAAAAATATTTTTAGTTAAAAAATTCAATTCGCAAAGTTGCAATTCATTAATTACAACCTCGCGAACCGAAACGTTTTTTCGTGAAAAATTTGTTATAAAAAAATTAGAAGTAATTTTTTGCACACTGATAAAAGTTAAAATAAAAACCAGTATGGCTTTTTTTCAACTTATATAGACCTATTTTAATTGCGTCTAATATTTAAATCATTTAACGTTACATTACGTTTTATTTGGTCAAAAGCTATTAAATATATAAGTTTGAAAAACAATCTTTTTTAAATAAAACTCACAAGCAATCCAATCTAATTAAAAAATAGGTATTGTGGTTTATCCTCCTCCAGCTAATTGCCATACGGAGGCCACATTACCAAGGACCGCAAAAATAGGTTCGGCTCCCCAAGGAGCGTCATGACCCGCTCTACGGACCAAGAGTAAAGTGAGTTTAGGAAGAACGAAGATATGTTAGAGTGAAAGACAGAAGAAGTCGTGTTAGAAAGATAGCATACAGAAAGCGGACAGGATTGCACACGATGTTAGATGGTGCAATTTAATTAAATACTTATTAAAAAATAAGTATTTAATTTTTTTTTAATTAAAGGTTCGATATAAATTCATAATATTATAAAATAACTAAATTAGATTGCTAGTGGGTTCGATTTAAAAAGAAACCTTTTAAATCTTGCTAACGAAGTAAATCGTTGATATATCCGTAGACGGCATATAAAAACATTTATTATATTTTATTATTAAGTTTTCTTTACAACTTTTTTGATTATAACTTAGACATCACTGCAGTAGAAAACATTATTTTGAGGTACATGAAACAATACACAGTTGATGTATAAACACCTATTTTAGTCAGTTGATGTATGGACAATCTTTGCGCTTGTCCCTATTTAAATCAGTCGATTCGTTTTAAATCAAATTTATTCATTAATAAATATTGACTTAAATGTAAATACATAACAATTTTGTATTAGGAAATTTACTCGAATAAACTTTAAACAATTTAACTTGAAACTTTTGGCAAAAATGTAATAAAAATTATAAACGGAGCGGATCCGGTTTTTTCCTAGTTTGCTACATAACTACATTCATTCTGCCTTAAATATTAACACAACTCTCATTAGATTAAAAATTATACATTATTCACCGGATTATTTTACTTTCCACGTTTTTGAATTAGAAATTAATCACCATCCACGTTTTCCAAGTTAAAACTAACTACCTCGTTTTTCTTTTATCACCTAATATTATCTTATATATTTCGTATTAACAGGTTATTCGTACATACGCAGCATTCCCGCCGCTTTAGTGTTCGATATACCCAAGATGAAAGATAACTTCTTCATTATTTCTTAGTTTTTATGTTTTTATGTTTTACCTGTTTTTAGTGCTTTCATTTTACCATGTATCTTTTATTATATGTATACCAATTATATGTTTAGGTAATATAACTAAATAAGTTCAATTGCCTGTTGGTTGTTTATATACCGTTTTTATTTTGGTTATTTGTTACTTTGATTTTGTTTATCAATTGTTTCTACATTTTTTCTGTATTAATTGTGAATTGTTGTCTCATTATGTTTATTTGTTCGCATCAATTTGTCTTTTTTTCAAATATATTTTCTAAGTTAGGCATTTTTAAGCTCTAATTTTGCCATATCGTTTACACATTTTCCAAATAACTATTCTAGTTTTTGAGTTTTTTATCCCCCATTTTTTAGCATTACTTAGCGCTTTTAACTTAAGATCACCCGTTTCCATTACTTTTTTATATGTGGCTAATTGCGCTTAAATTCTACCTGCCCCCTCCATTCTGGTCTACTACATTAAGAGATCGTCCGTAAAGCACATAGGCTCGGATGCGGTAGAGTGAGTCTGCAAATGACGTAAATAAGGCGATGGGCAGGGGTGAATTATAAAATTATTTTTCTGAAAAAAAAATTTTCTAATGTGATTATGACCTATATATATTTTTTTAGATTGTTGTGCATTCCGGCTTTTTTTATAATTGTTGTTTAAATTAAAAAAAGATTTAGGAAAAAAACATTTATGCGCAAAAAAAGCAAAAAAGTTTTGTATTTTTTTGGACAAATTTTGCAAAAATTTTTCCAGTCCAGTTCGAGTCAATGTTTCAAGAGTTTTAAGTTTTTGTTTTCTTTTTAGGTTTGATATATATATATATATATATATATATATATATATATATATATATATATATATATATATATATATATATATATATATATATATATATATATATATATATATATATATATATATATATATATATATATATATATATATATATATATATATATATATATTATAGCTACAATTTAGAATGGATCCTTCCACAAAAAAAAAACGTCGAAAATTATTAAAAAAGTGCAACAGAATACTTTCGAAAAATACTTTAGCGCAGCCAATGACTCGTTTAATGAGTGAAATTCTTTCTAGCAGCGACAATTTGTTGGAGGAAGACCATATTGAAGCAAAACCTATTGACTATTCCAAAAAAGGTATTGTTAATTATAATTCAGAAGGTAATATATCAGATACAAGTATCGATCAGCTGACAAACTCATCATTATCAGTATCTGATATCGATGTATCTACTGATGAAAATGATAATGTTACTAGTGTGAGCAAATCTTTAAAAGATTTTGGAATCGAAACAGGTCAAAGCTATGCCAATATGAAAGTTCTTTTAGAAAAAATGATTATTCATCACCCTGAATTACCGAGAGATCCACGAACACTGTTTAATATCTCTAAAAATGCTATTTCCTTTAACTTACATGATGTTTTTCCTGGTAAATACTACCATTTTGGTATTTAAAATGCTTTATGTCAACTCATTCCTATTTTGAAGCAAGCTTGTTTGATTGGTGAAAATAATCTATTTAAACTAAAGGTTGGTATTGATGGTTTACCTTTGTTTAAGAGCACGATTGCTGGATATTGGCCTATTACAGCAGCAATTGATAAGATCAGTAATTCAGTATTTTTAGCTGGATTGTGTTATGGTGAAAATAAACCAAAATCATGTCAAGAATATACATTTTATTTAGTAAATGAAATGAAACTTCCTTCTGAATTCGGATTTATTTTTGAAGAAGTTACTTATAATGTCGAATTTTTATTTTGCAATTGCGACATGCCTGCAAAATCATTCTTGAAATGCGTAAAAGGTCATACTGCTTATTTTGGTTGCGATAGATGTGAAATAAAAGAAACAAATTTCAAACATCGCAGAATATATGAAGGAGAATCAACCTTAGGAACTAATGATTCCTTTAGAAATAGACGTAAAAAAGAACATCATTACGAAATGTCACCTTTTGAATCCATTGCCCATCTTGATATGATTAAGTTCTTTCCTTTTGACTACATGCAACTTTTTTGTAAAGGAGTATTTGTGCGTTATTTAGAAATTTTACGAAGCGGTCAATTGCCCTATCGTCTTAGTGTAAATGGCATGCAAAATTTAAACACCGATATATCAATAAGTCATGACTGTACCTTTTTTGAATTTCCCAGAAAACCACGTAGTATGAATCATCTTAATAAGTGGAAAGCAACTGAAACACGATATTTTGTTTGTATCTTGGACCGTTTTTATTGCAACATCATGTGCATAAAGAATATTTCCATAATTTTTTGTTGTTATCAACAATATTTAGAATCATTTGTCATCCAATTTGAAGCATTTATTTAAACAGTTATTTTAAAGACCTTGTCAAAACATTTATTACAAACTCAGCACTTCTTTTTGGTTGTGAATTTATCACTATGAATGTTCATTGTATGCTTCATATTATTGATGATTGTAAAACATTTGGGTGTATTGATAATTTTAGTTGTTTTAAATCGGAAAACTTTATGCAATTTTTAAGACAATTGGTTACATCGCCGAATCTTCCATTGCAACAAGCTGTAAATAAAGTGCTTAGCAGGGGTCAAAATTTAAGGCAGCTAAAACCAATTGCTTTGAAACCAGTAAATTTTTGTAAATTATTATCGTGTATTTTTTTTAACGAAACTACAAAGATTTCATATTTCGCTAAATTTTATTTTAAAACATTTTTGTTGTCAAATAAAAAACCAAATTGTTATGTTATGCTTTTAGACAAAAAGATTGTCAAGATACGTAGTATTTATAATACCAATCAAAATGATGATATATGGTTGAAGGCATGTTACTTATTAGAACAAACTGATGCGTATGATTATTCCCTAAAATCCTCTGCGTTGGATATTTATAAAGGAATACATTTTTTCAAATCTTTAACTAAAGTTCCTATTAATTTAGTTTATTGTAAATTATTTTCCTGCAAAAATAATTTTGCTCCAAATTTGCATACTTGTAATAGTTAAATTAGATTATCTTAATAATATTATATTATTTTAATAATATTAGTTTTGCTAACAATTTGTTTTTTATATATTTATTTATGCTTTATTTAGGTGCTGTAATTCCGGTTACTATTTTTACATTTAACTATTAAATATGAAAATTTAAAAATGGTAATTTTTTATATATCATACAAAATATTACTTATTTAACAATGGTAAATTTATTATAGATGTATTTTTTAATTGAGTTTGCTGACAGTTCTATAGCCGTAGCTTTACATTCGTGGCTAGAGTCGGATGAAGCTGACCAAAACGGCTTCCACATGGTTGCATTTCCCGATTTTAAGTATACAAAAACACGATATATGCTGAAGAATAAATTGCCAGCACTAACTACATGGGAAACTATTCCATGCAAAGTTTTATACAAACATGGTAAGTGTGCATAGTAATTAGGAAACTTTAAAAAAACTTAAAATCTAGCAGACAATAATGCTTGACTGATAGATTGGTAGGATGATTTGCTAGATAAATTAAGATTAGATGAACTTTTTTAATACCAAATAGTTTTGTTTTTAATTCTGATTAACGTTTTTTTCTAGAATTTCTCAAAAATATTTATAAACACTGCAAAAAATACTTAGAGACTGGAAAATTACTTTCGACGGACTATGAAAATGGACTAACTCACAGACGACCACTGTACCTATCGGACGAGGAATACGAAACAAATGACAAAAAAAAGTCAAAACTGACTCACAAAGAAAACGAAGTTGACTTAGCATCACCACCAACTCCACCAACAACACTGAATACGCAACTTCTTCATTTATTTCCAACTGCACCATCACCATTATATTCAACATCTTCACAACCTTCTTCTTTGTTTTTATCTCAAAGTCCACCTCGTCCAACACTGCCACTAATTAAAACTTCATCCGAATATTTTGGATTATCTGCATCAGTTCATACTTGCTTTAAAGCTCGGCAAAAGACTCCAAGTTCAAAGGATAATGAAATTGAGAAATCCGATTTCCCAATTTCAAATACAGCTATGCGTTGTAAGTTTTTATGATAATTTGTTAGTTAGCATTAACCACAACAGTGGTTAGTTAGCATTAACCACAATGTTTTTTTCCTAATCTGTTATTTTTATACTGAAGTAGTCCCTAAATTTAATATGATTTTATTTGTTTATTGTAGCGTGGTTTCAAGAAATATTCACCAGTCTCATTTGGATTGAGGACACCCAAAAAACCTTAATGGGCATGGTGGTTGGTCTAAGCAACACCAAATCTGCTGTTAATGCGCCGGTGGAAGCTTTAAAATTCAGCACAACAGCAGACGAGCTGGATAGTCACCTGATTTATTGGCTGGACCTAAATGATTGTGAACGTCAGTCCTGCGTAACTTTAATTTAAAATAATCTTTACTTAAAGCTATAGTTTTAGCTAAATGTATGCAGTTAGTTTTTTCTATTTCCAATTTAAACTGTTATTGTGCCTATGTATTTAAATTAAAGATTGCATCTTTGTCCAATGTCACACTTGCATCACAAAATCACTCTGGCAAGCTTTCTAATATGTTGTTGGCCCTGGCACCCAGCTCAGTTTGGTCTTTATATAGCCGGGATGGGAAAAGAGGGAAAAGGAGTATTAGCCCAAGTATTCTTCCTATCATAATAGGTAAAAGTGATTGATTTCTATATCTATCCCCTTGCCATGCTGTATTTTTTATTTATTTTGTCAAAAAAAAGTTATACTGTTGTAGTAATTTAATTTCAATAATTGTATAATTGGATACATAATTTTTTTTTTTATCAATTCCATTTTTGTAAAGATGTAGATATTATTTTATAGATTCTCTGCAGCTAAGATTGCAAAAATGCATTAACGCCCATAAGGTGGCAGAGTCGCTCGGGGAGCAATTAAAACGAATGCCAATGCATGCAAAACGCGCAGCAGTCAAGGCAGAAGCCAGACTAATAGGTACACCTAGTCGGGCACCAAAGAAGGCTAATATTGCACCTGAATCTATTGGTAATGATAATTCTGACAATAACGCCTTTGATGATATTTGCAACGATGATATTTCGTTTACCAAAGACAGTGATTAGATGAAAAATGTACACAGATTATATTACTATGTTATTAATTTTTTTTCTTATAATAAACTTCTGAATTAAAGGCATTTTTCTGAACGTTATCATTAAACTTTATATGAAATAAAAAATGTATATGAGGAAAGGGAGGGGGAGGTTTGTTAGGTGCGAACGACCCCTTTTGTTTGCAAACTCTATTTCACACAAGTTTTATATGTAAAATCTAAAAACAATTATATTTGCTATTCTAATTTTTTTTTTTTTCTAAAAATTTTCATGTTACGGTGAAATAGTATTAACGTTAACTTCAATTTTTTTTACAAATTTTTTTATTTAATTAGCTTAACACTACTTGTGTTTTTATTACCCCACAAGCAAAAATGTGTATATAATGTCAAGTTTGTCAGATATAAACTTTTCATTATTCTAACAATATGTTTAACGGTAAGATTACGGTTAGTATCAAGTGATTATAGAAAATGTTTTATTTTTAGTTTGATTGTTCTTTATTTGCTAAATTTTTCATTTTACCAGTGTTTGTCCACTTCTCGCTTTATATGAGGCTTACCCTTCCAGCTAAATTCTTTAGGCTGTAAGAGTATGTCTTGTCAAGAATGTTAACAAAAAATAAACTAATCTCATATGATTACGGGAACACTTTTTAAAATAAACGCATAAATCAAACAATTGGTTGCAACTTGTAAATTAAAATGGCGCAATATTTGAAAGTCGCCGCAGGTGATTATTAGGTCAAAATGTTACGTATCAATACGTTATATGTTACGTCTCGGTTACGTAAAAATAACGGACATTTTGCACGTAACGTTACGTTACAATGTTACGTATCGTTACGTAAATGATACGTCTCGGTTACGTAAAAATAACAGACGTTTTGCACGTAACGTTACGTTACAATGTTACGTATCGTTACGTAAAATTTTACGTCTCGGTTACGTAAATAATAACGGACATTTTGCACGTAACGTAACGAATCTCGTTTACGTTACAATACGTAACGTAACCTAAAAATGTTATAGGGGTTAAAAGCCTTAGTTTGTTTGCAATCTTTTGAACTTATTAAAAATCGCCATTTTGTTAACCAATTTTAAAATGATAATTGAATATTCATTATTTGCTCAAAACATATTTGCTAACTTGGAAACCTTTTAATTGGTATATAGTATGTTGGCTTTAGTGAAATAAGTGCTGAAATTTAAGTAAAATTCCTTATTTTTTTGCCTGCTCAGGTAGTTTAAGGCCAGTCTCCGTAAATTTCGGGTTTCTTTTGTTTGTGTGCGGGTGACGTGGCTTTTTATCGTTCATATCTCGCGGGAGAATTCCAAAACGCTAATTTAAATTATATCGATGGTATTTTGACCTTAAAAGTCCAAAATCAAAAGTTTCTCTCGCTATTTTGAATTTATAACATTGCAATGTGAACATTGTGAACAATACAATGTGAACAATATAACAAATACATTGCCCATAAATTAAATCTTGATATTTTTAATTGGTTATAGATAGCTTAAATTGGATGTAAATAGTATTTTAGTGTGTTCTACAAAATCATTGAGCAGTGTTTTTGTGTACATTGTTCTTAAAGAACAGAGCAGTAATAAACGATAAAAAGATATAAGTTTGATTATGGAAGTCTATATACATAATATAGTATATTATAATAAATAGTTTATAGTTATAAATAATATGTAATCTAATATAATTATTGAATTGAATATATAGTATATGTTATTTTATAATACTTCTACATAATATTATATTTTATTATTACCCTGTAATAATATTCTACATTAAGTATACATCTGATAATGAAAATCTTTATAAATAAATTTTATTAATTAAATTTATATATATATATATATATATATATATATATATATATATATATATATATATATATATATATATATATATATATATATATATATATATATATATATGTGTGTATATATATATATATATATATATATATATATATATATATATATATATATATATATATATATATATATATATATATATATATATATATATATGTTATAATGTTAGTATATTTTACAAATAGAATGCTCAAATTTTTTAATAAACTGACCATTAATAAATTGGTAAAAAATATTGATCTAATATTTTTTCTTCAACTTTTCTATAGGATCATCAGTGTAATATCACATTGCATTTTATTATATATATATATATATATATATATATATATATATATATATATATATATATATATATATATATATATATATATATATATATATATATATATATATATATATATATATATATATATATATATATATTTATATATATAAATTTGATTACATAAATTGAAGTATTTTATATATTTTAAGAGTAAAAGTAAAAATAAAAAAAATAAAGTATTTCCTCTAAGGTAAACTTTTTAGTTGCTTCGAAAATATTTTTTGTTGAATTATGCAAGTAAAATAAATACAATTACTGTACAAATTTATGAATATCAAAAACTCTTTTTTGTAATATTTAGATTTAATTTGCAAAAATTTATTTGAATCAAGTATGGTATATAGAAATAGGTTCTTCAGCATTATTTACATCCATTAACCAATTTACTTGATCAAGGGGCAAGTTGACCTTCTATGCAATACAAGCTTCTCAACAACTTTTTAAATTTAATTTTATTGACTGTATATTTTTTTTGTAAAAATTCATTAAATCTGGACCTATATCCATATAATCGGGATCACTTTCTCCATCATGAAAAACAATGTTGCTTTTTTCTCTTGGTAATTTTATTAGGGTTACTTCCGATTACTAAGCGGCAAAGAAGGATATGTTGAAATGCTAAGTTATATAATCGAAGGATTGTCTTTGGTGACCTGTTTTGTGATGGTAAATATGCAGATTTGACTAATTCCATGATACTCTGCAAAAATAGTTTTACATCTAAAATAGTTTTACATCAAAAATAGTTTTACATTTGTTCTACAGATCTCTTTTAAGGAATTGTATACAACAGTTGTAGATAACTTATAATCAGCTTCTCGTACATTGTCCTTTTCACCAAAACACAGTTTAAGGCAATCGTTGAGTACTTTTTTTTCTGAAAAGTTCAGTATTTCAGGTAGAACATCCCAAATATTTTTTATATGACCTTTACAGTCGTGGAGTGGCTCTATAGGACTGACCTCATAGTTGTGTAGATTTGACAAAACAAGTGTGTTTAACTCATTGCCAAAGCAAAGAGCTGGAGTTCGTGAAACACCAGAAAGATTTTGCTTCAGAAGTTGTTCAGATTGTTCTTTTGTTCTTTTCACTCCAATCTTTTTATTTAATTCTCGAATGGATATTTCCAATTCAAGTTCGGAAATGCTAAGGTTTTGAAATGGAGCTATTGCTTTTGCTGTTCTGCCTGCAGGACCAATAACAACCTAAAATTTAAAGTTAGGGATATATAAAAATATTGAAATATTTTGAAACGAAAAGCGCATTTTAACCAAATAAAGCATATATTGTTTAACTCAAGACAATAGTGTAATGTAATTTCAAATGTATAAATAGTTTAAAGTGATGAAGTGATTTTTTTTTTATTTATTATTTATTTCATATATGTAAGTAATGGAAGTAATATGTAAGTAGTACCTTATCCCATTGGGGGCGGTTTCAAGGGTGTGTGTGGGGAGGTCATACTTCCCCACACACACATACCCTTGAAATTGGAAAAAAAACCTCCATTTAAGAAATTCATATTTAATTTGCTGACTTTTTTTTAGGAATATAGTTGATATTTTACACATTCCACTGGGTAGATTTTAAGTTTTGAGGACATTTTTTTAAAAATTTTTAGAAGGTAATAAGAACTTTTTAAGAATTCAACCCCCCTTCTCCTTTTCCTCGTTTTGTTTCTAAAATTGCCCTTGAATCTGATACCGTTTGACCAGTATGGGCCCCTAAACTGAAAGTTCCATAAATCATAAATTATACATAGGGGACTTATAAGCATATTTTCGTGACTGAGGTCATGATTGTGGTTTTGTGTCTCTCGTGAGATCAGATATGTTTAAAATGTAATTATTTTGCCTAAATTTTATAGTAAAAATTAACTTATTTTTATAGAAAAATTAACTTGTTTTTAAAAGAAAAATTAACTTATTTTTATATCGAAATGTGTATAATACACAAAACTGGGTGCGTGAGAACCTTAATTAAAAGTGATGTTACATTACTTTTCTCCTTCTATCTTCTAATGATATGATGTCATGTGAATAAACAATTGGTAAATATGTAAATTGATTAACATTACACCCACATAAGCATGGATAATAACCACCATGAAGATTTCCAGCTTCTAATTGGATTTCTGGATGATCACCTAAATAAAAAAAACTTTTTTCAACATTTCATGTCTAAATTTACATTAAAGTACAACTGATAACAGGGTTGAATTTTAAGTACTGTTTTTCATATTTATCTTTACCCGAATTTTTTTCCCTGAAAAAGATAAATTAAGCAAAATATCTCTGAAAAAATCATAATTCTTCATTTTTGTGGATATACATAAAAAATGCAGTAAAAATAAAATCTTAATTTTAAAAAAACTGCCAAGTTCCAATTTCATCCAAGATTCTACATCTTGAATAAAATTCCCCCATTCTCTCTCCTCGCCATTTTGCTTTCCGTCATGTAAAAAGTGACTACATTTTAGAATTAATACCGTGAAAAAATCCTAAGACGTCATGAATTTCTTTTCCGTTAATTTTATGCAAATCTTTAATATCTTCTAATCTAGATTCTACATAAGACAGTTTCCCTGCAATTGTGTCATTTATGCATCCAAATATGTACAAATGAGGAGTTTCCACCGACTCTTGGACATTGTAATGGTTACCAGTTTTGTCAAACATTTCTTTATCATTATAGTACAGTTCATCATCATAAATTGGTTTGACAGTGAGTAATAAGTGACCCGAGTTTAAAATTAAAGCATGATCTGACCAAATTATCAAATTTCTGCTATATATTCCTGTCCGATTTTCTCGAATAATTTTTTGCGATATATGATTTTCAAAAATCTTTTTGCGTAATTCATGAAATCTTTCTACCTGAAATAGAAGATTTGGAAATTTCTATTTTTCCATGTTTGTCTGTAGAAATTGATGAATATTTTTTAGGTTCAATCAATGTTCCTAATATGTATTTTCCAGAAGTGATATTTTGATTTAAATCTTCTTTAATCTTTTTAAATGAACGTGAGATTGGCACAGATATTCCACTGCCTACATAAAAAAAAGTATTTCTTAATAAAAATCAATAATTTGTAAAATCAAAATTATGTATTTATTCGTCATTATCAAGATAAGGTTTTACATTATAAACGTAAATGATATGACCAAAGCAAATAGAAGATGGCTGTCATATTATCTAGGGAGGACTGGTTAGTTATTAAAAACAATAACTAAGATAACTAGTAACCAACTCTAGTATTGCCGTCAATGAAAATCCTCAACTGAACTTAGTTATTAAAAATACAAGTGTACTGAGTTATATCCTAACTACTTAGTGTTGTGTTGATCAATCAAAACTTTACCTCTAACTCTTAAACAATGAATTTGTGAAAAACTTTCTTTGGTTCTATTTTCCTTAATATAGATAATGAAAATGTATAAAAAATATTCTTTTATAAAGATTTATCAAAGCTCCTGATTGTTTTTATTTGAGAGCTAAAAGTTTCAAAAAGTTTGAAAAATTCATTATATTCTAAAGCACAAAAAATATAAAGACTTTTATTTATTTTTTATTTTGTTTATTTATAATTTATGTCCAAAATAATTCTATGACCCGGGCTAGAAGAAGACAAAATTAATTATATCACTAAGCCCCGAGCTAATGCTCAATTTTAGCACATAAAATAGCACACAAAATATTTTTCAAACCTAAATTTACTTATTATGTTTACCTGATATTTATTTTACAAGTATACCTGATAGTTTATTGAGTTTTCTTCTTACTCTAGTTTTATTAAGTTTAGTTCTACTAAAGGCGGTTATATCAACATTATTTTGTTCCAAGAACTCACGGACAACCATATTACCGTTTAATCCATCAATTTTGTATTTCTTTGCAAGAGCCGAGAGATTAATCTAAAATAGTTAATGCTTTTAATTTCATATATACTTAGTTTTATTTTTTATATAGAATACAGATTTTTAGTAATCTCTTTATTTCATTATTTTTATTTAAATTTTTTATTTTAAATTTAAAAAAAAAAATATTTGTTATACTTCTGAGCCTTTTTTCATTTTCTGTACTTCATTTAACATTTCAACTTTATTGAAATCAATGTTGTTAGGGTTCGGTGAATGTCTTTTTCTCTTTTGACCAATAGCATTGCCTAAATTGTGAACTCAATTGAAATCAGACAAATAATATGGGATAATTTTCAAATATAGTAAAAATAAAATAACGTAAAGAGAAAATGTTACTTAAATCTCACCAATAATAATCACACAATGATTAAAAGTAACAAAACAAATAAAATTTTGTATCATAAATATATCATTGCATCAATATATCCAATTTATATTGCATCAAACTTACTTGTAAAGCATGTTGTTCGTTTAACAGCATCTTTTTTAGATTCAAAGTGAAGGCTTGAGCGAATGTTTAAATAAGCTGATTTTGACTGACGAACACCAAACAATGTATTGGTATCTTTGCTATATTTTTCCCAATGATTTTCAATTGTCGCCTTTAACTTCCTGTGGGATTTTCGAAGTTTTTTTTTTTTTTATCTGCAGATATAACTTTTCTACTAAATTGGTTGAGGGTAATTTTGACAAAACCTTTAAAAACGGCGTATCATATAAAGAATTCCAAGATGTGTTGATGTTTTCCAAAACCGATTTTCATGTTTCTTTCATGTATGGAAGTGAGTTTTTAGTAAAAGGAATATCAACTTTTGAAGAAGACAGAGGAGCAACGTTTGAATTCTTGAAAGATAAAATATTATTCCGCGCTTGAGAGTCGGTTGTGAAAATGTTGGCTATATTGCTAAGTGGTGAGTTTGACTTTTTTGGCCGATGAATCACAGAACTTGGAAAAACGTTCTATGGATTTTTATCTTTTTTACATAAGCTGCAACCATTAAGCGCGTGTTCTTTTTGTATGAAAGGATCCAATTTTTGCCATTCATATTGGGAACAGCGTTTTATAAATTTAGTTCTTTCGTCACCACCCCATACATGCTTTTTTAGCAATGTTGTCAAATCATGCAATTTTTTATGGAAATATTTTTCGTTAATTATGATGTGCTGAAATTGACTAATAAAAGGCTCATATCTTTTGTGTTTCCGAGTATAATGGATTTCTTCTAAACCATTTAGAATTTTAGCTCTCATATAAAAGCACTCAAAACTTTCGACATCTTGATAAGAAATGTATCTATTGCCCTAATTTTGGTTTAACTTTTATTATTAAGCAAATAGTAACTAAAAAAATTGTTTACTAATTTATTACTCTATCGATAATCGTAAAAAAAAATTAAGTGATCCGCATTATGTAAATTGACTATACTAATCAGTGCTATATGAATAACCTTTATACTTGGGGCACCAATAGGATTTTTTGATGTTTCAGATAGGACACTTTCACGCATTGTGCAAACTCCAAACTTAAGTATGTTTATACCTATGTTGAATGAGGAGGCCTTGCAATTCAATTTTAATATTCTGTTTAATCCCGAGTTTCTCATGGAAAAATTTTTTAATTTTTTCCTACGTAGATTCCCACTCTTTTTCATCAATAGTTTCTTTAAGACCGTCAATTCGTAAATTGCACTTTCGATTCCTATCCTCTATGTCAACAATTTTTAACTTTAACTCACTATTATCTGACAAAATTTTCCATTGTATTTTTTTAATATTAAACAACTTATCACTTACTTTTTTAACTTTTTTTTCGTGCATCTTTATTTTTTCTTCACACAGGTCACCAACAAAATTCATACCAGTTTTTATTTCACGAAGTTCATAAAAGTATATAATATATATTTATATGTAATTATAAAAAAACCTTAGTAAAACTTTATAAAATGGCATTAATTGCTTTATAAAATTTCATATAAATTAAAATTAAGAAAGTATCGCCCTAATAAAATTTTCAAGTAAAAAAAAATGTAACATTTAATAAAATTTTTAATAAAATACATAATTTGATGTTTACGTCAAAGACTTTCGTTCAGATAAAATACAAATGATGAAGGATTACGGTTTCAAAAGAAATGCCTAATAGCTTTTTAAAATTAAAGATTTTTTACACTTTTATTAAAAAAATAACAATTTTTAATAGTTTTTAACTGCATGTCTATATTGAACAAAGACGTCATCTGATTAATCTAAAAAGTAATCGAATAAAAAAATACACTACATGTATTAACTGGAAATCAATATATTTATACATAATAATAAAACAAAATATATAAAGAAAAGTATGTAATTACAAAAAAATTTAACTAAGTTTGCATTATCAATTACAAATTGGTAGATTAACCAACTGAAGGTATACTAATTATAGATGTAGCGTTTTTTTTTTCCCACCACTCTCTCTCCTCATACTTTACTTTCTACAAGATCAACACAATAAAAAAAAAAAGGAAGGGGTGCGGACCTCGGAGATTTTGCCTTAAGTTATTGCCCACATCTTATATCCTTAATGAGATGTGGACCCTCTATTTGATCTGCAATAAACTGAAAAAGCATTGTAAAATGTCTAAAACAAAAAAATCACATGAAAAAAAAAAGTAAAAACATTAAAACGATTTTCTCTACAAACCATGTTACCTGTTGCTGATGCTTTTTCTAGAGCATTGGTAAAAGAAGTCACGGTTTGTAAATTTGGGACCTTAATATCAATGAAATACCCTATGAAAACCCTTTTAAGGGGGATAGTACATAACAATGGATGGCCATACAGAGTGATTTTGAAATCCTGCATTAACATCCAATGGAGATTTTTTACCTTGAAGTTTTGAAGAAAATAAGAATTTTAAGCAACATTTGGCAGCCTATTTGTAGTACAAAAATACATTTCTGGTTTTTTATCATAAAACAAAAAATGTTAAAAACATAAATTGGGAGCTTTTTTGTTTTATTCATTTATTTTCGTAATGATCGCATTTAGAAGATAAACAACAATTTCTATAATTCCATTAAAAATTATAATGCTCTCTAGAGACGAATCATCTGGAACAAAATAAAGGCACTAAAATATCACAAATCTGTTAAGAGTATTCTTAGGATTTTTTTAACACTGTTCTTTAGATCTAGATTTACTTGCTGTTGTATTTGATCACACACTTCAGGAGTTGGCTGGCATAGTCTAGATGTGAGGAATCTCGTTTGTATCTCTCCCAATGAACTTTGAAATTGGAGTGCAGAGCTTCTGTTGCCTGCTCACTGAAGAGACCCAATCCTGTTTTCTTGATTTTGATGAACTGAGGTACATGGTAAAACACTGCATGTACTTTTGGAATAACTGAAATGGGTAGGCGGATGTAGCTTTGTTTGAACTTGGAGATCTTCGATTCATAATCAGGATCCAAATTATTGCCAAAGCAAGAAATGACCACATCCTTAAATAGTGCAAGTGGTTGCATGAAGTCATGAGCTTGACTAAAATTGTTGTATCCTGTGACCAATTGCAACTTGTCTAAACCTCTCAAGAGCTTCATGCAGTCATTCCCATTGAAATGTCCACCATGGTAGGGCTGAATAGGAATACGAAGTGAAGCTGGCCATTTCTCGGCCCCTGGCCAAATTTTGCAAAGATTTTTATACAAATGGTTTACTACTCCAAGTAACAAATGGAGCTCCATTGGAGGGATAGCTTCTAGCACAAGCTTGTGATCAGGAAAATTAACCAATGGTACGTGAATGATATTTTTGAACTCCTTTGATTTTCTTGTATCTCCTCCTGCGTTGATGAATTCAAAATGTTGTCTCCTAATCTCGCCAAAAGTTCGAGGACTTCCACAGTTTTGGAGGTTTAAAGACGAAACATCACACCAACAACATGGGTGTTTGCTGCTATGGGATTGAATGCCACACAGAATATTTGCCAACTTTAGGTCACATGATATGACCAGAGAATCCATCTGACATTTCTCTTGTACTTGGATGATGTCAAAAATAGCCTTCACATTATGGTAGTTCTCTGGAGTGTTTTGTGCAATTGCTACCAGTAGTTGCTGCTTGACACATGTTGATTTAGTTGTTTGTGGAGACATCAATTTGATTGTTTTCTGCAGTGGGCTATGTAGCGGTGTCTCACCTTCATCCACAATGATGTGTGTGAAGCTGACTTTCAGAAAAGATCCTCCACCATCAATCCCTAGTTTCAAAATTGCAGAATCTGTCATCTTTTTTGATGCTAAGAAGACATCACTAAGACTACTGAGGTATTGACAATGCACAACTTGGGATATTTGATTGTTTTCAGCAAGAGTGATGCTGCTCACAGTGAAGTGATCACAAAGTTTTTGGCCTGCTTGAGCAAATTTTTGCTGAAAACTTGGCTCCACCAATCTGATAGGACTGATTTGATTTAGTACCGATCCAAGTTTCCTCATCCCATTGTTTGAAAGTCCTATATTCTGCTGAATTTGAACCATATTCTGCGTTGTGAGAGGCTCTTTGAAAAGTTGCTGTGCTGATGAAGGTTCTAATTATAAAAATTGCATTTAAAAAATAGTTCATGACCTTCAAAAAATATTAATATTTTTCAGAAATTTACTTAATTTAAAAATAAAATTTTCTCTGCAAATATATTTGCAGAGAAAATTTTATTTTTAAATTAAGTGAGTTTTTGAAAAATAAATAGATAATATTTATATTTTAATTTAACCATTTAAAGTTCAAAAGCACTATTACCTTTTCTCAATGGCAATAACTTTACACAAGGTTGACTGAATCTAATGGTGCCATGAGGAGATGCACTTTTTGATGCCAAAACTGTTGCTGCAACTTGCTCTGCCCCAATGGGATCAGAGGCAGCCATTCTTCTCAAACTTTCATGGCGTGTTCCAGGAGTGCAGTAGTGAGGAAGCCCACGACCAATAACAAGCACTTAGTACAATGATTTTCTGCATTTCGCGAAGATTGTTGGGGAACTTTTGATGCTGAATCTTGAACCTTGCATAATGGATGCCTTTCTTTTCCCTTGAGTTTGGCAATCTTACAAATCAAGCACTCACAGACTGTAGAAAAACGAGTAAGAGGCTTGATCGAAATTGATTCAAAGTCATAAATCTGAGGCACAACATTTGTTTTACCATCACACAGCTTTCTAATGTGAGATCTGCAGGAGATGCAGGTCGCCAATAGTACTCTGTCATCATTGAAGTTGATTTCTTTCTGAATTGGTTGAAGAATTTTAGCTTTGAAGTTTTCAGTCAATTCTTGATCACCTTTCTTCATACAGATAACACAAACAGACTTTCTACATTCTTCATGGTTTTTGGCAAATGTAGGCATCTTCAAAATCTTAAATATTTGTTCACAAAAAAATATATTTTCCTTCAAAAACTATCTTTAAAAAAGTGTACTGCCTTTTCCCAGAATATATTTGTTTACTCTTTTCGAAATTTTACGAAATTTTACGCTTAATTTTACGCTTGCACTGATCAAAACGCTCATTAAAGAATTATTTCAAAAAAAATGAATAAAATAATAAACATTTTACGTTTCATGGGCTACAATCTTTATTTTATAAAAAAAATTAAGAGAGCAAGTTTAGTACCATTAATAGGCAGCTTAATTTGGCTCATAATTCTTTTTGATGTTAATCCCCGATTTCAAAACAACTCAATATAGACTCCCGTTGGCATGTGCTATCCCCCTTAAAAGGGTTTCCATAGGGTATTTCATTGATATTAGGGTCCCAAATTTACAAACCGTGAAGTCAAAATCTGTAAGAATTACAAAAAAATTTTTGCGATTAGATCAAAAAAGTAAAATTATTCTTACATTGTGACAACTAATTTCTATTAAAACTTTTAGCTAATGATCAACTTAACAAATTTTAAATAATTAAAGTTTACTAAGTTAAAACCATATTTTAACAGTAAACAAAGTAAACATGATAGTTAGTAGAGCACCTGATTAGAACTAAAGAGATAAAATAACTAAATTTGCTATGTGATGCATATTATACCCATTAAGTTCTTGCCAAGCCTGATTTCTTTTATTTTGATTACAATTTATCTCAATTTGCCTTGATTCATCTCTTTCATTTTGACGACAATTTATCTCAGCTCGCCTGGTTTCTTTTATTTTGAATAAGTCTAATAATTTCACTTCTTAAATTATCAGACATTATTAAGCATCAAAGAAGTGTGTTTAAAAATGATGCTTAAAAAAATAAAACTTGAACTTTTATTTTGGATTGAACTTTGAGTTTTTTTTCTTAAACTTATCTAAAATAAAGTTTAAGCGAATAAAACAAAATAACATAATATTCTAATTATATTGTGATCTACTGTTAGTCAGCTGTTTTAAAATACTTGAGCGATGTGAAATTTAACAATTTTCAAAGAATTTAAAATAAAGTTATAAATAAATGGATATAATTTTTTTAAATGAGTATTGTTATATATTTAAAGTGGCTGGTACTAATTATTAACAAAATATTAATAGTATTTAATCAAAAAAACAATAAAAAGTAATTAAATATATATATATATATATATATATATATATATATATATATATATATATATATATATATATATATATATATATATAAGTATATATATATATATATATATATATATATATATAAGTATATATATATATATATATATATATATATATATATATATATATATATATATATATATATATATATATATATATGTATATATATATATATATATATATATATATATATATATATATATATATATACATATATATATATATATATATATATATATATATATATATATATATATATATATATATATATATATATATATATATATATATATATATATATATATATATATATATATATATATATATATATATATATATATATATATATATATATATATATATATATATATATATATATATATATATATATAAACTCATAAATAAAGCAAATTAAAAAATAATAATGCCTGTCTGCTCAGCAAATACTGCAAGCATGGAACGATAACATTTTTATTTTAAAATACAGTTAATTATAAAAATAAATAAAAACCGTTTAATTTAAAATAAGTTATTCTACACCAGGGAAACTTTCCCCCAGAGTTTGATATTCGTACCAGCTGTTGATTTTTATTATTTAAACATATAACTACCAACTCTTATTACATTTGTTTTAAGATTTATTATAATGACATATATAACCAAGGAAAAAAAGATTTATAGAACATAGAACTTTTGAAACATATGGCCTATAGAATTTCTATAGAATTATATAAAATTTCTATAGAGTTTCTGTTAACTGCTATAAAAATTTCTATTGAAGTTTTTTTTTGTTTTTTTTTTTAATAGAAAAAAAGATTTATAGCTATTTCTATAGAAATTAATAGACATTCTTTAGAAATTCTAGAGACCTTCTATAGGCCATATGTTTCAAAAGTTTATAGAAAACTCTATAAAACTTTTTTTCCTGAGATATTTTAACGAATATTATATAAACAATCATAATGCACTGATACTCTATCTCTTACGTTTTCATACGATCCACCTAAACGCACTCTTACAAATTAAAACGTTATGTATTTCGTTACTAACTCTCAACAACTTATGAGTGCATTAATATTTTTGCACGTTTATATATTTATATTTATATAATTTATGTTAGTGTATTCTACAAATAGAATGCTCAATGTTCTAAAATAACAGAGCAATTATAAATAAGTAAAAACACTTATCTATTTTTCTTCTATGAAATATTACAATTTTTGTTAATTTTATAGACTTTTTCAAGTTTTTTCATTAATAATTTAGCCTTTGTATTAATGAACCGCAATTTTAATTTACTATAACAGGTCCAAAACAACCCTCTATATTTTGATAACAACACTGTCAAACAATTATTAAATATACATAGATGTATGCACATGAAACATTAAAATTACGTTGCTGAATAAAATTTGTATTAACATTTTTTAACTAAAATAGTTATAGTTAAAATTATATTTACAAAAATAATCAAAATAGAAAATGTTTGTTCGAAAATACACCTATTTGGTATGTAATTTATTATTTTCACTTATTAAGCAATAACATCTTTTCAGTCTTATATTACTTTATAATAGAAAACTTGTTTTACTTAAGATTTATTCTTTACTGATCATTAAATAGTTTGAATAAATACTGGAGTAATTTTTTTTAAGTAATTTGCCTATCGCATCACCCAAACAATACGCTCATTAACTCAATGATGACTAAATAAGTCATATAAAATCCTTGTTTTTACAAAGTTATTTATTCTTATATGCGCGTCTATAGATTTTTATATGCGTGTTTATTCATTCTTATATGTGCATTTATTCATTTTTATATGCGTGTTTATTCATTCTTAATGCGCGTTTATATGCGGGTGAACCACATGTAAAATCTCTAATATAATTTAAACAATAAATACGCTTTTAGATTTTTATATAGATATATTTAAAATAAAAATTAGGTTGTTTTCATTGTTATTTATTTAAGAAATGGTTGCAGAGCCAGTGCTGGATTTATGTAACTACGCATATGGTTGTAAAATGAAATTAACTTAAACTGTGTAGTATCCATAATATTTTTGAGTTTCCTGATTACCCCATCTGTATTTCGAGGCCTTTCTCCCTGTTTGTAAGTATGTTTTAAAGAAGAAAAAAGTTCTTTTATCAGATTAAGCTGTGGCAGTGTATGCTGTGCAGATACTTAATAGTGTATGCTGGCAGATACTTAATAGCTAGAACATCAGAGGCTAGTGTTTGCCTAACAGAAAGATTCCAGTGGAATTTACAATGGTCCGTAACAAGCACCGGCGCTTCCACATTTTCATTCTTAATCGCTGGTGCAATCATTGTAGTTATGAAAGTACAAAATGAATCTTCATTCCAGCCTCTTTTTTTTTTTTCATAAGCAAGCACTCCCATTGTTGAAACAGCACAAGTAAAACTAACACTCTTACCACGGTTTGCAGGTGAATGTAAAATTGCTGGCGTATCTCTTAGCAAATAACCATATGTGCTGTTAGTGTGCACATTAAATCCAGTTTCATCCAAATAAATAAAATTTTCATTTGAAATTCCGTTTATTTCGCTTGCGAATGCATAGCGTGCATTAATAACTCGTGTTGAGTTTCGTTCTTCTCTTTCTATATATATATATATATATATATATATATATATATATATATATATATATATATATATATATATATATATATATATATATATATATATATATATATATATATATATATATATATATATATATATATATATATATATATAGATATATATATATATATATATATAATATATATATATATATATATATATATATATATATATATATATATATATATATATATATATATACATATATATATATATATATATATATATATATATATATATATATATATATATATATATATATATATATATATATATATATATATATATATATATATATATATATATATATATATATATATATATATATATATATATATATATATATATATATATATATATTTATATATAAATACACTATAATTTATTTGTACGAACCTATACAGCTAAATGAACTGAGTTGTACAGACTTGGACTAAAGTGTACAGATTTGTACAAGCCTGTTTAATTCAAGATCAACCTCATCTGAAAGTATAAAATTATTTTCTATTGAAGCATTATATAGACTTTATGAGCACATTTAGAGGTTTTATTTTAAATCTCTTAATTTTGTGCTAGATTTTCGCAATTTTAATGGTGAATTTTGGATTTTTGGTTTTCTAATGATTAACTTCTTAGCATGAAATAAACTCAAAACATTTTTATTTTTATGATGATGTTAAATGAAGATAGTTTACAAACAAGTGCGGTAATCAGAACTTATGGAAAAAATTGCCCAAATAAAATCCCCTGTTGACCCCCGTCAAAAAAAATATTATTTTTGTAAAAAAAAAATATGTTTTGTTATTGTTGACTAATGCTGTTTTATTGTTTTTGAATTTTATTAAAAAAACTCTTAGAGTTTAGAAACGGTGATCAAGCAAAGTTTATAATTCTCCTCCATTTAAGGGGATTCGATTCATTAAGTTTACTGTTGGTTTTTACTATTAGTTTATGTCAAGTTTAAAAAAAAAATAATCAGCCACCGTCAGATTATTGTAATTACAAAAAAAGTTTAGAAAATCTGATTAATTTTTAATTTATTTCATTAACCAATTTTATTTATATGATATCACACTTGTGCTATTTGATAAAACATATTGCTTGCATATTCTCAGCTAGACTCACATTCATCGATAAAATTTAAGTTTCATAGTATTATCTCTTGTCGTTTAAAGAGTACCACTATATAAAATTTGTAACCCCCTCAAATTGAAGAAGGACAGTAAAACCAGGTAATTATACATTTTTTATAACTTAAAATTTCTAAAGTTCAATAATATTTAGCAGTGAAAAAAGTTGTTTCCATTTTTACTTATTATTACTTTTATTTTATTACACATTATTAAATGCCACCTTGAAAGATATTTTGAGATCATAATATGTTATATTATCTCCACAACCTGCACTAAATTCAAAAAGTCAAATACTTAAAGCGTAAATATTGTTAAACTTGATTAACACTAAACTATTTAACACGTGAATGAGAAAACTAGCTTCAAATCTCAACAAAGCTATAGTAACTCAACTAGTTAAAAAAGGTTTCAAGGACAAATTTAATGCTAGGGGAAAAACATTGTAAAATTTCCTTCAGCATTTAATTGTCAATTTTAAAACTGCAAAGGTAAAAACTGAGGAACAAAAACATGTTTTTTACTGCAAAAAATTTTGAGAATTTTTCTAACAAGGTGCTGTTAGACAGAGATTATAGCTACAACTTTTTTTTTTTAAACTTAGAATGTTTGAGGATCATTTTTGAAAATTAATTTCGCTGTTATTAAAATAACTGACATGAGTAAGAAAATACAGGTGTTAAATATCAGCTCGTTGCTGCCATAGTTAAAAATTACTTAAAACATACAAGATTGTCGAAGCATTAATGAATATTATTCAATTGCGCGTTGTAACATTTTACAATAGTGACTTTACAAAATCGAAACGCTAGCTGCAACCAGAACGTAAAAGTTATGATTTTATAAGTAGTCGTTGTCGTAGCCGTTTTTCGTAAAATATTGTTACAAAAGTTACTATGAAAACGTCGCGGTACGAAAAGCCTTTGTATATTCTGTATATTTTGCTGCATGATTTTTTGTACAATTATGTTTATAATTTTAAAGTAAGAAACCAATTCGATGTGGAATTTCAATAAAAGAACGAAGTTTAAATTATTTTTTTTAAATAACATGTCAACATTATCTCAGGTTCGCACTCAGTTACTCATTTCTCATTCTGATAAGATAATAAACGACGAAGA
Organism: Hydra vulgaris; assembly: GCF_022113875.1. Classification (NCBI taxonomy): domain Eukaryota; kingdom Metazoa; phylum Cnidaria; class Hydrozoa; order Anthoathecata; family Hydridae; genus Hydra; species Hydra vulgaris. The sequence continues at coordinate 28,139,519 of NC_061156.1, read as the reverse complement.
GCTGTTATTACTTTACGATGTTAATAAATCTAATGTTAATAAATCTAATATTAATAAAAAACAAATTATAAAGTTTATATAAACATAATAACAATAATTTTCAATTTAAAACAACTTTAATCAATAACCACGCAAACATCACTTAATACTCCGAAGCTCTTACCATTGAATTACACACACACACAGCTGATATATCAGCTTATATCGATATAAAGTTCACCACAAAAATCAAAACAAAAAAAAAACTTAGTGACAAAGTATATTGCGAAAAAATGTTAACGTTTTCATAATCATTTCACGTTTTTAACACAACGCTAAAACTTTAATTTTAACGTCCGGCCTAGAACTTTGAAACGCGAATTACGACTTACTCTAAGCTTACACATGCGCATTAGCAATTTTTTGTGTTTGAACGTTGCGGTTGCAGTTGTCGTTTTAATTTCGTAAAGTCGCTAATATTATTTGTGAAACTCAACCCCATTCAAGCAAGTATCCTTTCAACTAGTGCAATGTCAATACCAACAATCTATCTGAATGTGGATCTCTAAGATCATTCCACACGTTAAAAGAAAGATAATCCGAGTTTGTTGCAAATGGCTCAGATTTAAACTAAGCAAAAAATTTTACAAGTGTAATCATTTCAATGTTGATCAATATGAAAAATTCAATGCTCATTTTAGATGTTATTCAGACAAAGTCCATCCTTTTCTGAAGTCGATAATCATTTTTTCAAAAATCTTTCAGACTTGTGACCTGGAGCCAAAAATGTCCATCTTATTTTCACATTCAGCTCCAGAATGGCTAAAAAAGCCTGTGCTCCAGAATGGCTAAAAAAGCCTATGAATTCTTTGGTTGGATTGAATCTTTAAAACATTTCAAAGAAGTTGTTCCTTCATGTTTTTGAGCAAAGCTAAAGGAAAGCTTTACGACTGAAATCCAGAAATTCAAAAAATCTCTTCTATTTTTACCAATATTAGTCACAACAAAGATTTATGCTGTCTTCTATCAAGTTGAAGAACTTGTGTTAAAGCAACAATCTTAACTCAGAATCTTTAGTAAACAAGCAACTGAGACATTGCTCTCAAAATTCAATGCTCATTGAGAAAGTTACAAGCTCTGATCATTTAGAATATGGAAACCAATTTTTTAACTGTGTTGTTGACTATAACAGCAAGCTTTTGTAACATAGACTATAACAGCAAGCTTTTGTAACATAGACTATAACAGCAAGCTTTTGTAACATAGACTATAACAGCAAGCTTTTGTAACATAGACTATAACAGCAAGCTTTTGTAACATAGACTATAACAGCAAGCTTTGTAACATAGATGATCTCAGAAGTGAAATCTAAAATTGTTTACTAAAATCTGCATAAAGTACAACTTGTTTCTTGTCTCTAGTATTCCACAGCTATCACCTGCTATACTAAGCTATAGTAACTGTATATTTTGGCTATATATATATAGTTTCTGAAATTAAGATAATACATCACGAAAACATTTTTGTTTTTAATTAAAATTCAATAATTTTCAAGGAGGTAGAAAGTTATTATAGGTAGACATTTGCAGAGAATTTGTTTTGGATTTTTGAGTCATTTAAATATGATGTTTTAAAACAGTTTAATTTTGAATGATTTAAATTCGGGTTTTAATAATTAAGGTGAAGATTATATCTTATTTTTTTAAATGTTTAAGAAAACAATATTGGTCAGCAAAATTTTAAATCACTTTAATAAAGTTACCTTAATATGCTGGCCCTCATTAACCCTATTTAAAAAAATATTAAAAAAAAAAAAATTGTGCTAAATCAAAATTCATTAAAAGAAACTTTAATCTTTCAACTTTTTTCTTCGCATTTTGGAGCAACGACTATGTAATGAACTGAACCCACATTAATGGAGGAGGTTAAAAACTTTGCATGGTCACTTTTTTTAAACACCAAAAACTTTGTCAAAGAAATTTTATTTATATAAAAGAGCTTTGGTCTAATATAAAATAACGTACTCTTATTTACAAAAAAAAAAAAAAAAAATTTCTTGACGAGGGTTGAAAGGGAAAAATTTTTAAGGTAGTTTTTCCCCTTAGTTCTGATTGCCGTATTTTTTTGTAAACAATCTTTCTTTGATATCATATATATAAAGATATTTAAGTTTGAGTTTATTCCATACTTAAAAGTCAATTATTTAGGACACCAAAAATCCAAAATCCACATGATAAAATGCCAAAATCTGACTCGGACAAAATTAAAAGAATTTAAAAACACCGCTAAATGTACCCGTAAAGTCTATATAATGCTTTCACGAAAGGATTGTTTTGGTACTTTAAGTATTATACTATACCTTCTTTATAAGTTGAGTCATTAATTTATATATATATATATAAAAAAGCTTATTCGGAAACTGTTTTCTTATTCAGTTACTATTAGTTTCAAAATTATCAATGCTTAATATATTCCGGTTTTGTTTATCAATAGCGCGTAAAGTATTCAATACAAATATAATATAATCAAAATTATAGTTTTTTTTGTATTGAATAATTTAAATACTTTCTTAATTTTTCTTGTTGTGGCAAACTCGAACTTCAATTTTTCAAACCACTTGTTTGCGGAATCATTAAAAATTTGATTGTTTGATATTGAACACCTCTAGTTTTGGAGCATGTCTTTTGCAGAAAACTGTAAAACTATGTTTTAAAACAATATTCTTTAACTACTTTATTCGGCATACAAACAATTAACACACTCAGGAACAAAAAAGTAATGAAAATTAATATATGAACCAACATAAATTAGTGTAAATTTGTGTTAAACTAATAAAACATTTTTTTTTTTTTTTCATGGAATATTTTTTAACTTATTTGTATGCTTTTATTTTGCTTACTCCAGGGGCGCATATAGGTAAATCTAAATGTTTTGCAAGCTCTTTCCTTTAACATTTTTTTTTCGCCCCTTTTTTAATTTTTCAGGTGTATTTAAAAATGTTTCAAAAATTCTTAAAAATCTAAAATATCAGTTCAAATAAGGTCTCTGAATAAAGTGGTTTTTTCAAACTAAAAAAAAAATTATTCTCAAGCTAAGAAAAAATCTTAAATACTCAGCTGACGCAACACCGCAATTTTTCTTTTATAAGTTTTTCTTATATCAGCAAATTACCAAATAGTAAAACAACTTCATGTAACCTATTAAAATTGTTATGTACAAAACAAATTCATTTTAAGGGTAAAAATTTCTCAAAAAACAAGGGGTTGAACCCTGCATCAACAAATTCGCTGAAATTTGGCACAAATATATAAAGATATAAGTTAGGAAAGACTGTAAAATTTTTTAAAAAAATTCTCAACTCTTTAAGATTTACAGCAACTTGAAGTTAGTTTATGACTGAAAAAGGAGGAGGTATAAAGCCAGAAATATGATAATTTACCATTACCATTTTAACAAACTTGTAGTTATGTTGCGAAGCTAAAACTTGGTACCAAAGGAGTTTAAAACCTGCTAAAAATCTGCTGAAAATCATAAACTTTTATCTCTCAAAACAATAAAATATAGTTTATTTTTAGATCCACAAGACGCATTTGTTAATGACAATAAAAAAGGCCATTAACAACTATAGTTCAAGAAAAAATCTGACTGATGAAAAAAAGTTTTGGTTTTCGTTAGTTTAAATATTAAACATATATCTACTTTGCGAACCACTTTTATTTGGCCTTATGTTTTATCAAGGAATTATTGATGTTTTTGTTTTTCAATTTTTCTAAAGATATTTTGCAAAAAAAAAATTGCAAATATATTTTGAATACAAATATAAATATTTTTGTTTTGTAATAGCTTTGTAAAAAAATTACAAAGTTATTACAAAACATAGTTGAACATTTTATAAATTTGTTTCTTTTTACTTTCATCACATAATAATAATGTCATTTTCATTACATAATGTCATTTCATTAAATTTAACAATATTATGTAACTTTTGTTGTTGACTTTTTTGTTGTAATAAAACATTTATTATCATCAACAAAAAAAAGTAATAAAATGATATAATAATGTCTAATTAACATTACCATGTTAAGGTACATAACTAAATAAAATTATATTTAGTTATCATTTACTTTTACACAACTTTTTGTATGTAGGTAATGGAGAATTTACAATAATTAGTAAAAAGCAACCCGTAATAAGGGTTTTGGTCGGTCTGTTACATAATTAATTTATAGTGGCTGTTTTCCACAACCTAATGTTGCAAAACCTTAACTAATACCCTTTTAGAAAATCGCCTTCAGCTTGAAAAAAATAATCCATCTGTAAAATTAACATAAAAAGTATATGAAGGTAAAATATTTTACCAACTAGTACTTAACATTTACAATTACTACTTAATATAATTTGAGTAATTTACAAATGACATAGGTCATAACAGTGTAAGGCAGAACCATATTCATTGACCTTCCTAAGTTTAACACAATACGTTTTTTGTTACTGACACACAATAATAACACTTCGTCATGCTTTAAATTGACGAAAGTATCAACGAAATCCTTGTAATAATTTATATAACACGAGCCATTAAGAGTAAAGTAAAGTTAAAAAGAATAAATTATATTATACAGGAGTTATCAACTTTTTGGTATCCCCTTGATTATTTTTTCTTTAGAAAAGAAAGTTGTTAACTTAAAAATGTTTAATGCACACATTTAAATAAATTTATTAAAAATAACAAAGATTATTATAAACAACTAAGCAACTGAGTACAAATACGTTTCAAACAAAAAAAATTTAATTTACAATTAAACATGGGTATAATAAATTTGAAAAAATATGTAAACTTATAGCATTAATGCGTCATATGACAAACCTAAAATAAAAATTATAACAGATAAGTAGACATAAAAATTTGTAAACCAAGCTGACCCGACCCGGGTCTTGTTAAATCTGTTCAACACAGACCATTTCTATATTATTTGTTTAGCCTCTTTATTTCATTAATTTTTACTAAACGGTATTTTGCCACCATTTACTAAAAATTCCTTTTGTAACTCGAAATTTAATTTTCTTAAATATTTTGACTCTAATAAAGAGGTTCCTCCCCTCTTTTTGCTTTAATGGTGACCAGGTGAATAAAATAAAATAATAAAATGTAAAACAATGATCTACATATATAAGAATGTTTTCTTTCTTTACTCAAAAGTGTTACAAATACAGACTAAGCTAACTAATTAGTTAAACAAATAAATAAAACTTGAGTAACTCGATATAAATGTGCAAAACTACAATATTCTCCATGTTTTTAACGGTTTTTAATTACGACTTCCCATTTGCAAAGATCCCTTTAAAATACGTACAACAAATTATTTGGCATAAAATAGATAAATATAAAACTAACTAATAGCATATATTTATATCTTTTTAATAAACAAAAATATACAATAAAAATAAATCAGGTTTTTTTATTTTTTAAATCTTATAAATGCTTCATAACGTAATTCTAAAAAAAAAAAGTAATGAAATTATGATATCATAATTACAAAGAAGAAAAAAACAAAAACCACTACACAATTACCGAAAATCATTTTACCTATATATATAGTATATATATATTCAATATAGTAACCTATATTGAAATTGCAGTTAAAGATTTATCGAAAATGTAACTATAAAATCTGTTTCGAAGTATAAAAGCATTAACAATACTAAAAGAAAAATCAAACTAAGATATAAATTGTTGTCTTGGCTTTTATAGTTTAAACATATATACAACTATAAGCAAATATGACTTTATAACACTTATAAACACGTTTTACAACTATTGAATGATAGATATATTTATCAAAAACTTTGAAAAAATAAATAATGATAAATAATGTTTTATATACAAAATGTGCTCACAACCTTTAACAGTAAATTTTTGAAATGAAAATCTCAAGACTATAAATTAAGAACATTAAAAAATATAACAATATTTATGTTACATTATTTTACCTACTATACCTTGAATAAGATGTTTATCAATTTTAAAAAACAAACTATTAAATGCTCTAGTTTTTGAAAATGCAACATATAGTTGACCATGAGAGAAACACGGTTTTTGAGATATTTCTTTTGTCTATATATTTAATTTCGCGTTACGTAATATATAGACGATCCCTAAAAGAAAATACTTGAAACTAAAAAGATTTTATTTATTACAATAACCAATAACAACCAAGGGACAATTTAAAGAATTATATCTTTAAATAGCAAATTATTAATCACAGAAATAAAAAATACGCAAGAGCTCAGTAATTACATGAGTTTAATCTGTTCTCTCTCTATACTAATTCTTATTTAAGTCTCATCTAAGAGAGAGAGAGAGAAAGTGTTTTAAAAACAGCACGTTAGAAAAAGTAAAAAAGTCATACAATAAATAACAGTAACTGGTTTTATTATGCTACCAATAAACAAAATTATTTTTACCTTAACTAAAAGTTAATTTCAGCATTTCTTAATTAAGTTCCAGCTTCTCTTTAACTCTTGACAAATGAATAATATTGTAAACTTCACATCATATTAAATTTATAAAATTAAAACCATGTTTCAACAGTAAGCAAAATAATCATGTGATGACAAAGACAACTAAAAAAAAATGAACTCAATGTTTAAGATGACAAATTTAAAAAAAAAATCATTAAAGATTAAAATTGTTATTACTTGTTACTATAAATAGTAAAATTCATAATTTGAAATTTAAATATTAAAAATGGTAAAATTCATACTTTAAAATTAAAATATTAAAAATAGTAAAATTCATACTTTAAAATTTATATTTTAAAGCGTCTAATGTAAAATCAAATAATAGACATCAACACGGCTTGACACTGAATTCTGGCAAAAAAGTTTTCTGTTCATCAAGCAAAATTTCTTATATTTCAATGACAATTAATTTTATCACGCCTAGATCTATTTCTTTCATATGACAACAATTTCAAGTCACCTATAAACATTTACACTAATAACTTCTTCGAGCCAAATATTATACATCTGCTATCATTAAATATATTACCAGTGATTATACTACCGTTACAACTGAATAAATGAACGTTTTATATTTTCACAACTGAAAAATATATAACAAAATTTTTGACATTTAGCAAAGAATTTAGACTACAATGCAAAATTATTTTTACCCTCCGGCACAATCTGTAATGCACAAAAATAATAAATGCAGAATCTTGTATAAAAAATGAAGCAATGTCAGTCTAAAGTAATATATATATATATATATATATATGTATGTATTTATATTCAAATTTTTTAAATTCTTTTTATTTTTTTTCTTAGAGATAATATTTATATAGACTCAGAGAAATATAAAATATTCTGATATACAGGCACATTTATGTATATAAACTTACCTGTCAAAAATTTCAGTCAGTTTTCCATGTTAAATACATAAAATATATATCTAATATAAAATAAAACAAAACATTAAACTTACTCAAATCAGTAACAGTTCGACTGTCTAAATATTTTTTTTATTAAACCTTCTATTTAAAAAATGAACAAATGATTTGAAGTGACTAAAAAGCACTTTAGCTCTTTCCAATTGCACTAAAAAATAAAATAAATCTTGCTTTGCTAAGTTGCCTACTTCTTAAGAATCTAAAAACAAATAAGTAAAAAACCAAGAACAAACAAACATTTTTTTTATCAAAACTACTTTATTTAAACAAATTAAATTAAACAGAGAACAACATTAATTCTCTTTGAAAGCTGAAAAACTTTTTAGCTCAAATTTGCTTGCAGACCTTGCTAATAAAACCTTTTGAATAAGAAAAGCATTAAAAAAGCCTAGAAGCTACTTAAAAATGGTATATGTAACATTGAACTTTGAATGTTGACTGGAGAAGATATTTTTAAAAAATTCAAAATGATTTGTTCTTCTATAGCAAATAAAACCACTATAAATCTGAAATTAATAAATATATAGAAAAACATCATATATGAATTTAAAATCAATGTACCTGATAGAGATAAACTGTGGTGATATCTGAGTAGTAGTTGCTAAATATTATTTTTTTATGATAAACAAATTGTATTTATAGCGAAATGATGTCTTGAATGAATTTCAGTAAATAAATAAAAGCAGTGAGTTCTAGTAATGAAACTACCTATTAATCATTTTTAACAGCTGACACCATTGTAAAGATAAGCCAAAGGTAACAACATTACGCAAAAAATTATTAAAGATAATGCAATGTGTTTTCAGAATAGTTATATTAAAGGCTAGGCAACACTTAGACCTAAAGCAGTAACATCGCTTGACTGGTATGGTTGATAAATCTTGCCCTACACGTTTGCCAAGTAACTCCACTTTGAAATCATGAAAACAACATTATATAAACATATTCACTAATTTTAAAACAAAATAAATTTTTTTAATGTTACTTAGCATATGAAAACACCCTATTCAACAATCTTGCACAAATTAGATATTATACATTTCATACTATTATAAAAACACATTTATATAAACACATTTATTAAACAACTTTATAACATATATCACCACATACACGTATTTATCAAAAAATTTTAAACTTTGAGCATAATATACATGCAAACTTATATGCAATCTTTTAACAACTATAAAACAACATTTATTAGCATCGATTATTTTTAATGTAACAAAGAATGCAGATACAATGCACAACATTGTTAATAAAAATGAAGTTATACCAGTCAGTATATATTAATCTAGAGCAATGAAAAAGAAGAAACCATTTATCAACAAAATTATAAATTTCTAATAAATACATATTTAGATTCCTTAAAATGAAGCATGGAACCACACTCTTTTGACAAATTGCAGGAGAAATTTTCTCAACTTTCTATTCCTTATTATTTACCCTTAGAGAAAAATTATATATAGATATAGAGAAATATAAAATAGACTGAAATAAATTAAAAATCTGAATTTATGTATGAGAAAATAACTTGAACTTACTAAAAAAAGCGATCAGCACCTCTTAACTGCTCTAAAAAATAAAACAAATACTGCTTAAAATGTTTTAAAAAGACTAACGACCAAACTGAAACAGTTTTCTTAAAAAAGAAACATTGTACTTAAAAAACTATTTTAACAGTCAATTTAGTTCTAACTTATTCTAAAAAATGGAAAATAAATACATGTTTAGATACCTTAAAATGAAGCATAACACATACCCTTTTGACAAATTCCAGAAGAATTTTTTTTTGTTTTTTTATTCTCAACTATTTTTGCTAAGAGAAAATACATACATACATATATATATATATATATATATATATATATATATATATATATATATATATATATATATATAATATATATATATATATATATATATATATATATATATATATATATATATATATATATATATATATATATATGTATATATATATATATATATATATATATATATATATATATATATATATATATATATATATATATATATATATATATATATATATATATATATATATATATATATATATATATATATATATATATATATATATATATACATAACAAACTAACAATTATTTAAATTTCTATTTTAAAAAATAAACAACATTAATTCTTCTTGAAAATAAGTGTATAAGCTCCAATTTGCTTGCTGATTTTACTCGAAAGACCGCGTAGAATATATAACTGTGCTTAGAAAAGTCTAGAAACAACTTAAAAACTAAGAAATAGTGTATTTTACATAATGCAGAACCGTAGTTAACAAAACGAACAATTGGCGTAACAATGCGTAACTATGCGCACTAATAATATTTATTCGGCTATTAATATTTAGATTAGTAGATAGTTAGGCATTTAAAATATGTCTATTAAACTAATAGCTACTTGTTCAAGCAATATATTCTTTATAAATACATATTGATATGATATTGTTTGTACTCAAGTGTACTTTTCTTGTTTGGGACATTAAGATTATTTAAGATTTCTTGTATTAAGTGTTTAGACGGAGATTTCTTGTTATCTTTTTATATGGATAACAAAATTAATTGCTGTTTTGTAAATAATTATGGAGCTTGTTATAAACAATCATATACTCAAGAAAGAAATCTGATTGAAGATATTGACAGCAACGATTGTAAGCTACTTGAAAAACGAACAAGTCTGAAACAAGAACAAATTACTAATAAATGCACACACCATCATGATATGTTAGTTGTAAGATATGAGGGTAATCAGAAAAGTTGCTGTAATCCATTTCTGAGTCACCAAAAGGTGTGTAGAGGTAGCAATTTATATATTTATATTTCACTAGGTAATATCATTATTATTAAGTCATATAAGTTTTTTTGGTAATAAGATTTGTTCAATGTTTCATAGTTATTAATATAACAAATTCTATAGTAATAAAATTACATAATATAAATAATTAATGTTATTTAAGTAATTTAATTACTTTCTTTTTAAGCATCTCTACGTGTGATTACAATGCATACTTGTTAAAAGCAGAACCATAGGTTTAAATCTTATGCCTGGAAAAAAACTGTGTCCAACCTGTCGAAGTAAAGTTATGCAATGTTTATCAAAAAGTATAAGTGAAAATAAAAAAGATCCATTCAAAATAAAAAAGAAACGCACTTTGTATCTGCCGGAGTATCTCCAATTAAGGTCAAAGGATTGCACAAGTCAGGTAAAATCAGAAAAGATAAACGAAAATTGACATCATTAACAACCTCCATTAAAAAAAAGGTAGCCATTTCCCTTAATATATCAAAAAAAATTTTTGAAGAACAGTCAAGTTTTAATAATGAGTATATGGAAAAAGAAAACTTGTTTGATAACAAGATGGTATTGTTAACTAACAAAATTGCAGAGTCTACATCAACATCAAAAAAAGTACAACTTGTGACACTTGCTCCAACTGACTGGTCAATGAAATAGGTAAATGAAACATTGCATGTAACAAACTATGCAGCTCGAACTGCAAACTATGTAGCTGGAACATTAGAAAAAGGTATTTTAACCATGCCTAATCCTAAATTAGGAAAATCTCTTACTGATATAACAGTTCAACTGGTCAAAATATTTTACGAAGACGATGAACATAGCCGTATAATGCGTGGTAAAAAGGACTATGTAAGCATAAAGAAAAATGTCCACATGAAATAACGTTTGCTCTTATGTAATTAAAGGAATTGTTTGTTGCCTTTAAAACCAAGAACCCAGAAATAAAAAAAGGATTTTGAAGGTTTTGCACTTTGCGACCTAAATGTTGTATTACTGTTGGTGCTTCAGAAATACATTATGTATGCGTCTGTGGTATTCATCAGAATTTGAAACTGCTTTTACACCCTCTTGGTGTAACATACAAATAATTTTTACCTTATATTGTCTGTGATATAGCTAATAAAGACTGTATGATGAGGAAATGTGAAAAATGTTGAAAAACTTTATGATATACTTGGAGAATTTGAAGATGATGATGAGATTAAATTTGATCAATGGACAACAACAAACTTGACACATAATAAAAATCCAGTGTTTGATTACATTGAACTAAAATGTAGAAAACTGGAAAACTTGCACCACATTCGTATTTAGCAAAGATTAAAGCATTATACCTGAAATCAAGAAAGGAAGATATGAATGAGATAACAGCATTATTTCTGGGTGATTTTTCAGAAAACTATAAATTTGTAGTTCAGGATGAAGTGCAAAGTTCATTGGACAAAATTTCAATGTACACTTCATCCAGTAATTTATTTCAAAAAAGAAGGCATTCTCAAGCACAAATCCTATTGTATTATTTCGGATGATATGATCCATGATGTGAACATGGTTTATAAAATTATTGAGGTTGTTTGCAATGATATAAAAACAAATTTACCTCAAATAAAAATTATTGAATATTTTTCAGATGGGTGTGCAGGTCAATATAAGAATTGCAAAAATATGTTAAATCTTTGTTTCCATTGTGAAGATTTTGGTTTTACTGCTAAATGGAACTTTTTTGCAACTAGTCACGGTAAGCAACTTTGTGATAGGATAGGTGGTACAGTCAAACGTCTGGCAACACTAGCAAGTTTGCAAAGAGATATGGGTAATCATATTTTATCTCCACAAACAATGTATAAATAATGCAATGAAAACATTAAAGGCATAAACTTCATATATATCTCATCAGAAGATTTAACTTTGGCGAGAACCGCTCTTAAAGAACAATTGGATACTGCTAATACAATACCTGGAACACGTAGTTACCATCAGTTTGAACCACTTGGCCATCAAAAGGTAAATTAATTTTTTGTAATTATGCCTTTTACCATATTTTAAAATACACGCATAATTTTTATTGATAAACTCAAATAGATATTAGATTTTTGCAAAATCATTGTCAAACAAATTTGTATTTTTTTTTATTTCCTCTGCATTTGCTATCTATGTATTTAATAAAACATGCTTGATAAGTAAAACGGAGTAATTGCATATGTTACAATTTTATTTAGGTAGGCACTAAGCTATGCAGTGTTGATGAGCAAAAGTAGTAGATAGGAGTCATTGATGATATTAATTTAGAAGAAAAAGATTTGCTTGTAAAATTTATGTGTCCTAATGGTCCTGCACGGTCGTTTAAATGGCCACCAAAACGAAAGCCAATGCTGGATTCCTAATGTCTATATTATTTTCAAAGTTAAGCACCGATAACAAAAATAGGACTTTGCTACTATTTAGCCAAAGAGGACTTTAAATTATTTTCCTAAAGAAGTAGAGATTTTTATATTTATGAGTCTATTATGTCTTATCCATTCTTTTTTTAAATATTATGTTTTGTAAACCAACTTGTAAATAATGTGAATGTAAAGCATATATAAAATCACTAAAGTTTAGTATTTAGAAAAAAAATTTATATACGTTTAAATTTTGTTGTAAATATCATATGAAAATGAAAAAATATAATAAAGTCACTAAATTTTTAGTTTCTAGTTTGATTGATTTGTAAAAAGTGGGGTTATATTAAGTGTATAATTTAAAAAACATTAAAAAATTTTGTGTCTTATATCAAACATAAATAATTCCTTAAGTAAACATAAGGCCAAAACAAAATTAGTTCGAAAAGTAGGTGTTGATCTTATTTTTAAGAAAATCGAATTTAAATTTTTTTTATATCAGTCAGATTTTTTTTATAGCTATAATTGTCAATTCCCTTTTTTCTCAGCGTTATAAAGTGTTTTTTATGGATTTAAAATAAGCTACATTACCTTGTTTTGACATATAAAAAAATATATTTTTCGGATTTAAAAGGTTTTAAACTCTTTTGGTACAAAGTTTCAGAATTGTGGCATCACTACAAGCACCATATTTAGGTGAAAGTAAACGGAATGATTTTCGGCACTTTCCCCCCCTCATTTTTTAGTCAAAATCAAGAAAACTTCAAATTGCTGTAAACTATAAATGGTGAGGAATTTTATGAAAAAACATTACATTCTTTCCTAACATATGTCTATAAACATTTTTGCCAAGTTTCAAAAGTTTTAGTGATATAGGGTGCAGATTTGTGTTTTTTTGTTTTCATTTTAAACTGTGCACTAAGCAGTCTAAACTTTTCTTTAGTTTTCTTTGATTAAACACTTATGTTTTGACCATACCCCCTAATTAAAATTCAAATACAATACTATTGTCGTTTGGGAGCAATTTATTGACAATCGCAGTTTAAAATATTCATATAGGATTAATAAAATTAAAAAAACACACTATAATTGTTTGTGTAAAAAAAAGTAAAAAAACAAAGATCTTTTAATTTTTATATAAAGTTTGAAAATGTAGTTTTCTTTCTCATACTGATAGCCAAATACGTTTTTGGAGCGTAAATAACGACTTTTAAACGTTAAATTAACAAAATTCAAAGATGCATTTTTTATTAAAAAAAAAAAATTTATCTAGAAGATGATTTTTATAAAGTTTATTTATTTAAATAGTAATATCCTTAATCAAATAAAATTAATGCAATCTGGATTTTTACGTTTTCAGTTTAACATAATTAATATATACCTTTTTAAAAAATAGGTACCGGATTACATATAACAAACCGGACTGTATATACAAACCAAATATACTAATGTACAAATAGAGCTGTATCTCTAATATCAAAAGTACCAAATAGCAGTTTTTAATTTTTGTGGCTTTTTTACCACTACATTGATAAGATTTCAATAAACTCTTGCAAAAACAAGTTTATGAACACTATAATAAGCGTTTACATGTAGAGATTTTCAAAATGTTGAATACATATTTATATCTTTATTTTGCTTCTCAAGTTAATACATATAGCGTTTTCTCAAGTTGATACCAGCATTAATGAATTTCAACTGCTTTCAGTTTTGAGACAATTGACGTTTACTTTTAATTTTGTAAACCATCCTACCTAAATTTTAAATAGTGTTGATTTATTTTTCCTTTTCTATTGGTGTTGTTTTATATTTCCTTTATATTACCTTTCTTGGTTTACTATTATGGCATCTAGTTTTATAGTCTTTGTCTAGCATTAGGGTTTTGTGTGAAAAAACATGATCATACCCATTTCAAATGTTTGAACATTTTTATCATATCACCCTTTCTTTGTCTGTTCTTCAACAATAGTAAAAAGTATTTTTTAAATCTCTCTTCATAACTGTTTTGTTTCATGCACACTGTTAATTCTAGTAGCACTCTGTTGGACATTCTTTACCTTAACTATATCATATCGCCGATAAAGATTCCAAATGGAAGCTGTTTATTCAAAACTATGTGCAAATTTTTTCGAGAAAGAAACCAAGAATATTAAAATGAAAATTTATTTACTTTACACATACAGCCGTAAAAGCTGTAAAATAAACTTAGTTTACATCTAATTGTCGTTAATACTGTTTAATTGAAAATATTCATTTGGTAGTTTTATTAGTATTTGTAATTTATAATATATACCCTTAAACTGGAAATATTCGTTTATTCTTAATTTTTAATTAAATATAATATATACCGTTAAAGTAGAGCTATTCGTTTTTATCCTTCTTTTAAAAATATAATTGCCGTTTAAAAATATAATATGCCGTTTTTGACATGTATTTTGTAAAAAATATAAATCGTTTTATTAGAACGACGCGTTTTTTTTTAGTAAATATTTAACCACAATTTATGCTCTTTAATGGAAAATATTTGTTTTATTCATAGTTAATATTTAGTTTTAGCTTACACTTATGCCTAAACTATTGTCAATTTATTTACCCACTACAAAAGTTTAAAATAATTTCATATTAAACAGAAATCCCTTCTCTACTGCTTTTAAAATATTAAAAAATATTGTCAAAATGCAACGAAGTCGTAAAACAAATTATGCAGTAAAAAATTTTATGGGAGTAAAAAAAAAAACAAGAAAAAGTTTTATGATACCATTTATATATTAAACTAAACTACTCAGACGCTATGGTTTCTTTCAACAAAGTTTCTTAACTGAACTTTTTCTCGAATTTTAATTTTATGGAACGTTTTTTCATTTATTTTTATGTCCAAGCATGGGACTTTATAACGATTTTAAACAATTCTTTATGTTTTCACTATTTAGCAATTTAAGACGAGTTATTTTTAACCAATATAGAGATTCATTTTATGCTTATTTCTATTGAAAATTAATTTTTGTAATTGTTAAAAAAAAGAAAACTTAAACATATCAAAAATGAATTTAAATTATTCCAAACATCTTTTTTTAACCAAGTATGTCAATAATATATCTAAAACGTTCTTCTAGCCATTGCTGACAATTTATAAATATTAATAGTATTTAATTTAAAATTTTATTTACATTTTTCACTATATTAGATAAAAATATCTAAAAGCTAAAATTAAAGATATTTTTAATTTAGCTTTCACTTATGTATATATTACATAAGAACTCATAAATTTGTTTATTTTTATGCATCCGTCAGTAAATTGTGCAATAAAACTCAAAAATTTTGGGCCTTAGCCATCTCTTATATAAGTCTTTCTGAAATTATTTACATATTATTTCTGAAATCATCCTGTCTGAGAGTAACCTGTGTTATAGCGGTTAATAAGTTGTCTAGGATTCGTGTAATTTATTAATTATATTGAAGTATAATTAATTATAAAGTTTAATAAATATATAAAATTAATTATATTAAAGTAAATTACATTGGCAATATAGGAGTCACAAACATCCTAGTTAAAAATACTTTTCCGTGGT
Organism: Hydra vulgaris; assembly: GCF_022113875.1. NCBI lineage: Eukaryota > Metazoa > Cnidaria > Hydrozoa > Anthoathecata > Hydridae > Hydra > Hydra vulgaris. The sequence continues at coordinate 28,123,305 of NC_061156.1, read as the reverse complement.
GCTCTGTGGTAAGACTGTTTTATATTCTGGCAGCACCTTAATAACTTAAAAAAAAAAATGAAAAAAAGAAAAGATTTTTATTTTATTTCATTTTACTAATATTATTTGTCCTTATGCAAAAAAAATATATGAAATTGTCTCGAGTTTTGCAAAAATATAATACAAAAATGATAATTTGAACATAGGGTTTGAAAAGTAATTTTTTTTTTGATAAAAATTTCAAAAAAAATTTAGCTGATTTTTATTTTTAATTTGTTTTTGCTTTTTTTATGTAAAAGTTAAATTAGGTAAAAAATAAATTTAACGAATAAAAAGCAATAAACGCAATAAAAGTCTGTTAAATTTTTTTTTGTAATTATTACAGCTATATTTAGAGATGGTTACAATGTCGGCATTTAAATATTTGCATGGAGCAGTTGGTAAGTCGTTGATTATTGCTATTCTGATTAAAATATTTTGGTACTATAAACTAAACTAACTTTCCATATTATTTGGTATTGGCGTGTTTATTTTTCTAACGGCTTTTGATCATTTAAGTGAAAGTTTAATTATAAACAAACTTTTTTTTTTTAAACTCACCTTTTTTGTATTCATTATACACATTAAAGAAAGAATTTTTTTATTACAAACCCGGCAAAAAGACGTTTATTAGACGTCTATTGAAAACTTATGTAAACGTCTCAAATCCACCACTAGACGTCAATCTGTTTACACAATTGAAACGTCTTATAATGACGTCTGTAAGACGTCATGTAATAGTGATCCTTAAAAGATCCATCGTCCATAAAGTACGAACGCTCTGAGTGGAAGAGAAGGTCTGCAAATGGCGTTTCTGAGATAAGGGGGCAGTTGGTCAATTACAAAAGTATGGATTCACTAAACTAAAATAATATCATAAAATGTTGGGTTAGTAGCTTAAAAACGTAGGTGGTTCTTTCAAGGAGGTAGACAGTACTCGAAAAATTGTACGGCAAGTTCGGGGGGGGGGGGTTGTTTGGCGATAAAAAAGCGTATGTAATTTATGGACGACCTCTTAGTACAAAAATTCCTTTTTTTATTTGTTTGACTATTTTTACTACTGTATATTCATTCTCAGGGCAAAATGATGTCGCTTGACGTCGAATTTACGTAAAGGTTGACGTCGGATTGAAGGCGGATTTACGTTGGAATAAGAAAAAATTTTCGACGTCAAAAAAAAAAAAACATTGAAACGACATTAGATTACAAACGTAAATACAATGTCATTTGACGTTGAGCTATGTTGAAACGACGTCGGATTTCCGACGTAAATACGATTTTTAGTTTTTTACAATATCTTTCGGCAGACGCCCAACTTCCTTGACAACAACTTTGCTAGGTGCATACCGCAATACGCTTTAAACTTTCGCTTTGATATTGTAAATTGTAACTTTCCTTCTATTTGTCAGAACAATCTCTAAACAGAAATTGACATAATAAATGTATAAATATATAAAAACCCACACAAACTTTCGTGCGGCCGTGGTGCTTGCTTTATAAGCAGGAGATCCAGACTCGAAAAGAGATTTTGACATAATTTCGCATCACAGCAAAGAAAGAGGCGTGAACTTGCTGGTTAAATGCACTTTTGCGATGCTCTGTGACAGCACCGTTAGGTAATCTTGGGGTAACTAAATAACAAAAAAATAAACTGATATTATATATTTATAGTTTATATAATTACTTTATAAAATATTTTGGTTTCTAAATCTTAAGTTACTTCAAAAAATGAATTGACTGACAAAAATAGTAAAAAATATATATATATGTAAATGAAAAAAAAATAATTAAAAATTAATATGTTTAATCTGACGTGAAAAAGGCTAGATAAGATTTACCCATTTTTAAAAAAATATATATGATATTAAATGGTTTATAATAATAGAAGAAAAGTTACCAATAATAAGCTCAAAAACTTTCAAAATTTCAAAAAGTAGTTTATCCTGAGTTTCTTGTTTATTTTTTTGTGCCGATTCACAATTGAAAGTAAAATCTCTTATAATATTTCCGTACTTTATAAAACAAATTTTTAAATGCAAAAGCTCTAATGAAAATTTATTTTTCATTTATTCACAGCTATCTTTCTTACTGCAACGTTGCATGAGGAACAACGAATTACGGAAAACTCAAAAAACTTTATAGTAAACAAAAACATGCTTGTAGGATTATATTTGGGGCAAACAGAACTGTTTATTGCGAACCGCGATTAAATCGTCTCAAGTCCTTGAACATTTATAAACTAAACACTTACCAAACATTACTTTTTATGTTTAAAATGAAACATGGAATATCTTCACTTATATTTCAATCTTATTTTAGCAAAATATCTCATAAGTATCCAACAAAGTTTTCAGAGATTACTTTATTGTTCCGAGAATTAATTTTAAAATAAGTTCTTATCGAATTCAATATCGAGGACCTTTTTTATGGAAAAATTCTATTAAGAACACTACTCTTTAGAAAAATTTAAAACAGTTTCTAAAAGAATCTAACTTAAATTAGATTTTAATTCAACAGACTTTAATTATTTTTTTAAAAGGTAATTTTAAAATAGAAAAATCGAATACAATAGAACTAAATATATTTTGTTATATGTATCAAATATATTTGTATTAGTATACAAAACTGTCTTTATTTTTAAATTTTTAATATAATTGTTATTTTATTATTTGACAAAAGTTATGTACTCTTTAACCTTTTTTTGTATATTTTATTCATATTTGTTTATAAACACGGACATTTTGTAAACGGGGCTCGGTGATAAGACAGTCATTGTCTTCTTCTTGCTCCGGCCAATTTTTATAAATGTAATATGTCTTTATTGTAAATATATGAAACGGCCAAATAAAAAAAAAAAAAAAAAAAAAAAAACTGTAACTTAGCTGAAATCTAGTGTTGTATTTAAAGCCATTAGGCGAAAAACTAAGCCAAAGGTTTACTTATAGGTTTTTTTAAAATGAATAAATAAATATTTTAAAAAGCTTACTTACTTATTTTTTAAAAGATTAACTTATTCAAATTTTTGAATATGTAAGTCTTTTAAATCTTTTAGTAAGCGATTTTGGGGTCAAATAATTCAAAATTTTCCAGTTATTATAGAGATCAGTGTTCAAAACAAACAAAAAAGCGCATTGAGATTAACTGGTAAATAAAAAAGACAATGTTGTGAAACAGCATTGGTTAATGATAGATTTAGCTTCTTAACTTGTAGCTTTGTTGTGCTTTCTCTCTTTATGAGATGTGTGAAAATGCTTCAAACAGTTTTCTAATTTTAATGCTAAGATATGGTTGCATAAAATCAAAACATCATTGAAGAGTCCTAGAGGACGAAAAAGTATTTAATGTTACTCTCGATACAATCGAGGAAGGGGGTTGAAATGAAAGGGTGGGTGAGAGTTTTATTCCAGGTTTAATAAAAGGGCTTAATAAACGGAAGAGGGGGAGTGGAACTTACACAAAGTTTCAATATTTATTATTTACTAGTATATATTTCTTAATTCATTAAGCTGATTTTCACTTAATTAATTTTTATTACTTTATATATATTATTATATGTATTTATATTATGTGTTTTTAGTATTTTTAAGCTTCTTATAAGTTTATTTCATAATTATTTGTATTAACATAGATGATTATTAATGATTTCATTGAAAACGCAGTTATTAATGTAAGTATTTTTGTTTACAAAATCAATTGCACAAATTGCATTAAAAGATTACATTTAAATAAAATACACATACATAAAATTACAGACATAAAAAATACATACATAAAAATACATTACATAAAAATACATTACATACATAAAAAAAACATCCCTTTTATATAAAAAAATGAGAATATGCTAATAAAATCTATGTGTTTACAATTGTTGTCAAGTTAAAAAATATAAATTTAAAACATTTTCTTTTTGTAAACAAATAATATTAGTTTGAAATATTTTTAGCGTTGTATTTGTGGCTTCGAGAATGAGCCATAGTATTATAATGGTAGTTCGTTTGATATTATATTCTTAAAACAATTTATGCTAGCAATTTCAGCGAAAACATAACAAAACTTAATTAATATAGTTTTTAGAAATATTTTAACGGAATACTTAAGAACATTCGGTTAGTATTTTTTGAATACTCTAGAAATTTCGGTTAGTTTTTTTGGAGCCAATAGAATTAATTTTTTCGTAGATTTAGCAGGTTTTTTGTATTCGCGAATATTCTTTTTTTATTTTTTATTTTTAATAAAATTTATTATTATTTTGCAGAAAAAAATGGAAACGTACTTAAACCTAAATGTTCTTAAAACGACAAAAAAATCTGGTCGTTTAAACTAAATATTGTTTCCGTGATCAATTTTTGAGTACAAACGCACCTGCTTCCCCTACGAAGCCTGATATTATTAATCATAAACGTTTAAGCTTCACCGCGAACAAACAAAAAATTTTACAATTGCTCAAGTAAAAAGAAATTTTAGAACTTCATGATAGTACCATCCTAAAAGTATTTACTGATAAAATTGATAGGTTGGAGAACAAAGTTAATACATTAAGTAATAAAAATAATGTTCTTAAAAACGAGTAAAACGATTTTAAAAAAAGTATTCGTTTTTTAAGCGATAAATATGACAAAGTTTTAATTGAGCTTGCCGAAGTAAAGTCTAAAAACGAACGCACGAATCCATTTATTCTTGAAACATTATAACAGAAACATTATTTAAAGATACAAACATGGAACTAACAAAATTATCTAATTGGTTTAAAATTATTAACTTTCACTAAATGTTGAAAAAACCAAAATAAACACTTTTTCATCCAACGTCTAAAAAAAAACTACTTTTTTGTGAACTACCTTTACTTTTTTATTAATAAAACCCATATAAAAAGAGTAACTAGTGCTAATTTTTTGGGTATCTATGTTGATGAAAACCTTAGTTGGAAATACCACATTAATTTCTTGTGTAATAAAATTGCTAAAAGTTTAGGAATATTGTATAAAACTAGAGGTGTAAAACTAACTCTTCCCCAGTTTCTTTCCATAACTTATACAAGCTGAGAAAAAACAACTAATAAAAGATAATTTAATTCGTCAACTATTTTTTCAGACTAATTTTAGAAAATCTAGTATTTCTTTTCGATTAGCTTTTCTTTGGAACAAAATAGTTTTAAAACATTTTAAATTTTCTCTGTAATGGCGTTACTTTTCATTCAGAAATAAGCTTAAATCATTTCGTCTCATGATGATATATTTACATAAGTTTTAACGATATTATTTTGGTGTATTATTTTAGTTTATTATGTTGAATATTTATAAAAACATGCACTTGAATGCAATTAACTACATATGCACTTGACTTTATATAAATATATTTGATTTTATAAAGTTTTAATTTACGAATGGTTCTTGGTGACAAGGCATAAAAGTATTCTGCGAGTCTCCGTGTTCTTTTTATATAAACAAAAAAATCTTAGTTTTATCTTTTATTTATTTCTTATTAAGTAACTTTTTTTACAATCTAATTGTAAATTTCTCTTAACGATCTAATTGCAAATTTTTTCTAACGATCTAATTGTAAATTAATTATTTTTTCTTTAAATATATTGTACCAAGAACACAAAACAAAAAAAAAAAAAATGATATTAATTGTATGAATATATCAATCAATCTATCTGATTGATTATCTAAGATGATATCCTTATATATATATATATATATATATATATATATATATATATATATATATATATATATATATATATATATATATATATATATATATATATATATATATATATATATATATATATATATATATATATATATATACATATATATATATATATATATATATATATATATATATATATATATATATATATATATATATATATATATATATATATATATATATATATATATATATATATTATATATATATATATATATATATATATATATATATATATATATATATATATATATATATATATATATATATATATATATATATATATATATATATATATATATATATATATATATATATATATATATATATAAGGATATCATCTTGTGTGAGAGTATATTCATATATTATTTTAAAACATCAAAAATACGATTTCTCTCAACACTGGTATCTAAAATCCAGCGAAATTTTCGCTGGATTTTAGATACCAGCTTCTTCAGCTTGTTAAATTATAAAAATATTTGCTGTCCTAAACTTATGCGATACCGACATTCCAGTAAGTCATAATAATTTTCTAAACCTTTACATTCCAGTAAGTCATAATAATTTTCTAAACCTCGGTCCACACTTTGTACCATCTTTAAAGTCGGTACCAAATATGGATATAATTACAGCCACGGAATCCTTTGCGTTAAAATTAGAATACAGCAATAAAATTGAAAATGTCCAAGACCTAAGGAAAAATGTTTTACGAGAACTAAAACCCGGAAAAAAATTAAATAATAATCTTACAAAAGAACAATGGAAAGCTTATAGAGAAATAAAAGAGGAAAAAAATGTTGACATATATCCATTCAACAAAGGGACAGGTTTTGTACGAATCTAACATTCAAAAGCCTTGGAAAAAATTTGCGAACAAATAGGCCCAACAAAAATAGTAAGTGAAGACCCTACTGCAAATACGCGGCTAAATTTCGTAGATATATTTCAAAACTAAATAAAAGAAACTGTTTTTCAAAAGAGGAATACAAAAAATATATCCTAGTGATCCCATCCCGCCTCGTATGTATGGTGTAATCAAAGTCCACAAACCTGAAAAATTCTATCCTATGAGAATAATTATCTCCACAATCGGCACACCAAACTACGGAATATCTGAGTTCTTAGTTAAGATAATACAACCAGTTATGTATGAAAACTTGACAAGATTAAAAAATTCCTTTGACTTTATTAAAAAAGTTGAATCTTGGAAAATTGACAACGATGAAGTTCAGGTATCATTTGATGTCGTAAATCTGTATCCGTCAGTTCCTTTAAAAGAAGCCACCCTTGTACTTATAGAAAAATTAAATAATAATATAACATATAAAAAATTAACAAGACTAAACATACCTGAAATAAAACAACTTATAGAACTTTGTTTATTTCAATGTTATTTTCATTGGAACAATGAAATTCATATAATGGAAAGTTGGGTCCAATTGGACTTTCATGGTCGTTCTTGCAGAATCATAACTACAATTCCATGAAAACAATGCAACTAAAATTGCACTAAATTTCAACCTTGCACTTAACCTCAAATCGTTCTTAAGATATGTCGATGATAGTCACGCAAGGTTTCCAGATCTCAATCAAGCAAAACATTTCCAATACATTTTAAATCAACAACATCCTTCCTTCCAGTATACAATTGAAGTTGAAAACGAGTTAGGAACACTAAATTATCTGGATATACAAATTATGAATAAAAAAACAGGAAAGTATGAATACGGAGTATATCGGAAAGATGCTATCACTAACATTCAAATTAAGCCACACTCAAATCATGATCCAAATATCTTGAACTCTATTTTTAAAGGATTTCTCCACCGAGCTTACTCAATCTGTAGTATGTCTTACTTGCAAAATGAAATAAATTTTCTAATCGACGTGTTTATTGAAAATGGTTACGATAAAACTCAAATGATGAATATTGCGCATCAGTTTCAACACAAAAGACAAAATAAAATTACAATTCCATCTAAAATCAATAATTATTCTGTAGTTTCCTTACCATGGGTACCCGGTCTCTCGCCAAATCTTAGGAAAATATTCCGAAAAGCTGGTTTCAGAGCGGTATTCAAATCAAACCCAAACTTAAGATCCCTGTTAACATCAAAAAATAAATCAAAATTACCTAATAACAGTCAACTAGGAACATATATAATCAAATGCAACTGTTCAAAAGTGTATGTAGGCAACACAAAAATGAAAGTAAACACACGAATGCATCAACACCAAAAAAGCATTAATAAAAATAAGCAGCATCAATCTGCATTAGCTCTGCATAAAACATTTTGCAAAAAAGAAGTTATTTAGGAACAAACAAAAACATTGAAAGTAGAAAATAAAAAAAATGAAAGAAAAGTTAGGGAAGCCCTAGAAATACAAAAAAACATGTGTTCAGCAAAAAATAGCGGGATTAATCTCGATGAGGGTCAATACGTAAAAACTAAGTTTTGGACGCCATTTTTTAAATTTCAGCGAAAAAGAAGCCATTCAACCGCTGACGTCAATAGCAACGTTTTAATTTAAATTATAACGGTTTACTAATTACTGTAACATTTAACAAGCTGAAGAAGCTGGTATTTAAAATCCAGCGAAAATTTCTATAATAATAAAAAATTATTAGTGTTAAGAGAAATCGTATTTTTGATGTTTTAAAATAATATATAAATATATATATATATATATATATATATATATATATATATATATATATATATATATATATATATATATATATATATATATATATATATATATATATATATATATATATATATATATATATATATATATATATATATATATATATATATATATATATATATGGTTATCAAGAAATTTGCATTTTAATACTACCTAATTTGACATTTTTTTAGACAAAAAAGTAGGTTTTTTCTTTTCAGTTTTTTTTTAACATTTAATTTTTACCATCAAAACTGCGTAAATATTTTACGCAACGACTTTAGGCAATAATATATCTGTTATCATTAAACAATATACAAATAAAATAACTTTCAGTTTACAACTAAACTTTAGAACACTAGAAAAAATATATATACATTAATATAGTCATAGATGCATTACACATTAATATAGTCATAGCTCTAATACAACATTAAATTGTTAAAAATTAAAACACAAGGTTGCCTAATTTCAAATTGTATTAAAAATTATAAATACGATACTATAAATATTATAGATTAATATAAACGATTTGTATGCATGAATATATATATATATATATATATATATATATATATATATATATATATATATATATATATATATATATATATATATATATATATATATATATATATATATATATATATATAAAGGTACTTGCTTTTGAGGACATTTTTGAATTTCAGTAAACGACCCCTTCAAATGTGGGATATTGGTGATAATAATAACTTTGGAAAAAAATTAGCCTGATTGGACCACTCTTGAGCCTCCCCCAAAGCCCATTTATTAAAAAAAAAAGGTCAAAAAAACGCCAAAAATGACTATGTTTGAAGGGCTAGGGAGAGGTCACGGTCGTTTAGATGTGGAAAGTTATTATACGCAAGCGCAGTGTCAAATTCAAATATTATAATTTTAAAGATGGTGACGGTCTTTAGATACCAAATTTTTTTCTGAGTAGCAACAATATTTTTAAAGTTTTACTTAGTAGTCATTATTTGCATATTTTTAATAGAATAAAATAATAATAAAGATAATTGAATTGTTGATTCAAAAATGATAAAAACAATATAAAGATGTTTAAATATATAAAAAACAGTAATTCTCTGCTACATTTATCTGACTGTTAAAAGCGTGACTTGTTTACATTTTCAAAACTGTTTTTCTAAAAATCTGAGCGATACAATTTAATAATTTTTACTTTTTTATTTCGTATAGTCTTATCTTGATTTGAAATTGTTTTCAGATTTGAGTATTCAATTTTTTTCATGAACAAAAATAGAATTCACCCAACACTACTTTTGTAGATGTATGATACATTTATATTAAGGTATATAGCTAATATATATATATATATATATATATATATATATATATATATATATATATATATATATATATATATATATATATATATATATATATATATATATATATATATATATTATATATATATTTATATATATATATATATATATATATATATATATAATTATATAATTATATGTGAATGATTTTAATTTAAATTATAATATATAATTATATGTGAATGACTATACTATAAATGCAAAAAAAAAAGGCTAAAAAGTTAACAAGTTACTTATAAAGTATGTAAGATAAAATATTTATATATAAGTTAAATATAAATGTATTATGTTACATAGTTTATATAGCATTTAATTTATATTTGTTTTTATAATATAGGTAATATAAACTATAAAATATAGTTTTTATAATATATCATAATCATTTAACTATATATTATATACAATAAATCTATATATTGTATCTAATAAATTTGTGTGCATATTATTTTACAAATCTATATATTTTATCTAATAAATTTGTGTGCATATTAACTATATATTATATACAATAAAACTATATATTGTATCTCATAAATTTGTGTGCATATTATATTACAATACGATTACAACAATTGTATGCAAACACAGTTAATGCATACAAATCAAACAATAATAAAATATTAAAAATAATAATATATGTCCAAGCATAGTATACTATGTAATACAATACAGTATATATATATATATATATATATATATATATATATATATATATATATATATATATATATATATATATATATATATATATATATATATATATATATATATATATGATACGTACACCGTTGGCCATTAATTAGAGCATTCTTACTTATATATCCTGTTTGCTTAAAACTACTTTAAAAACTAGTTAGCTTTTTAAATATTTTATTATTTCTAATTAAAAAATTTTGTGTTTTTTATTTAATGGACAAGTTGTTACCATAAAATTTAATTTGTATCCTTAATTATATGTAACTTTATAACAACGGCTATATTTTTTTAAGTTTTTTTTGTTCGTTAAAAATTAATGCTTACTGCTTTATTTTTAAAATTAATGTAATATTTTTTAAAATAATTTTATTTGATTTTCATTAGCATTTATTAACTCTAAATTTCTAATTTTGAAATAGTACTGATGAAAACACAAAGAAATTAGATATTGAAAAAGCCTCATAACGAGTGAAGTAATACAGCATGAAACTCCAAAGTCATGGTTAAGATTCTCTGTAAAAACATGTTATAAATCTTATTTTATTTAAAACCACCTATTATCTCATTGTCTAATAAGTTAAATATTGAATATTCACATATTTGAAAACCTTATACTGAAACAGATGACATTATGGATCTTGATAATCTGGTGGGCAACTTAATGAGATAAACGTTTTTAATTAATAAAATTATTTTGATGAAACACGACAGCAAGTGGTGAAATGTTATATTCTCATACAAAATGAATGTTGAGGCAGATATGCAAAAATATGTTATTGCTTCGTGTTCTGCTATGGCAATCACCTCAAGAGTAATTAGATTTGAATTGTACATGAAAACCAACCAAGCAAGGTAATGGCAGTGTAGACTTTTGGGCCTACATGAATTATGCAGGACTTAAAAGCTATTACTTGAAGGTTGACTTAATGCTGATAGAAACATTGAAGTTTTAGATAATTGCCTTCTTCAATCCTTATTTAAGAAAGGTGGATCTGCAAAATATTGAAATGCTTTTTTTATGGTTTTTCTTTGGTAAATGATTGTTTTAATATATTATTTGAAATATATACTTAACTTTAGTCCGATTGTTTTTTTAAATTAAGATAAAATGTTGAATTATTATTTTTTTTTTTTGGTATCTAAATCAATATGTTTAGATCTATTTTTGGATTTTCATAATGCATATAGATTTTACCTGTATTAAAAAAATAAAAATAAAAGCATTTTAGTTTTCGATTTAGTTGAATTTGAATTTAATGTTTTATAAAAAAATTGTGACAAAAACAATGTGTGCTCTAATTTAAGGCCTAAAAAATCTTACCTACCTCAAAAAACTAATTTAATATTATGTCGTGTATATATATATATATATATATATATATATATATATATATATATATATATATATATATATATATATATATATATATATATATATATATATATATATATATATATATATATATATACATATATATATATATATACATATATATATATATATATATATATATATATATATATATATATATATATATATATATATATATAATATATATATATATATATATATATATATATATATATATATATATATATATATATATATATATATATATATATATATATATATATATATATATATTAGGCCCCTGCAAAGCCTAAATATTTTAAATCAAATCAAATAAGTGATTTAAGACTTGACTTAAAAAATCTCTATTTATTTGAATCAATCCAACCTGCTTTAATTAATAGTTTATAATGAAAGTTTGGGAACAAAAAAGCCCCAAAATTTTGGCCACACAAACCCCAAACAAGAGAGCAACAAGTTGATAAAATATTTTTTGTACAATTCTCAAGTAAATTTATATTCATCGATAAATTCTAAATTTCATACAATAATCTCTTAGTGTTCAAAAAACATGACCTTACAAAATTTGTAATCCCCTCAAATTGAGGGGGGTTAAAGCTTTGTGCAATTATAATTTTTGAACACTAAGAGATTGTTGTATGAAATTTAGAATTTATCGATGAATATAAATTTACTTGAGAATTGTACAAAAAATATTTTATCAACTTGTTGCTCTCTTGTTTGGGGTTTGTGTGGCCAAAATTTTGGGGCTTTTTTGTTCCCAGACTCCAATCATCGCAATTTTTTGCAAATCATCTTTATTTGACATAAGTATAAACATATAAATTTTTGGGGTTTGTACCATGTCTGGAAGTTAGTTATCTCAAACATCAAAAAATGCTGGATCCGCGCCTGATATATATATATATATATATATATATATATATATATATATATATATATATATATATATACATATATATATATATACATATATATATATATATATATATATATATATATATATATATATATATATATACATATATATATATATACATATATATATATATATATATATATATATATATATATATATATATATATATATATATATATATATATATATATATATATATATATATATATATATATATATATATATATATATATATATATATATATATATATATATATATATATATATATATATATATATATATATATATATATATATATATATATATATATGTATACATATATCCTTATAAGTCATTTCTTGTTATACAATTATACAGTTCATCTATCTGAAAAAGTTAAAATTTAAAAATTTCTACGCTCAAAATTTTTTCAAAAACAATTCGAAAACGATAAACAAAACACACTAAAAATGTTATTGCTGTAATTACAATTTATTCGTTTTTAGAGGTTTTATATTTAATTTGAAACATTGTATCGTGTACTAGAAGTTACTTTTATTATAATTTCCATTTAATAAACTGCTAAATGCATATTTAATTGCTAAAAATTAGAAAAATAGCTCGTTGTCAATGAGAATTTTTTTTCACATTCGTTATCCGTAGCCATTTTTAAAACTTTTAAAATATGCAAACTTTACTGCGCTTGCGTATAATAACTTTCCACTTATTTAGTAAGTCTGAACGACCGTGAGGTGATAATATAAATAATTTTAACTCATTTTTTTTTCATAATACAGGTATTGATCTATATTTTCAAATAAAAAGAGTAGTTAAGGCAGATTATGACTATTTTTTCTGTTTTATTGTGTTAAAAAGTGTTAAAAAAGCGCAAAAAAAAGGAATTATTTTGCCGTGAATAGGTAAAATTAAATAATACAATTTAAAGTGTGTTATAAATCTTTAATTAAATAATAATTATTTAAAACAATATTAAAGTTTGTTTAAAAAATTTGGTTGTCAATTTTTGTTTTTCAATCATTTTTTCCATTATAGAAAGTGAGTCGATCAACCCCTTTTTAGACAAGTTTGAAGATTTTCCCCCCGGCTTTTTTGTAGCCAATCTAGTTCTATCAACAGTAAGCAGTCTGTTCTGAATTTCTTCTTCTTCATTGTATCTGTGCACAAATTATTGCATTATTTCTACTGCTCTTTCAGCCAGATCATTTAAAACAACTAGAGATTTAGCAAAAGTTTTGAAGATTCTAAAGCCTGATTGTGTATACCAATACTGAGGCGGGAGGGTAAGCCAATCTCAAATACTTTGTTTATCCAACCCAATTCTATCAAACATCAAGTAGGAGAACTGATCAACTAATAATGATAAACTTGGGGATCATTCTAAACTCTTGTTTCAACCTTAATCTTGTTTTCCTCGTCAATGAGCGATTTGTTGTCGATTTTAAAATAATCAGAGTTCGGGATGTCATATTGAAGCATAGCTGAAGCAATCTTACTTTTTTCTTCATTAGAAACGTCTTTATCCAACAAAGAAAGAGGTACAATTGTAAAATCTAGATCCCAGGAATGTTTGTAAAATGATTTCAATACTGCTTCAATTGCGTCTGGTTTTGCACAAACATCTTTGTATAGATGCATTTTGTGTATTGATAAAATATCTAGATATGGTGCTTTGATAGCTTTGTCAGATTTCAAATACCATTTTGCATAAAAGCATGCTATGAATTCCGCCATCATATTAATTTCTTCTAAGAGTAGTTTGTCTTCTTGAACAAATTTAATTTGATTACAAAGCCATTGCAATTTTAGATTATAAATGGGTTTGCCAAGGAACCTTGCATGGTAGACAGCTCCTCGTTTTCTAATTTTTACACCACCAGGAGACAAATAAGCAACAACAGCTCAGCTAGTTCTTTTCTATCGTCTCTTAAAGTGTTTTCATTTTTAATATATTCTTTGCAAAAATAAAGAGACTCAACTGCAGCACATTCGATGATAGTTCCTTTTGTCTTATCCCAAAAAAATTGTGTAACATTATTTGTATCATAATGAAAATCAGGAGTTTCAAATATGTCTTTCAGTTTTTAAAATACAAGATTATTTGGTCCAGATGTCTTTCTTTGTGTCACAACATTACAAAAGTGAACAATCTTCAGCTCTGATATGTTGTGTCTGCTCGCAAGAAATAATGGAAAGATATCTAGATTGTTTGCTATTCTAAAAAAGGAACCCTTTTTAGTTCCAGAATATTTCCTTCGGTTTCATATTCTTTAAGGAGATTCGTTATGCCTTTATACTGATCATCCCCTGAGGAATAAGATAGAGAAGGTACTCCAAGAAAATGAACCTCTCCATCAATGTTTAAAAGAACGGCTAATCTGTCATTTTTGAACCGCTTGCCTTTTTGTTAACACAAAAAAGGTTTTACTATCAAAATGAATGAAAGGCGGATATTTGGAGGCTTTTAAAGCAACTTTAATGTCATTTCTGGGTTGTTTACTTATTATTAGGTTTACCTTTTTCATTTGTGATTGAAGCAGTTGAAATGCTGCAGTGTAATTTACCTACATCCACGCCAGCCTTATAAACTACAGAAATGACAACTTTCTGGAGAACTGCAGGAGATATATCATTGATTGATGCTGCAAGAGCAACACTACCACTGTATATATCTTTAGGTATTATGCACGAAATCGGTTTTTCTTTTTCTTTTCTCCGTGTCCAGTTTCCAGGTTCAAAGTCAACATCATTCAACATTTCTGTATCATTTTCATCAAAATTTGGTTCCTGATCCAAATTTGCTGTAACTTCTAGAGTGCTGTGTTTTCTTTTGAATGTTTTCTTTCGAATACTCTCTCTAGACATTTGACTATATTTTTTATCCTCGGTTCCGAGAAAAAACTTTCTATTGCTTTCTTTGTCATCTAAAAACTGCAAATCTTCAACTTTGTCTTTATCGAATCTTTTCTTGTCAATCATTATGGCATGTCTAAGATTCGGTGTACCAATCCAGAACACTTTGTTCATCTTTTGTATATAATTATTTTGTTTTTTTAAATCTGTAGGCGATCCTCTCTTTTCATGCTTTTTTAAACTGTAGTGTTTTTTTTCTAGATTACCTAGATGCTTTCTAAGGGTTTTGTCAGAAACTATTGGAAATCTGGCTTTATTCCAAGAAGTTTTAATCAAAGATAATATGCACTTATAATTATATAATATCACCTGATATAGCTGGATTAGCTTCTTCAATAAGAAAAAAAAATTTTTCCTTGACCTAAGCTTTATTTCTTCATCTTTTTTTTTAATTTCTTTAATATTCATTATAAAACCTAAAACACCTCAAGTCATAAAATATTATTAGTTAATTAATAGTACTTTCAAAAACAAATACTGAAAAAAAATTAGTAAGAAAAACAACTAGTTCAAACATACCTGTAAATTCAAGAAAACTGCAAATTCATAAGTTTCTTTCAATATCTGCAATAAAACATCGATAGGGTAACAAGTATTTTATTTTATTTATTATAATCTAAACAAGTGAAATTGTTATGGTCCCACAAATATAATAAAGAAAATAAAATAAATGATGAAAAACAAAATTAAAGTGTAAAACAAAGCGTTTATTCATTCTTAAAATTTGCGGCAAAATAATTCTTTTTTTTTGCGCTTTTTAAACATTTTTTAACACAACAAAACAGAAAAAATCGTAATAATATGCCTTAACTACTCTTTTTATTTGAAAATATAGATCAATATCTGTATTATGAAAAAAAAATCAGTTAAAATTATTTGTATCATCACCTCCCCCTAGCCCTTCAAAACAAAATCAAAACAAATATTTTTGTTAGAAATTAAATTTCATTTATAGTAAAGGTTCAATTTTCTCATTTCTCTTCTATGCATACGCGATGACGAAACAAAATGCCTTCCTGATTATTGACAAAATAGGATCCCAGGAACGAATGATTGGCATGTTCTCTAGATATCACAACAACCCAATTGTCAGAGCACTTTATAGTATAAAAATCAGCAAATTCAATGTATTTTTTTGCTATTTGCAAAACACAGCAAATAATCCAAGTTCCTTGAAACAATTATATATATATATATATATATATATATATATATATATATATATATATATATATATATATATATATATATATATATATATATATATATATATATATATATATATATATTTAACTTTTCCAAATAGGGGCATGTCATTGCTAGCATTTTTCTGACAAATAATAGACGTTGTTGTATAAAAGACCTGTCCATTAATTCTAAGTTTAGAAGTGGATATAAACTGCTCAGCTCCATTTATTTGATGGGTGTTACGAAACCTATTTTTAATAGCATCTACAAGTTCAAATGGAAGTGAATTTATAGATAAAATTTTCTAAAATTTCTGTACCCTTAGCATATGGGCTTCTTCCGAAATTTGTAACACACTTACGCATTTCATATCGTTGTGTCAAAGTGAATGTTATATTTTTAAAATTTTTTACACGGCGTGCAATCTGTTTAAAATATTGATGTTTAGACTCAAATCTCATTACCCAGAGGTGTCGCAGAGGTCCAAAATGTAATAGTAATCTAGGATAATGTACTAAATAATGGATTTTAGGTATAAATGAAACAAGACTAATGCATTCAAGTAGAGAATGGTGTCTTTGAATGATATGCACAAGATTAGGTATCCAATTTATATCTATTTCTGGAGCCAAAATGATTTGCACTATCTGTTGACAAAGCAAATGAAGCTGCCAAAAATTATTATTTAGGAGTATATCAGGATTTTTTACTAGGCAACTGACAAAAACTGGCAAAAAATGAAATAGTGACCATCTCTCTACTGCTTTTCCATAGAATCTTTTATTGGTTGTTCCCAAATTATTTGGAATACATGACACATAAGGTGTATCACAACTATATGGAATGCTTTACTTGAATTTTGCTTTTTCTTCTTTTAATTGAACAATAGTAAATAGCTTTTCTTTGATAAGATTTCTTACAACAATTGAAAAATTAACACTCAAAAGTCCTTTAAGTCCATCAAGCATAAAATCAGGTGGGAAACATTCAATTGCATTGAAATATTGTAAACTAAATAAAGAACAACGAGAAAGAACACCATATACAGCACCAAGTGACTTATCAGGTTTCACTTGTTGAACATGATATTTATGTAAATCTATTGTTTGCAACTGACACAAAGATTCTGAATAAACATCTGAAAGAAACCTAAACGAAACCATGCAGTGGCGACAAATTCTGCCAGATGAAAAACAAGTAGAAAAACCACCAAAAGAATGAGAGTATAAGTTATCACCAGAAAATGATACAATATAACCATTTACATGTTAAATACTGCCATCAATATTTAAATCAAGTCCATATATTTCAAGCAATTTTACATCATGCATAAGTTTATTTAGAACTTTATCATATCCAAACATTTTGACAGAACTGTATGTGGGCAACTAATACTAAATGAATGTGATCGAGATTTGTCCATAAATGAGTGTCAACATTCCTAACTATAAAATAAAAAATTGAAATCTTGTGAGTACCCCGTCAGCTTCCTAGTGCATTACAGATTTCTAGCTCATTATTATACAAATGTAAACGTTTAAATTTATTGTTATTAACATTTAATGATTTAGAATGTGTGCCATCAGAGTAATCTCGTATAATGCCATCATTTTCAACTGGTTTTAGACGATTTCGTTCACAGCTCGCCCATATATTATCTTTTTGAAGAATTGGAATATAATAACTGATTTTTTTTTTTTTAGATTTTTTTTATCATGTTTTTTTGCAAAAATATTATTACCTGTGTTTGTTTTAAGAGATATAAGTTATGGCGACAATCTTTCACTGCTTATTTCATTGTTAGATCCATCAACACTTTCATTAAACTGGTGAAGTTCATTAGCTGGCATGTCAAGTTCTTTTGGTGGAACAAATTCAACGTTATTTAGCATATATAACATTTTAAGATGATCTGTTGCAAATAATTGGGACACTCTGTCATAAATTGAGTAAATGTTAATATTTGGTTCAACACAGAATAGTCATCTGATTAAATATTTAGTACCTTAAGCCTTTGTCTTATTAATGATACAAAACTATTTTGAAACAAATCAAGTAAATATTTAATCATATTACATACATCAGAAGCTGCTGAAAGAGGTAACATGTGTTTTTCGCGCAATTGTAGCATTTTCATGCACACTCTTAATAATGGTTATGTTTGCTGTTTACTTTTCCACGATATTTTTTTCTCTATCACTTTCTTCTGTATGTTTACATGTAATTTCAGATAGATCAGTCAGTTTATTTATGGAAACAAGATGAGGCGCATGAAATTTGAAAAGATGACACCTAAAGGTATTAACAGTGTTATAACGATAACCACGACTATCTAAACTAAACGACAAACACAGTTGTTTTTCATGACTATGCTGCAACATCATATGATTGATTAACCTTCGTGCATTGTAAAACCCTTTTCTACAGAACTCGACTTGACAATAATAGCCATATTATAATATAATAATAGTCCACACAGTTCAAAATCTGCAAAAGTAGTTTATAACTGTTAAATTTAAATGCTGCATGCATCCTTGAAACCAGATACTGCTATTAATCTGTTAATAACAAATGTAAAAAAGTATTTCTAAGTTATTTAGCTTTTAGTTTTTTACTTGAAAAAAAAAAGTATTTATATATATATGTATATATATATATATATATATATATATATATATATATATATATATATATATATATATATATATATATATATATATATATATATATATATATATATATATATATATATATATATATATATATATATATATATATATATATATATATATATATATATATATATATATATATATATATATATATATATATATATATATATATATATATATATATATATATATATATAATTGGTGACATCTAACATTAAGGTAGAAAACTATGCATAGGTAGAATTTTCTTTCTTATTATACCACTTAAACTTAAGAGTAGATTTTTCTACCCTAAAATATTAGTTTCTACCCTCGAGTTGGATAAGATACCCGTATTATACCTTTTTTTTTTAGTGTATGTATATATATATATATATATATATATATATATATATATATATATATATATATATATATATATATATATATATATATATATATATATATATATATATATATATATTTCTTTCTTTATGATAATTTATTTCTTCACGATATCACTTATAATATATATAATAACTATATATGATACATTAAAATATATATAAGCAATATAGATATTATAAATATTATGGATTAATATATACTAGTAATTTATAATAATATTATATAATTTATAATATACTTCTACTATAATAATAAAAATAATATATACAATGGACACTGACCTATCAAACATTCTTACTTGAATAATCGCGGTCATAACTTTAAACTGTACAAACACCATTGTAGTGTAAACAGCACAAAGTGTTTCTTTTCTAATCGAATTGTTAATGTATGGAATAGTTTATCGGAGGATGTGGTGTCTGCATCGTCTGTCTTGATGTTTAAGAAACGTCTTGCTGTATTGCTTTGTTCAAGTTAATACAAATTTGTTGTAACTTGTCCAGCACTTGATACAATTTAACATTTCAGTTAAAAAAAAAAAAAAAAACTATATACAATAATTTTATAATAACTATAAACAATATAGATATAAATATTTTGGAATAATAAATACAACTAATTTATAATAATATTATATAATTTATAATATATTTAATATGTTTATAATATAATATTACTAGTAATATATATAACTAGTATTTATTTCAAATAAATTATAAAATAGGCTTTTTATAGAACTATAACCTTTTCTTTTTCAAGGTCAACAAGCAATGGAAAAGTCCATACTTGATTTTCTTTAGTCTGATAGACCACATCAAACAAAGTTTTTTTAAGTTAGGAGTTAACTTGTTTACTCGAAGAACTTCACCTGTACACCAAAAGTATTTTTTAATGTCGATTTTCACTATTTTATGTTGAATAAATTTCCCAACAAGATAATTAACATCATTTAGAATAATAGGCAAGATGTTTGTTTTTTGTTGATTTGCTAATTGAGAGAGTCTTGAAAGAATACATCTTTAATTTTTCACTTTACTCTTCTTTCTGTTTTGCAATCAAAATATCTCGTTTTTTTCTTTCAATAAGAATAACTCTTCTCTCGATGGGCTCTGGAAAAGTCCTTGTTCTAATAACTGATTGTAAATTCCTGAACAACTCACAGTTTGTTAAGTCTATTTGTTTACTACCAAGCATTTTAGTTTTTTAAAAATATTTAGGTTCACATTTAACTTCCATTACATACCTATAAAAATCCAACTGTGCTCTTAATATTTTTTTGGTTTTAAATGTGTCAACTAACAAAACATATTCATAATCTGCTTCTTTTGAAGTCAACCACACCTTCATCCCCGAATTTAACAACTCATTAACCGATTTAGCTTTTTTGAAAAAGGCTTTATCTTTAGCTGCTTTTTTAGCTTTATGCTTTTCAGACAATTTTTCACTCATTTCAAACTTTAATTCTAAATGGGGTTGTTTGTATTTATCTTTCGTTTTACTAAAGTTTGTTGAAACATTTTTTAGCAATGAATCACGTTCACCTAAAGTCTTTTTATCCAACCAGTCTAGTGTTTTGTTTTTATACCACATAGTTTAAGCTTGTATAGTTTGTATTTTGGCATAAGGCTTTGTCCAAATTAAAAGATCCAATACTGCAAAGTCTAATTTCTAAAATGTCACATATATCATCTAATGTTTTTGTTAATGCATTAATAGTACAATCTGCATCACTGCCAGCAATTTCACATAGTCCAAAAGATAAAGTACTTTCGTTTTTGGTAGTAACTTAGAAATTTTGAAAATTTATATGATGTTTAGTGGTCTCGTCACTATGAAGACAATTGCCCGAATTATGTTCTACAGTGTTTATCATTTCTTCTGCAACTTGAAGTTGAGCAAGTGGTAATGCCTAAGTCATAAATCAAGATTTTTTACAAATTGAGGGAAGCTTCTCTATATCTACCTTTGCTACTTTTTGTGATTACTTCATTAACTTTGTTCATGCTGACATTCAAAGAAACTAACTACATAATAACTTCTCTTATATGATTAAAATACCTTCCATTTTAAAATGTTACTGTTTTGCGATCATGGAGAAGACAAATTAAATTAATATCTTTATTTTCTTTGCTTAATACTCTAGTGTTAGGAGAGTCAGTATTTGAACTATTATAAGAAAAAATTTGAACTATTAAAAGAAAAAATTTCATGTTTATTTACTACCATGCCAAGCTTCTTGTTTGTATAACACTTTTTGGATGTAATTTTTTTTTCCTCATGAAGGAGTGCAATTTTATTGTCAAGCTTACCAACAAAACTTTAACTTTTTTATTAAGATTTGTAATGACTTTATTATAGAAATCTTTTATTTCCTTATTTTGTTTCTTTTTTTAATTGACGAATCTTTGCTTTATTACATGCATGTGATAATTTATATGTCCTTTCTGGGTTGTTAGATGTAACTGTTTTTTTTCATATTACTAATACAAACTTTACCAGATTTGAACTTATTTTGACAATCAGATAAAGGGTTTATCCATTATTATATTATTTATAAGGGTAAAAGAAGTTTTCTCTCACTTGATATGCATAGTTCACAATTAGTTTCCGAAATAGGGCCGTACAATGAGCATCAACTTATATACATCTGTTCTTTATTGTTATTTCAACAATTTAAATTTATCTACTACAATTTAAATTTTGTTGTACGAGCTCAAATGGTTTTCAGTTACTGAAAAAATTTGAGCTTTGTTGTACAAGATTATAATAAGGCTAATTTTGTACAAATACTGTTTTATACAATTAAATTATTATACTGTTTTTGTAAATAAGTCACCGAAATAATTTTTGAAATAATATTAAGACGGACTAAAAGGAAGAGGAGCATGGGATTTAGCAAGTTTCAACTTAAATTTAAAATATAAAGTTAATATCCGCTTCTAATATTAGCAAAAACTTAGTTTTTTCAAAGATATTTTAGACCGACTTATTCATCATAAAACCACAAAAATAAAAAATAAAAATAAATTAAAAAGATTACATATTATTTTAAAGAATGCTAGAACGCAAATAAAATAATTTTTACCTAAAATGATTACAAAAACTTAACTAAAATTGCTCCTACTGCAAGATTAACTTTTATTAAAAACTCTCGCAGATATTTTATGAAAGATAAATCATTTTAGTTTTCGTAAAACGTTTTACTGTGACATATAAGGTTAAAAAAATCGGTCTAAATTTGATCTGAAAAAGTTCTCTATATATATAAAAAACTTCGAAAATTTTGTCTACGGAATTTGTCACGTGACTGAAGTGCCTACATATATATATATATATATATATATATATATATATATATATATATATATATATATATATATATATATATATATATATATATATATATATATATATATATATATATATATATATATATATATATATATATATATATATATATATGTATATATATATGAAAGACAGGTAAAAAAATTCAAGTTGAGAGACTTTTTTTACCATAAAAGAATATATATATATATATATATATATATATATATATATATATATATATATATATATATATATATATATATATATATTCACTTTTATGGTAAAAAAAGTCTCTCGACTTGAATTTTTTTACCTGTCTTTTAAGCTGCTATTTATTGTCGCCGAAATGTCAAAGCCATTAAATTAATGTTTTTTAAAAGAAACTGCAATAATAATGACCAGAAAGTTTTTTTTAATTAGTAGTGTTTTTGCTTTTGTTTTATTAAAAAATATTTTTAAAACATGCGTAAGTGTAGCTACATCGACTATCTTATAGCCTGACTCGCAGCAAAGTGCTGCTACATCGACTGACAAATAGCTTGACTCGCAAGGGTGTGCTGCAACAACAACTAAGGGTTTGTTTTAAGCAGGCAGTCTTTCATTTAAAAAAAAAATATATATATTCTGAAGTTTTTTTTTATTCGATTAAAAAGGTACTTGAACTCACCTGCAATTTTCTTATATCTTAAAAGTAAAGCAGAAATTATCAATTATTTGCAAATAAATATTAATACAAATGTATAGCCAATGATGGGCTTTCTCACACATTATACCCAGAAAAGGCAGGAGCAAATAAAAAAAGCCGTTTTCCAATTGAAGCTGTTTTTTTTAAACAATGACATGTGTTTATTATTTGTGTGTGAAGATTTGGTTTCACCGAGGTGATGAGTCACGAAGCTGAATATAAGATTCAAACTGTAAAAAACTTTAAACCTCTTAAACAAGTTTTTTTCTAATTTTTTTAAAACCTTGTTTTGTTTCAAAGCTCTTAATGCAGCTGAATAGATTCCACTAAGTAACCAATAAATCAACGCACATTGAAAGATGATGATGGTTAGAGGTAGCCATACTAATTTGATGAAATTTTTGTTAAAATTATTTTAATCATTAATAAACGCCTTGTTGGTGTGATGATCAGATTCAGATATGAAAATCCTCCTTTGGATTCACTTTTGGAAATAGGGATGGTATGTAAAGTGTATATCAAATGAACAAAATTTTAAAGATACGTTTTTTCTAAAAAGTATTCAAGGAATCCAAGAAATATTTCTCTTTCACTTAAATGCAGTCTTATTGACAGATTTCTTATTTCAGTTTCTTTAAATTTTACCAAGTGCTAATATTTTCAGTCCATTGTTTTTGTCAAAGATGCAAGCCCATTGAGCTAAATTAACAACTTTTTCTAATTTAAAGATCCTAACCCCAGCAAACATGTCCTATTGGGGCCCGTATAGCTTTGCCTAAGTTGGCCCTATGTGGACTTTATATATGGTCCCAAAATGGGCCCTATGTAGGTTAGCTCTTGAATACAAAATTTTGTAATCAAGGGCTAGCCCACCTGAGGCCCACTTAGGGCTCATATACAAAGTTAAAAAATCGTTAAGTTCCATCTTATTTTCTAAATTTAAATGCCACCCGATTGTGCGCACAATGGTATGAGGTACACTGCTAGGCAATTAGCTGGAGGAGCATTAATCACAATACCGAACTTACTTTATGAAAACCCCTTTTAAGGTGGTAGTCTACCTTGAAACCTAAATCCTAGAATTTTGTATATTTTGTATATTTTTGGCTGCAATATAAAAAATCTCACAAAACTAAGGAATTTAAATTTTCAAATTTGGTTTTGAAACACTCATTTAATAGAGAAGTTGAGTTGGCTGAATTAAGGGAAAAAATTAATTCAAAAAGTTTTTGTTTAAATGATAATTCAAAATGGCAGCAAAATTTTCAAGCAAAATACAGGTTTTGAGCCCAATTAACTAATGAACCAAAAAAGTTAAAACAAGTTTTTTTAATTCAGCTATTAGATTATATATAAAAGAATTAATGTACCATATTTAAGTTCCATAGCATTTAATTGAGAAAAGTTATTTTCGCATCGTTTTAAAAAACCTTATTTTGAGAAAAAAAAGAAAAAAAAAAAGAAAACCCAACTCTTTTAGTCTAATTTAAGGCAAAAGCTTACAAATTGCATTAACAAAGCATTGTTTTTGAAAAACAAACTGTTTCAAATCATTAATGACTTTAAAAATGATTTTTTAAGACTTCATAGTTTAAAAACCATTTAACGATTCATTGTTTTCATTAATTTAACGATTCATTGTTGTTTTGTATTTGCCCATGGAAACACTTACTTAGTAAGTCATCATCACTTAAACTAAAAAATATTGTTTTAATTATGTCTCTTACAACAATGGGTACTCCTGATTTATTTTATACAGGGCTGTACTGTTTATTTTATCAGACTGGCATTTACACCCGTTTTTAGGGGTTCTTGGACACATTTGGTGGCGACTATCTAATGTAAGTGCACTTGAGCAGTGGCGAAGTACTGCACCAATTGCTTTTTTTAACTGGTAAACTGTTCCACCATACATTGACGTATATTCATCAGTGTTCTTTTTTTTCCTATTTATCACATTGATGGCATACTTCAGATTTAATGCGGTAATCAAAGCATTTTCCAGTGTCGCTTAAAATTATAGTTACAGCACCATTTAAAAAAGATAATACTCGCTTTTTCCAGGTGCCATCACATGAAACTGTAATATCTGTCTTGTTCTTACCAAGACCTTACTTAATCTCAACAGCTGCTTTTTTCATAAAGTTTAGAGCAACTTGCTTGTTAGCCACTATTATATTCCTATGAATATCATGAAATGTTTTTTATGCATTGGTGGAGGTAAATTCATAAAACCACAAAAAGTTGTTAAAGCATGTCTCTTACCTATTTCCCTCATAGCAATAATGGATCTCATATTTACATCCGATTGATATTGCCAACCAGATTCATCATTAATTTCTTGGCTAGTGTAAAACCCTTTAACTCCATAACCAGACTGAGTCTGTACATGTAAACTCAAATAAAACAGACAGTCCTTTCTTTCTTGATAAATCTGTAAAAAGTTCAATACTCCTCAATTGACATTGAGAGCACATAGCAATTTCATCTATGATATTTTTTAAAACAAAGCTATCCAACATTATGTAACAGTGTGGAAAACTCGATTTTTTATTAGGTAACAAAGTTCGTTTTGTTGATACTGTTGTTGTTTTATGATTTAATAATGTAAGTTTCTTTGATGAAGTTGAAGCATTTAAATTACTTGTTGAAGATTACACAAGTAGGACTTGTAGCACGAATCAAATAAATTATAGTTAATTGAGAACTATAGTAATATATATATACAAAATATATCTCCCGGCAACAAAAGTATGCTTCAATAAAATCTTTTCGAATATATTTCAAGTTATACTTTTGGTTATACTTTAAAACTACATGTGGATGTCTTGGATTACTTTTAGATGTTTACCAATAATTAAAACAAGTTCAAGTAGGCTTCGTTTTTTAAAATTTTTGAAAGATTCGATTTTAATTTTTTATTTTTTAATTATATATTTTTATCATTAGATTTAGGTGGTATAATTTTTTTATAAAAAAAATTATACTACCTGTATCTAATGATAAAACCGTATAAGTTGTGAATATTTTTTTGAAAAACAAATATCACCATCATTTTCTATATAATATTGGATAAAACAGTACAATTTGTAATCCTATAGAAATAGAAATATTTTAATAAAGCATCAAATAACCCATTAACCATAACACTTTTGCGTTCCACTATTAAGTCCAAAAATAAACTGATCAGTGAATTCATTTCACTGCTCTCTACTAAACACCAAATGTTTAATGTAACTAAAAACAGCAACAAAAAGGTAAGCAAAATGCAACAACATTAAAAGATATTGTTATGTATTTTAAGAATAATTTGTAATGAAAGCTAAATAAGACCTGGACTTAGAGCTGTAACATTGCTTGATTGGCAAAATTGACAAATTTTGCTCTACACGTTTGCTAAATCACACACTTTTAAAACGAGGAAACAACATAATATATAACTTTATATAACATATAAAAACACCTCTAATAACAATTCAACACATTAGATAAAATACATTTTATACTATTATAAAGACACATTTATAAAACAATCAAATAACACATATCACCATATACACATATTTATCAAAAACTTTTTAACTTAGAACTTAATATAAACATAAATGTGAGCTATAAACATATATAACTTGAATTTTGCAAAATAAAAAAATTAAAAATGACATGACAATAATCAAAAGGTTTATATATATATATATATATATACATATATATATATATATATATATATATATATATATATATATATATATATATATATATATATATATATATATATATATATATATATATATATATATATATATATATATATATATATATATATTCATATGTAAAGAGACATGTCTCGTAATAAAACATCACAATATAATCACAACTTACTTGAATCAAATACTTACTAAAAAAAAAAAAAAAAAACAATTAAAGAACTACAATCCTCATATAAAGACTTTCCATAAACAAAAAAAATAAGTAATAGCATAACAGAAATATTATTGTCAATAAATTAATAATCAGTATAACAAAATAAGCAAAGTTTAAAATTATAGCATAACAAAAAAACTTGTTACAAAAGTATAAGGTGGAGAAAGTTTTCATTTTTTAACAAAGAACAAAACTTGAGGATACAATTTTAAGGAAAAAGTTTTAAAAGCAAATAGATAAAAAAAAAAAAAAAATGTTAGAAGTAGAATTAGAAGAAAAAAAGAAATGTTAGAACAGAATTTCAAAATACAAATAAAAACTTAACCTATTACAAAATTTATTAAAACATTTGTTAAAAGTACAAAAAGAATAACACAATTTACTTTATAAAAAAAACAAAATCAAATATAAAATATGGCAGCCACTAAGTTTATATAAACCACCCAGCGGGCACGGAAACGTCCATATGACATCGAAAGGACGTCTTTTTAGGACGTCCAGAACTGATTCTAAATGGCAACGCCAGATGACCTCTTTTTAAGACGTAATTATGACGTCTTTTTAGGACGGAATAAAGACGTGTTTTGAGACGTCTAAAAGACGTAAATTTAGGACGTTCAGAACTAGTGCTACATGGAAACGCCGAATGACGTCTTTAAGGTGGTAGTATACCATTAAAAAAAATCTTGAAATTTAACTTTTTTTTCAATTATTAATAGTGCATAACATATATTATATGATTAAAATATAAGTAAAAATTTAAAAAGTTAAAAAAATTAATTACGCACATAATTATTGACAGACAAAAGCCTAAAAATGAATAACTGGCGACAGGGTTTTTTCAGCAACCGTAAATAAATTTGAACTGAAATTTTGGCTTGTGATCCTTTACTTATGCAATAACAACATACAGTTAAAGTTTTGGATTTAGACCAAAAAAAGTTAAAATATATGCATTTTAGTCATATTTGGCAGTTTTGGTGTTATTTGAGAACACAAAATTACTCACAAAAGTAGAACACAATTAGCTGTAAACATAATTCTAGTAGAGGTTTCAAATACATGTGTTACAAACAAGTGTGCCAAATTTCAGATCAAATCGGTTATCGGTTTGAAAAATATCTCCGTCGCCAGGGTATAAAACATGATTTTGAGAAAAACTCAATTCAAAAATAAAAACAAAAAAAAATTGTTCAAAACTCCCCACTTCCGTAAACTGCACCTTCTAATGTTTCGTTTTGATCACAAAAACCTTTTTGTATAGCTCTTAGTTTCTTGCATCTCAATTTCACTATACTCGTGCATTGTTTTTCTGCTTTAGAAATGCGCTTAGAGTCATTAATAAGACAAAAGTTATGTAGATTGCAACCTACTGTTATTTCAAGCTTATCAAATAACGTCTCTAAATATTGTAGTCCATTATTAAAGTATAGGACAGCTGATGCTACTCCAACACATAAAGCAGTTCTTTCTACAAATATATCTTTGGGACATCGTTTCCAAATCAATTGATTCAGCGCCTCATTAGGATTCTGTGTTTTGCCGTGCAAACACTTTTCTAAAAGAACATCACTACCAAGATCTATAAATATTGGTTTTATAAAATCCCTCACAGCAGCAGGAATACAAATATTTTCTTTGTACATTTTTTTTCCAGTTATTTTATCAGCCTGGAATTTGCACCAAGAATCCTTGGTGCGCAAACAAAATTGATGGCGTGTTTCAATGTCGTAACTTTTAGAACAGAGAAAAAGAAAAGCTGCTACACTTTTTTTCATTGCATATAAACTACTAATATTTTGTCTGATTGCTTTGCCATAGTAATTTTGCAATGTGTTAATAACATTTTCTGTCAAACGACCTGCTCCTCCTAGTTTTTTACCATCACTTAAAATTTCTTTGCTGCTTTTTTTTAAGTTTCTTAAACGCGTGCCAACTCTTTTTTGAATATGACCAATGCACTCTGCTTTTTTAATTTCTACATTATGTCCATAAGGTTTAGCAGCAACAACACTGGTATAAGAACTACTATCTCCGTCACAAAGATATGTGGTATACCTTAAATTGTTTTTTTTTTCAGAACGATGAAAAAGTTTTAAAACACCACTTGATTCTATAGCCGATGATGATCCAGTATGACTAATTTTACACTTTTGGAAATGTGATGACTGGAACTTTTCATATTCAACTGGATGTGTGTATTTTTTTAATTTCCATATTGAACATAATTTACATGTTTTTGTTTCTATTTGAAAGTCAATACATTTACCACTTTCAACTGAAATTGCAGAAACAACTCCATTATTTGAAGTAAAACCACGCTTTTGCCATGAACCATCAAAGCTACACATAATGTCTCTTGATGTTTCACCTGCAGGGATTAATTCATCAGCAGCATTTTTCATGTTCTGGTCAACTTAATTTTGATAAATATCTAACAAGTTATGTAAAGTTTTATTGTAGCTTTTTTAGTTCTTAGGTGGCTTTATATTCATTATTCCACAAAATTTTTCTAATGACGATAACCCTTTACATATTTCACAAAAAGCCACAATGACACGTGTGTTAATATCAAATGGTTTTTGCTCACTACATTTGCTTTTACTAGGCTCTTGTTGTTCAAGAAAATTTTTTTTACAAAATGTAGCAGATGAAAAAGACTCAGTTTTCCAATTGCAACTGTTACAACATATTTTTAAATCAATACTCAAACCATACTTTTTTGACAAATCAAACATTAAAAAAACATTATCTTCACACAAATTTGGGCATTTATGTAACGATATAACGTTTTCCAACAGACTAAAGTTCATAACAAAGTTAAAATCTGTACTTTGAAAATCTTGAAAATCTCTATCAGCAATATTTAATTTTTTTGAAGAAGCAGAATGTGTAGCAGATTCAACAAAAGATAAAATTTTCGTTTGTGAAGAAGGAATCTTTGTATATCTGTTTCCACGAAATTTTGCTTTTTTATTATTGTATATTCTGCTTGATAATTGTTTTCTCTTTGATCCACCCATATTATTTTTATTGTAAAAAGATAAAAGATATACTACAGCATAAATAATAAAGTTTGAATGCAGAAGTGAATTACGTCAATAAAGCCATCATGCTGAACTAATTAACAAAAAGTCGTTGCAGTCTACAACTTTGCACTTAAAATAGTTGGCTAGGTAAGTATTTTATGGCTTTTTTATGGTTTTAACTTAATTCTGAAGCGCATAACAACGGAATAAACAAAGCGTTGCTAGGGGGAAAATAAAAATTATTTTATACCGATACATTATAAACAGGTTTTAACATGTGAAGCTTTTTTTATTTAGTTAAATCAACTAAAAATTCAAAATCTGTGATGATTATATTGGTTAAATAATGAAAATAAAAAAAAATAAAAATTTTCACTTTTATTGGTGTACTACCACCTTAAATAACCTAATTTAGACGTTCTTATTTCGACGTCTAAAATACGTGTTCTAACATGGCTTTACTTAAACGTTAGGTTCAAATTTATGTTTTTACAGAACTTTTTAAGAATAAGAAAAAATTAATAAATCATTTAAATTTTTTAATAATATAATTGTGCTGAGTTTTATAAATTACAACTTTGTAAACTTCTTCTTCTACTTGTTAATTTCCAAGAATCGAATTTTTGAACAGTTGACGTCATTCACTTTTTTTTCGATCAGATGCACTCTTTAAAATATTGCTACCAGCATTTTAAAGTTTTTTTTTTGCTGTAGGAATCAGGAAGGCAGTCTTAACCTTAAAAAAATATTGTTAAGATAAGTATGTAAAAATAAAAGGGAAAGAAATAAATAACACACACACATACATATATATAATTATTATTTTATAAACATAACATCAAACATCAAAAAATACGAATTTCTCAACACTAAATTTATTTTTTTGAAGAGATTTTTGACTGGATTGTTGTGACCAGCGTATATATATTTATGTATATCAAGTAGGCAATATAATTGCAGTATTAAAAATGCTCTTTTTATAGTAAAATTATACTTACTTTGAAAGCATGCCTTTCTCAAATGCATTGCATGATGAGCCACCAACATTTAATAAATTCTATTTCTAAATTCAAAAGATAACACTAGTGTAATTGATAAGGGACAATTTAGTGTAATTTATATTGGGCATAGGAGCAATTCATCAGTGTTTTATTCAATTCAAAAATTTTGTGTAAATTATGTTTATTTGTATAGTGAGCATTATATATATAATTACAGATCAAAATTTTTTATGCAATTTACCCTTATAAAAAAAAAATAAACATTTAACCATAATAAAAAATATACTACTTTTTGCAACATTAGTATCGAGAAATGATTGATCACATTCAAGAGACTTGGCGATAGAATCATACTAGTAAAGATCAAAACTATTCTCAACTTTAACGTTTTTTATATTTCATTATTCTTAAGATAAGTAAGTAAATGAATTAAAGACTATATATTATAATTTATATATATATAAATTATAATAGAAAAAATATATATTACATCTTCGCTTCCAACAAGGCTGCGAACAACCACTATAACAGTTTGGAAGTTATAGGAAGAGAAAAGATTAAGTTCGTAGAGCAAGATAACGATTGACAGATAACTTAAAAGATTGCAAATAACATGAATTAAGAAAACAAGATGAAGGAAGCAAATTCCAAAGAACTGATGTTCGAAGAAAAAAACTAGCTTTAGAGCAGTGCCAATTATAGCATTTGTAGAAAAGAGAAAAAGAAGCAACATCACGACGATGTGACAATGGTTGGAGATTGGCTGCACAAGCAGGTCCAACTATGTTTACAATGCGTTTTTGCACCTTGTCTAAAAGAGAAAGGGCATCAATAGAAGATCTGCCCCAAATATGGCAACAGTATTCCATACAGGGACGCATTTGAGATTTATAGAGATAGAGAATAGAATCTAGAGTAAGGAAGTGTCGAGCTTGATAAAGAGATGCAACCTTAGCAGATGCTAATATTTCAATGGATTTGATATACGGTTTAAAAGAAAGATCAGAAGTAAAAGTTAATCATAGAAGGTGAAAGGTATATGACTCATCTAGTACATTACCATTCATAAATATAGGAAGATCAAAATTATTGCGATAACGATTGGCCAAAAAAAATTGAGTTTTATCTGAAATAAAGTTCACCAGCCATTGTAAGCCACATGCTGTAGCAGAGGTGAGATCCTTTTCAAGCTCAGATACCCCCTCCAAGCAATCAGAGAGTGTAGGCTTCTTATCATGACAAGAATAAATAGCAGTGTCGTCAGCGAACAATGCCGCCTTAGATGTGATAATATAAGATCGTTAATGTAAATTAAAAAGAGTATAGGGCCAAGAATTGAACCTTGAAGAACCCCTGAAGTTACAGGATATGAAGAAGATATATATATATATATATATATATATATATATATATATATATATATATATATATATATATAATATATATATATATATATATATATATATATATATATATATATATAAACTAACTTTAAATTTTACTAACTATATCTTTTAAAAGGAAATTCTTAAATGTTCTTTTTTTTCTAGCTGAATTGACTAGGTACCTTTTTTGAGTATTGAGAAGTATTTAAAAAATTAATTAAAATAAAATAAAAGGCCTAGATTGTTAAAATAACTTCCAAGTTATTTTAACAATCTAGGCCTATAGTTATTAGAAGAAAAAATATTACTTACATTATTTTTTGTAAAACTTTAAGATTTATCATTGACTTCATATATTTTCTTTAACTTTGTTTTAGGAAAAGCGAAATTTTGAATCACAGACTTTCAAATTTTGGAGGAGCTGAATGAATTAAAGAAGTTTTTACTAATAAAAATTCATTAGGCATATTATATATAATAAATTATAATACATTAACCATTACATAAAGTGAACTATAGCCAAAACCGTTGTTCTATTTTTTTAAAACTAAAGGCAAAA
>NC_061156.1:28076956-28086956 GCF_022113875.1 Hydra vulgaris | reverse complement strand
ATATATATATATATATATATATATATATATATATATATATATATATATATAGTATATCATATACCCAGTTTTTAACTATTTATTTCAATATATGTATCAATATTAATACGATTCTCAAGTAATTAAACGTCTAAAAAAATATATATAAATTAGCAAGAACCTGTCTATAAGTCGCTTTTCATAAGTTGCTTTTAAAATTCTCCTTGAATCTTTGGGAAGTTCCAAACCTTGATTTGGCAATAATTCAAGAAGATCATTAACTAATGTACTGGTTCCATTATAAAATAGCATAATATTGTCTAGTAAAGACATTGAATTTAAAGAATTATCAGGATAATTGTTTTATGATCATTAACAGGTTTTCCTATTGAAAAAATTGATTCTGCATGAGATGTCTATATCTTATTGTTAGAACTTGGTTCTTGATATAGCAATACTATACTAATAGTATATCAAGTATATATATACATAGTATAGCATATATTCAGTTTTAAACCGTTTCTTTCATTATCTGTAAAAATTTCATAACCTGTATCAATATTACCACAATTTTCAATTGATAACAAAAACAAAAATTAGATGGAACGTGTCTATTAGTTGTTGTAAAAAGACTTCTTTTGTGATTGAAAAAACTTTATTAAAAACGCGTTACTTAAAAATTTTATGAGGTTTTAGCGCTTGCGTGATTTAACTGATTTTTTTTAATTTAATAAAGCATTCTGGATATTTTTTGGACGAAAAAATTATTGGACGCGAATAAGACGTTCAAAAGATGTTTAGAATTTTAATGCGACGGACGGACGCGATTTGAACGTCCTAAGTTAACAAAAAGTTAATAAACATAAAGTTATCTATACTCATATTCATTAAATATGCCCAGTGGGCACAGGACGTCTTTTTTACGTCCTGTGCCCACTGGGCATATTTAATGAATATGAGTATAGATAACTTTATGTTTATTAACTTTTTGTTAACGATTTAATAAAAATATAATAATAAAATACTAACTCAATAAAATTTCAATTATAAATTTTTTTGTAATAAATCATGCAGGATTAATGCCATTTAAACTTGCTAGACGTTTCTTTATTTATTGACGAACGTCTAATTTAAGAGGTATGTCAAATATTCAACCCTCCCCCCTCCACACATACACACTTTTTTTTAATTTTTTTTTATATTTTTTTTTTATTTAAGATAAATTCAAGATATAGAGGACTTTTTTCATTAATAGATGGTTGCGCACCTCCACTTAGAACCCGTGTGAAAAAACCCACCCAGAATTAGCTAGTTTCATTTTTTTTTTTTTTCAATTTAAATAATTTTTTTATTTAATTTTAAGGGAGTTTTATTTTCAAATTAATTTTATTCTAGTTAATAAGATATATAATAATTAGATATATCAAAGATACTTATCGAATTTCATTAATTTTTATTAATTTAAAACAATTTTTCACGCATTTGCAAAGTGTGCGCAAATTAATGATAACTAATAAGCAATAAACTTTTCACTGTAAACTATTTCTATTATCTATTAATACAAAATAGTGAAGTTTTCACAATTTAGTTTGTTAAATTATTAAAAAAAGATATAAACTTGACAAAATTTAAATAAAAGGGAACTATATAAAAATAAAATAAAAGTTATTTTGACATTTTTATTTTTTAAATATTTAAAAATAATAATATAGTATTAAGCATTTAATAAGTTATTAAATTTATAATTTAATAAGTTACTATCAAATACCTGATATGCTATTATTGTATTTATAATATTTATTAATTAATAAAAAAATATTATATTATTGGTAGTTGTTTTTAAAACTTTGAAAACAGCAAATAAACATTAATTTAATGATAATAAGAAAATTTAAAAAAAGCACGCCTTGGGAAAAAGAATGTGTTAGCATGGTCCCGTTTAAGGTAATTGCAAATGCATTCATTTTAAGTTAAACTGGCGATTCTTTTGTAAATGCATGTAATAACCATGCTAAATATAATTTTTTATACAGTTGCATACTTAAAAGAAACGCTATTGAACATGGTTTCTTTTAATGTCATTAAAACTGCGTTTTAAATTTTAGTAAGTTATTTTTTTTATATATTATGTTTTTTTTTATAATAAATAAAAAACTATCAGTCGCATTATTAATTGGAATTAAAAAATTGCTGAAGATATGCGCTCGTTTTTAAAAAAATTTGGCAAACGCCAACGTTTGCTTAAGTAAAAGAAAGGAAACGTGACGTTCGTTTTTCTGTCTTTTTTTTAACAAACGTTCGCAATTTCGTCGATTTGTTGCGCCCTATATATATATATATATATATATATATATATATATATATATATATATATATATATATATAATATATATATATATATATATATATATATATATATATATATATATATATATATATATATATATATATAATATATATATATATATATATATATATATACTCATATAGTGTCGCTTTAAGAGCATTTTAATGTAAAAAAAGTCTCTTACGACTACAATTTTAATTACCTCGTCTCTTAAGCTGTTTTTGATTGTCATCGAAATGTCAAAGCAATTAATTTATGCGGAAGTACATTAAATTTAATTGTTTTTTAACAAATTTTTAAAAAACCGCAATTATAACGACTAGAAAGTTTTTTTTAATTAGTGGTGTTTTTGTTATTGATTTAATAAAAAACATTTTTTAAACATGCGTAAATGTTGCTACATCGACTATCTTATAGCCTGACTCGCAACAGAGTGCTGCTACATCGACTGACAAATAGCCTGACTTGCAACGGAGTGCTGCTACATCGACTGACAAATAGCCTGACTCGCAACGGAGTGCTGCTACAT
Source organism: Hydra vulgaris (assembly GCF_022113875.1). Lineage (NCBI taxonomy): Eukaryota > Metazoa > Cnidaria > Hydrozoa > Anthoathecata > Hydridae > Hydra > Hydra vulgaris. Next base: position 28,084,101 of record NC_061156.1, on the reverse strand, counting down.
CGACTGACAAATAGCCTGACTCGCAAGGGAATGCTGCTACATCGACTGACAAATAGCCTGACTCGCAAGAGAGTGCTGCTACATCGACTGAGGGTTTGGTTTGGCCAGGCAGTCTATCAATTAAAAAAAAAAATTTAATTTTTAAAACTTTTTCTGGTCTGGTTTATTAACGCGCTCTTTAAAACTACAGTTTATGGGAAATATTTTTTGATGCTACGCAAGAGACATGCAAGACTATATATATATATATATATATATATATATATATATATATATATATATATATATATATATATATATATATATATATATATATATATATATATATATATATATATATATATATATATAATATATATATATATATGTACTCTTGCATACTAGTTGAAAAGAGTTTCCCATAAACTGTAGTTTTAAAGAGCGCGTTAATAAACCAGACTAGAAAAAGTTTAAAAACTTAACTTTTTTTTTTTTTCAAATGATAGACTGCCTTCCCAAACCAAACCCTCAATTGATGTAGCAGCACTCCCTTGCGAGTCAGGCTATTTGTCAGTCGATGTAGCAGCACTCCGTTGTGAGTTAGGCTATTTGTCAGTCAATGTAGCAGCACTCCGTTGCGAGTCAGGCTATAAGATAGTCGATTTAGCAACATTTACGCATGTTTTAAAAATGTTTCTTAACAAAAACACAACAAATTAAAAAAAACTTTCTAGTCGTTATTATTGCGGTTTTTTAAAAAACAATAAAATTTAATGTACTTCCGCATTAATTTAATTGCTTTGACATTTCGACGACAATCAAATACAGCTTAAGAGGCGAGGTAATTAAAATTGTAGTCGAAAGAGACTTTTTTTACATTAAACGACTCTTTCGACGACACTATAAGGATATATATATACATATATATATATATATATATATATGTATATATATATATATATATATATATATATATATATATATATATATATATATATATTATATATATATATATATATATATATATATATAAGGCCGGCGCGATAGTGGTTGTGGGGGTGTAACACCCCCCTCCCATCAATGACTTTTAGTCGGCAAATTTGACCCTTAGTCGGCAAATGTGACCCTTTTTGACTAGTTAGTCGGCAAATGTAGACCCTGTCGATAGGTAGGTCGGTAAAGTCAGTCGGTAAATGTTGTTATGGCAGTCGGTAAATTAAGTACCTTTTTTTTTTTTTCTTTTTTATTTTAGACCGCAAAAGTTGGCACTACCTCCTCCCCCCCTACGTGACCCCTACTCGCGCTGGCCCTGTATATATATATATATATATATATATATATATATATATATATATATATATATATATATATATATATATATATATATATATATATATATATATATATATATATATATATATATATATATATATATATATATATATATATATATATATATATATATATATATATATATATATATATATATATATATATATATATATATATATTATATTTATATATATAGATAGATAGATAGATAGATAGGCACACAAACAAGTAAATTTCTTTACATATAAACTTTTAAATTTCAGAGTTGTATCAAAAAAATGAAGTCTTTGTTTTGACATCAGACAATCTTCTTAAAACATTTCAAATTTTTCCAATTGAATACGAAATAACTTTTGAAGTTTTTTTAAGCTCGTTTACTTCAGGATACGGTACTCCTGATAATGGTTATTGTCAGTGTGCAAACTTGTTTCGATTCACGATTGGTACCGATGATTCGACTGCTTACGGAAATAGAATTTTGGGTGTGTGGTTTCAAAATACCGGAGTTTTGACGTATGATTCCTATAAAAATGGTACTAACTATCGAGTAACAACAAGTTCGTATAGCGCAGGATTAAAAAAATTTAACTTAAGTCAATTATTATATCATGGTGACTATATTTCTACCTTAAAAGTTGACGGTATTACCATCTCATCAGTAAAAAACGCAGATGCAAAAGTTTTTGAAAATGTAAAAATGTATTTTTCCGATGGTTTTTATATGCCACAACCTGGAACCGTCAGAAACCTTTTAGTTACAAAAGGTTGTTCAGGTAAAAATGTATAACTTTATATAAATTAAAATAACTAATTAATTTAAACAAAATATTGACTAATTAGACATTATTTTTAGTTTATTCATGTAAATTTATTTTTTTAAACAAGTTTGGAATTCAGGTCCTTGAATCAACTACTCTATTTACTTTTATTTTTTTTAAAGCACTACATTCACTACAATTACTTTATTAGTTTACCATAACTGGTACTGCCCGTATGATTTTAAAGTAAAAGATAAAAGTAATAATAAACAAGATGAATCATTTTTTCAAAAATGCATTTTTTATAAAATAAAGAAATATTTTATGTGATTTTACTTGAAATATATTATAAATGAGGTTTACACGACAAACTTTTATCTATATTTAATGTAGTTTGACTTTTTCTGCATTAAATATATTAAAGAGAATATTTATATCTATGTCTCAGTAGAAAGATTGGAGTTATTTTAATATCATTTAAATTAAAAAATAGTAATCACATGGTTGATTGTGGCACATTACAAACAACGTATTTTTTTGTTTAACATTTTTTTTTAATAAATTGTGTGTTGTATGATACTTAACAGGTAATCTTTAAGCCAAGATTTTCCTATTTTTCTTTTTGTTCTTCAGTTTAAATTATAAAGTAGTTAACATTAAATAATACAAAATTATTTCCCAGTAGAAATGCAATACCGATCCAACGTTGTATTAAACTTGGTTTATGTTAAACAACATTGACCAATTAAGTCTAGCGTGGTCATAACGTATAATAACGTGGTCATAACGTCATAACGTGGTCATAACGTGGTCGTAACATTAACTTAATTTTTCAACAGAATTAAAAAATATTATAGTAATTGCATTGATTAAATTAACGTAAGTTTTTATAAGAATAAGAGTTTTTATAAGATATTTTTTATAGAATATATAAAAACGTGATAACGTTGGTTACACTATTGTTATTTTTTAACAGAATTACAATATTGTATTATTGTTGGTTACACTAAAATAACTTTTTTATTTTTTAATCTATACCTTTAAGTTTAATTGCTGTCATAAAAGTGAATCAATATGAAAAGTATAGCTAATATAACGGTTTAACACCAATAAAATATTGTGTAAATGCAGTCAAAGTTATAAAACTTTGCGGTCGTGACTTGAACCCTAATATATAGTTTTTATTAAAAGAAAGATTTCTACTCTATGAAGTTAACAACTTTAAAAGTCACGTATTAATTTGTATAGACCAACCATACAAATAAATACATTGTTTTTTGAGCTCGGTTCAAGAGCAATAGTTGACATTTTGTCTTGTAGTTTTGACATTATAAAAATTTTTATTTTATTCACACTATACTAAACCTAGACTAAACCTACACTAAAACTGGGTTATTTATCATTAGTTTTACTTTTATGCGAAACAAATTTAACAACGCAGAATATAAGACCGCACTATAAAAAATCTCACTAAAATACAAAATATTAGCAGTCTCCTTTTTATTTACACGAGTAAGTTAATTTTTACCAAAAAGTAAATTACATAAGTAACTTTAAATATTTAATGTAAGTTTACATTTTCGTATAACTAACGTCAGCTCTTTTTTCCAATGAAAAAACCAACGTTAATTTAATTTCATTTGGTTAATGATAAAATTATTATCAACAAAAGTAATAACATCTGGCAAATTTACATTGGTCCGAAAGTATGTAAAAGCATCGCAAAAAGTTGATTGTTTTTACTCACTAAAATTAACGTTGATCAAATATATATATATATATATATATATATATATATATATATATATATATGTATATATATATATATATATATATATATATATATATATATATTATATATATATATATATATATATATATATATATATATATATATATATATATATATATATATATATATATATATATATATATATATATATATATATATATATATATATATATATATATATATATATATATATATATATATATATATATATATATATATATATATATATATATATATATATATATATATATATATATATATATATATATATATATATATATATATATATATATATATATATATATATATATATATAATATATATATATATATATTTATATATATATATATATATGTTAAATGTTGCCTAAATATGAACGAAACAGTAGTGTGAATTTTATATTATCATAACTTATTTGATTTACAATACTTTTCTATGAAATTTAAAATCTGTCAATTAATTTAAGTTTAGCTTTTAGAGGGTAAAGATAAAATTTTACTACCTAAGTGTCCTCACGCTTGGGCCGGGGGGGGGGGGGGGCAAGTGTTTTAGGGCTTTGTTGTTCCTAGGCTTCCGTCATCCCAATTTTTTGCAAGGCTCCCTTAATTAACATAGTTATACTTAGATTTAAGAGCTTGCAAAAATTTTACACATTGAGCATAGACATACTTATGTTTGGAGCTTGTGCATGCTCTAAACTTATGTATACCTATTCCAAATGTGTGAAAGTGTCCTATCTAGAAGATCAAAATATCCTTCGGGCACCCATGAGCACCCCTTAAATACTGGTCCTGAGTAAAGCGTGTTTCAGGCAATTTTTTTTTTGAATCGACAAAAAACAAGTTTTTGCAGTGGCGTGGCTAATTGGTCTGAGGCTTCCCCAAAAAACGTTTCATTTGGGTCTCAAATTCTCCCAAATTTTACCGCTAGGTTTCGCTAAAATAAAAAGCTCTTAAAATTAACTAAACAACACAAAATTCTTTGTCACTTTCCCCACTACCCCTATTACCTTTCCCCTAAGTTAAGGGGCAAGGGTAGCCTATCCTGGCACTGGATTTTTTGATGTTACTGATCTTGCGTAGGACTCGTTTTTGAACGGACTTACTAAAAAGGGTTGCTTTTAAAAAAGGTCTGCATCAATAATAGTTAATTCTTATTTGATTTGTCATGAAAATAAAAAATGTACAATTTGACTCAACCAGGAATAGACCACAGATCTCAGTCGCCGCAGTCCGCAGCATTAACCGCTTGATTAAGCAAACACGTCAATATGTGGTAATTTAACTATATTAAAATTCACAGCCGCATAAATATTTGAAAAGGTTATTTAAATTCGGATTCTATGCCGCAAACAAAGAGCTTTTAAGTCGTATAAAATAGCTAAGATACATCCTCCTCATCTTTTTTTCCATAAACTTTTTAGTTAAAAAAAGTTTAGGAAGAGGGTGTCAAAAGCGTACGTACTTTTTTAGGGAGTCAACAACAACTTTTAGTTATGATGGTCCTCTTACATCAAACATGTCGTACTAATATTTAACCTTAAAAAATTTTTTACTGTAAATAATAGAATGCTTAGATATGAAAATAGAATAAAAAAAAAATTAAAATAAAAATTTATGGGTTTAATGTAGCTTCCAACATTTCTATGATATAATATTTAAAAATGACTTAATATTCTTTGGCAATTATAAAACGTAAACATTAGAATTAAATAGTTTTCAGTATTTTTTTACCATTTGCAATTTTGCTTGTTTTATAATAAAAAAAGTTGAAAAACTTGATTTTAAAATCGGTAGAATTTATTAGTGTATTCCACAATGCAAAAATGTTATTTACGATTATCAAAAAAATAAGTCAGACTTTAGATTACTTAAAAATAAATGTGAACTTGTAAAAAAAGACAATTGATGTCAATAATAAAGTCTCTTCCTAGAAAAAGATAACTTCTCCAAAATTTTGAAAACATTTCTAAATTGAAAGATATTAAAACTTAGAATTAATTAATAAAGTACAAATAATTGACTTTTAGTTTGACAGCAGTCTTTAATGTAGGTATTGCGTTGACCTACGGCATAAAATTGATTTAATGAAAAACGAAAACAATAATTGATATCTAAAACGGGGCTTTTTATGATTTTAAAAGAAAATAATAAAACATTATTATTACTTTTTTATTGATAAAATCAATATAAAAGTGATTATATTCATAGTTGTGAAAATGTCAACAAACAAAATATTGTTCCAAATTTCATAAAAGGTTTTCAATAATGGTAAATATTTTAAAGGTTCTGTTTACCCGAGATTGAAAAGATAAAGATAAACCAGTCAAAAAATATCTAAACGATTTTTTATTAAAGCTGAAAATGTCAGATACAAAATGAACAATATCATAACCTTCAAATAAAAAAGCAACATTTAATTTCAAAGTACAAATATTCTCCTCTAAATCTTTTTTTTTTTATTTTATGCCATGCTTGAATTCAAATTTGTGAACATGTTTTTTTTAAAAATCTAATTTGGAAACATTTTAAGTTGTTTTAACTTTGTAACTTGATCTAATTGTGCATGTAGTTTCTTCAGATATATACTCAAGTAAATTTAAAAAAATAAACTGCAAGTTTAAATTTTATGGCTATCATGTGATTACAATTTCCTTTTTTCCTAAAACGCAGAATCAATTATGCTTTCCTGATAGAGCTCGACAGTCTGCTAATATAACGAACTTTATTTTTCATACATGCTTCAAAGTTTAATTTTACAATTATACAAGTAAGGGTATACAAAGTATAAATACTATTAGCACTTCACATTAAAATTTATCGGTCATATTTAAATAATTTTTCTCGTTTAAAAGTTGTTTTTTATAGCATGTGTTTAATTTTTGCATTTTTTTTCTTCAGTTTTCTATATTTTTAATAGTAAACTGTGACAACTGTTTTAAATAATTAATAGTAAACTGTGACAACTATTTTTTTTTTTTACCCTGTATCAAGGTTTTTTTTTGTATATTTCAAATCAACTGAAATGTTTACATGGAATTAGTTTATAGAAAAATTGATACTTCATAATTTTGTAAATCTTTAATGATTTCATATCCTTGAGTACTCAAAATTTAAATTATTTCAAATAGTTCAAAATTTTTTAAAGCTCGAGCAAAGATAAAATGTAATACTAAACAAACAGTGTTTGCATTTTACATTTTATGATTGCCCGAGTCCATTGCATTATTTTAAATATCACGTCATGGCAATGTATTATACGTCTATAAGTATAGTGTTAACTAA
>NC_061156.1:27979456-28071956 GCF_022113875.1 Hydra vulgaris | reverse complement strand
TGTAGTTCTTATCTCACAAAAATGTGATGACATCTATGCACAAAATGTTTAAAAAAATACGCAAAATATAAACTAAAAATTCTTGGAGAATTTTACTTAAAAGTTTTAATACTAAAACTAATTTGCAATTTAAATGGTAAATCTCAATTTGAAAATAAGAATATCGAATAAATAATTGAATGAGTCACAACTTCAAAACAGCGATAACCAGAACAAGAATGTTGATGATGAATCAGAATCCAGAGCGTCAATATTGACGATATTATATCTTACAAGACTTCAGAAATTAGTGATTAATCACAAATGGAGAGCGGCACATAACCAAATTGCAATTATGATATATTACATCTTTCAACATGGACTGTTGAAATCGACAAAAAACAACAGATGTTTTTGGTAGAGCATTCACCAAAAAGTCTTAAAGATATCCATTACAAAAGAAAGTCTCAAGGAAGATGTTTCAGTAACAGTTTTTCTAGCGACAAATAAAAAAAGATGAAAAACAACAGAAAACGTTTCACTAATTTTACGCAGGCACAACATTTTATTTTACTTTGGCAAAAAGTTGTGTTTAAAGTTGATTCAACGTTCTATTTTATGTTTGTACAACTTTATCTTTACCTTTTATTCAAATTGAATTAATGTGCTTTATGTTAAGCATATACATATAAAATTAGATATTATAAATTTTTGCTCATATATAGTTACGCATACATATTGCGGCCATTTTAATGATTATTTATCATTGCTTATCACATATGCTTTGATTGTGGCTTCATATTTTATAGCATAAAAAAGAGAAAAATATATTAGAAAAGTATATTTCCATAATCAAATAAAATATTTAAACGAAAAAGAATTTTCATAAATTATACAAATGTATATTTTTATTTCGGTCTTTTCTTGATGCAAACTCAGCGATGATCCACTGTATAAAATCCAACATTGTTTCAATGTATGCATATACATTAAATCAACGTTGGTTTATACACATTGATTCAATGTTTGGTTTAGATCGTAAATAGAATCAACTTTTTGCAAAGTTTTTAAACAAATAAATTCAGCGTTGGTTTATACACATTAAATCAACGTCGGATTGATAACATTGGAATAACGTTGGTTTACATCGTAAAAACAATCAATTTTTTGCGATGTTTTTAATTACGTTGGACCAATGTAAATGTTCTAGCTGATTATATTTCCATCGGCATTTATTTCATTATGAAACAAATCAAATTAAATCAATGTTGGTTTTGTATTCGAAAAAACAATCGACGTTTGCAATAGTTTTACACACGTTGGCCCAACGTAAGTGTGCGAGCCAGGATTTTGAAAACTTGATACTTTTTTTGTTTTTCTAGATAGTTAAAATGCCCTTGTCTTAAATCTGTTTATAAAAAAACTTTCTGACATAAACATTAAAAAGTAAAAAGTTTTAATTTGTGTACCTTTTTTAATATAAGAATGGCGTTTCAAACTTTATTTTTGTAAAAATATTCTGAAAAAAAGGCTTAAAACGGCAGCTAAAAAATACAGGCAAATAAACAATACTTTTCGCAAAAAAGAAAGCGGTTTTACATGAAAAACTTAAGTTTTATTTCATGGTAATAGACTGTAACTTGAAATTAATTCTAAAAAATCATAATGATTAAACTTAAAAGTTAAAATAAATGCTCAAGATTTTAAACTAATTCTAATTGATAGTTAATAGTAAAAATATGACATTTTATTTTAATCTTATGCAATATATAAAGTTAGACATATTTAATTGAGAGATAGCGTCATTAACAACATGTTATAAAAAGTACTTTTTTTATAATTTTTTTTTTCTAAGAACTTGTTAAAAAATTTAGCTGCTTTATACAGATAAGTTGTTAAAACAGAAAAATGGTAGTTTTATGTCGCATCGGCATTTATATTACCGTTCTTGTAGTTCTGATAAAAGTTTATTTTAGCTGTTTAGCTCAAAATTAAAAAAAAATAAATTATTTAATTAATATAGTTTTAAAATCTAATAAAAAAATTCTAAATATACGGAGAGTCTATTTTGTTTACAAATGACAAGCACATTTAACACTTTAAATCTATCAGTGGTAACTTTTGAAAAAAACATTATCTTCGTTTAAAACTAGCAAATAATTCCTTAAAATTTAAACATATTTAAAAAAACGAAACTCACATTGGGTACTACTAATAGAAAAAAATATTTCATTTTTTGTATATTCTGTTAAGTTATTGTTATGTATATACTGACCACTACTTGTAAAGGTGTACTGTCCGATTATAGCTACAGCTTTATGTAAAAGTAAAAATAAAATTTTTGTTGGAAGTTTTTTCAATAAATCATTTTATGTGAACATATTTTCTGTAGGTATTAGTTTAAATGTTTTTGTTTACAGAAGCGCACCAAGGAAGGAGTCCAGGGTCTAAAGCTCTCTTCAAGTTTTTCAAACCTTACCTTAACCAAATCGAATTGTAATAGAGAAAAGTACGCAATTAGGAAAAAATAATTATTTCAATTATTATTGATATATATATTACGGAAATGATAGTAATAACAAATACAAAAAACTCAAGGTCATATTGCATTTCTTATTTTTGATTTAAAATCTATGGTCAACTGCAGTCTAGAAAAACAATATCTTTACAAGGTTTTATTTTAAACTTTGTGTACATTTTCACTTTGAAAATTTAAAATAGTTACGGTTTCATTTAATTTTGAAGCATTGATTGTATTTGATTGTAAAATATATTAAATATGAAATAGGTTCAGTTTTAGCAGGTCGTATAAGATTAAACAAAAAAAAAATATTTTGTAATATAATGTAGAATTTTAAAGAGATTTTTATCCACTCATCTTTTCTGAATTGTTATAAAAAAAAATTTAGAATCTTATGTTTTGAGATAAAAGAAATAAAATACTTTAGTTTTAAAATCCCAGCCTTTCATGATCGTATTTCTATGTAGATTTGTTTGATGAAAATGTTATACCATTTTCATTTTACAAAAGTATTTTTGAATAAAGCGGGGCTAGTTGAGCTGTTAAAATATCTTAAAAAAGTTGGGTTGTTAAAATATCTTAAAAACTACACATTACATATCAAAACATCTAATGCTGTATTTCAAGTATTTTACTGTATTTTCAAGTATGTTACATCAAGTATGTTACATCAAGTATGTTATATCAAGTATGTTACATCAAGTATGTTACATCCAATATGTATTTAGTTGTTTTTCTGTTGTACTTTCTGTATGAAGTGAGTTAAATTTAACTTGCCATAAATGTTTGTCTCAATAACATTTTGCATAAGTTAATAAAATTTTCTTACAAACGGACCCCACCTCCAAAGGGACTCAGGTTGCGCCTCTGGTTTACATTTTTTTTAATTTTGAGTCATCAACCGTTATACTTTAATACTATTGAAAACACAACGTTGTCAATCAACCTTTATTTAAGAGTAATGCAACATTTTTTACGCCATATTTTTCCATTTTTTTGAGCAGGATTTCATGATCAACAGTATCAGATGCTTTTGATAGATTTATAAAGATTCATAGAACAAATTCATTATTATCAAATGAGTATTTGATACTATTTACAAGATATATGATTCCATGTTTGATTACATGTTGTTTTTGAAATCCAAACTGTTTTCTCTTGATGATGTTATTGTTTGTTAAATATATTTACAGTTTATTATAAATTATTCGTTTGAGAAATTTTGAGAATACAGCAAGGATTGAGATTGGTCTACACTTGTTTAGTTAATATTGTTCTCTAGTTTTATATATAGGTACAATTTTTGCAATTTTTTATTTCTCTGGAGCGGTTTCTGTTAAACTTGAAGATTTAAATATTTCAAAGAGGGTTTTTTTATTATCGGAAAGATATTTATTACTACATTGCTACAAATCTCATTAATTCCTTGTGCTTTGTTAGTTATTGAAGAGTTTTTTGCATTTTCGAGTTCTTCATAGCTTAATCCATTGAAAATTAGTTCGCTATTAAATCTCTTAAGATAATTTTCAAAGGAGTCATTTGTAGTTAAAATTTTAGACGCCATGTTTGGGCCTTTGTTTGCAAAGAAATTGTTGAAGTGTTTGGTAATTGAGTTTTTATCATCGTGTTCGGATTAATTTATAATGATTTTATCTGGTAAACTATTTTTTTATTCATGTCTCCGTTTGTTTTTTAAAGTAATTTAGAGTAGTAAATTTTTTTAGAATGTCTTTTCATTTTTTTGAAAAGATTTTTGTATTGTTTATAACTACATAGGTTAATCTCATTTCTGTTTTTCAAATATTTAACGTATAGTATTTGTTTTGTTTTTGATGATTTTTTTATACAGCTGGTGATCCATGGACATCCCAAATATTTTACTTTGATTTCTTTTTCTTTGATTGGAAAATGATTATTATAGTGCTTTAGAAAAATATCTGTAGAAGTATTATATGCAGAATTTGTGTTCCCAAGGTTACATTCTTGATACACTGTAAATTAATCTACTGCCGATAGTGTGTCTTTAAAATTTTGAATAGAAAATTTATTTATTTTTCTTTTATAAGTTATTCTTTTCAACTTATTATTTACTCTTGTATCATTTGTTGTTGTAAAGTAAATTTGAAAATGATCTGTTATATTATTTTTTACTATTCCGGCTTATAAGGAGTTATCTAGAAATGAGTTTGTTAGTATGTTACCTATGGCAGAAAAAGAATTTAAGGTGACCCATGTGGGTTTAATTATAATTGGTAAAATACAATGTTGAAACATGTTATCAAAAAATAATTTAGTAATCGGAAACTCATTGTATTTTAAACAATCTAAGTTGATGTCCCCAATACAGAATAATTTATTTTGTTCTTTGTTGATTTTGAGAAAAATTTCTTCTAGACAATTAGAAAGAAATTTAATATTACCTTCAGGTGGTCTATAACAGGTAGAAACAATAATATTTTTAAACTTGGAGTTTATAATTTCTATTGTAAAGACCTCACTATCGCCATTAGAAATATAGTGGTCTTTTCTTACTTTTATTACTTGATCATTCCGGACATAAGTTGCAATCCTTCCTCCTATTTTACATATTTTTCTTTCAGAAGATATTAATTTATAATTGGGAATTCGAAAGTTAATGTTATTTTGGATTGATTTGTCAGAACACCAAGTTTCTTTTAGACAAATCGTACTGAATATTTAATTACAATCAATTAGGAAGTGCTTAAGTTTGTCAAAATTTTTATTTATGCTTCTTATATTTATGCGAATTACTGTAAAAATTTTTTTAATAATTTTAAGCTCAGTTTAAAAAGTTTCAGTTTTAACATATCGAGAATCAAAATTATTCATTTGAAAAATATGCATACCAGCGTCATGAGTATATTATTCGCAGTGTCGAAAACATTAAAGCGCATTGGTTCAAAATCTATTGTTTTGTTGATCATTGTTTTAAAATTTAAAATTGAAAACGCATTTACTTAGTTAAAAGAAAGTGTAGCACTATTTTTTAAAATCTCGTATAAATATTTTATGATATTTTAAAATGGCGTATTTACACCTTATGTTCAGAAGTTTCGGCATCTGAACTCTTTATATTCAGAAGTTTTGGCATCTGTTTTGAATTGCGGTTTTTGCCGGTCTTTTATCTTTCGGAAAAAGGAGTCAGACATGGCGATCCACTCTCTCTTTTGCAGTGCGTTTTTTTTCGCCGAAACTCTTGCTTTGGTGGTTAGGTTTTTGTGTGTGATATATAAACCTCTACAATTTCTTTGGTTCAACGACTGAATCACAAATCGGGAAACATAAGTTTTATTTAAATCTAAATGTAAATAAATAGAAATGTAAGGAAATGCATACTGCTTATAGTATCTAGATGAATAATTCTAAAGTATCTAAATTACTAAACAATTTTAAACATAAATAAAAATGTATGCAAATGATTACTGCAAATATCTTAATACAAATAAAAAAAAAATACAAAATCAAATTTATATATTATATTTATGAACAAATTTAATTTATTCAATAAAAAGTTTTATTATATTAAATATTTATAAAAAGCTAAAAAAAGTATTAGTGAAAGCAAAGCAAAAAAGAAAATAAATAAAACAAATTAAACAAAATGGATAATGGTTAGAGCATAAACAAACAAAAAATCTAATTCAAAAGTAAACACAAGTTAATCTAATTATTAAAATTAAACTTTTATTTTTAAATATAAAAGCTGACACCGTGTTCATTGCTTGCCTTGTAAATTTTTGGAAACTATTAGCGAATATTTTACAGAATACAGAACTATAACTAAGATTGAACAAAAGGCGTAACCATTTGCATTCAACGTTAAACGTTTACTGGAAGAATTATATTAAGATTATGACTTATATGTTTTTCAAAATTTTTTTGTAATTTGCTTAGTTGATTTCTAAATTTAAAATTTAGTTTTTTAAATAATTTTCTTTACAGTTTTATTGTGTTTATTAAATTACTCTTTTCTCTCATAGTGACTTGTTTTAAAAATTTTATTAAAAAACGCTTTTATTTTTTTTATTTTTAACAAACATTTTCAATAAAGTTTTTTGAGAATATAATACTATTTTCATACGAAAAATACTATTAGTTTAACAAATAGTATTTCGAAAATTACTATTTGTTATAAGTTCTATTCGTTAAACGAGTAGGACTTTTAGTATAACGAAAGTACTACTAATATATACAGTATAAAAATAATCATATACAGCTAAACAAAATCTATCAAAACATGACATAAGTATAAATAATTAGGATCATTTATAATAAGATAAATTTAAAATATAAAATATAATTGCTTGATAACTCTAATATCAATTTCTTGACTTTACCAAAACTATTACTCAAAGAATGTTAAATGTAACATTCTTTTGAGTAATAGTTAACAACTAACTTTCTTTTGAGCAATAGTATAAAAATACATTAAATGTTCATACTATATTTTGTTTTATATTTTAGAAATGTACTTAATATCAGCTTTCAAGTAACCTACAATAGTATAGAAGAATTAGCTTATAACGTAGTTTGGGAATATTTTCTACCACGTTTTGTAACGCTACAATCTGAGATTACACCATTAGATGCTGTAAAGTTTAGTGCAAGCAATCTTAAATATAAAGTATAATTACTTTTAAGTTATTTATTTTTTATTTAATGAATTGAATGAGGAGCGTTTTTTTAGAAAAAAATTTGACACATTTTTCTTTTATTATTAAAGAAATAATTCTTTAATCTCAATAATTGTTTCAAATCTTAATTTTTTTTTTTAACAAAAAAAAAAATTTTTGCTCATACTTACATAGTTATAAATTACCTTTTTCAATGAAAAAACAGAACGAGGAGAGAAAGCGATATTTAAAAAACAGACTTAAGTTGTTTGTAAAACTACACATTTTGTTTTAATGAAAGGAAAAACTTCTGTTTTTAAAAATATTTTAATCCTATTGAAATAGAATTATTTATCAAGCAAGTTGTATTGGAATGGAAACCCAATTATTAAATTATTGTACCGAAAAGCAATTTGTGAATTTTTTTTATAAGTGCGACTCAACAATAAAACAAAAAATATTAGAGTATAATTCTTTAAACAATAGTCTACAAAATTTAATATTATTAATAGTAAGTACTTTAGTGTGTAAAAACGTAATTTTGAATCATCTTGAAATTACTAAATACAACTTATTACAGTAATAAATAAAAAAAAAATCAAAGTTATTAATAATCAAAAGATATAAAGCTTTGTTTAAACGAAAGGTTCCTGAGTAAAATAAAAATATAACTTTGTGAAACTTTAACTTTCAAACTTTTATAAAATTAAAATTAAAAAAACATCAAACTTTGTGAGTATTGACATTTGAACTTTTAAAATTTTATATATATTTTACTTTTGATATACAAATATAGTTTATATCGTTAACACTTTAGATTTCAAATCTACAAAGTAACGGAAACAGTCAAAACATTACAGTACTAGTTAACAATTATAAGTGTTTCCTTGGTGACTCATTCCATATTGAGATTCCATTCAAATTATATTATGAAAATAGTGCCGCATCATCATGGAATTCATTTCATGTTATAAGAAATAGTTTAAAAGAAAACTGTAAAAGCTTTAGATTGCCAATTGATCAAAATCACGCAACAGGTATCTTCTTAAATTTAATACTATGAACCATGTAACTTTTAAACTTAAAAGATTTTTTAACTTATGCACAAGTAATTAGTCAACCTAAATAAAATAGAGAACAAATTTTATAAAAGGGATCATTCATAAAGTACGTATTCAGTAAAACTATATATTTAGGACCCTTTTTTTCTTACACAATCATGTCAATTTAACCACATCCTTCATTTTTTCTACGTACGTACGCATTTTTTATTACAAAATAGACCATCACTTAACATTAGGACCAAACAATTTAGTAGTTAAATCGATATATCTCTGTTACATAAAATTACATTAATTTTATAAACTCTTAAGATCCATGTTTATGTTTTAAAAGATAAATCAAAATTATTGTTTTAAAAGATAAATCTAGCTTTTTCGATAAGTACAAAAGAAAAGATAATCAAACTCCGTACAAATTCACTGTCTTTGACACTCATCCTTCTTTCATTTTTGCACGTATTTGTAAATTTTTGGGTAACTCCCTTTCCTATACCTGTTTTCGTACTTTACGGAACCCTCGTGAAAATAAAAGATTGTTTAATTAAAAATGAATTTTTTTTTAGAATACTACGGTCAAGGAGTATACTGGGATGACATCAGTTCTCAAATATATCTATGTATTAACCAATATGTTACAAAGTACAGATTTTTTTATTTATTTACATATTATCCAGAATATTACTAAAAAACATATGTCACTCAAAAAGTTGCTGTAAAATATTTTGTTAAACAATATACACTGTTTAGCCAACAGTTTAGTAACTTTAAACCCGTAAAAGCACGAACGTATTAAATTAGTGCTGCTTATGGTCAACCCTCTGAGATATATGTTATTCATAAATGCACAGCGTTTCTTAGGCATGGGATACCTTATTCAAATGATTCAATTTTAAGAGTATGAGAGGCAAATCATAGCATGCGCGGTGTTTAAGTTCTTTTAGTAATAGAAACTGTTTTCCTAGCAAAATTTTTTTAATGGTATTGTTAAAGTAACGGATATGATTTTTCTGATACAAATGGTTTTTTATTAAGTATAACTAAGTATTAAATGTGATTAAATACTGTAATTGATGTCTATTGAATATGTCTAAGCACATCATTAGAATAAATATTGAAATATGTTTTTGAGTTGTCAAATTGTCATTTATCATTTAAAGTATATGAAAAGGCATTGCAACATTTTGGTTTAACAACGCGTTATATTTTTAAAGAAATTAAATAAACACCTAAAAAAAATTTTTTTGTTTGTTATAGGGTATATAATAAGAATTAAATACGTTACATGTTCACAATCAGCTGCAAAAAGCAATTTTTGTCCGTTTTATGCGTAAAGAGGAGCGAATTTTGTGGTAATAAAAAAGTAGTAGGTCTTAACTTTTTTGCGGTTTTTTAATTCAACGTTTAATTGCTAATTTTTAATGAGAGAATGTTCTTTATTTTGCCTCCGTTATTATTTACCTCTCATATTTTGTTCGTAATTAAAATTTTATTCAAGGCAAAGTGTTTGTAAAGTCGACGCAAATGAAGAATGGTGGCCTTCTCCAGAAAATATGTTTCAGGTAAAACCATTAGGAGGCCACCTTCAAAGCTTTTGCTTCCCAGTATGCCGCGGCCGCTAAATTAAAGGCAAACATTTGGCTCTCACTGGCGAAGTGACAAATAATTGCATTTTTGTCTATAAGTAAACGAGAAATTTTAATATTAACGGAGAACTAATGTTAAATATTTGACATCCAAGTCTTTATATTTGATTTATTAATTATTAAAATAACTTTTCCAAAAAGGATTTTAATTTTGTCTGAATTGTTGCTTTTCTGGAACTGTCGAATAATTTAATACTTTCATATTCCAAACAACTGTTAAAAAAATAAAAATTTGTTTTCATGCATTGATCAAGAAAATCGAAAAAGAAATTTTGGCAAATGAAATGTCAGTTTTTAATAAATGTTTAATTTATTGTCGATCTTACGTCACACTAATGCTTAAATTTTTGGACCATAGCATAAAGTTATTTATTTTAGTCACTATATATTACGAAAATAATTTAAAGAAATAACATTTTATATTATTATTAAAAATTAATAAAATTAATTTATTTTAATGTCGGTTTGAGTAAAGATTATTCCAATAATCTAAACGTTTACAAAAAGGTTTTTTATAATAGTGAAATTTTTTGCAACAGAATTGAAAAAGAAAAACGTGATTCGGAACTATGCATATGGATAAAAATCATCCCGGCTTACCGGGATATAAATAACTCACTGATATCTCGCCAATTTTTAAACTCATACAATTTTAATATTGTGTTTGTATGTTAAACTTTTAACCTGCCTATGCAATGTCTAGCCTATGAACCATTGGATTCCGGCTAAGGCAAGGTAAAAGCTCTTTATAGGTTCACAAGCTAAAAATCGGTTAAAAAAAACTTGATTTAAAAAAAATATATATAAAACTTTCATTTCAAGAAAAAAAAATGTAAAACTGAAATCAACTCAGTGAGCACAGAAACAAATATTGAACGTATAATTCACGTTTTTGCGACACGTGTTTTTATGGTGGAAAAGTGGTCCGTATGAATTAGTAACCTTTTTACAAATTGGTAACCTTTTTACGAATTTTTATGAATTAATATAAATATTTATTTAATAAATATTTACGAGCTAAAAAGATATTTCTCCACTGAGCTGATTTTAATGTTTTAACAAAAATAAAAGTTTTAATGTAAACTGATAACATAGTTCTTCATACGTTTTCATATATATATATATATATATATATATATATATATATATATATATATATATATATATATATATATATATATATAATCTCTCTCTCTCTCTCTCTCTCTCTCTCTCTCTCTCTCTATATATATATATATATATATATATATATATATATATATATATATATATATATATATATATATATATATATATATATATATATGATATATATATATATATATATATATATATATATATATATATATATATATATATATATATATATATATATATATATATATATATATATATATATATATATATATATATATATGATTATATATATATATATATATATATATATATATATTGTAATTAGCAGAACTTTTTTTTTTTTTTTACAAAATTTTTATTTAAAAGTTTTACAGATTATTTACTGGATGCACACATGTCCATTCAAATTTTTTTTTGCTACGCTAAATTTAAGTTTTAGCTCATGCAAATTAGTTATAATTTCTTCAGCTGCATTGTTTTTTGAATGATTTAAAATCAATCAACAAACAATGCAGCTGAAAAAAGTTTAAATAAGTATTTTACTATGCCTTCTTTTATTTATTTATTTTATTTTTTATTTTTTCCATTACTTTCAATTACTAATATATTTAATCGAAATGATAGGATAAATGTAGAGTGATACAGAAAACAACAATTATAGTTAAAAATTTCAATGTAGCCAAATGCAGCAAAAGTATTAATTAATAAACAAAAAGTAGTTTTAGAGTTGCAATCACCACATCTGGTATTTTATATTTAAAATTTATACTATAGTTATGATACAATTTCCTTTTTAGTTGTATAGCATTAGAATAAACAAAGCGTTGCTATGGACAAATGAAAAAGTTTACTAATACCGCTTTATTAAAAAATAGTTTTTAATGGTGTAAGCTTTTTTTTTTTCATTAAACTAACTTTAAATTTGTAATTTACGAGAGCTATGTCATTTAAAAAAATTATAATTGAAAAAATAATTTTTTTGATTTTTAACAGATGTCTACCACCTTGAAGTAGAAAAATAGTAAAAACTGATATTAGTAAAATGTAGTAAAAAATAAATAAGAATACTTAACAATAGTCAAGGAAAGTCATTAGTTGTTGTGCCACTAAGTTGTTGTTAGAGTCCAGCGTAAATGTGATGTTTAGATTGAATTGGTAATGGAGTAGAATTATTTGTTTTATTAGTAGTCAACATGTGGATTGTTCATTGTTAGGTTGATAAACATACATTATAGATATAAGTGTCACGAGTGTCTGGATTTTAGTATGGACTTGTGCCTCATGGTGCAGTATGAACACATGAAGACCTCTAGCTTTCATCCGAGACTAGCATCCGAAAAAAAGTTCCACACTGAGTCTACACCAGGGTATCTTTTTAAGGTACCCCATTTTGTTATCCCATAAGGAATATTCTCAGAGTATCCAGTCAGAACGATTGATACAGACTTCGGAACTGACACTGAGACCAGAGGACACTTAGTTTCAGTACAACTTGCAAGCAATAGTTAGTAATTTTTTGACATGTGCGTCTTTTTCTGCAGTGGTTTGTCACAGTATAAGTTGGGTCAATGAGAGTTGTGAACTGTTTCAAGTTCTGATAACTAAGTGTGTAATGTAAACAGTCAATGTGGTGTACTCGTGTGTGACCAGTGTAGTAGCATGTCTCGATAGTAAGAGCTATCAGTATAAAAATAGTTGAAAGTCTTTTAAATTAGTGTAACATAAGGTAGACGTGAGTACTAGAAGTCCAATAAACGTGTATCATTAAAAAATGTATGTATGTATATTGCAACTAATAATCTGTAATTGTCTTTAACAATTCCATAATTATATGGAAATCAAGAAATAATATGGAAATTAATTAAACCAATAACCTTCTCTACTCGACTTATGACTTGTTTCTAATCTTTGTCAGTAATTAGTTCCTTCGCATTTACCCTTTAGGTGCCTCTGATCACAGTTTGATCTTTTTAAACCTATTTTTTCTTTTTTCTTTATCAGACTTCCCTACTACCGTACCTCATACAACTACCTTAAAGCTGACGGGGATTCTTTCCGTGATTTTCTTTATAAAGGTCCTTGAGTAGTAACCTTTCGTCTTCCTGCTGACAAATGTGCTTCTTGCATAACTTTTTGGATGCAGGCTAGCGTGGACTCTTTTTTTCCCTCTTGAAAATACCAGGTCAAGCCTCACTCTTCAATAATTGCTTTTCTCGCATTTGCTGCTGTATTTTCCAATTGAAACTGTTTATTCCGTATCAGCATAACAATTTTCTATCAGCATAACAATTTTCTATCAGCATAACAATTTTCTAGAAAATATACGTCTGTTTATAATTGCGGAAATCATCATAAAAACATTTTGTCTAAAACAAAAGGTCTCGTATTTCATCACGTAAAATAAACTTTTGTGACTTCTAAAAAATCTTTAAGAGTATCAATAATAAAAACAAATTTGTTTTTTCAACTCTCTTGTACAGTTTAGAGTTTGTCACCTCACCTTAAGACAATGCTGAACTGTTTGCTAAGATCTTTTCAACAGTATCTTTTCTTGATTCCACTAGTTGATTTTTGCCTGATATAACCTTCCAAAACGGTTGAACCAATGCTTGACATTCGTATCACTCTAGCTTCAGTATTAAAAGTGATATCCTGCATAAACTCTTCTACAGTTTGTAGTCCAGACAGCATAACTGTTGTAGTCTTGCAGGAGCTGTCATTTATAATTGCAAAAATATTTAACAAGCGCTTATCAGAGTCTTTCCGGCATATTGGATAGCGGCATCTGTTATCCATAGTTTTAAAATTTCTTGAGAGCAATCTGACTCGTTTAACTACCGTACCATTAGTCTTTTCCTTATCTTAAAAATTGTTTTTGAATCTTTAATTAACAAACGCTTAATCTATCATTTTCAAACTAATAACTTTCTTTCTGATCATTATAATGGATTTAGATTTTCTCTTTATAGAGATGATTTGCTAACAGAAACAGGTTTTTTCGTGCATTAGATAGATGTGGAGAGGTTAAGACCAGTGCACTTGACATTTCTTAAGTTTTTAATAAAGTTTGGCATGTTAATCTTCTCCATAAGCTTCCTTCTGACGGCGTATTTAGTAACATCTTTAAGATTAATGAGCCCTTCTTTTTCGATTGTTGTATAAAATTTGTCTTCAATGGAAAGCACTTTTTTTATATCCTTTAACTTCAGGGGTTCCTCAAGGTTCAATCAGTGTCCTTATACTCTTTTAAATTTTCATTAACGATATTCAAGATATTCTCACATCTAAAAAGGCATTGTTCGCTGATGACAAAAACATTTATTTTTGTCTTGATAAGAAGCCTACACTCTCAAATTGCTTGAAAAAGACATTTAACCTTGAAACAGATCTCATTTCTGCTGTAGCAGAAGTGTGACTTTTTTTAAAATACAACTTATTTTTTATCACAATAAGTTAGATCTTGCTACATTATAAACGGTAATGTTCTAGAGGAATCATTACCCCCTTCATCTTCTAGGATTAAATCTTACTTCTGATCTTTCTTGGAAACCGTATACCAAATCAATTGCAAAATTAGCACCTGTAAGGTTATTCTCTTTATCAAGCTCAACACCTTGGTACTCTTCTAATATCTATCTCTATAAATCTCATATCCGTTCTTTTATAAAAAACTGTTGCCATATCTGTGGTGGGTCATTTAATGATGCCTATTCGCTTTTAGAAAAGGTGGAAAAACGCATTTAAACATGGTTGATTCTGCTTATGTAGCCATTCTCTTACCATTGGCACAATGGTGTAACGCTGCTTCTCTTTCTATTTTCTACAAGTATTAATGATGGCAACACTCTGTTGAGCTAGCGTCCCTTTGACATCTACTAAAATTTATTCTTGTGTTGCTCATTATTTAATTAAGTCTGATCCTTTTTCTGTGATTGTTTTTAAATGTTCACAATTCTCTTATTCGTCTAGTTTTTTTGCTCTAATATTAGTTCTTAGGAATTCGCTTCTTTTACTTTTTTTTCCCTGAATTATATATCATACAAACTTTGAAGCCGTCTGTCAATTGTTATTTTACTCTACAAGCTTCATACTTTTTCTTTCGGTAACTTCTAACTCTTACAGTTGTTGCTTGCAGCCGTTTTCAAAGCAAAGATGTTTAAAGATATTTATTTTAACTTTGAATTTAATATCATTTATTAAAACAAAGTTGTCGTGTAATCCTATTAAGTCAATAACAAATTCTCTCAAATATATACCACAGGGTGGTTTAGTGGTTTACTCGCAACAGTCCAACAAGTCCAAATTACATCTAGTCTAAAATGAAACAACTTGATTTCAAATATAGAATCGCAATTGGCCACAGGTGCGTAGAACTTGATTTAAATAATAAGAGACCAACTATATTAAAAGATAATTGTAACATATTTTTTGTATTAAAATGTAGAACAAACTGCTTTGTGATTTGTTTTTGTAAACTAAGGGAATTATATTCGCCATGTCCGGCTATCGTTAAGGAAGGAATGTTTTTTTTTGTTTTTAACAAATTTCTTGAGTCTCTAAGTACATTATGATAATACTGGAAAAAATTATTTAAAACATAATTAATACAAATATGTGCGCATAATTTTTTAAGTGTCCAATCAGGTATTTTAGAGCAAAAAAGTTCATCATATAAACTTTTAGTTTAAAAATTTCGAATATAACATCATCATTGGAAACCATATCTGATGTTGATTATTTAACAATCACTTGCTATCAGAGTTTTACAACTCAGATTGCTGGTGTACTTAAATGCACACACTCACACACATATTATAATTGTCTGTATAACTGTATGTATATAATTGCCATACGCAATTTGTTAAAAATAACATAAGCAATCTTTTAAGAACAACTTTTTTATAATAGTGTAATAAGTCATTCCACAAATATGGAAAATTTAAATTAGGTAAGACATTTGCTATTTAGTTGCAATTTGATTTTAAGTATAAATTGAAACTTTATAAATTTGATCATTCATTTTTAATGATTTATTATTGATAAAACACAATGTTAAATGAAAAATATTTTTTGAAGTGATTTTCTACTAATTTAAATAATATATATATATATATATATATATATATATATATATATATATATATATATATATATATATATATATATATATATATATATATATATATATATATATATATAATATATATATATATATATATATATATATATATATATATATATATATATATATATATATATATATATATATATATATATATATATATATATATATGTATATATATATATATATATATATATATATATATATATATATATATATATATATATATATATATATATGTATATATGTATATATATATATATATATATATATATATATATATATATATATATATATATATATATATATACATATATATATATATATATATATATATATATATATATATATATATATATATATATATATATATATATATATATATATATATATATATATATATATATATATATATATATATATATATATATATATATATATATATATATATATATATAATGGTACTTAAGTAAGAAAATTGTGCTTACGCAGTTTTTTAATAGAAACACTTTATTTAAAAACTATTTTTTAACTATACCTTTTAAATGTTTTTTTAGTTAATTCGATATCATAAAATGATTTAAATTAAGAATTAACTCAATATTTTTATTACAAAAGTAAAATTAAAATTTTTTTTAGATCTGTAACAATATTTTTAAGAATACTACTTGATTTAAATTCTTTTTTTTATCTTACAACGTATACATCGCTTAATATGCAAATCTTTCATAAAAAAAGTGATTTGTTTATGTGATGTTGAAATAAAACTTTTACAACTACACTTGCATTGAAGCTTTGAATCTTAGCAATTTTCTGGTAATTATATTTCTTAAGGAAAACGTGTTCATGCATTTTTTTGAAGAAACGCCAATAAACTTTTGAAGTTAAATTTTACATTAAGGTAATTAAAAACATTGTCAAGACGTATTTACCGTCATTGAAGTAATGAATTGCAGAACACCGACTTTAAGTAAAAATCTTGTAACAAAAATATTTTTTGATTCTAGCTGACATATACTTATTTGTTTGTTATAAACTCTTTCTTTCAAAGTGTATAATTTTTTTTTTAATTCTTTAAATTCAGGTGTTAGATTTTTCTTCTAATTTTTACTTTATTTTTTAATAATGACAAATTTTGAATACCCAGTACAAAACTTTATATAAAATTTTTATTTACTTTTTTTTATTTTTTTTACCACTTTTTTTTAAATATTTTTTACCCATTTTTATTTAACAGTAAAAAACTTGTTTTAATTTTTTACTTTTTTAAGATTTCGACTTGCCATGTAAAATTGTATGCAACCACGTTGAATTTTACCAATTATATTGACTTGATAGCATTGAATAAATACTTCTTGCTTTTTTTAAACAGCAATCTTTAAAATGTTTAACGTGGTAAACCCCAATTTAAATGAATTTCTTTAATAATTAATTTTTATTCATCAAAATAGTCTACTTATGTTGTATTTTGCTTTAAATTAGCATTAAATTAAAAGAAATTGTTTAAAATTTGCCTTATTCATGTAATATTACTGTTATTTTAGCATGTTGTTTATAAAAAAGATTTCTGAGAGTAAACACTCTTTTTTACTGGCTGTTGCTAATTCAACTACTTATATATCAACTTAGGAACCCTCGCAAATTTATCACTTGTACTGGATATTTCTAAAGTTATTGACGTTACCATATTAGTTTCTAGTTTTACGGGGTAGGTCTTGTTGGAAGATGACAAAAATCAAAAGTTATTTCAATTTACTATTGAATAACTTGTAAATACAACTTGAAAAGTTTACACTCCTGTTGTTATTTTACACAGCATTTTACAGTGTTATACATATCAAACTTTTGCGGCAAGGAGTTTAAAAAGTAGCAAAATTTAGCAAAACGCCATATAAGACTTAACTATGTTTATTTTTTATAGCATGATTAAATGTATGTTAATTTTTGAGGTGATACTTAATAAACTATCTTAAAAAAAATAAACTGCTATGTGCGTTGCAAGGTAAACAAAGTGTACCCTAATCGTTTCTGTTATGAATTAGACCAATTTATGTACAAATTCGACAAATATTAGTTTTCTAGTTAGGTTCTACAATGATTAAAAATCTCTTTTTATAAAATCTCAGAAAAAAAAAATTCAATACGTTTCAAATTGGGGATGACTACCTTAAAAGTATTGTAATAATACAGTTTTTATGTTACGTGACTCCGAATAAAATGTTTGATAAACCGTGAATATTTGGAAAACTGTCAACAAGTCGTGTCATATTCACAACTAAATTCAATTAGAAATACTTTTGATTATAAAGTAACCTTAACTGATAATTAAGACTACATAGAATGTATAATGTTAGGTGACCTTTATCAATTACATTATCTTGTCTTCGAGTATAGATAACGCAATTTATAACAAGTCATTATGATGACTTTTTCTAAGTAGTAACCTGTTTTTCAAAGAATTTATTTACAAAATTTTTTTTTTTTTTTTTTTTTCTTTGCCGTTTGATGAAAATTTACAATAAGAAAGACCGTACATATATAATATATGGCCGGAGCAAGAAGAAGACGTATATTGTCTTATCGTCAAGCCCCGTTTACATTGTTGCCTTCAGTTTATGTAACAAGTTAAAAATTACAAAATACAACACAATATATTACAAGTTGTAATTCGTATAATAAGATATATAAATAAACATTTTTTTTAGGTATATATATATATATATATATATATATATATATATATATATATATATATATATATATATATATATATATATATATATATTATTTATAGATAAGAAATAAATCAAGACAAAAATAAGAAAGTCGTGATGACTTTTTCAGTATAATTATTTTAGGTACTATTTTTAAAAGAAATTTTCAAAATCGAAGTTTTTTCCTAATAAAAAACGTTAAGATTCTTTTTTGAATTGTTCTAGAGAGAAGTTTAGAAGAGTTTTGTTTTTAATAATATTTTTCAAAAAACTTTTCCATATAAATGGTCCACGGTAATAATTTTGAAATGAGCTGAGTTTTAAATAAGATCTTGGAATAACAAACATATCAACTGAAAATTTTGTGGGGTATTTATGAGTAATTTCAGTGAAGTAAGAGTGAAATATATTTAGGAGACAAACCATGTTTTGATTTAAACATTAGATGCATAACTTGGTATATATTAATTTTATAAACATTAAGTGCATTAAGTTCGCTTCGAAGAGATTCACACTTTAACAGTTCTATTAACGCCAAATATAATCCCGCATGCATGTTTTTGTTTGCTATAGATTTTTATAAGTTTTCCATAATTAGTACTTCCCCATGCAATATTGCAATAAAAAAGATAACTATGAATAAATGAAAAACTTATAATTTTTAAAGACTCAATATTAAGAAATGGTTTAATTTTATATAACATTGAAATATTTTAGGAGATTTTTTTTTCAATAGATTTAATATGATATTTCCATGATAAATTTTCATCTATAATCACTCCTAGAAACTTAACAGTTGACTCTCTTTTAATAATTGTTTTATTCATTAAGAGATTGGGTAATTTTAGAGAAAAAAAGTCTCCCCTACGAGGTTTGTGGAACAAGATAAATTTAGTTTTCTCACCATTTAATGAAAGTTTATTATTTGTAATCCAGTCATTTATTTTTAATAATTCTTCGTTAGATATTCTACAAGTTCTTTTATATTATTGTGTGAGTAAAAAAAAATTCAAATCATCAGCAAACAAAATGAAATTTAAAACTTTGGATGCTAAGTATAAATCACTAATATAGAGTAGAAATAAGAGCGCCCCCTGAATTGATCCCTGGGGAACACCACAAGTTATAATATGATTTTCAGTTTTATTTGCTGTATATAATATGCATTGTTTTCTGTTTGACAGGTAACTTTTAAACCATAGTAAGTTATTTTTAAGTATTCCATGCAGTTTTAGTTTTTTTTAAAGAATATCGTGGTTTACAGTGTCAAATCTTTTGACAAATCAATAAAACTCCTAATGTATAGCAATCATTATTGAACCCATTGGATATATAATTTATTAGATCGACTATCGCATGATCAATTGAATGATTCTTTTTGAACCCAAATTGTTTGTTATACATTATATTGTTCTCAGTTAAATAAGTATCAAGTCTATCATACATAATTCGTACTAATAATTTTGAGAAACATGGTAAGACAGAAATAGGTCTATAACTAAACATAATCGTGTCATCGCCAGATTTAAAAAAAAGTATGATCTTATCAATTTTTAATTTCTTCGGTACAATACCGGATTCTAGTGAAAGGTTAAAAATGTAAAACAGTGACGGTTCAATAATATCAAACACTGCTTTAACAACATTCACGTTAATATTATCTATGCCAGCGCATTTATTACTTTTTAGACAGCTGAATGCATTTCGCAACTCATTTATGTTTAACTTTACTTCATTTCATAGATGAATTGATTGATTTCATATAAGATTCAAAGTTTGAGGTGTTTTTTGGAATTTTATCAGCTAAAGTTGGGCCAATATCAAGAAAAAGTTTTTGAGCTTTTTAACTATGACTTCTTTATTATAAATCATTTTCCCGTTAACTAATAGTTTTTGTGGCAAATTATTTTTTGGATATTTATTTTTACCGATTATCTGCTTAATCACGTTCCACGTCTTTTGTGTGTTTCCGCGTGTTTTTTCCAACAACCTTGATTAATAATATTTTTTTGCATGTTTCTTTG
This sequence comes from Hydra vulgaris, assembly GCF_022113875.1. Classification (NCBI taxonomy): domain Eukaryota; kingdom Metazoa; phylum Cnidaria; class Hydrozoa; order Anthoathecata; family Hydridae; genus Hydra; species Hydra vulgaris. The sequence continues at coordinate 28,051,121 of NC_061156.1, read as the reverse complement.
TTTTTTCAAACGTGTTTTTATAATTTTTGTATTTTGTTTCATTTTTATATGTTTTATGTTTTAAATATTTTTCATAAAGTCTTTGTTTTCTCTTTGCTGATTTGTATAAACCTTTGGTATTCCAAGGGTTTAGAAGTGAATTAGGATTTACAACTTTTTTTTGTACTGGAAATGCTAAATCATAGTGTTTACAAAACTGCGCCAAAAAAAGTTAATAAGCATTATTCGCGTCTTGTGATTGTAATATAAGGTTCAAATCATTTTTTTCAGATAAAAGATTTCGAAAGTATAATAAAGAGTTTTCATTGATTTGTCGTATTAAGATTGTTGATTTAGAGATAAAATGGCTAAGGGATATATTATCTGTAACTAAGAATATTGGGTAATGATCAGTTATGTCGATTTTGATTATACCCGATTCTAAAAAGCAATCATGAAAACTATTAGTAAATATATTATCTAACAATGTCGACCTGGTCTTAGCTATTCTCGTTGACTTATTTATTGTGGGAATTATATCTTACTGAAGAAGTGTATCTAAAAATAATTGAACATTTACATTTGAAGCATGGTTTAACAAGTTTATATTATAATCACCAGTTAAGTACACGTGTTTCTTTGTAATGTTAACTTTGCTTAAGAAATTTTTCAAATAAGATTGAAATCTTTTAAAATTACCAGCTGGTTTTCTATCAATAGAATTGGTAATAATATTTTTAGTTGCCTTATTATTTATTTCAATGCATAACAACTCAAAATCTATTTCGTTAACAATGAGATCATTGTGTAAAATAAAGTTTATAGATTTGTGAACATAGATACTTAAACCACCACCAACGTGGGTTTGACGCGGTTGGTGAATTGACACGTAATTAATTAGCTCATAATTAGAATTTATTTCATTTCTTTTCAACCACGTTTCCGTGAGACTAATTATTTTAAAATCGTGTTTTAGATCATGCAATAAAAATTTTAGATTATCAAAACTTTTATTAATACTTCGAATGTTTAGATTGAAAATTGAGAAACCTTTTTTATTTTTTATTTAACTAAGAAACTGCATATATATATATATATATATATATATATATATATATATATATATATATATATATATATATATATATATATATATATATATATATATATATATATATATATATATATATATATATATATATATATATATATATATATATATATATATATATATACATATATATATATATATATATATATATATATATATATATATATATATATATATATATATATATATATATATATATATATATATATATATATATATATATATATATATATATATAACTATATAACACTAGATGATCTTAGAGTCGACAGCAATAAAATACCCGCGGAAAGTCGACACTGCAAAAATCAGTCTAACATTGTCAATTTTAATTTTTTTTTTGTCGAAAATCAAAGGAATGGCTTCTTTTTCTCTTGGCAATTTTATATTTCATAACTTTAATTTGATTTTCAATATTAAGTCGACTTAACGTTTTCGAGCAAATTTTTTTTGTTGTAAGTCGACTTTACCCTTTTTTTTTATTATATCTTCCTAAAGTCGACAATAAAAAAAAGTGGTTATTCTGGATAATAATTCTTATAAACACAAGGGCCGGTATAAAGAAAAAATGCCTGTTTTTGTAACACAAGTATCACCGTGGCTTAAGAATTATCTTTTTTATATTTAAAAATGTTTTTAAGTCTGATTTTTGTTTTAAATTCTATTCAATTACATTTGAATATCGTTTATTCTTTGGGAGACGATTCGCATCTTTTTTGCTCTTTCGTTAGTGATTTTATTTCTAACTGTACCGTAGCCAAACCCGTATTTTATTTCAAATTCAGTCATTTCATGTCGACCTATAATAGATAAAATATTACTATATTTGAAAATAAAGATACAAATATTTCTACTTAAATCAAAAGTAAAACAAGAATCATTTTGTAATATTTTTTAACCTTGCAAAAAGTAATAAATATCAAAAAATGTTTATTAAATTTTTTAACATATGTTTTTTCTTATTTCAACCTTAATTGCTAAAAATGATAATTAAAAAGATAAGTTGATGAAAATCTTAAATAAAAATCTTGTCTAATATACACTTACTTGGATATCCTATATTTGAACTAACATACTCCATAAACCTTTGAAAAAACGCACTCTCATTTTCGTTATCCCATTGGTTATATTTACGACCTAAATATATATTATATAACTTTTACAGCCACCCACGAAACCTAAAAGATTGCACATATATCTAATTGCCTCAAATGCCCCAAATTTTACCCTTTCATTTGGGCTTATGTCTGAACGTAAACTCGATACAATAAAATGAAAGTTTAAAACACATTTATTAAAACTTGAATAATCGAAAGTTGTCTAATTATTATATAGAAAATAAGAAATTGTTTGTTTTTAAATATTTTCTTGCTTTCTGTGCTCAAATAAGTATAACTATATAACGTTTCTCCGCGCAGCGGGCTTGTTCGTCAAGGTTCGTGTTTCGGAGTTATAGAGTGGAGAGAGAGTCATAGCCACAAATAAGTAGCCTCCTCGTCTGTATAGGCCTTGTCGGCCTTGAGGAGGTGAATTAAAATAAAAAAAAAAAATAAAAAACTGTTAATAACAAAAAAATATGAAAATAACTAATTTGGCTTCCCCACTTTAAATATCAGTTGATATTTATAGTAAGGGAGCTAATCCAAGGTTATAAATAAGGATAATCATTTCATTATTAGGTTCTCTTTTCTACTTTTAAATTGTGGGGGCAGGGAAATAACACATTTAACACCTCCACTTCAGCAGCTACAGAATTTTTTTTTTAATGATATGTTTAGTTTAATGTAATCTTAAATAAATCATTTTTTTTTAATTTAATGCGACCATTAAAATTAAAGTCTTTAAAATAAGTAAAAATAACTTAAAATAAGTAATACAGATATAAATTACAAAACTTTGACTTGTGCAATAAAAGTTATACCTGAGACAAAACTTTTTTTAGTTTTATTAATTTGGTTAACATTAGTTTTAAATTCAAACTCCGATTCGCTTGAATTGCTTTCATATTCAGTAGAAGAATGATTTTCAAGACTTTCATTTGCAATTTCTGGAACTAGAGTACAGAGTAATAGTAAAAAATTATTATTACTAAATAAAAATATTCAGTATAAAGGAATCATTTAAAATACAAATAAAACATTATTTACAATAAATAAAAAATATACTAGATAACTAAAAATTTAAATAAGATTCATACCTTGTTTATTCAAACTGATTGGAGTGCTACTTCCAACACTAGCCTCAAGTTTTGCCTTAGATCTAGTTAAAAAAACTTTAGCTAGTTTTATTGGCTTCTCTTGTTTTTCTACAAGTCGATTTTTCTGTTCTTTTTTATCAATATTTATTGTTTTTTTTAAATCTTGCTTTACTAAAAAAAAAAAAGATTTATAAATATAAAATTAAAATAACTTTTGCTTTGGGTTGACATTTCTTTAAAAAAATTATTCAAACAAATTAAAAATATATTTATACATACAGGAATTTTGATCAATAGCTTCAAGATGTTTTCCTGTTGAAAGAAGCTGTCGATGAGCTGCCGGAGCTTGATTTATTGTCTTGTTAATTGTTTCACTGTTCCCAAAGTGATCATATGCCAAACTCATTTGGGCATCTGAAACTCCTAAACCAGCCACTAGTGTAGAGAGTCGATGGCGATTATTTGTACCAGTAACTTTTGATTCATCTATTAAGTTAAGTTGCTTGATTATATTTTTTAGACTATGCCATCCAGAGCAGTGATAAAGTGAAAATTGTGTACTTGGGAAAATGTAAATGTTATTTGCTGAAACTCCAGCCTGAGTTCTAATATCGGCAGAACCTAACAACTTCATTGCTTCAACAGCATCAGTTGCAATTAAAACAGGGACTGAATGATTAATCCCTTTCCCAGACTGATAAGTAATTTTCATCCTATCTTCTAATTGACTTTCAGATAGTGTGTTTTTTATTCTTTGTTTGTCTAGCCATACATTATTCAAAGCGTTTTCCCATTCTTTAATTTTTAGTCTTGCAGGTTCACCACCACGCCTGCCATTAAAAATAGTTAATCGAGCACAAGCACAGTATCTTAATTGAATAAAGGAAGGTCTATCTATTATTTCATATTCGCTAGTCAGTTTTTCCATAGTAGTAACAATATGATTTCTTATAGTTTGAATATCTTCTTCCATTGGAAGCTGTGCAGGTTTTTTATGTTTTTCGTTTCTACGTTTATTTAAATCATAAACAGCGTCTTAAACAATTTCATCTTTCATAAGCCCAAATATGTACAAAAAATTTGAAACTTCTTTAGACAAATCATCACGATTTGTCTTTAAGTAATATCCCATACATTTCTCAGCTGAGTCCTTAAGTAAATAATAGATGCCACTTTTTAAACCAGATTTTACCTTATCTTCACCTTTACCGGTATAATTTTCAATTGCTTTTTTTAAATAGTCAATATTTCCTCTCAAAAACATATCACCAGAATTACCTTGCCCAATTGCTAACATTTTAGCTGGATATTCTGTTCTTTCAATTGTAAATCTATTATAAATGTTGGCAAGCCGGCGCATTGAGCACCTAACCGATTTCTCAACCTCCAACTTTTTATCAAACCTTCTTTTAATTTTACCATACAAGCGAGATCCTATCATCAAAATAATGCTATCACTTTTAGCTAGCGTGCCGATTTCATTTTTATTTATGACATTTAAAATATTTAACTTGAAATCATTGTCTAAAGAATTATATTTATCTATTTCCCCAATTGCAATAGATGGTATTAAGGCTTGACAAGAATCTTCACCGCATTTTATCTGATGTCTGGTTTTATAACTCTTTGCAAAGAAACCTTTGCATTTTAAGCACATTAGCAAGTTGTTTGAATTTAAGAATTTTTCAGATTGCATATTTTTTTTGGAACGTTGTGCTCTTTCCCTTAGAAACTTTGGATTACTGTTTTGGACTTCATTTAAGTTAAACTGATGAATCCCTTGTTTTTTAAAAGAATCAAATGCTTTACGACGCTCTATTTTAGACAATTTAAAAGCCTCACATATTCTAGGATCACTTTTATGTGTTAGAAAATGTCTTGAAAGTGCTGATTGATGCACACCACATATAAAACAAGGTCGCTTTGTTTTTGGATTACTTTTTTTAGATAGTTTATTGATTTTGTTTTTTGGTCTCACATGTGAATTGTTTAGTTATCTAACCTTAAAACAAATGAATTAACTAAACATAATAACATTAAATAATAAATAATAACTATTATTATATAGTATATGAAAAAAAATTAACAACTAAACTTAAAATCAAACGAAAATTTCCACTAACTGCAATAAAATAAGACTAACAAAAAACAAAACAAATAAAATTGATTATTAATAAATAACTTGATAGTAAACACTACTAAAAATGTATTTATTATTACTTTAAAACATCCAAATTTAGGATGTACATACATTTCTTTTGAATTTACAACCAAATTTTAAAAAACTCAACCTTTTAATCAGATGAGCTGTTGTTTGACTTAGAAGGTTCTGTAGTTAACAAATCTTCATATAATACTTTATTTGTATCTTTTATCAAAGCATGAGACTTAAAAAAAATAACAAATAACAGTGAAAAACATAGATAACTATTAACATAGATACTATTCAATATTAATTTTTTTAATTAAAGTTTACTTTTTTTTTTAATCTATTTTGAAAAGTTTGCTTTACTTGAAAAAAAAAACTTGCCATTTTACATTAAAAAGTGTTTATGATTTAAAATGATAAAATCAAAAAAAAACTGATATAACACAGGTATATGTGTTGATAATGTATAAGGAAAAATCGTTTTTACAGCCAAATTGTTGTTTTTTTTTTATTATTTTTTATTTTCTATACTTCTTTAGTACATACCCCATGTCAAACAGTTTTATTCTTGATTTTTTTTAAGTAAGTTCTTGAATACTATTTATTGTAGACTGGCAAGACTTGTTTTTTCTTCATAAACACTTAAATAACTTTTAAAAAGTTTAATATCAGGCATATCCGTCAAAAGTATCTGGTACACCTCTAGTTTTGTTAGCAATTCTACAGCTGCTGAGTCTCGCATACCATTTTTCACACTTAAAATTGCTTTTTTAAACTTTTATTGTACAAAATTATATCAAAATTTTAACTTATTCTAAAGCAGATCTTTCAATTTAACTTAAAAAATTTTTAATAAAAAATTTATTGAAAATAAACTGTGACTTATAATAACAAACTTAAAAAAACATTATTACAACAAAATCAATTTCATGATTTGTGCTACAGTCATCTGTCTCTTCTCCACTTTCAAAAATTTCAAGGTCTTCATCGCACATTAAACCAGAATCGTTAATAATAGATTTCTAAATATGATATATGAAATATTTAATTAAGAAAGTACTATGTTAAAAAGCTTTACACAAAGTCATTTAATCTTAATCTAAAATTCACAATACTTTTAAGCTAAAAACTTTCTAAAAACCTGGTTTAATGGACCAAGGGATAATGGAAGAAAAACTTCACTCTCATTACTGCACTGATCTTCATCTACATATACACATTTTACTCAAATTATACAAAATGAAAAATAATCATGTTGGAAAAAATATCAACTCATTATTTCAAAAAAATTGTTTTAGATATTTTGAGACTTTGAAATAAGATTACCTGAATCAAAGACAACTAACTTTTTCCAATAGTCAGAGTCTGACGAATGAACTGGCAATGATGTAAACATTCTTAGTTCTGAATTATTATTAATTGTTTTAAATTGAATAACTAATAAAATTAAATGAATAATTATTTTAACAAATATTGAAGTTGTCATTATATTTAATAAATTTTTTTTTTCCAAGGAAATAATAAAAAATGTTTTGTAAAACTTGAAAATTTTATGAATTATGAAACTTAGATGTTTAGAAATTGCTGATAACAAATTATACAGTTATATCATGTTATATCACAGTTATATCACAGTTATGCTGATAATAATTTACCTGCGTATAATAAATGAAACAGAAAAAACCCACTTATCAACTCTTACAAGAGGTATTAAAGTCATCAAAAGAAGCAGCTATAACGAGTTAACAATAATTTAGTTAACATTTTACATATAAATTTTATATTGTGTATATCTATATAAGTATATAAATTATACAGTTATATATATATATTTATTATATATCTATGATATACTTATAAATATATATTTATTAGTACATTATAGATATAAATAAATGTCTATATAACATGGCTATATAATAATAAGGCTGTATAAATTTTATATTGTGTATATCTATAAAAGTATATAAATTATACAGTTATATATATATTTATTATATATCTATGATATACTTATAAATATATATTTATTAGTACATTATAGATATAAATAAATGTCTATATAACATGGCTATATAATAATAAGGCAGTATAATAGTAACTGTATAATAGCGTTTTAACAGTAAACTGTTAATATGTATCTATAATATACTAATAAATATATATTTATAAATATATCTTAGATATATAATAAATAATATCTAGATACAGCCTTGTACTGCTGTTTTATTTGACTTCTAATAAGCAGTTAAATATTCTACTTTGCAATCATAATTCCTAAATAAAAGCTCTCATATATTTTAAAAAGTATATAATGGTTAAGAAATAGAATTCTCAAAGGTTGTGTCCAAAATAAAAATAAAAACCTTTGTTTTTTTATAAAATTCAAAACAAAACATTGATAAAAAAAGAAAAGTTTCCGGGAAAATCTTTCCGCGTGGTAAAGAAATTCGCTTGTAACGTGAGAAAAAATGAAATTTATCAGAACGAATTTGCATATCTCCTAAGTTTCATATATATGTTGTACTACGATTGATATTTAACAAAAAACTATAGAAAATTCAAACGAATAAATGAGTAAACATTTTAAGCTCCATAATAACATGATATATGCAGTTAAATGCCATGATTTAGAAGATATTCTGTGCGGTCGACAATACGTCGGTATTTTGAATTTGTTAAGATATATAACCCTTAAATGTCAAATTGAATAAAGTACTCATCAACGGCTTTTAAATACAAGCAAACTTGTATATTTATTCAAAAACTGCTAATTTTCTTAAAAAATGGCAAAAAGACTTGAAAGAAAGACTGATTTTGATAAAAATACAATGAAAAACGTTAGGTCGACTCGATTTTGTCGACTTTCCACTCAAGTCGACTTTTCGTGGAAATTTTTCACCCGATTTGTCAACTATAAGGGGATCTAGTCATATATATATATATATATATATATATATATATATATATATATATATATATATATATATATATATATATATATATATATATATATATATATATATATATATATATATATATATATATATATATATATGTATATATATATATATATATATATATATATATATATATATATATATATATATATATATATATATATATATATATATATATATATATATATATATATATATATATATATATATATATATATATATATATATATATATATATATATATATATATATATATATATATATATATATATATATATATCTATATATATATATATATATATATATATATATATATATATATATATATATATATATATATATATATATATATATATATATATATATATATATATATATATATATATATATATATATATATATATATATATATATAATATATATATATATATATATATATATATATATATATATATATATATATATATATATATATATATATATATATATATATATATATATATATATATATATATATATATATATATATATATATATATATATATATATATATATATATATATATATATATATATATAACTCAAGCTATATATATATATATATATATATATATATATATATATATATATATATATATATATATATATATATATATATATATATATATATATATATATATATATATATAACTCAAGCTGCATATATATATATATATATAAAATTTAAGCTGCATATAGAGTAAAATGCAAATCAAACGAGTAAAACAACTTTTTAAGTGACTGAAAATAAAATATATAAGAAATGCAAATTGTGCATAGAAAAAACTCATTAATTTAAGCCATAAATGTTTCTCACCTTAAAATTTATTTGCATTCAAAACAAAAAAATATTACCATAGAACTTAAAATTTTCAAAAGAAAAAGAGTTCGAAAAAATAACCATTATAGCGTTCAAACGTAGAACGGTTAAGTATGATTTTAATATTAAAAATATAGTAAGAGGTTTTATATATTCAATTTTAATGACAAATTTGTTAATGACGGTTTGTAAAAACATGCCCTGATTAAACTTTAAGTTATGTTACCTATCGTAACATTAACGAGATTCGTTACGTTACGTGCAATATTGTTATGTTTGATATTTTCACGTAACCGAGGCAAAACCTTGTAGGATGACAATATGTAAGAATGTAACGTAACGTTAAGTGCAAAATAATACCTAACAAAACGTAACATTTTGCCTTAGTAAGACGTAACAAATTAACCTATGGTATCCTTCTAACTTATTGTTTCATATATTATATAAATGAACGACAATAATAAGCGATTAGAAGAAAAGAAATATTGTTTTTAAGTTAAACCGAACAATTCAACAAATATATATATATAATATAAGGAAAATACTCTTACGAAAAGTCCTTCAATTATATGAATAATAAATTAATTTTAGAAATAGGTAAATTCAATTGGTAATTTTTTATATTTATCTATCTCTTTTTTGTTTAATATATGTTGCTATCTTTCTGTTTTTTGATCATTAGATTATTTTTTTGTGTTCTAAAGTTAAATATTATTAAAAAAAAAAAAAAACATACGATAAAATTTTTTTGCAAAAAGAAATAATAATTTTTTTCTAGCTTTTAAATGAATATGTCTAAGTTAATAAGCGCTACTTTTTATTCATAACAATAGATGTTTTATTTATTAAATTACTAATTTTGCATTTATTTATTTTATATAGATAACGGAACTGCGTATTTGAAATTAAATTTTAGATTTACGAATATCTCAAGGGACTTTGCAGAATTCTCTTAATTGTTTACGTAAATTATCCATAGGATTCTATATATTTTCACAGCAATATAATAAACAAAAAAAAACATATGGATTAAGAAATTCTATTTTACAAAAAATTTTGATAAACTTTTAAAGGCATGCACGAAAAAATATTTGAATAATAAAGTAAAAGTAAAATAATTATCTTGTTAGACTATTTTATTTTAATTTAATACTTAGGTAAAGTTTATTATTTATAATTACTTAATAAAAAGGTATTTATACAAAATGTTTGCTTAGAATCACAAGTCAAACTCAAATTGCATATTGTTCATTATTATTATATATTTGTATATTTTTGTTGCAGTTTTCAAAAACCTACATGCTTTTCTTCAAAAGATGATGGCTTGTCTTGGCAAGGTTAATTTTTTACTCCTGGTTTATCTATACTCGGTGTTATTTGTTTTTATAGTTTGTTTTTTAAAAGTATATAATTGTTGGCTAAAAGATTCTAAGTTATGTTTTTCTAATTTTGTGTTTGTCTCCTAATTTAAGCAATGGATGTGCGCATTGGAGCAGTTCTCGGACATCATACTTCAAAAAGAGAGTTATATGCAATACACAGAAACCAAAAGTTATACTTAATGTTTCATAATTTATTTAAAAAATGGTTGGTTGTAACAAATAATGAGTTTAAAAATAATATTGTAAATCATCTTGATTTGTCAAAGATAAAGCCATATAAGGAAGATGTGGAATATAACTTATCGTTTGGTACAAAGCAGTGGATGGGTAAACATTTATTTTAAAAGATAATGCTCTGCGTTCAATTTTTTGTTTTATCATTCTAAGAAAGGCAAATGTTTTTTAGGAAACCAAGATGGATTACACTTCAAAAACCTGACAGACAGTACTTGGATTAGAAGATTTAAATGGGATGTTTAAAACAAACATTTTAGTTTCATATTTTGTCAAACAATATATTCTCTCTTATTTTAAATCGTACTTGATAATTTATTACAATGTTTCGAAGTTAATACAATTCACGATAATTCTTTATTTAAGACTACTGATTTATTTTATGTTTTGAATTATATTTTAACAATCTTTATTATATAAAACTAAGAAAAAAAATTTAATTACAAAATCTATTTTTAACAACAACACATATTTTATATATATATATATATATATATATATATATATATATATATATATATATATATATATATATATATATATATATATATATATATATATATATATATATATATATATATATATATATGTGTGTGTGAGTGTGTGTGTATACATATATATATATATATATATATATATATATATATATATATATATATATATATATATTTATATATATATATATATATATATATATATATATATATATATATATATATATTTATATATATATATATATATATATATATATATATATATATATATATATATATATATATATATATATATATGTATATATATACGTATATATATGAAGAGCTCATTTTGAAAACGCTATGAATCCATTTTTTGGTTTTTGAGTAAATCGATCTTTTTTTCTGCATAAAGAAATTAAGTATTTTGGAATAAGTTATTATTGATTTCGTTAAACATGTACTTTATTAATAAGACTACAATATATGCTGAAATCAAACTTTATGAAATCGATGTATATTTTCAGTGGTTATTTTCGTTTTGTTTCAAAACGTTGTATACCCAAGTAGTATTTATTAACAAAACGCTTTATATCCATTTCATTAATAAAGTATATTTATTAATAAAACGTATTATTTTGTTATGCATTCTAAGATCTACCTTAAAATCATGTTCTCTTTTGATATAAATCAGCAATTTTTTTTAAACAATTCACAAATGCAACTATAAAAATATATAAGGTGTTAATGACTATTGTATTCTTGTATTTAATAACATAAATTAAAAAAACAACAAAATAAATCATGTTATGCTGGAGATTTTTTAAAACATTTGTATATTAACTAAAACGTGTTAACAAAATTTACAGCTAAAAAACATTTAAACCAAATTATGAACTATCTTCTTTACTAAGGTTAGTATCATCTTCAGTGGCATTACAGAGTAGTGTTTTATACATAGTAAGTATTCTACCTTCTACTCCTACAAGACCGAGAAGACGAAAAACATCGTCTTTCTTAGCAAGTTTAACACAGTTATTTAATTCCAAACGCTGTGGTCTAAATGTTTCCTATTTCTTCCCTTTTTTAAGGATACTGTGTAATTTTGGCTCAGAATGGTAACTAAATGCAACTACTTCTAGCTTGTCTGAATTAATAACAAGTTTTTTAGCTTCACTGATTTTAAATGTTTTTTTGCTCATGACAAACTTTTTGACTTCTGATTTGATGTTGAGTGCTGACCAATCCTGCCCATAAACCATGACTTTTCCATGCCGGCTAAGTCTGTTTATGTATTCATTAGGCTCTAAAATTTGGTCTCTTTTCTTAATATCTAGCTGAACTCGACCAAACACACGATCAGCTGGCAGATATGAGTGAGCTCGTTTCGGAAAAGTGTGTGTTATCTGCAGGTTATTAAAATATTGTTTTCTTAGAGCAAGAAGCATACATGTCATATTTATGTTTTTGTTCTGGCCATAGCATGCATCAGAAAACAACCGAAGTGATGAGGCATTGAAACATTTATCTTTTAAAACATATTTAATTAGATGTTCTATAGCTGAACAAATCATGTTTGAATCTTTCCTCTTTTCACACTCCATCCAAGTAAAAAAATATATATCGTTAACAGACTGAGACTTATCACCTTTATAAATAACAACGCCAAGGACATAAAAATAAACCTACCCAGAATAGTAGGCTTCTCCAATTGATAATTTTGGTAGTACAAGATTCTCCATCATGTCAAAACAGATAGTGATCTCATTGGGATGAATATCATTGAGAAGACTATATAATTCTCTGGCTTTCCTTCGATGAAGAATGAAAAGAGCAGTTTTTAATTTTTTTTGGTCATCAGTAATATTTTGGTTTTTCATAGCCAACTTATATGTTTGACATGTAGAGCATGTATCTGTTGCTGGGTAATCAAAAGCTAAATTGAAATGGTTCATAAATACCCCATAATAACAATTTTAGCCTACAGTATAAGTATTGTTTTTATCCAAAAAAAATTCGTGCATCCGCTTTACATATAAATCAGAGGGCAAATATTTACGTCCTGGAGCACCTTTTCTTCCATAATGACTTGCTCTGCAAGTAAAAGACTGAATATGGTTTATAATAGCTTCTTTCTTTTGAGAAAAGGCTACTTTCTTCCTGTCTCCTTTTCTATTTTCAGGTCTGGTTGTTCCATGTTCATTCCAGTGTCTTGCAATTCTTAAAACTCTATCAGGTTTTATGGCTGGAATAAATTAATATAATATTAATTTTTTCACACTAATATTTTTTTAACAAAATATACATTATATTTCTGAATTAAAAGTAAAGTAATTTTATACTTACACAATACTGAACAAAATGAAGCTTGGCAGACTCGTACTTTAATTCCTTCGCAGCATAATAAAAAAGTAATCAATACTCATAGTTCTTAACTTTTTTCGATCATTATATTTCACTCTGACTCTTTTAACATTGATTATATTAAGCATTGACAATATGGTAACATCTTGTGATACTTTACTTGCAATATTATAGAATTCTGTATGATGTTTAAGCAAAATATCCTGTGTTATATCTCGAGCCTGAAATAAGTCAATCAACAAATGATTATTTCGCCATAAACACAAACTATGCCAATTATTTTTACATTGTTTATATTAAAACTTTAAACTTATAACTGAATTATGAATTTCAGCATACGAAGATCGATAAAACCAAAAAAGACTCACTTTGCAGTAAACATGATTACATGATATAGAAGGAATTTTTCCTCCACTTGAATGTCTAAATAACTTTTTTTTCTCTCTTGCAGAACATTGTTTTTTTCTTTTTCGTGATTTTAACACAACACTTCCATCTAACCCATCCAAATCAGCCACCTTTATTATTATTATTATTTAATATACTTACTGCGCTTGCGTGGAGTAACTTTATATAAGCACGGATTGGTCAAAAAAATATACAGCACATTGAAAATAAACGAAAAAAATTATACCGCGCTTTGTATATATATATATATATATATATATATATATATATAATATATATATATATATATATATATATATATATATATATATATATATATATATATATATATATATATATATATATATATATATATATATATATATATTTAATTATATATTTGTATATACATTATAAAATATATAGTTGTCTATGTTTTCATTAATACTCTATAAAACATAGTTATAAATCATATTATAATATAACACTTAACAACTGTGATTTGTATGTAAACTGTAATTGCTTCTGCCCTAGTAATTCTAATTTTATGTAATATAATGTTTATAGGGCATAATTTATACACTTACTTATAATGGTTATATTGACATTTTAAGTAATTGGATCAAATAGAATAAACTAATGTGTAATCGGTTATTTTTGAAATATCTAAGTTAAATATCTAAGTTAGTTAAAACGATTAGGATTTGTTGGGCAATTTACTGACTTACTTAACGGTTTAAACGTGAACATACCTAGTAACAAATATAACTTGAAATATTATTTTACTTTATTGTTAGTTTTTTAATTTAATTGTATTTTTTGTATTCATAATATTAATATTACTTTAAAATTTATTTATAACATAAAAGTATTTTTTTTTGTTTTAGATAATTTGTAAGTTATTAATTAAATGCGCTTTGTAACTGCTTCATACACCTAGTTACAATTGTTAGTTATTCTCCCGCGTAGCGTCTTTTAATACACAGTGTTCAGATAAATTCTGAAACTTAAGGTTAATTTATGCACTTCTTTTAGACTTTTTAACAGTATTATCAATAATATATTTTGATAACATTTACTTTTTCATACATATATTGCATAAAATTAAAAGGATTAATGAACAAAAATTCTTTTGACAGTCACATTGATTCTGAATTTAGCCTTTAGTAACTTTACTTAAGGCTTAGTTCACTTAGGAATTTTCTATTAATTTTTTATTTTCAGTTAATATTTATTTTATAAATAAAACATGAAAAAAAAAAGATTTTTATTCGTTAATATGTAAATTTATGTAAAGTATGTAGATAAAAAATTCAAACTGTTTCAACTTTAATGTTAGATAGAAGATCAATGCAGTATTTTAATGGTAAAAAAATTATCTAAACTTAACTTTTCGTTTAAAAGTTATGATGGTTTAAGTAAGATTTTCCGATATATAGATTTCTTAAAGAATCTCTTGTCAAATTAATGTTTTTCTCTACATAAATTGTCATAATTTTGTCAACTTTTATCAAAAAAAAAAATAACTTAGTATCAAAAGATAGTTGTAAGAGTGGGCCACCAATTTATGTTAAACTTTAACCATCACCTTACTCGTTTGGAACTGAACATCTTTTTCATTATAAAATATTTTTTAAAAAAAATTAAAAAACTTAAAACACAAAAAATGAATATGTTTCATCAGACCATTAACCTAAATAAAAGTTATCTGCTTGATTTAGAGGTGGGTAAGGTGGTGACACAAAATAATAACACTTCATCATGCTTCAAATTGACGAAACTATTAACTAAATGCTTGTAATAATTTTTATAGCATGAACTTTAATTAATTATTAAGATTAAAATAAAGTTAACTTATCTTATACAGGAGTTATCAACTTGTTGGTATCCCCTTGATTAATTTTTCTTTAGAAAAGAAAAATGTTAACGAAAAAACATTAAATGCACACAACTAAATAAATTTATTAAAAATAACTAAGTTTATAATAAATAACAAAGCAACTGAGTTGAAATACGTTTCAAACAAAAAAATATATATTTACAATTAAACACGTGTATAACAAATTTAAAAAAATATGTAAACTTTGATCTTTTATATTGCATTAATGCGTCATATGACAAACCTAAAATAAAATTGCAACAGATAAGCTGACCGAATCCGGGTTTTGTTAAGTCTACTCAACACAGACCATTTTAATGTTGTTGTTTTGGCCTCTTTATTTCATTAATTTTCAGTAAACGGTAATTTGCTATCATTTACTAAAAATTCCTTTCGTTACTCGAATTTTAAGTTTTTCAAAATTCTGACACTATTAAAGAGATTCCTCCCTTCTTTGAGCTTTAATAATGGCCAGGTGAGTAGAGTTTTTTTTTATTAAGAATATTTAAGTTTGTGATTAAGTTTGTAAAGACCTTTTACGAAAGTAATATATTGTAAAAAAATGATTTACATATATAAAAATGTTTTCTTTCTTACCTCAAAAGTTTTGCAATACAATGCAAAAACAAAGTAAACAAAATGGAAAATGGTTAAAGCATAAACAAATACAAAATCTAATACAAACATTTTAAAAGTAAATACAACTTAATTTTATTATTAAAGTTAAACTTTTTTTTTTAAATATAAAAGCTGACACCTTGTTCATTGCTTGCCTCGGAAGTATATTGGAAACTATTTGCGAATATTTTACCGAATACAGAACCGTAACTAAGATTGAACAATAGACGTAACCATGCGCATTTAACGTTAAACGTTAACTGGAAGAATTATATTAGGATTCTTAATTTCAAATAATAATACAAAACATATTTACAAACTTTGGGATTTATCTGCGACTCCAAACTCTTTGCAGAAGTTAAATGTTTACTTTGAGAAGTTGAATAAACAAAATTAAACAACTGGTACTTTTTAATTCAAACACATTTTTTTTTGATAGTTGGATTTCGGATTCTTTATTCATAGCTTTAACTTTTACATTATTTTAAAGACCTTTTTATATATAACGGTCAAAAAGTCAGTGTGTTAATGAACATTTTATTGTGCAATAATCAACTTATCAAAGCTTAGACCAACTTCGAAATCCATATTTCGAAGTTGGTCTAAGCAAAAAATATTTTTACATCAATTAGAAATACGTTATTTTAATATGATTTTTTTTATTTAACAGTACAGTCTGCATATCAAACGTTTACGAGAGTTGTTTTGTGTTAGTGCCAGAAATTGAATGCACCCCGGCAAATTCCACAGTTCATAAAAATGTAATATTTTTATCAATAAATATTTTTATCATTAAAATTTTGTCCCTATGTGTTAATTTTTGTTTGCTTTATAAGTGAATGTTGTATTTTCTTTCATATATTCTGAATATTATATGTTATTTGTGGTAAAGTTTCTTAAGATTATCATTAGTTTTCAAGATAATATTTTATTGCTAAATATATGCACGTTTTATTGGCACAATTGGCAAGAATTGATGCACAATTTGGTGAGTTACAAAACACATCATTTTTAATTTAAAGAAAATTTAGAAAGAATAACAGACATACCAATTAATAATTTATCTGGCAGAGTATCATTGCCACAAAAAGAAGTAGAGATTTTAAGTACTCTAGAAGAAAAACTATAAGACAAGAAAATACTTGTGCATATGGTAAATATTTTTTTATGATCTATTTATGCATTTCGCATGATATTTTTATACAAATTGAGTTCTTCAAAAAAAATACTCTTTTAAGGTTTTTTTTAAATCAAACTTTATATTAACTTAAGTCTAGCAAAAATTAATTTTAATTATTGCCAGGTTGTGTGTTTTTGCAAGTTGATTATTTGTGACAAATTGGAGTTTAAGACAAAGGAGATTGTATATGTTACTTACTAAGAATGGTTTTTAAAAATGGTCTAGCTTTAAATTAATAATCGGAATAGGATAAATGTTAATTGTACATCTCGCTACAGGTAAGCGGTTTTGATAATTAATGTTTTCAGTTTCAATTTTACATTATACAGTTACTTTAATACTTTTTACTATATTACTTACTTTTTACTATAATACTTTTTATAATACTATTAATTTATTGTTTCTTTGGTGCATAATTAAAAAAAAACTAATTTTTTTGCAGAAGCTGTGAAGTCAAAAGAGCATGGCTTAGGCAGCATGTGATGAGATAGTTAAAAAAAAGCTGATAGTCGTGGGTACCATATATCATTAGCTACATTTCAATAACAAATTGCTTAGGTAATGTCGAAACTACTCAAAAGTTTTGTAGGGAATTGTTTTATTCAAAACTTAATGTGTTAGTTTATGTCTAGTATTGGCAATATGTATGTTTAACAGAGAAATTATATAAAATAAAAAAATTATTATACTTATACCATACATATTTGTTTGTAATTCATTATAAATTTTAATGTAGAGATACTAATCAACTATTTGTTGCAACGATCTAATATTGCATAAAACGTTGGGCCAATATACAACATTTGTTGTTGAATTTAGTGTCGAGATAATTTTAACAAACATTTGACTAACGTTGTATAAAATATTGCTCTAATGTTACATATAATATTAGGCTAATGTTGTATACAACGTTGGACCGATGTTTATACAACATTGGCCCGACGTTGTGTAAACGTTGCAAAACATGCTTTCTACATGTTTTCATAAAGTTTGAGATATATATGCAAAAAGCATGTTTGTCCATAAAGAAACTCGTAAAAACTTGCTTAACTTTGCATGTAGTGACCCATATACTAGCTGATCTGACAGGTATAAATACGGGTCTATGTAAGTCAATTCTTTACAACACGTTTTTATACTTTTTCCTTATATGTATGTATATATCCTAGCTTTACAAACCCATAAAAAACTAGTCTTTAGCAAACCTAGTATTTTTATACTCATTTACTCCACACCGGTCATTTCTATACCTTTTATTTTTTAACTTAAATTTTTTTACGTAAAAAAATCATTTTCAAAAAATTGCTATAGGAACAAAAAAATTAACATGCACACCTTTTCCGTATACCTAGAGCTTATAACTAAGTTTGTTTTTCTCCTAAATGCACAACACTGATAGCTTAATGATTTAGTGTGCGGTCGTCAGTGTTGTTTTGGGGGAGTAATTACCTACCCTAATAAATTTTGAATATTTTCAATCTTGCTGTATATATAGCAATATTTATAGCAAAAAAATAAAAAAAAATAAAAAAAAGTGTTAAAATAAATCAATTTCATAGATTTATTGTACACCATTGATCTATATACTTACTGGATACTCATTATATGGTCAAGACGTTTACTGTAAAATAACATTAAAACTCTTAATGTCCTCATTTTTTCAATATTAAAAATTTCAACTTTCAATTGTTTTCAAAAATTATAAATTTAATAAAACGGTTTAATATAAATATTAAATTAGAATTTTCAATTATGTTTTTATTTATAATATACTTTTTAAACAGCCTTCCTAGTCAGCGCCTCATTTTAGGCCCATATGGGTACGAAGTGAACAGCTTTAATGGGTCCCGAATTAAAATTTTTTTTATTATAAGTCACTGCGTTAAATTTACACTTGTTTACTAGCGTAGATGAGTTATAGTTACTACAGCTTTTAATTGTATGAACCACTAATTATATCTACTTATGTAATAATGTTTTCAACAGCACAAACAGCACAGCTTTTATAAAAATTGCTTGAAATATATACTTGAATCTAAATATAAATTATTCTCTAGCCAAAGTTTTTGAAATTTTGTCATCTGTTTTAAGCCGAACGTTAAATCACTGGAAGTCATCGAGTTCTTTTATAAAAATAATTTTACGTGAAAGTTGCGACTCTTGGCTGATAGCATTTTTTTATTGCACTAAAGTATTTAAAATATTTCTATGAATATTCTGTGTGACTTTAATTTCTTGTACAGTTTTGAGAATGGCTTCCATATATGGTCTCAAATTGCAGCTTACCAAAAAAAATTAACAGAGCAATTAAAAAAATTAGATACCGCTTTTAACCCTGCTAATTCTGCCAAAATTAAAAATTATAAAAGCAATCTCTAAGGTATTATTAATGATAAACATTTTAAACAAAATCATTGTCACCTACAGAAAATATAGATGCCAATGAATCAGCAATGATGATAAGCTTAACACACTGGCATTTTGAAAGATATTTTTTTCATTGAATAAGTTATAAAACATGCAAAAATACATCATACAGAAGTATATAGACCATTTAGTACAGAATACAGCTTAGAAACTTAATAAATAAAACTATGATTTCCAATACATCTAATACTATTTTAACCTTAGCCATTATCAGGAACAACTTCACCTACAGAAATAAAAGTCGCGTCATGAGCAGCTAACTTGCATTGACTGGTTGAGCTTGTAGAAGGCATATTGAAGATGGCAAGTAAAACGTAGGTAACAAAAAAAACACCAGGAGAATTAGAAGTGCATGTTAAAAAATGAGAAAATATATTCAAAATATTCAAAATATAGTTATGATTTAATGTGTGATATATTAAGGAAACAACAAAATTTTAGTACCATGTTTATTTGTCTTCGAGGTTAATTCATAAGCTTGAGTATCTGGGTCAGTTGTGCGCAGTTGAAATTCTATATCTGATTGATTCAAAGCTTTTATCATCTTTCCTTCTGCCCATTCAAAAGTTGCTGAAATATCTAGCCAAAAATTGATATCAACTAGTTTTATCAAATTTTTGTACAGTTCTACATTAGTATCAAACAAGTTAATGGAAACGTAAAATATGTTTACAATAATTTTATATTATACCTGCTCATCCCAGAACTGTAACAAAAAACTTTGGCCAAGTTGCCAATTGTTTACACTGTTCACTAACAAGCTTCTTTAGTTTACTTCTGCTTTTTTGAGAAGGCAAAAACACTCTTCTTCTTCTTCTTCTTCTTCTTCTTCTTCTTCTTCTTCTTCTTCTTCTTCTTCTCTTGAGAAACCACCACATTGGGAAAATGGCTACACATCGCTTATTCATAAATTTAACGATAGCAAACTTAAATGACATGTTTCCACAGTTTAAATACTATATCTGATTCCATAGTTTGAAAAACGAACAATATATCATATCATAATAATAATATCAGCAAAAAATATTTCATAAAAATACGTTATACAAGACTTTGATAGAACAATAATATAACCATTATGTATTTTTTCAACTTTTATGAACAAAACTCTATATAAACATGTTATCGAGAAGATTAATTTTTATGAATTTACAATACAGGTAAAATAAAAATATGACAACTTTTAAACTAATTTATATCACAAGGATTTATATAACATTAGATCTTATAGTTTTTATTAAAGACACCATAAAAAAAATTGCAAGAGCAAAACAACGAAGGTTCATCGTTTGTATGCATTTTTGTCATAAGTTGTATTCACTTACTGAATTTATACTTGGTGTAGCAAAGGCATAACAATAAAGTTATCGCCAAAAGACATATTAAAAAACTTTTTTTCAATTTTTTCAGACTGTTCAAATTTAGATCTATGGATAAATGAGCAGTTAAAAATATTTTAAACGAAAAAAAAAAAATGGTTCCAAATGAATTAAATCATTGTTGATAATAAATATATCATTTTTTGATACTCGCAATATGTTTCTGAAAATTGATTGCTTCGTAGAATTTCAAAACAATTGTTGCCAACTGTTGATAAATTAAAAATTTAACAGTTTAAATATGTTTTTATTGTCGATTAGTTTCTTGAGAGAGGTTTGGCGACACAGAACCATTGAAATATTTTTAGGACAGCATATTTTTTGAATATTGCTTTTATATTCTTCAACCAAGAGGATATGTTCTTTTTCATAATAGCGTCGCATTACTTATGCAGTCGGATAATTAGGCCTTCTCGCAATTTTTTTATTTGACCCAAATTGTTTTCAAAAAAAAATAATGATGCTTTATTGTTATCCAATAATTGCATTTACTACAATATGGTAGAATTGATCTAAATATCTCACGCCATTTTGAAAAAACTGCTACATTTCGACACATATAGACTTGAATGATCCAGCATACAAACCAATTATAAAAACATCTTGTTTTGGGCGATTGTCATTTGCATTAAGTATCCATTGCACAAACAACAGGTTTAAAAATTTATTTGCCTAATTCCGCACTAAAAACAGCATATTTGTATGATTTTTTAAGAATTTTTTTACAAAAAGGCTTTTATAAAAAATATCAATCAGATAAAGCTAATTTATTTAAAATGAGGTCTCTTCGAGATCTCTTGGGCCAATGTCCAATTTTGCTTTTTAATTAAATTCTAATAAGAGAGATAAAATGTTATTATCATGGTAGGCCATGATGATAATATTTTCCAAAAATACCTGAAGAAATGTTACGCAACTGTCTTATATGCTAAAGAAATTTTTATTATGTAGAAAATAATAAGGTAAATATCTCTCTTTCTCTCTCTCTTTCTCTCTTTCTCTCTCTTTCTCTCTCCCTCTCTCTCTCTCTCTCTCTCTCTCTTTCTCTTTCTCTCTCTCTCTCTCTCTTTCTCTATATTGCTATTTATGTTTAGGAATGGGAAAAAAAAGGTTGGCCAGTGGTTTAGTTCGAGAGAATTTTTTTGAGTAATTTAACATTAAACTCTGGTTTTTAAGCCAAATTATCTTAGACGTGTGTGGAGAATTTTTTTTTTTTTTTTTTTTTTTTTTAACTATTTTCGTCATATTTATAATAAATTATTTACAATATATACATTTTGAGTTAAGATATGACAGGAGCAGGCAGAAGACAAAAGTCTTATCATCCAGCCCCTTTGTATCATTTACATATCAAACCAATAAAAATAAAAAAATAAAAAATTACCCATCATATAAGAATATATATATATATATATATATATATATATATATATATATATATATATATATATATATATATATATATATATATATATATATATATATATATATATATATATATATATATATATATATATATATATATATATATACTTATATACACATAATCATACATACACGTACACATACATACATATACATATATACACATGCACATACACATATACACATACACATGTATATATATATATATATATATATATATATATATATATATATATATATATATATATATATATATATATATATATATATATATATATATATATATATATATTACAATCTCAGTAAAATAATATTAAATACTTTTTTTTTTTTTTTTTTTTTTTACCCAAATACAATACAAATATAAAGATAAGTAATGATATAAAGTGTGATGCCGCTTTTTAAACAAAAAGAAAAGTTAACGAAATAAAAATAAGAGAGGACAAAATAAAAGTAAAATAATATTTGAGACACGTCATAATCAAGTAACTGTTTTTTAAGATATTTTTAAAAGTTTGGATTGAAGCTGTAGTTTTACTATTATTTAGGAGAAATGAGTTCCACAAATGTAGCCCTCGGTAAATTATTGAGAATTCAGATTGTTTTAACAAAGTTTTTGGTACCTGATAATTAAGCAATGAATGGTTTGTATGATATTTATGATCTATAATAAAGAAAAGGCCTTCAAAAATATTAGGTAGCATATGATATTTTAATCTAAACATGAGTAAAAGAATATTATAGATATTTAATTGGTAAACATTCAGTACTACAAGCTTACGAAGCAGTAGTTTGGCACTGGCGTATTTATTAACATTTAATATAAGGCGGCTTGCCTGTTTTTGTTTTTTTAAGATACAAGTTAGTCTTGACAGATAAGTGCTTGCCCAAGCAATGTTACAATAACTAATATAGCTATGAATAAATGAAAAGTAAATAGATTTTAAACAGTTTTTATCCAACATATATCAAGTTTTATACATGATTCCAATACTTTTTGTAATTTTATTTTCTATTAGATTAATATGCTCATCGATTAAAACGCCTAAGAGCTTAATGCATTATGTCCGTTGTAACTTGGTTTTTTCTATTAAAATATCCGAGAGTTTTAAAGGCAGTGTTTCAGATTTAGAGGATTTAGAAAAGAGAGTATATTTGCTTTTAGTAGAATTCAGAGAAAGTTTGTTGGCTTTAAACCATTTATTAAGGTTATCAAGTTCACTATTCATAGTGGTAAAGATTGTCTTAATGTTAGAGTGAGTATAAAAAACTTGAGTGTCATCAGCAAAAAGATTAAAGTTTAGTATACTAGATGATAAGTATATATCGTTGATATAAGTAATAAACAAGAAAGGCCCTAAAATAGATCCCTTGTAGAACTCCGCAGGTAATGTTTTCTAATTTAGTGTAGGTTTTGTCATAAGATACGCATTGTTTGCGATTTTTTAGATAGGAAAAAAACCATTTAAAATTATTATTTTCGATTCCATAAATTTCAAGTTTGTAAAGAAGAATATCATGGTCCACAGTATCAAAGGCCTTAGAGAGGTCAATAAACACCCCAAGAGTATATTGGTTGTTTTCAAACCCATTTAATATTTCTTTAACTAATTTAATTACTGCATGTTCTTTCGAGTGTCCTTTTCTAAATCCGTACTAATTATTATTTAAAACTTTGTAGGTTGTGAGATAGTTGTAAAGCCTATTATGCATTATTCGCTCTAGAATTTTAGAAAAACATGGGAGTATTGAAATAGGTCTGTAATTAGATAACTTTGAGATATCACCATCCTTAAATATTGGAACTACTCTCGCTAGCTTCAAGAGATCAGGAAAAACGCCATTTTTAAATGAAAGATTAAAAATAATAAGTAAGAGGTACTCAATAATATCAAAAACTTCATTAACAACCTTAGGGCTTATACCATCAAGGCCTGCGCTTTTGTTTGGTTTTATCATATTAAAAGCAAACCGAAGTTCATCAGGCGATACCTCAAGCTCATCCATTACATAGTCCTTTCCTTTTAAATATGGTTTAAATTTTTTTTTTCCTGGAGTTATTTTGTTTGCTAGGTTTTTACCCGCGTTTATAAAAAAGTTATTAAAACTGTTTGCAATATCTTTTTTTTCACTAGTTATTGTTCTTTCATCCTCAGTATATAAATATTTCGGTAAACAATTACCACGAGTTTTCTTTTCTTTTCTTTTCACTTCCTTTATTATATCCCAAGTTTTTTTGTTATTTTCAACATATTTTGTAATAAAGTTGAGAAATAATTTTTTTTAGCTTTTTTTTTCAAGTTTTTAAACAGGTTTTTTTAAGTTTTATATTTTTTTCCGTTTTGATAAGTTTTTTTTTTAAATATTTTTCATAGAGTTTTTGTTTTTTCTTAGAAGATTTAATAAGTCCTTTTGTAATCCATGGACTGTAGGTTTTTACACTTGGTTTTAATTTCCTTCATCGGAAACGCTTTGTCGTACGCATTAAGAAACTCGTTGTAAAAAAATGCATAAGCTTTATTTGTATCTTTACATTTATGTAGTTGTTTCCAGTTTACTTTGAGTAAATGATTTCTAAATTCCTTGATATTAAATTCAGTAATCTGCCTATTTATTTCTGTTAGTACTTTGCTTTTTTTTTTCTTTTATACAAAAATCAGATGTAAAAAAAATTGAAAAGTGGTCGCTTATATCGCTTTTTATGATTCCACTTTGAATGTTGCATGTTGTGAAAATGTTAGTAAAAATATTACCAATGAGAGATTCAGTTAGAAGAGTTACACGAGTAGGCTTGTTAATTAAGAAAAGAATGTTGTATTAAAAAAGTAAGTTTAAGAAATGTTTTACGTCGTTATCAATTTTAACATTAAGAAGATTTAAGTTAAAGTCCCCCGTGATGTAAGTTAAATACCATTTTAAGTGTTTTTGAAAAGATTTTTTATTTCCGCTTGGTGGTCTATACAAAGCAGTTACGAATGCGTTTTTTTTATTGTGGTTTAGTAATTCAATAGTTAATGATTCATAATTCGCATTTTGAATGCTAAGAATTCTCTATTTTCTGATAATGGATTGACTGGTGAATAAAAATGCATACACCGCCACCAACGCCACCACCTCGAGTTTGGTGAATAGCTTTATAACCTGGAATTTGAAAGTTATTTTTTTCACTTTTGCATTTTTTTAGCATTGATTTAAAATTTTCAAAGTTTTTACTCATACTACGTATGTTTAAAGTTAATGTTGAAAATAAAGATTGTGACGCATTCATGAGGTTAGAAACTTCCTCAATATCAAAATAGTTTGAGTTGATTATGACGTCCTCAGAAAAGTTTACATCTGGATCAATGTCATTATTCAAAAGAATTGTGTTTTGTTTATTAAAATTTCAAAAAAATTTGTCGCATTTAATTTGTTAGCCATTGTTATTATTGAAATATTCAAGATTAAGATTAAAATTGTTTTCTAACAGTATCATTTCGTCTTATTGTAAACCTTTTTTTAATATAATAAGTTTATCATACCTGACAATAACGTTTTCTCCTTTTGATTTTCTTTTTTTCGCTTCTGTAAATAACTTCTTATGAAGGCTTGCCGTCTCTTGCGAGACGGCAAGCTTACGTAGATTTACGTAGATTTACGTAGATGCTTAGTCCTTTTAGTTTATGTGTTTCTTTTAAGATGTTTGATTTGTCTATGAATCTCAATAATTTTAACATAATGGTTCGAGATTGAGCTTCTTTTTTAGGGCCAACTCGATGCGCCCTTTCAATTTCAACTCCTTTAACTCCTAATTTATTGCATAATAAACTTTGAACCTTTTCTTCTGTTTTATCCCAGCTTTCATTTGCATTTTCAGGAATTCCAAATATCCTTAAGTTATTTCTTCTCGACCTGTCTTCGAAGATTCTACATTTTTTGTTTAAAATATTAATAATATTCGGGGTTTCAATTTCTTTAGCAGCTTTTATCTTTTGGTCTATTAAATTTTCATGAAAGTTTAAACTTTCTTTCAAGTCTTTTACATCGTTTTCCAACAAGTGAATTTTTTTATCGTAATCCGATAATTTTTTTTCAAAATTATCGCTAAGTAAACCAACAAATACCTTTTCTTGTTCTTTAAATAATAATTGTATTTCTTTCTTGTGTAGGATAAACATTTCTTGTATTTCTAATAAAGTTATAGCCATTTTTTAATTTTTTTTTTTTTTTTTTTTTTTTTTTTTCTGTTAAAATTACGTCTGCTCACCGCGGCGGTCAACTTTTACTTTTTAGAATTCTCAGCTATTTTATTGATTTATTTTAGTGTATTAGGTCAGGCAAAAAATAAATACATTAATGATATTAAATATAATAGTGTATAGAATTTCTGTACAAGATGGACAATTCCTTTGTTTCTTTTTGGGGATTTAATTATTAAACAGAGCAGCACTACCAATTGTTCCATATTCTAGATTATGGCTATTCTAGGATACTGTAAAATAGTATGAGTAGAGTTTCGCTAATCAACACAGACATGCTCCATCTCAGGAAGATTTATTTTATTAGCGACATAATCATACAGCATAAGTTTTCGTGTACTACAAACTTTGTATAAGAATGAAAGTTAAATTTGGAAGAACTATTATTCTTTTTAGTTAAATAATAAATATTTTGTTATCGCAATCAACATAGTTCATTTATTTAACACACTTTTATCTGTGTTGTAGCCGTGTTTATAAGCCATTTAAAACTAATTAAAATTAATAAAGCGGTCATAACAGATTAAGCATAATTTTGTCACACGAAAAATGTTACTTGTAGAGCTAAAAAAATGTCATATCTTATTTATTTGTAATTAACTATCTAAACATCCTAAAAAATATTAAAAATATTGAATAGAAAATATTGCATGCTTATTGCTCTTGATTATTAAAAATAAGTAAACTGACTTTCATTTAAAGGTGAAAGCCGTGGAGAGGCGACGACCTCGGAAAAATGAAGAGAACGCCAAATTCAGGAACTTCTCTAAATGAGTACAAGGTCCGGTTTATTCAAGATGGTGTGCCATTTGAAGCAAGAGTGTGTCACAAAGCATTCATAGCTCTGTTTGGAATAATAAACAGGAAAATCCAAACTATAAAATTTGCATTGTCAAAGTCTTGGAAGCTTTGTTTTACTTGTTATAAATCTATGAGTCGAAGGATGTGAAATAACGCCGTATGATTAAACATAATTTTAAAATAAAGTATAAAGTCCTGATATTAAATTATTTCTTTATTTAGAAAATTCTTACAATCATAGAATAAAAAAAACATGATTTTGTTGTATTTTGGTGTTTTAATTTTGTTGAAATAGCTTCACACGTTTTTTCAGCTCCAAAAAGAGTAATATCTCTTTTAAAAAAAACGTCACACTAGCTTCAATATTTCTAAATATTTTCCAACAGTCGTGTGCAGTAAAATAGTAGTGTTTATTTTATTTTTCTATCAACAAACTTTGAACATCAAAATTTATTTTTATATTGTTTATTTTTTATTGTTATTGTTCATAAACTAAATGTTGTGATTATTTTAGTATAAAAAAAAATTAAGAAAGATAATTGCAACACTGTGCGGTTTTAAATTTCAATATTATCGATTGAAGGTCATTTGTATTTTTTTTTTAGACTGTGCAATAAAATAGTAGTGATAATTATTGTTATTGTT
This sequence comes from Hydra vulgaris, assembly GCF_022113875.1. Classification (NCBI taxonomy): domain Eukaryota; kingdom Metazoa; phylum Cnidaria; class Hydrozoa; order Anthoathecata; family Hydridae; genus Hydra; species Hydra vulgaris. The sequence goes on along the minus strand of NC_061156.1, from coordinate 28,022,435 downwards.
CATAAACTAAATGTTGTGATTATTATAGTATAAGAAAAACTTAAGAAAGGTAATTGCAACACTGTATGGTTTTAAATTTCAATATTATCGATTGAAGGTCATTTGTATTTTTTTTTTTTAGACTGTGCAATAAAATAGTAGTAAAAATCATTTTTTATGAAAAGGTCAAAAAATAATTAATTTTTATTACATAAAAATTTTTATTTAGAAGGTCTACATTAGTATTTTGTGGCATGACCTTATTTGTAATAACTGCAAGCATCTTCGTTGCATGGAATCAATAAGATTCTGGCATCGTTCGACAGATATATTTTGCCATGCTGACTGTAATACGTCCTACAACCAATTACAACCGCTTGCATTATTTTCAGAAACTGCTTGTTTAACATCAGTTCTAAGTTTTCAATCGGATTGAAGTCGGGGGAATAATCTGGCCACTCCATCACATCGATTTTGTTCACATTAAACCACGATTTGGCTAACTTATGTTTGGGATCATTATTCTTCTTGAACAAAAATTCTAACGGTATTTCTTCTTCAGCATAAGGCAGCACGATCTCTTCAAGTATTTTTACATATACAAACCGATCTATGATACCTTCTATGCGATGTATCGGCCCATCTAAATTAAAAATAATAGTTTTATTTTAGATGGAGTTTAAATAGCGTTTAAAACGAACCATTTAGATATGGTTTAAATGAAACATTTGATTGACCTATGTTCTAATTCGAAACTAAAATAAATTTAAACATTTAGAACAAACATTAACTAAACGTTGATTAAATGTTCGAATGCCCGCTGGGAAGTATCCCGACGGGCATACAAACATTTAATCAACGTTTAAGTAATGTTCGTTCTAAATGTTTAGATTTAATTTAGAACGTAGGTCAATCAAATGTTCCATTTAAACCGAATCTAATTGGTTCGTTTTAAATGCTATTTAAACTCCATCTAAATCTTTCGTTTTAAACGTCGTCTAAATTTTATAAATGTACGTTTCTTTAATTTATATGCTTCTTTAAATAAGCGCCGTAAAGAAAAGTCAAACGTTGAACGCGTAACTAAATACTCATAAACGAATCAAACAAACAGATATTTTTTTTCATACATGCAAGTCTTAAACATATTTACACTAATTTTAATTATTATAATATGAATTATCGTATTTATCATTATCATGATCGCTTCCATGACAATAAGCATCGTCTTTGCTTGAATCGTTCAAGCCAGCCTCTCCATCTTGAGAATTGGAAAAATGGGCCACATTTCCCAGTGCCACCTAAACGAAACGAAGCCATTCTAAAATGAGAACCAATGCACGAATGTATTTCGGACAAAGAAGACGTAGAATATCGTTTCAATACATACTCTAAATATAATTTAAAAAAATCAATAAACATCTTCATTCAATTCATTTAAATCATTTATTCGACAATTTTATAAATTCGTAGTGTGTACTGAGTAGATTTGAATTATAACCTGAGTTTGAATTTAATTTTAATTACAAAAAATATAAAAATAATATTTTACCAACAACAAGTTGACACAGCAGAGTCTCTAAACGGAAGCTTTTTAAGAGAACCTTTACCATCCATACTCAAATGAGACATAACAAAATTTGTAAAAAGTCTTTTCAATAGATTCTTAGAAGTATCTTTAATGGATGACCCTCCGATTCGTGAAAGAAGGCGAAGGCTACAAAAGAAGGCGAAGGCTACAAAGAAATTATTTATAAATGCTACTTTTCATTACACATGGGATTCTAATTAATACAAAAACAAAAGTCTTGCCACCTCAATGAAAGCAAAACATATTTTCTGACATCAAAACAAACATTATATAGACGTTAAAAACCTTTCTGGGAAAGAGGATGAAAACAATTAGCTATACACTTACTAAAATTGTTCGATTAGCAAGAACTCCACATTGCTCCTCTAATTTTCTGTATCCATTCAAGGTCCCAATAGCTCCAGCTATAATTTCTAGATGGACCTCAGCAACAGTCTCTAAACTTGGTACGGCCATCATTTCCACTGCTATTAGTAAATCTTTAATTTCGTTAGCCATATTTGATAACTGATAAAGAACTTTTCTCTGAAACTCTGTAAAATATATAACATTTATATAAAAACCTTATTAAAAAAACTACACAAATTTTGTTATAACTGTTCACAGTGATAGGTTGATAATAGATAGCACAATTGCAAAGCAACTGCCTTATCTACAGTAAAAAAAAAAAAACAGTCGAATTAAAAAATATATTATTAAATTATATATAAATAAGGTTTGATAACTTACTCCCATTATCGATTTCATTTTCTTGAGGAGCAGTTGGCTCACTCAGTATCATGTTTGCTTGAAACTTTCTATTTAATGCTGATAGTTTCACTACAATATAAATAATTATACAACTACATTGGGCGTTGTAAATCAAAACTTATTTAGAAACGTCATTAAATTTTTGCAGTATATATGTAAATCAGACCCCATATACTATACAACATTATACTATAAATAAACAATAATTAATATCATTATTACAGTTAATTCTAGATATCTCTAATATTTACCAAATCCCTTGGATATTACACTTAAGTTAAAAATTAAGTATTACTTGATCGATCTATTACATTGTCTTTTGATGTGGCAGCTCTCTGTCTGAATATTAATATTTTAGAATCAAATTTTCGGGGTAACAGAAAAGGAGAAAGTGCTGATTGGTTAGCTGTAAATAACTATGTAGTTGTAAATAACTATGTAGTAATGTAAATAACTATATAGTTACATTATTTATGCAAAGTTGTTTTCAATGAAAATTTACTTAATTTTCCTAAATTTGATTTAAAAAAGTTTATCCTTAAAAGGATAAAGGATTAAATATGTTCATAAGTCGTAAAAGTTAGTAGGTCTAAATCTGAAGATTATTTAAAAGTGAAGGTGGTCTATATCAAAGATATAAATTTGGACACCTTACTTGATTGATCCATTTTATTTTTTTTTGGTATAGTCACCATGCTTGATTTGAATGAAGGTATCTTAGAATAACAGCTTGAAAGACCAGGTGACTGTGGAATTGGTGATAGTTTAGCTACAATGTAAATCTCAGGGTATACTTTTGAGATATAACCATTACAATTATTATTAGTATTCAAAGATATAAAGTACAACAACTTACTTGCATGATCACTTTTATATCCTTGTGGTACCACATCCACAACCTTTTTATATAGTGAAATATTTGATGGTAACATTTTGCCTAATTTAGCAGATGGCTGTGGAAATGTAGATAGTTTTACTATTTTAAAAATAAAATACAATTACAGCAAGTGTAAAAAATTATTTTTAATAACTGTTTTATTACAAAATACATACACATAACACTATTATTACTATTATTATGTAGGCTATTATTAGCTCCTGCTCTACTCTTCATAAAATTACTAATTAATGAACTTGTTTCTTCACGCAGCAGCCTTGTTCGTCAAGGTTTGTGTTTCAGAGTTATGAAGTTGAGAGAGGGTTGAAACTACAAGTAGCCTCTTCGATTGTAGTGGTCATCTCAGCCTTTAGGGAGGTGAATTAACATAAAAAATAGATATTCTTACTTTCTGTATTAATACCAACATCAACTTCTTCCTCGCCTGAAAAAAACAAAGTGTTTTACTAGAGCTGTATTAAAGTAGTGGTATTATATCCGAATAAATAACTTCAATTTTGATTAAAATAATGCAAAATTATAGATTGATAATAAGTTTTAAATATTATATTTTATATATTATTTGTCAGTTTTTGTATATTTCACATATGTTATTATTTTCAGTTTATATATTCTATTTACTATTTATATGAGTATTAACAAATTAAAGTAAAACCTTCAAAAAAAGTTATACAAGCAGTACGCTTGCGCTTTTTTGAAACTTGCTGATTATCTTCTTCAGTTTCTGTAGTTAAATCATAATTATTACAATCCTCGTAGCAATCTGTAAAAGAAATAAGAAAACATTTAATTTATCCAAAGAAGTTATTGACAAATAAATTCTTTTAACAAGTAATGACTAAATTCTTTAACATTTTGCGAATGTAAATTATGAAGCTGTTGTCAAAAAATAAATACAAAACCTGAAGTAATTTTTATTTTTATTAATTAAAAAAGTCGCCAATTTTCATTAGGTTCTACTCCTTCTTTCATTAATTTAAACGCATTCCTTTTGGATGGGGGCCACATAACTACTTTTCCCCGCACCCATGCGGATGGCAAGACTCCTTCTTCCTCACGATTTTCTTCCAACCAAACAGCCCGGTGATATGACATTTTACTAAAATGTTAATACTCTTTTTATTGTAGGTACATCAACACATAACATAAACTTGTAACTAAACTTGTTTAACAGTGTTTAATATAAGTTTAGTCGTTTACAAATACAAATTTATTATTTTACTAATACATATAAATAGTAGTTTAATTATTGTTATTATTACTTGTTTCAGCTAAACAAGACACCAATAGAAGTTATTATCAGAGGAGATGGTTATGAAAATTTCTATATTAATTACTCTTTAAAATTTTAAGAATAATATCTAAAATTATTTAGATTTACATTAAAAGTAAACAAAATCGAAACAAAAATTAAAAAAAAATTAAAACATTAAAACATAGGAAAATAAAATCACAACTTAATATACTTAAAATAAATTTACAATAACTTACACCAAATGAAAATATTAATAAAAAAAGAAGCTATAATAACTCGTTGATTAACTACGAATATGCCTAATCTAGCATACTCCCTTTCGTTCGCATCGAAATGGATGGGGATGTCCTAAACCAAGTGCTTAGAAATGCTGTCTATTACATATTTTTAAACATTTTCCTTCAACAAGACAATAAAAACTTTTTTCTTATAGAAAAAGAAATAAGATCAAAATATTTCAAATATCCAAGGATTACAAAAGGAATAAAAAAAATCTCCAAGAAAAACCAAAATTTATACAACAACCATTTAAAAAATAGGAATCAAAAAAATCCTACGATCAATAAACAATAAAAAAATCTTATTAAAAAAATCAAAAAATCTATTAAAAGTTATATTTTTCAATATAATTACTAAAACATAGTAATTGTATTAAAACAACATAGGATATTACAAACGAAATTTTTTGTAAAACTAAGATAGAAACAAAAACTTCGCCTTCCAGCATCAAAAAAAGTGGATTCGAATAGTCATATAAAAATCTCCAAAAAATTTATTAATTTTTTGTTACTGTTGGTCCAAGCCTAGCATCACAAATAGATAATTCAACAAATCATTTTATAACTATTTTACTGTTTATACTAGCTTACATCCTGAAAATGATCAAAAGTTAGAGGAACTCGATAAAGCAAAAAAATCATTAACAAAAACAAAGCTCCAGGCATCGGTGATATTTCCAGCAATGTAGTAATAAATATCATACATTGTCCCAAAAAAAATTAAAGATAGCTAAAATTTTACCAATATCTAAAACTAGAGAAACACGGCATAACTAACAAAGTAAAGACCCATCTTAATTCTTCCAGTATTCACTATGCTTGTTAAACAAATATTCTTTAATAGACTCTTAAACATCTAACAGAAAACAAAATCTTTAAGTCATTTTTAGAACGGTTTCCTAACAAATCATTCAACGGAAAATGCAATTGTAAACCTCCTGAATAATATCACCTCATCTTTTGATAAAGGACAGTTTATATTGGGGGTCTTTATTGTTCTTACAAAAGCATTTGATACAAATCAATCATAAAACTATGATTGAAAAAGTTAATGAATATGGTAAAAAAAAATTTTAAGTGATTCACTGGTTATATAAATAATAGGCAATACAGTTTCATAATCAAAGATATTTCTTATAGATGGTTCAAAGCTATTCAAAACAACTGGCTCTATATCTTATACTGCTGAGTTAGGTGAGCATAATGATGTCATACTCACCTAATGTCAAATAGCCTGCTGCCAGGGGCTTCAGTACATACATCGACTGACAAATAGACTGACTCGCCGTGGAGTGCTGCTACATCGACTGAGGGTTTGGGGTGAGTCAGCAACATTTTCATTCATTATTCTTCGTTTTCCCTCATCGTTTTCTAAAAATGCTCACTTAATTTAGGCTAGCAAAAAAAGTGAGCAATTAGGCATATAAATATGCTATAGTAGATATATATATAAATATATATATATATATATATATATATATATATATATATATATATATATATATATATATATATATATATATATATATATATATATATATATATATATATATATATATATATATATATATATATATATATATATATATATATATATATAATACGTATATACCCTAGTAGCAAACAATATTGGCGCAATATTGGGGCGATATTGTTTACAATATTGGCGCAATATTGTCAACTATATCGGGCCAATGTTGCAATGTGAACATTTTGCCAATATTGGCGCTACAATATTGCGCCAATATTATAAAGTCAATATTGGCCAATATTGGCAATACAATATTGCACCAATACTGTAAAGTCAATATTGGCCAATATTGGCAAAATGTTCACACTGCAACATTGGCCCAATATAGTTTTCAATATTGCGCCAATATTGTTAATAATATCGCGTCATTAATGGGGATATTATACTGACCATTATCGGCCTAATATAGTTTACAATATTATCCTGATATATATAATATATATAACTAAAATAAGGCAATATATTGAATATTTCAATTAGTTTTTTTTTTAAAATACAAACGTTTAAAATACCAATATAAAAGAGAAAAACTACATTTTAAAAAGTTAAAGGTAAATATAAAGTACGCGAACAATCTAAGAAGACCTCAAGGTCTTGTCAAAAAGAACCGCTGTAGAAATTTAGATTTCTTTTATTATAGCTTTAAGTTACTCACTTAAAGGTGCTTGCAAAGAAATTAGATTCTTAGAAATAAGAATCAATACCATAAAGATTAAAATCTTGATCTTTATGGTATTGATAAATATTATTCAAATACTTGTAATTTAATTTCATGTTCTTTTTATGTAATGTAATATCATGTTCTTTTATCGTCTGTAATACTCTTAACTCATCTGTGATACATCTCCACAATTCTGGTATAAAGGTTTATGAATATGCACAAATACATACAAACGCACACAGAACACCCGATACATACATACATAAATACATACATACCTACATGCATACATACATACATACATACATACATACATACATACATACATACATACATACATACATACATACATACATACATACATACATACATACATACATACATACATACATACATACATACATACATACATACATACATACATACATACATACATACATACATACATACATACATACATACATACATACATACATACATACATACATACATACATACATACATACATACATAATACATGGAAACATACATAACACATGGATAAAATAATATTCTTATACATTTTTTTATACTTATAAAGATCTAAATAATCTAATGAAAATATATTTACTTAGAAATGGGATTTTTTTTTTATACCTTTCTATAGTAAATAAATATTAAAAGCAGTCATATAAAAATCCGCAAAACCATTTTTGAAAACCGACGGTTTTATCAGTTTTGACAAAAAACCGCTGCTTTCGGTTTTTGGTTAAAACTGATTGGAAACCCTAATTCTAACTGAATTTTCTTTTAAAACCTCATCCACAGCTTGTACAGGGCCTTTAAACTTGTCTGCACATTTGAATAAATTCTAAAAATATGTAACAACTATATACCTAGTATGTTGATATTTTTACTAAATACAGGTCAAAACCTTTATTTCCCAGTCTGTGTGTTATTTAAATAATGCAAATAAAAGTAATTGAATTAATTAAAATACTAAGTTAGGTAAACAAACTGGCGTGTTCTGGTCTTCTTTGTTACTATTTTTAACTTTCTCATCCTGAAATAAAAACATTTTAGTTTATATTTCAATAAAAAAATTTATATGAGAAAAATTTTTTTAAACAAAATTGAAAAAATTAAAAACTGCAATTAATTTTTTTTAAAAACCTTATCTATGGCAAGTACAGGACCATTAAACTCATCTGCACATTTAAACAAATTCTAAAAATATAATTAACAACTATATACCTATTATGAAGATATTTTATTTAAATACTGGTCAAAACCTTTATTTCTCAGTCTGTGTCAATAATACAATAAGTTGATTATTTATAAATAAGAGTCAATAATTCATTTGTGTTTTAAATATAATTCTGCCTAAACACCTAAGGCATATTTAAACAAAAGTGTTTTAAATTCTGTTTCTATTAAGTCTTAATCTAAATTATGTAAATAAAATTAATTGAATTAATTTAAATACTAAGTTAGGTAAGCAAACTGGTGTGATCTGGTCTTATTCATTACTAGTTTCAACATTCTCATTCTGAAATAAAAAAATACTTGTGTATATTTTTATAAAGAATTTTTAGATGTTGGTACACTAAAATGCTGAAAAATAAGGTTAAAATAAAAATCAATGATCTAAAATAAGCTTTAACAGGGCTAAAAACAGAGCTTTTCACAAACCCGAACCCGGCTAAACAAACACAATTTGCAGGGGTACTGGCCCGGGTCAGATTTTTTATTTTTATTTATCTTTTTTAAATATTTTTAATTATTTTGTTCAAATTTTTAATAAAAGTTAACAAAAATATATGAAAAAGTCATACAAATACTTATATGTTATTTATCATATATATACTTATATGTTATTTCTCTTATTTATATACTTAGGACAAAATAATTCATAAAAATTTACAATAGAAAATAACAAACAAGAGAGGGGGTTAATTTTCCGTCCCACCTTAGGAATTATTAAAAAAATTTCAGTTTTTAGTAGCCCCCCCTTCCTTTAATGATGGAGAAAATGCCCTAAAACATTTAGGAGCTCAGCATTAAGATAATGATGATGATGTTGATAATGATGATGATCATAATGATGATGAATACTATGATTTAAAAACTAAAAACTTATAAACTATATCATAAACTAAAAATTGGTCAATTTTTTACATTCTATAAAAATATAGTTTTAAAACCTTTTGATAAAAAATAATTTCCAAAATTTAGGTGAGAATGCATGTATTTAACATGTATTTAACTAATTGTTTTAAAAAAATGATGATAAAATAGAAACAATTTATCAAAGGGGCCATCCATAATGTACGTACACAGTATGACCACTGGTTTAGGATCCCCTCCCCCTTGTACAAACCTGTACGCTTTCGAAGACCTCCGCCTACGTACGCAACTTTTTTACAAATTAATGTACAAAACAGAATTTAAAAAAAAGTAACTAAAAAAAAGTTTGCTTTTATTTGATATCTTTTTGCCTCTCATATCACTACCAATCAAATTATATCGCAAAAAAAAAAAAATTTATTTGGAACCATTATCTCTCAATTTCTTTTTTTCTCCCCTCATTTTTATATAAAAATTTAAAAAAACACAATACTGATTTGTTACACACATAAAATTCAATGTTATAAAAAGAATAAAAAATAAAATCAAGTTTAGGAGAGATAGTCAAACCGGATACGTACTCACTGTCTTTAACACCATTTCCCTCTTGTAGACATTCACATGCCTTTGGATAAAGCTCCCCCTCACCCATACCTGCCTATGTATTTAATGTTTGGCCCCAAAACTTGAAAGTGAAAAATTAAAAAATTAAAAAACAAAAAAAAAAAAAATCATACCTGGAACTTTAAACATTTAGCATTTTCATTAGATCTAAAAAATAAAACATTTTATAACATATCAAAACATTAAAACGAAGTATTTATGATTATATATTAACTATATATAATATTTCATAGGTTATATAAAATAATTGAAAAAATATATATAAATTTATATTAAAGTTACTTAAATAAAGGCTCTTTTAACATTTCAAACACTTCTTCGTTGCTGGAATCTTTTAATGACATACTCTAAAGTTCAAAAGCCATATGACTACAAAATAATTAAACAAATAAGTGACTTACAAAGCTATAATGAATAATGAAGTTATATAAGTTTCATTAAGTACTTGAAATAATTTAAATACCGTTACTATTTCTTTTAATCTACCAATAATCTAAAAATTAATAACTTTTTTAAAAAAAGAAAAAAAAAAATCATTATTTATAAGTTCATAAGTATATAATCTTGACTACATATATACAAACCTCGGTATTAGAAAAACTATATTTGGCAAAAATTGCAGACCTTACACTGTTTTAGGTTGGCATCAGGTTAGCAAATTCATTTATTGACAAACTTTGTACTTATAAACTTTACCAGGTGAACCTTTATGACAAAGGTTTCACCATTAAAAATATACTGATAACATATACAGTTAGGTTGGAATCGCTGAACCTAATTTAGAGGGCAGTTTATATAAATATATACATATATATATATATATATATATATATATATATATATATATATATATATATATATATATATATATATATATATATATATATATGTATATATATATATATATATATATATATATAAATATATATATATATATATATATATACATATACATATACATATACATATACATGTATATATATATATATATATATATATATATATATATATATATATATATATATATATATATATATATATATATATATATATATATATGTATATATATATATATATATATATACATATATATATATTTATATATATATGTATATATGTATATATGTATATATATATATATATATATATATTTATATATATATATATACATATATTTATTTATTTGTATATATATATATATATATATATATATATATATATATATATATATATATATATATATATATATATATATATATATATATATATATATATATATATATATATATATATATATATATATATAATGATTAAATCAGAAAACTGCTTTTATATTTATTTAGAAAAAACAAAAGAGAAATATGTTACAAATACATACCAATGTATGTTTTTGTAACATATTTCAAAGTGCAAAGTTATTTATTTTTATTTTGAAATTTCAAAATCTTGAATCAAAAAGTTAAAGATACCTGGACACAAGTTAATCGTAATTCTGGATCATTGCACCATCCTCCAACAATTGTTTCAACAAGATGTCTTGTGTCAGACTCCAAATATATTTTATAAATAAGACTTGTATCTGGTCTTTCTCCTTTTTCAAGAGCTTGAGTTAAAAAAATATCTTTATAAATAGAAAAGTGATTTTGCAATGGTGAGTCTAATCCTGACATAATTTCAAAAAAAGATAATGACATGGCATAAACATCTGACTCTTTAGTGACAATATTTACAGTTCGATTGCAAATTTCAGGAGAAAGATAAGCTATAGTTAAACCAGCAAATCCAGCTTTTACCTTAGTCTTTGTTGCCATTGTTTCCTTCATTATAGCAAGGTCACAAAAATCAGAAAGTTTGATCACTATTTTACTTAAAGTGCCCTGAACTAAAATATTTATATATTTATTTTTGAATCGATTTGACATATAAAACATTTTTGATTTAGGGAATTGATGTTTATAAAGTTTACAAGCAACAACCTTCTTTTTATGAGAAAATTTATAAACTTTAGCAAATGAACCTTCACCAATAAATGCATCTTCAGACATGTGTAGAGGTAGCTCTACAATAAACTCACTGTTTTCTTTTTCAATCTGATTTAAGCTTTTAGATTTAAGAAGACTGAAGTTTGCCATTTTTAAAATTAACTAGTAATAAAATGTTAGCGCATTTAAAAATAAACAAAATAGTTTTAGAAGAGCGAAAAATTACCGGTAACGAAAAGAGTAAGTTATGTAAGTCAATAAAGTTGTTAATTTATTTATAATTTAAGGTTATTATCACTAAAATTAAATATATCATGTGTAAAAACATTATTAACATATAAATCTTACAATTCCTTAAAGGGTTCAATAACGATGGATTTTACGAAAAATATGTGTAAGTGTAAAAAATACAAACACCAACTTATCGGCTCAATAAAATTCGGACTACTGTGAGGATATAGAAACGATAATGATGCAAAAAAAGTTAAAAAAATTATCGAACCACTTGAATGAGCCGATAAAAAAAAAAGAGCCGATAAGGAGTCGCGTAAAGTAGTGCGCGGTTCGGTAAGGCGGTATTAGTTCTTCCATACATACATACATACATACATACATACATACATGCATACATACATACATACATACATACATACATACATACATACATACATACATACATACATACATACATACATACATACATACATACATACATACATACATACATACATACATACATACATGCATACATACATACATACATACATACATACATATATAAATTTCTTCCAAAAACACCGCTTTATCAAACCAGGCAATTTTTAATATATTTTAATTATATAAGCTTGTTTTAAATTTTTATAATAAAGTAAGCTTCAAAAAATTATTTGGTGGATTTTTATATTTTAAACTTCTATTTGTCTAAGGCCGATAAGTTGTTATAATAGAATTTTTAAAAGCATGACTTCACCAATACCGCGTCAGGAAAAACTATATCATAAGTTTTCAATAACTTGTCCTTAACGGATATTAATTTAACATATTAAAAAAACTATTCTAAAAATTTGGAAGATTTTGAAACAAGTTTTTAAGAACTTGATTAAAATAATTAGTTTTAGGTTTGTTTTTTGTGCAGTTTTGTTTAGTGTTGATTATTTATAACTCATGTACAGTGTTACTTTGTATTAATTAGAAAACTATTACGACAGGAGACAGGGTTATAATAAATAAAAAATAAGAAGAGATATGTTTTTATTTATCGTTTAAAAAGTCTACTAAAAATAAAATTACAAATGAAAATAATCAAATATTTCCCAAAGATATTTAAAGTTATTATTATATTAAATAACTACGTCAAATCCGTATAAACTGATTTTAAATTTATATCAATAAATGATTACTACTCTACATGATAACTTTATTACGATATATTTCATAACTTATTGATTCTGATTGAACAAAAGCTCTCACAAAAGCAAAACGTTGTATTTAGCTGTTTCACCTATGGATATGAATAAGGAAGAGTAGGGAGAGGTGGGACGCGGGGGAAGTGTGGCTGTCTGAAATTTATAATTAAGAATATTTAATGTAAACAATTAAATTTCTTCCTCTCGATTTAGCAGAGATTAAATTGTTTCCTTGCGTGCGCTAGAAGCCCTAATTTGAAATTTCGCCTAAAAAAGTTTTTGTTGAAGTAGGACAAAAAAAAGTGTTTGTTCCCCGCTTCCCAGTGGGCATTTTAACGTCGAACGAACGTCGAGCGACGTCGGATATTGACGTCGGAACGACGTTGGGTTTACGTTGGAAATGGAAATGTTATTTGACGTCGGATAAACTGACATCGCGCGACGTCGGCATTCCGATGTAAATCCAACGTGTTTTTTGAAAACTAATAAAATGTTGCCTTTGGCAGGAATTGAACCTCGGTCTATTAGATACTAAGTCCTGTGCGCTTACCACTACACCACAAGGACATATTAACTGTTGAGTTTATTAAGTAATTTATACTTGTAGCTATTTGGGAATTATTACTTTGATAAGAAATAACTTTGTTTAAATATTATATAAATATTAAAACGAATAGTTATGTATTATAAAAAATGTATACTCGAAAATGTTAATAGTTAAAAAACTATGCTAGTGCATCATACAAAACCTCATGATGTTTTATCAACCTTCATTCAAACTTTTTTCCATTAATAAAAAAACACGCTTAGTTCACATAATTATTGAAGAGCGCAATTGCACACATATTGTTGGGTTTGGATTAAATTTTCATCAGCGATGTCTTACGACGTTGTTCCGACGTCGTTTTAAGGACGTTGGATTGACGTCGGAAGACGTCAAAAGACATCGGAGTACGTTAATATTATGACGTTGCCCGACGTCTTTTTATCGACGTTGGATCGATGTCAGTACTGCGACGTTTTTTGGACGTCTTTTATAAGATGTCGGAACAACGTCAAAATACATCGAAACGACGTCAGGGGATGTTGAGATAAAGACATCGCCCGACGTCATTTTACTGACATCGGAACAACGTCGGAATAGGTCTTTTGACATCGCTGATGAAAATCAAACGTAAATCCGACGTCGGATTGACGTCGGGTGCCCACTGGAATCCTTCCGTTGCCATTTGATTATTTTGATTAAAGAAAGCTCTTAAATATTTTTATATCGATTAGGTGGTTTTATGATTTATCAGTTTATAATAATTTATTTGCGATAAAAAGTAGCTTTAAAATTACTTGTTCAACTTCGGCTCACACTTGTCCTACTTTACCTCAATGACACGGTTTCTCTAAAAGCAAAAGTTTACTTACTTAATTACAATTTGCTGGAAGCCTAAGGGAATTGAGTCAGTGCCTATAATAAAAGTTTTTTCGTAAAAACTCGTTTGGTACAGTTTTAGGCATCAAATAAAAAAAGATATTGCAATTATCCTAAAAAAAAATTTACGTGTCTCACTTCTCCTTACTCAATATATGATAGAAAATAAATTCATTTCCATCGTAAAAATTGAAACAGTCCAATTATTTGCTTTAACTTATACATAGGTATGTATTTTCTTATTTATTGTTAAATCAATTTATCAATACTTCTTTTTTTTTACTTTTTTAAATGATTTTAAACATCATTTGACACCACCGTCATTATATTGTCTCCTCATTCGCAAGACTGTTTTTCTTATGTCTTTATCAATATCCATCTTCTGATATTATTGTTTATTTAATCCTTATCATATTGATAAGAATGATTAATAAAGCAACAATATAGTTTGGCTCAAATGGTTGTAAAACTGCTTTAACTGAAGGTGGAAACCTTTTTTGATCATATTCAATACCAGTTTGTTTTTCACAATTAGGTATTGATCATATTTTTATTTCTAAAAATATATATATTTTTTTTCGTACATCTAGTACGCAGAAAAACATAAATATTTTCAGCATAGTATCAGCAGGGATAGAAAATTAACTGAGTAGTTAATTTTCTCTCCTTGCTGATATCAGCCTTTGTACCCTTGGAATAGCGGTTCAAGTCATGACTTCAGACTTGGAGATCAGTAGTTTAAAACTAGCTCTCGCGAAATATGCATTATTTGTATGAAAATGTGAATTTCATTCTCAGTTGCTCTGTTAAATAAATGGTTAGGAGTTGAAAAATACAAAAAGCATATTACATTAAAATAAAAGTTCTTTTTGTCAAGCCTTTTGGATTCAGGGTTACATGGAAACTAAAGCCCAGTGGACATTTCGACGTCGAACGAACGTCGAGCGACGTCGGATCTCGACGTCGGATCGACGTTGGGTTTACGTTGGAAATGGAAATGTTATTTGACGTCGGATAAACTGACATCGCGCGACGTCGGCATTCCGATGTAAATCCAACGTGTTTTTTGAAAACTATAAAACGTTGCCTTTGGTAGGAATCGAACCTTGGTCTATTAGATACTAAATCCTACGCGCTTACCACTACACCACAGGGACATATAAGTTGATGTGTTTATTTAGTAATGTATACTTGTAGCTATTTGGGAATTATTACTTTGATAAGAAATAATTTTGATTAAATATTATATAAATATTAAAACGAATAGTTATATATTATAAAAAATGTATACTCGAAAATGTTAATAGTTAAAAAACTATGCTAGTGCATCATACAAAACCTCATGATGTTTTTTCAACTATTATTCAAACTTTTTTCCATTATTAAATAAACACGCTTAGTTCACATAATTATTGAAGAGCGCAATTGCACACATATTGTTGGGTTTGGATTAAATTTTCATCAGTGATGTCTTACAACGTTGTTCCGACGTCGTTTTAAGGACGTTGGATTGACGTCGGAAGACGTCAAAAGATATTGGAGTACGTTATATTATGACGTTGCCCGACGTCTTTTTATCGACGTTGGATCGATGTCAGTACTGCGACGTTTTTTGGACGTCTTTTATAAGATGTCGGAACAACGTCAAAATACATCGAAACGACGTCAGGGGATGTTGAGATAAAGACATCGCCCGACGTCAATTTACTGACATCGGAATAACGTCGGAATAGGTCTTTTGACATCGCTGATGAAAATTGTACGTAAATCCGACGTCGGATTGACGTCGGGTGCCCACTGGGAGCTTGCTAATATTAGTATATTAAAATTTATATTTCATTTATGAAAATAAATTCGGAGTATTTTAAATAGTGAGAATAAAAATGTAATTTTCCTACTTCACTTCTTTTGCATTCATTATTTTATCTTTTATCAGATTTTGTTAATATGATTTCATTTACAGCATGTGATTAAGAAAAAACGTTTTACGGAGCTTTAATTTTAAATTATTTTACATGCACTTTTTAGTGACTAGGAAACGCCATTAATTAATGAAAAGTAGTTTTTAATTATGAATAATTATATTGCTGCTAAACATTAGGGCTGTTGCCCTTGAATGTTCTAATGTTGTTGATACAAGATGAAACGCTTGTAATCACCACAAGTCATCTACATATGTATTCAAAACTATTTAAAGTTTAAAATTTTATTTTTACCAAATGAAATCAAGCACGTATCGTTGGTGAGCTTCACATTCAGGTGCTTAAAAAAATTTCTATATTTGGTTTTAAAATAATTTAATTCTATATCCTTACAACCTAACAGTACTGGTGTTTCAATATGATGAAAAAAAAATTATTGTATTGATAAAAATTTAACAATCTCAAATCCTTTACTAAAGAAACACTGGCCATTTTACACTCTGGCTATCAATCTTACTTAGAAGTTCATATTAATTAAGAAAAATATTTATATTAATAACCATAAAAATAATCTTATTAATTAAAAAAAATCTGATATTAAAATGCAACATACCTACGTTTGTCAATAATGCATAAAAATTGAAACCATGAAAAAATATTGCGTTAAAACATTATTTGCTGACTATCGTTTGTACGCGAGATTCGGTAATGCATCAAAATTGAGAGCTAAATCAAAAAGTATGTGTATATCAGCTAATCATCATAATTTTAAACCAAAAAATCTTTTGAATTAGTAAATTTCTTACCCTTAAACTTGTTTAGTAGCTCATATTATCTATATAAAGAAAAAATTAATTTTAAAATGCCACATACCTATGTGTATCAATAACGCCTAAAAATTAAAAACCATCGAAAAAAATCGCCTAAAAACTTTATTTGCCGACTATCGTTTGTAAGCGCAATTCGGTAATGCATTAAAATTTAGAGCTAAATCAAAAACTATGTTGACTTCAAAATTATTTAGACGTTTTTATTAAATTTATTATCTACATAGGTTCAACCCTAAGTATGTCAATAATGCATAAAAGTTGGAACTAAGTAAAAAAAGGCGTACAAAATTAAATTACCATCGTAAGTAAGCAAAGTTGGGTAATGCCTTATAACTGTTAGAAATATAAATTTATTTTTATTAAAGTTTCGCAAAACTTTTTATTTTAAAAATCAAGTTTAATGGTTATTTTATAGTTTTTTAACTCATTTGGTAAGTCAGATAAACTCCGTATATAAAAAATCTACCCCAACGGGCATTTGTTGGTTTAAAATTGGTTTAGACCACGTTTAGATGGCATTTACATCGATCTAAACGTTTAGGAATCTATTCTAAACGTGTTCTGAATATTTAACTTGCGTTGAAAAGCTAAATCAAACATTTTCCGTACGAAACTAACTTAATTAAATAGTTTCATACAAAAAGTGTCGGATATTTTGAATCTTTTATTATAATTAAAAATTAGAGTTTCTTATTATTCTTTAATTATGTAATAAATGGTTTAGAAAAGATAAAAGAAATTTGTTTTTAGTATTATACTGTGGCTAATGAAGGAGTTAAAAAATCCTGTAAGTTCATCAATAATATTGTATGAGCGATTAAAAGTAATTTTAAGCACAGTAACAATGTATTTTGATATTTCTTTTTTTTTAGTTATAGCTACTAAATTAGCAGTTTCAAAAAAGTAGCAGTAGTTTCAAAAAAGTAGCAGTGTTAGCATTTTTTAAAACTATTTCTTAAATTATTTTTTCTGTTTGGTTATTAACAACGCTAAAACAGTTAATACTTAAAATGCATAAACTTTCTCTAAAAGTTTTAGAGGAAAATTATGCATTTTAAGTCGTAACTACTTTTTAAATAACTAAACAAAATTATTTTTTTTTTTTTGTATTTGGACCTAACATCTATTCGTTTATGATTGATGTTATATTGATCAAATAGCAATGTTATAATATTTTATAATACTTTTAGTGCAGTCAGTGCCAATTATAATTTGTGAGGTTGAAATATTTATATAATGGATCTTCAGTTTTAGTAAAGGCTTTTAATGTAAACTAAAAAATATTTTGAACAATTTTAGTATTATTCATACTCCTATATGATAACCACTAAAGAGAAAATAAATTTACTTATGTCTGATATGATAGATTATTATATTGTATCATTTATTTTCTCTTTATTAGAAAAGTTAACATGGTTTGAACAATAATATATATAGCTATATTACATAGTTTTCTGAAATCCGCATAAATATTTTTTTTATTTTTGAATAAGTTTTGTCTGTTTAATTTCATTTAATATTTTATATACAGTCCAGTCAGTTGCAACAACAATTAAAGCAGCAGGAAACAGCCAACTACACATGCAAGTGGTAAATTGGTTTTTTGTGACGTTTTTACTCCTTTAAAAAATAGTTTTTCCTAAAATAATAAATAAGTTAATGGCTATTTCTGTAAAGATTTTCTGTAAATTAAAACTGCAGTGGTTTTCAAAACTAATAGTTATTCTTTTAGAAATCACAAGATAAAGTGCTAACTCTGTACCTTTAGATATGATTCTAATAGTTGAACATCTTTCAGATATTTGCCTTTTAAATCATAATCTAATTGCTCAAGCTCCTGAAAAGCTATGTATAAAAATTCAATGCTTAAAAATTAATGTAAGATTGAAGGTAATTCATGTTATATTGAATAAATACGTTGATGATTGGTTCGAGTCTTTAAAGTTTAAATTAGTTAAAAGAGAGTTCAAATTGTTCTGTTTTTATCTTATGCTCTATATCTAAAAGTTATTAAAATATTTATAGCATTATTTTTTATTTATTTTAATATGTTATGAAAGACCTACCAAACTTGAAATTTTAACGGGTTGAAATATATAGTATGTATATGTATACCATCTCTCGGAATTAGGAAAATTAAAGTCAGCAAAAAAAGCTAAAAAACTAGACGACTAAACTTATTTAAAACACTTTTAACAAGTTTAGTTACAAGTTAATGTTATGTGTTGATGTACCTTCAACCAAATTAGTGTTAACATTGTAGCAAAATGTCATATCGCCAGTCTGTTTGGTTGAAAGAACTTTGATATTTTATTGAATTGTTATTTTAGTTTGTAATATTATAATTTTTATTCACAAAATGTTAAAAGATTTACTTTTTAAATTTATTTGTCATTGCTTCGGATAAGATGTTTTGTTATTCCTTTTACAGATTGTAATGAGGATTCCAAAAGTTTTAAATATCAGAAACTGAAGAAGACATTGATAATCAGCAGATATCAAAAAAGCGCAAAAGTACTGATTATACAACTCTTTTAAAGGTTTCATTTTAATTTGTTAATGTTTGTATAGAAACTAATAATAAATAAACTGAAAATAATAACATATAATTAATTCATAATTGTGCATTATTCTGATCTAAATAATTTTTTTTTTTAATTTCTTCAGAGTTAATATTACTAGTTTAATACAATTACAGTAGAAATGGTTAATTATGGAAAAACTGCACTAAAAATTGAATAAATCGCTTGTTTAAGCAAATAACATTTTATCAATTATAGTTTGCTCTAATTTTTGTGTAAAAAAAAAGAAGCAAGTTTTAATTAGAAAATGATTAATAATTTTTATGGTTTAGTAAAACAGATTTTATTTTTCAGTAGAGGAATAGTTTTATGTTAATGTTAATGCAAAAGGTACAAATATTGACAGGTTAGCTAATTTGATGTTACAATAAACATGCTAATTTGATGTTACAATAAATTTTGTAAAGACCTTAATGCCAAAAATACTTGCATTCATTATTCATGCGTGCTATAGTATAATATAGCATACATGCATGATGCATTCAAGTATAAAACAAAAGTTACAAACGTTTAATTATACAAAAAGATTATAGATGTGGTATCGCAAGTATATTCAATTGATTATGCAAGTAAGTTATCCTACTTTACATCTTTGAAGACTAATAACAATTGTAATGAACGTGTCTCAGACAATATACACTCGGATTTATATTTTAGTTAAACCATCACCACTTCCACAGCCACCTTAATTCAAATTAAGTGTGACAACTTTACCAAAAGACTCTAGAATGGACCATTCAAGTAAGATGTCTAAATCTATATCTTTTATATAAAACTCCTTTACTATTAGATAAACTTGTTAATTTTATGACTTATGAACATATTTAGCAATATAATTCTTTTAGGATAGACTTTTTAAAATCAAGTTTACAATGTTTTAATAAATTTTTATTTAAAATAACCTTGTATATATAATATATCTATATAGTTATTTATATTGTAGCTAACCCATCAGTAATTGCAAAGTTTCTCCTTTTCTGTAAGCCCGAAAATTGAGTTCTAAAATACCCTTATCCACATAACTACTATATCAGCGCACAAATTAATGGTTTGATCAAGTAATACTTAATTTTTACCTTGAATTGCGTGGTAGTACATATATATGATTTTGATATATAAATTTTAACTATTATGTTTGTTGATTAGTTTTTTAAACTTTAAGAGTTGTAAGAATTACAATTTTATTTTTACATGTTTAATTATATTGTAGTGAAACATTCGGTATCTCCACAACTTTTCAATTAAATAGAAAGTTTCAATTAAACAGGATACTGAGTGTGCCTACTGCTCTTCAAGACAATGGATAATGGGAGTTATAAAACTTTATATATATATATATATATATATATATATATATATATATATATATATATATATATATATATATATATATATATATATATATATATATATATATATATATCCATATCAAAAACAGCTTAAGAGACGAGGTAATTAAAATTGTATTCGTAAGAGACTTTTTTTAAATTAAAACGCTCTTTCGACTACACTATATGGGTATATATATATATATATATATATATATATATATATATATATATATATATATATATATATATATATATATATATATATATATATATATATATATATATACCCATATAGTGTAGTCGAAAGAGCGTTTTAATTTAAAAAAAGTCTCTTTCGACTACAATTTTAATTACCTCGTCTCTTAAGCTGTTTTTGATTTCATCGAAATGTCAAAGCAATTAATTTTTGCGGAAGTACATTAAATTGAATTGTTTTTTAAAAAATTTTTAAAAAACCGCAATTATAGCGACTAGAAAGTTTTTTTTAATTAGTTGTGTTTTTGTTTAAAGTTTAACGTCGCAAAGTTTGAAACGAAAGATTTAGATTTAAGTTCTAAATCGAAACTAAATTAAATCTAAACATTTAGAACGAACATTAACTTAACGTTGATTAAATGGTCGAATGCCCGTTGGGACTTGTAAAGTACCACATACTTACCTGTGTCAAAAATGCATTAAAATTGAAGCAAAGTAAACAAATGCGTAATAAATTTACCTGCCAACTATTGTAAGTAAGCAAGGCTCGGTAATGCATCAAAACAGTTAAAGTTATAAATTTTATTTTTATAGAAGTTTTCTGAAACTTATTTATATCAATATACATTTTAATGGTTTTTCTTCAGATTTTTAACTCATTTGGTAACTTCTATAAACTCCGAACGGAATAATAATCTACTTGGAAAATCAACTTAGAAAAAGCCACAATACTTCTTATTCTAATTGGAAACCTAAATCTAAATCTTGATCTACTTGGAAAAAGCCACATCCCAACGGGCATTTGTTGGTTTAAAATTGGTTTAGATCACGTTTAGATGGCATTTACGTCGATCTAAACGTTTAGGAATCTATTTTAAACGTGTTCTGAATATTTAATTTGCGTTTAGATGACATTTACGCCGTTCTAAACGATTAGGAATCAATTCTAAATGAGTTCTGAATATTTAGTTAGCGTTTAAGCGCTAAATCATGCCGGTTTCCGTTACTTCGATTAGCCCAGAAGGGATTTTGCACAGAATGAAACGGACATTTTGGATCTTTCATTATTGTTTAAAAATTTGAATTTCATATGAATATTAAATTATGTAGATAGTAGTTTAGAAAATTTAAAAGAAATTTGTGTAAACAAAAATTGAGTTAACGGATGTTTTAGGAGGATTAACTTTTTGATAATGACCTTTAGACATGCTTGTTTGTATATTAAAACATGCTTGTTACCATATTTAAAATCGTTATTTAGTCTGATTTTCTAATGGCATAAAAAACTATACTTAGACTGTTATTAAAATAGACTATTAGTCTATAATAATTTGCATAAATATCACAAAAATTTGAAAAAAGGTTTAGTTATGAAAGTTATTAAGATTGGTATTATTTAATTAAATTGAAGCAGTTTGTATTACAGAAAAAAGTGGTTTTACAAGATTTGAAATAGTTTGTATCAAACCAAGAAGTAGTTAAAAGATTGCAAAAGAGGTAAAATACAGATAAATAATAAGTTTCTTATTATAATTCTTATAGAATGTTATTCACATAATAGGTACTTGACTTGTAGGCTACATGAATATAAAAATATAAATATAGATTAAATCAAAATCAAAAAAGATTACAAAATCCTAATTCTGAAAAAAATGCATTTATCGCCCTTATTCTCTCAAGTACTTGAAACATTGTCAATGTAGTGCAAATAAATATTAAGTGTGAATCTCAACTACTTAAGAGAATAAGGGCTATAAATGCATTTTTTTCAGAATTAGGATTTTGTAATCTTTTTTGATTTTGATTTAATCTATATTTATATTTTTATATTCATGTAGCCTACAAGTCAAGTCCCTATTATGTGAATAACATTCTATAAGAATTATAATAAGAAACTTATTATTTATCTGTATTTTACCTCTTTTTTTAATAAGATTTTTTTATTGTGTATTGATCGTAGGATTTTTTTGATTCCTATTTTTTAAATGGTTGTTGTATAAATTTTGGTTTTTCTTGGAAATTTTTTTTATTCCTTTTGTAATCCTTGGATATTTGAAATATTTTGATCTTATTTCTTTTTCTATAAGAAAAAAGTTTTTATTGTCTTGTTGAAGGAAAATGTTTAAAAATATGTAATAGACAGCATTTCTAAGCACTTGGTTTAGGACATCCCCATCCATTTCGATGCGAACGAAAGGGAGTATGCTAGATTAGGCATAAAAACCATTTTCCGCTGTGGTAACTTAATGCTATTTAATTATTAACTAATAATATAAATGATAAAATTGTATTTAAGAGTTAAAAGTCGATCTAACAATTAAAGAGAACAATATTTTTGAGGGTGTCTCAGGAATCTTATATAACATAATTATTTTGAAAATGACGTTTGCAATAAAATTTATTTTGTTGGTTGACAAACAGCAAAAATTTATGCTTTACCTAAGATTGTACAAACTCATTAACGATTTTCTCTACCACTTTATAGACTAATTATTTCAACAATCGGGACATATATTTATAAACTTGCCAAATATTTTTCTCATTTATTGTCTCCTTATATACCTAAATCTTATTCAACCTGTGAGTCTTTTTTTTTTTTTGTTAAGGCATTGAAACAATTTGATATAACTAACAAATATACAGATTTTTATGATGTTGAAAGCATATTTACTAATATTCTACTTAATATAACTATAATTATAGCTAATGATTTATACTTAAAGGTGGTAGACTGCTAAAAAAGTTAGAAAAAAACGACTTTTCAAAAGTGGGATTGTTTTAAACAGTAACTGATGTAGAGTCTGAAAATATATAGATCTTCGTATGAGGAAAAAAAATTAGAACTAATAAAAGTGATTTATATTAGAAGGGTAATTTTGTTTCCCATAGCAACGCTCATAGCAACCGCTAGTTAAGGTTAGTAATAAAAAAAAAAATTAAAAAACAAAGAAAAAATCTTAAAGCAACTAGGAAAGGGTTTGATAAAAAGTACAAAAATTAAGAAAAGCAGTATATAAAAAAGGAGGATTTGAATAAGTTTGTATATTCAATATTTTTAATTTTATATGCTTTTTTCTCTGTTTTATTCTTCTAATTTTCTGGCAAAGATTTCAGGAGCTGTAATTTTCCAATTGACTTGAAATTTTGTACAGAGATTCTTTATAATAAGTTTTATGTCCTGAGATAAAAAAAATTCAGAATATAAACTTTTAAGACAACAA
This sequence comes from Hydra vulgaris, assembly GCF_022113875.1. Classification (NCBI taxonomy): domain Eukaryota; kingdom Metazoa; phylum Cnidaria; class Hydrozoa; order Anthoathecata; family Hydridae; genus Hydra; species Hydra vulgaris. The sequence goes on along the minus strand of NC_061156.1, from coordinate 27,997,870 downwards.
ACTTTTTGTTCTTAATATCTAAAATTCGATTATTAATTGGGCGCTTTGAAAAATCTAACGATGCTTTAAAATAAAGAAATTTTCAACAAAAATTTTTATCTCAGGACATTTATCTACATAAAAAAAATACAAATACAAAAAATTAGAACTTAATAAATTATACTTTTTGAGATATCTTTGCCAAGATTTTAGCCTGTTTTTGGCCTAAAATCAACTGTTTTTGCCCAAAATATATATGAAAAAAAAATTAAAAATTATTAATTTTTTAATATATTTATCATGTTCGAAGTAAAAAAGTTTATTGAAATATTGTAAAATACAAAAATAATTTTTTAAGCAGTCTACCACCTTAATAATAAAAAGGCGTTTAAAATAATTTTCTAAAGCTCAGCTCAAAAACTTACTTTAAATCTTAACATCCGGATCTCATTTTTTATTATGATGGCGTTGCCAAGGGTTCTCCTTTAGCGCAAATTTTAGGTAATATTTTTTGGGTTTCACGAATAAAAATTGGTTTGCGATTCTCTTCCTCCATACATATTTTCTATTAACGTTATATGGATAATATTATCGCTATTTTTAATTCAGAGTTTGAGGCTCACGAACTTTTTACACATCATAACAAACAATATTTAGTTTAATGTAATATGCAAGTTTAGATGTTTTTTATAATAAAACTGTTTCGCTTTCCACATTAATTTATAACAACAATACATATACGGTTCTTTTATAAAAATTTTCCAGTTTTGTTTGCTATTGTTATAAAACTAATCTTACAAGTTTAATTGATAGAACGTATACAATCAACAACACATGGCTTGGATTTGAAAAAAAAAAAAGGAAATAAAAAATTTATCTAATATTTTAAAAAATAACCAAAATCCACCTAAAACAATTGAGAATGAAGTTAAATTATTTTTTGATAAAAAGTTAAATCTATCTGTGATAAATAGAGTTCATAACTCTAATATAATATATAATAAATTTCTTTTTAAAGGATTTTACTTAAATTTTACTAGATCTAAAATTAATAAATTCAATAAAAAATATTGCAAAGATATCATATTTAATTTAAATTTCACTTTAACAAATTACAAAATAGTTTATGTAAAAATAATCTACTTCCTAAGCTGCTCAATTCTATTTGTCTTCAAATTTTAAATTTATATTTATATCCAGAGGTTTAAATTGTAGTTTTATCTTTGGAAAATGTAAGATGTTAAAAACGAATCATTAAAAACTAATCTTCAGCAACGTAATAGCAAAAAATATGAACATATTTTAAAGAAAAGTATGATCCTTTTTTTAATATTGACATTAATATCTTCAGCAACGTAATAGCAAACAGTTCAGGAGTCTGGAGTCAAAGCATGCCATGACATGAGCAATCAGCTGATAGGTGACAACACACAGCCAGAATTTAGTTGACATGTGCCATTTTGTAGCTGACAAAACAAGTGCAACTCTTTAGGCTTGTTTCATTTTGTTAAGTCTGGTCTGTGTCAACGTCACGGAAGTTTTTTAATAATTAAAGTAAGTATCCAGAAGTTTCCAGACGATTCCAGAAGAAGCATCTGGAAACATCCAAACGCATCCAGAAGCTTCCAGAAGCATCAGAAAGAAGCATCTAGAAATGAACCTTCTACCAGAACAAGTTCACACAGGTTCGCTTTACTATATAAAAGACGTGTAAACCGACATGTAATTCAGTCAGTATATGGTCAAACAGTCAGTATTATCAAGACAGTTCATCGAAGTGTGTTTTACAAAAGTGTTTTATTAAAGAACATCAATGCAAAAAGTGAAAAGCAACAAGTGTTTCATTGCATCAATACAGTCCACATCCAACCAAGCCGTTTTAACACGATAAAGTAAATATAACACGCTAAACCTTTAGATGCGTGATTATTTATTTTTATTATTTTTATAACTTTAAGTGCAAAAATGGCTCCCGAAAGTCTTGGATCGGAACTAAGAAAGAAAACTATTTGCGATTACGTAAGTAAAATGTCACAAAAAAGTATTTGTGATAAATATCGCGTGAAAAAATGGACCGTATCAAGACTATGTTCCAAATATCGTTCTACGGGAAAATTGGCAGTAGATAACAAAGGTGGAAGACCGCGTTTCACCACTTCTAGAGAGGATTCTATGATCGTCAAATTCATCAAGAAGGATTGCTGGATATCATTATTCCAGATACAAATACAATTAGAGCTGCCAGTATTAACCCATCACCGATAGGTGATTTTAAGTCAACCACCTATCGGTGATGGATTGGCCGCCTAAATCTCCGGATCTCAATCTTATGGAGAACCTGTGGGAGATCGTCAACCGCAGAACTATTCGTGAAGGTGTTCGTAATAAGGATCAACTGTTTTTAAAATTCAAAAGGCCTGGGCAGAGATTCAACAAAGTTTCATTGATCACCTGATCAAATCTATGTTTCGAAGATGTAAGGCTTTGATCGACAATAAAGGATTCCCCACAAAATATTGATAGCAAAATACACCTTGGTCAACATTTTCTGGAGTTGCTCTTGTTTTGTTCTGAAGGAAATCAACTTTTTTAATACTTTGATTAATTTGATAATTTTTGTGTACAAATAATAAACTTTGTGATAAATAAAGCTTGAAGATCATTGTCTCTAAACAGTTACATAGTTAATTCTCTAAATTGAAAAAATGCAGCACTTTTATATAAAGAAACTAAGTTAGCATTATTTTCCACTTGTTTTGTCCGATACTGTTTCTATATATATATATATATATATATATATATATATATATATATATATATATATATATATATATATATATATATATATATATATATATATATATATATATATATATATATATATATATATATATATATATATATATATATATATAAGATAGATAGCTAAATATAGATATAGATAAAGATATATCAATATTTTCAAGTTTACTGCAAGAAAAGCACACAAACAAAAACTTCATACATTTTCATAATATAATATATTTAAAAAGCATAATAAATCTAAAAACTTTAAAACTAGAAATTATGCAAAAAAAGTTAATAAAGTGTTTGACAATCTCTATGTTATATAACTTTAAATATTGGTATTAAACATTCCATTTAAATCTTAGAAACCAGCTATTGGTAGTCAGGTTTTTGATGTGTAACCCATTATTGTTTCCTATAAAACAATTACATAATTTTATATATAAAAAACAAACATAGAAACATAATGTGTTAAAAAGTCTCTTACCCATCCACTGCTTTGTTCCATATGTTACATTAAGTTCCATATCTTCCTCAAAAGATTGTAATTTTGACCAATCAAGTTTGTTTATGATTTTAGTTTTAAAATCATCGTTTGTTACAACCAACCACTTTTTAAATACTTCATGAAACATTAAATACAACTTTTGGTTTCTGTGTATTGCATATAGTTGTTTATTTAAAACATGTCCAAGAATTGCTCCAATGCGCACATCTATTGCTTAAATTTTCATACATTATTTTTAATACAAATGATAAAAAACTAATCATTATAATAAAGCAACGGAGTACCTCAAAAAAATTTTTAAAATTTAACTTGAAAACAAAAAATTGCTAAAATAAACAAATAAAATCTATTTAGAAAAGTAAAAATAAAACATTAAACAATCATGTAAACCTTGCCAGTACAACCCATCATCTTTTGAAATGAAACATGCAGGTTTTTGTAAACTACAATAAATAAAAGTCTCACAATAATTTTTAGGTGTATAAATGCAATTAAAATTAGCTAAGTTTAAACAAATATCTAATACTTACGTTTTAATTTTATATATAACGTTATATAATTTAATAAGATCAAAATAATTACTTTGGAGAGAAATTAATATTTTGAGAGAATTTGTGAGTATTGTTTATCCCTTTTGTACACGGGCACATGTAATGTGTTTAAAAAATTTTTTTGTAATAAAAACTATGTACTAGACCTCCTTATGAGGTATGTACAGTTTTATAAAAACATTTCATCAATTTTTCAAAATAAGTAATGTGTACATTTTTGTAGACACTATAATATCAGAAGAAATCCTAAAAAAAACTCAAAAAGCTGAAGTAAATCAATACTTCATTTTATAACTTTTTATTTAAAGTATTCAATAATATTTATATTATGTAGCTAACTCACAACTTTTCCAAATCAATAAAAAAAAAGTAGAAAATATTTTTCTGTTTTTTATCGAGGAATTATTTCATGGGAAATAGTTGAAAACAGTTTTTGTCACCAGTGGTGCATTTTATTCTGCGACCATTGCATTCTTCTAACTTGCAGCACTATCCCAGTTCCTTGATGCATACAGGGAAATGGTCGAACTGGTATAGCGGATCTTCACAGCAGGTCTTTCTCCCGGTTTTGCCTGCTTAGGAGGAGGTGTAACCACAGAAGATGTTGATATTGACAAACCACCTGAGTCTGTGGTTGGTGCATTGCACCAATTCAAAAATACGCTTTTAATTTAATGTAAAAATACGCTAATTTAATGTAAAAATACGCTTTTAATTTAATGTAATTATTCTTGTTTTTAAATATTAATTTTTTTTTTTCTAGCTTTTCTTGCTTGTTTTCATTAATTTTTTCTTTTTTCTTATACTGTTTATTATTATATATACTTATTATTGTTTTTATTATTGTTATTATAATAGTTATTATTGCTACTAGTATTATTACTATTATTATTTTTATATATCTATATAGTTTGTTAGCTTAGTTACTATAGTTTTACTTATTAACTTATAATACTAAGCATAGACTTAATAGTTTATTATTATATTTTCCACTTATTATAACTATAATATTTTACTTATAATCATTTGTAATTTATTATTATTTTAATATAAATTGTTTTAATTTATACTTACAACTTATCATTTAAACAATTATAACTTTTTTTTAATATATATTTTCGTTATTCTTCTTTTACTATATTAATAGTATTTTTTCATTATTTATTTTAACTGTTAAATAAATATTATTTTTGTTTTACTATTTTATCAATTCAATTATATTTATATTGTTAATAAATACTATTATTATTTTTATTATTTTTGGTTATATTGCTGTTCATATTACTCTTTGTTTCCTTATTTCAGTTCATTCAATCATTTTATTATATAAACTGTACCACTTAAATGTCTACTCACTGCAAAGATTGCTTCAAGAAAATTAATAAAATCCATCACTACCTTCAATGTTATCATTGCGTAAACCTTTTTCATAAAAAATGTTGTCGTCTGAATGATATTAAATTTAGAATATTGAAAAACTCTAAAACATCTTGGTTCTGTATTTCATGTAGGGAAAAAATTTTTCCATTCAGTACTTTATCAGATAAGGAGCTGCACCTGCAAACAATAAATGATAAAGTGATTCATATTAATGAATTCGAAAACAACATATTATCTTTCCCAAACACCGTACAGCCTAATCTTTATAATGAACTTAATGATTTTATTTCCCATCAACTTAATAACATCAATGACAATGACGTAAACCTCGAAGAATACCCTATTAATTGTAAATATATGGACATAGAAAGTTTTAACTCTTCTAACATCGACAAAAATAATTTTTCTCTTTTTCATTTAAATATTGCTTCTCTTGTTAAAAATTTACACGAATTAAACTCACTTTTATCTCTTATTAATCATAAATTCAGTATTATTGGCATAACTGAAACTAAACTAAAACATGACATTTTACCAACTATCCCATTAAATCTTACCGGTTATGTTTATGAGCACACTCTAACAAAATCTTATTTTGGAGAAGCTTTACTTTATATATCGAATACATTAATTTACAAACTTCGAAATGACCTTAATATGCTTAAACCAAAACTTTTAGAATCTGTGTTTGTGGAAATCATAATTCCTAAAAAATCAAACATCATTATTGGCTGTATTTATCGCCATCCTAGTATGGATATTTCAGAATTTATTAAATCATATTTAATTCCACTTTTTGAAAAGCTATCTATGGAAAAAAACAAATCTACTTTTTTAATAGGCGATTTTAATGTCGATCTTTTATTAGCAAACTCAGATAATTCTGTCTCTGAATTTTTAGACACTATTGCTTTAAATAACTTTCTTCCCTTTATTTCATTGCCAACAAGAATCACAAATCACTCCAAAACTCTAATTGATAACATATTTTTTAATGCAACTTCTACAAATATTTTTGCCGGTAATTTTACTTCTACGGTATCAGATCATTTGCCCCAATTTTTAATACATCCTCTTTATAGAACCAAAATTAATTCTCGTAAAAGCTGCATTTTTCGTCGAAATCTAAAACAAATAAATTGCGTCGAGTAATGTAGTGATTTCTCAAAAATTAGCTGGATTAATGTAATCAATGTCAACGAAGGTAAGACTAATAAGTCATTTGAAGAGTTTTTCTCAAGTTTCAATTCTCTTTTAGATAAACATGCACCATTGAAAAAAGTCAGCAATCGTTGCTTATCAAGGGATCTCAAACCTTGGATAACACGAGGAATCTTGACTTCTATTAAAATGCGAAATAAAATATTTAAAAAACTTCTTAAAGCAAAGAATCCTAATAACAAACTCAATCTAGAAAAATCTTATAAAGCATATAGAAACTTACTTGTTACTCTCACCCGTCGTAGTAAAAAGAACCATTACTCTAAGTTCTTCTCTGACAATGCCAAAAATTTGAAATCTACATGGAATGGTATTAAGAACCTTTTAAACATTAGTTCGAGAGTTAACTCATCTCCTTCATGCTTATCTTCTACCAACTCCATGATACACGACCCCATTAAAATTTCGGAATCTTTTAATTCATTTTTTGTTTCAGTTCCGGAAGATTTACCAAATAAGATCCACTCATCCAATACTGACTTTAATAAATATCTTAAAAATCCTAATCTTAATTCAATGTTCATAAAACCTACAGACAAAAACGAAGTATTATCGATTATTCATTCTCTTAATGACAGCAAGGCTTCTGGACCTAACAGCATTCCAATACCTATTTTTAAAGCTCTTGCAAATGATATCTCTCCTGTACTTTCTGAATTATTTAATCTGTCATTCACAACCGGTGTATTCCCTGATATTTTAAAAACTGCTTCTGTTATCCCAATTCATAAAAAAGACTCAAAACTTGAACGTAATAACTACAGACCAATTTCATTATTATCAAATGTCAGCAAACTTTTAGAAAAACTTATGTATTCTCGTATTTACAACTTTTTAAATAATTCTGCTTGTTTTCATATTCGACAATTTGGGTTTCGCTCAAATCACTCCACTTCTTACGCTCTTATTAGCATTACTGAAATATTTCGTGGTGCAATTGACAGTGGTTCTTTTGCTTGTGGTGTATTCATAGATCTTCAAAAAGCTTTTGATACGGTTGATCACAACATTCTAATAAAAAAGTTAAACTACTACGGAATACGTGGTATTGCTAATCATTGGTTTTCTTCATATATTACGTATCGCACTCAGTTTGTTTCAATTAATGGATTTGAATCCACACATAAAGTTATTAAATAAATTATTAAAAAAAAAATGGCGTTCCACAAGGTTCCGTTCTTGGACCGTTGTTGTTCTTATTATATATAAATGGTTTATCTTGTTCGTTAAAAAATTCTATGATACATCATTATGCTGACGATACCAATCTTTTATATATCAACAAATCCCTCACGACTATTTGTAAAAAAGTTAATCAAGATCTTCATTGCTTATATAACTGGTTATATAGTAACCGTATTTCCTTGAATGTCAATAAAACTGAATACATTATTTTTCATTCCCCTCAAAAAACTATTCATCATATTAAAACTAAAATTAACGGTAAAAAACTTTTTCCATCAAAATATATAAAGTATCTTGGAATATATCTTGATGAAAACCTATCTTGGTATAATCAACTGTATCATCTAAAAAAAAAACTTACACGAGCTAACAGTATGCTTTCTCTAATTTGTTACTATGTTCCTATCCAAACTCTTCGAATGATTTATTTTTCTTTATCCTCTTCTCACCTTTGCTATTGTTGTATTGTTTGGGGTCAAAAAAGAAACTTTTTACTTAACAACATTGCTAGTTTACAACGCGCATCTATTAGAATAATGACGTTTTCCCCAATGAGATCTGATATCGAAAAAAAATTTTCTGAACTAAAAATCCTAAAACTCCATAATCTTGTAAAGTTTTACAATTGTCTTTTTGTGTTTGACTTTCTCCAAAATAAACTACCAAGCCCTTTTTCAAATTTTTTTATTAAAACAAACGAAGTTCATAATCATCACACCAGGAATACAGAAAATAGTAAGCTATACTATTCTTTTTTCAGCACAATCAAATATGGTAAGTTTTCCATAAAACAACAATGTATCTCTCAATGGAACCAGTGTATTCCTGCATTAACAAAAAAGTCTAAGAAAAAATATCCACTTGTTACGAATTTTTTACTGCTCAACAGAATTCAATTTAAAAATATATTGTTGGAGTGTATTTCTTTATAATTTCTCTCTGTACTATAGTTGTTATGTGGTTTGATTTTTATTTTATTTATTATTTACCAATCTTATATTTATTTATTATTGTTTTATTAATGTTACATTTTATGTTATTATTATATCTAATTATCATCTATGATTTGTACATACAATTTATATTGTATTATAATATTCTTAATATTATTGGTACTTTATTGTTATTGTTATTATTTTGTATTATTACTATTATTATTACATATATCATTATTATTTGTTTAACAATCTTTTCTTCTTTTCTTTATTATTTATATATACAGATATTGAGTTTTTCCTTTTTTTTTTTTTTTTTTCGTTTTGTTTTGTTTACTTTAGTTTCCTTTTTTTTTTTTCTTTCTATTTATTTATTTTTTCGTGAAATTTTTATGTTTTTCAGGTGTCACTCCATTGACTAGTTTGTAACTATATAAGTGACACCTAACCAATTTATATTAATTTACGATGAAATTTGTAAATTTTATTGATATGGTTAAATAAAAAAAAAAAAAAAAAAAAAAAAAAAAAAAAAAATTCTTGGTCTAATTCCACCTATTGGTGGTAATTCTTGGCCTTGAATTACCACCAATAGGTGGAATTAGACCAAGAATTACCACCTATTGGTGGTAATTCTTGGTCTAATTCCACCTATTGGTGGAATTAGACCAAGAATTACCACCAATTGGTGGTAAATCTTGGTCTAGTTCGGCAAGAATTACCACCTATTGGTGGTAATTCTTGCCGACCAGTTGGCAAGCAACAATTGCTTGCCAACTGGTCGGCAAGCAATTGTTGCTGACAAGTGGGCTTTCACTAGTGTTGCAGCTGCAGCAATCTCATTTATGAAATTGAGGATATCCAAAGTTTGTCTTTTAGGAGTACCATTTTGTATTTCAGTGTCTTGATATTCAAGCCATGAATTGACAAGGACAAAGTCCACAAAGTGAAAAACCATGCGTACAGGCCACAACATGTTTTTTGCCTTTATCCTGTACAAAGCAATGAGGAAGTCCATTTTGTCCACTCCCCTCGTGTTTTTATTGTAGACTTTCACATATTTGGATCTGTTCACTTAAATATATTCCTTTTTGCTTTCACTCCACCTTCTTACTGTGCCCATTTCTTCGATTCCACAAAAATTGAGGCAAGAGTGACAGCTTCATTATCAACCCACCTGACCACACATATGTCGCCCTCTGCTGAGACTTTGCAATCGGTTGATCCGTGCCCACCCTTCTTCATTTCTTTTTCAGATTTTAATGTTGAGTTTCACCCTACTAATTTTACTATCCTCTCATCTCGTTGCTATTGGCACACAGTGTGTACCAATAGTAACGAGATGAGAGGATTTTAAAATTATATAAGAAAAAAAAACAGATAGATTCATATACGTATTCACATAGACATATAGGTATAGGTATGTACATATACAATACATAATAAGTTGTTCTTTTTTATTCATTTATTTATTAATTTTTTTTCTATATTATTTTTCGTTTTACAACTGAAATATAAGTTAAAAAATCGTAGTATAATAATAAGTATTATGATTTTTGCTATTATGACAAAGTAAGAATTATAAAAATAGAACATTCAGTCTGAATGATTCACGACATATATTTAAAAACTCAGATAGTAAAACTATTTTTTTTATTAATTAGAAGTATAAAATTATATTATCAATACACAAAATGATTTTCTTAACTTTTCTTTTTGAAGAGTTATTAGTCCATTTAATAGAAAAGTCAAAACATTTCAAAATTATTTTATTCCAAAGAAAAGCTCCTCGAAAAGAAACACAAGATTTACCAAAATTAGTATGCGAAAATTGTAGTCGAATAAAATTAAAATTTTGTTTTCTGATAAGTGGTTATAAACTTTATTTTATAATATTCTTTCTAGAATCTTTGATTAAACTGGGAGTACTGAAATTAGACGGTAATGAAAGAACTGATTTTGGGCGATAATGATTGAGGTTAGTAAGTTCCTCTTCTTTGAAAAAAGGGTAACTCTAGCTATTTTGAATTAGTCAGGAAATATTGTTTGGTGTATTTAGCACAAAAAAACCCTGAAGAGAATATTTTTAATTATGTCATATGAACTAATAACAATATATCCATTTACATCGTCTGGGCCAATTGCTTCATTAGACTTGGGCATTTTGAAAGCAATCTCAAATCATCATAAGTTAGTCTAAACTCATTTAGAGAAAATATTTTAGAAAAAATCAAAATTTTTTTTTGAATTGATTAAATTACTCATTATAAAGAAGTTTTTGGCTAAATTTGGTCCAACTGATACAAAGAACTTGTTTATTTGTTATTATGTTAGGGTTATACAAAAGTTCAGATTTTATTTAATTGCCTTTGGCAAAGAGCATGCTTTTATTTTATTGTTACAAGTAATTTCTTTAACAAGTTGCCGTTTTTGTTTAAAGTTGTTTTTGTATTTATTAACTATTCGCTGTGATCTTTTCCTCTAAGGTTTTCTCTTTGATTTTTAAGTAGTTTGATAATGGTTTTATTTAGTGTTTTGCTTTTAACTGTTTTTGTTTTAACATATAGTATTTAACATATAGTTTTTATTTTATTTTTGAGGATTTTATAAGACCTTTTTTTATTTATGGTGATCTTAAACTTTTTTGTTTTATAAATTTCACATTTTGAGAAATTTACATCAAAAACTTAATAAAAAACTTTAAAAAATGCATCATTATTTGCTTCTGATAATTTACTGATTGATTTCCAGTTAAATAAGGATAATTGTTCCTTAATGATAAAGCATTTTTAGTGTTATTAAAGCGTTTGATAAAAACCTGCATTTCATGTAATATTGAATCTGTATTTAAATTTATAGAGAGAGTAATAGGAAAATGATCCGAGGTATCACTTTTAGTTATTCATGTTTTTAGTAATTTATTAGATGCATCAGTTGTTATGACATTGTCATTAACGAGGCAGATGTTGCAGTTACCCTTGTTGGTCTATTTGTTAAAGAAATGGCTCCATTTTTCTAACAAGTCATTATAAAACTTTTTATCATTTTTATTTGTGTAATATTTAAAACAATTTAAATTCATTTCACCAATTAGGTCATTCAATTTCATTTCTTGAAAACTTTTTATTAGTAGTAATTAAAAAACTCTTAAATTGTTCAAATACGCCTCCTTTTTGGTTGGCGATAACAACAACTCAAAAGTAAATTTTTATAACTTTTGGTTGTAATTTCAAGCGTTAAAACCTCTTTATTGCCATCGGAAATACTCATGTCACGCCTGATAATCAATTGCAAGTTTGTGGTTAAGTAAATAAGAACAACATTGCCTCTTTTATCTTATCCTATTTTGATTCATAATAAGACAAGTGCATGATTAAACACAATATGTTACGAGTATATGCAAGGGTTTGCCATGAAGCAAAAAGATTGACGTTTCCACATGTTTAACTCATTGAATTTGTCTATGCGTTTAAAATTAACAATTGGGGACTTAAAATTTTATTGACTTTTTTTTTTTTTGGTTCTTATAGTTATTTAAGTTTTTTTAAATCAAATAGCTTACCTCAGCATTTTTATATTGAATTATAAGTTTTGAACATTCTAAAATGCTTTATTAGGTATGTAACAGCAACACTTTTTTTGGAGCAAAGTTTATTTCATATGCGTTTTTTATTCATGTCAAAGAGACTTTTCTGCGCATTTTAATATTAAATGTTTAATTTTTGTTTATACAATCTTAAAAAAATTTTCTCATTAATTATGGAACCTGAGAATTTAATAGCTTTTGACGGCGTTAACATTTCAAAGAGTTTTTTGATTCTTTTTTTTGGAGAAAGTTATAGGTACTGAACTATTAAAGATATATTTAATGCTTTATGTATTATTGCATCTAAAAATATTCTTAAAATTATGGGTTAGAAAAAAATTGTTTACTGTAAATATTTATATTATAGTTAACTTTTTTGATTATTCATGTTAGAATCCCTGCCATAAAAAAAGTAGATGACTGTACTGGAGTTCAAAAAATAGATGATTGTGTCGGGGTCCAAAAGTAGATGACTGGGACGGGGAGATATTATTAACATAGAGCATATTATTTGTTAAACTAACTTTTTAAAGTTTGTTTATCTGTTTCGGGTTTAGTTATGAAAGAGGTAGAATACAAAAGAAAATTTAGTAAAAGTAAACTTTGCAATTTTTATAAACTTTAGAAACTTCATTTTAATTTTCTAGTTTTATTTCTGAAAGTACTAAAATAATGTTTGTTACTTTGTTTGTTACGCTCTTTTAGACATTATCAGACACTAAAAGCTAATCTAGACTCTGTTTATGCTTTGTGGTCAAATGAAACAAAAGCTAAAAAGATATTATAGAAATAAAACATTAAAAAGAACCTCAGAAACCAACCAAATTTAGTTAGTAAAAACTGTTTGTTAAAATAAGAAAAGATGGAATATTAATATACAATAAGAGTAAGGAATCCACGGATAATTCTATATATCAACGTAAAAAAAGTGGTACAGCTTCATAAGCAAAAGGTTCTTTACAATGCATTTCTAAGAGTGTTCAATTAATACAATTAATAAAATTGAACTTATTCCAGTTTCTACTGGTTCATTGAATATTCGCAAATCGCTAGAACTTGATCCATGTTTTGATCAATTTTTTATGAAAAATTAGTATAAATGACATTGGTAAGTTATGATGCACTGACCAAAACATTGTATACATTGGTTCCAAGTGTATTTGAAACTTCACAAAAAAGAGGATAAAGCGGCGGAAGTTTTTTGGTCTGTCAGGGAAGATATGATGCGACTTGCAATTTGCTATATTATTCTTTAAGCAGGTAGATGGTATACATACTTTAAATTCCAATTCTGTATATTTGTAAATTCTTTACTTTAAGCAACTTTCTGAGGCTATAAAACTATATACAAAATAAAAAGATATGCCACTTAAAGCAGGTTTAAAGCAAAATTTGTGTAACCTCATCAAAAAATCTGCAACTCTATTGCAGTTTACTCAAGGAAATAAAATGCCGAGGCTGCTGAGTACTCCAAATTATTTATTCTTTTAAAGTTTCGACAGATTATTTATTTGGTGATGCGACATACCATTTAAATAGAAAACCACAAATCAATGAAAAAAAAAAGTTAGACCTCCACCAGCAGATGATTTGCTTATTGTTAAAAATCACGAATAAGGGTTAATGAGTTCAATATGTAGTAACTTTCATTTTGATGATGAAACTAACTTTAAAAAACTTTTAAATGCTGCATTGCGCACAAAATTTTTTAAATGGAAGAAGAGGTGGTGAACCTGCTTGAACTTGGTTAGCAAATTGGTTGCAAGAAGAAAACTATAAATTGATTGATAAAAAAACACAAACAACTTGACAGTTTAAGACGTATTTAAGTGAAGTTTATGAAAGTTATTTATATGACAGGAAAAAGAATAACCATCTAGTAGCAGCAATTATTCCAGGAGATACAATTTATGCAATGAAAAACTTTTTAAAGAAAATTTTAGAAAGGTTAGTGGCGTTCTTGCAAATAACAAGTTTATGTTTGCAAGCTTAAAAGGGTCTGAAATTCTTGTTTAAGGGTGGCTTTTTGTCAACAAAGTTTCTTCAAAGTTTGTATTAAAATTACCAAAGGACATAATAGTCATTAAAAATTAGCATCTAGAATCTGATACGGATGTAATAAGAATGAATCTAGATTCTGATAAGGGTGTTAATAAGAATGAATCCAATGAGAATAATGTTAATAAAGAATCTGATGAGAATATTGTTGAGGAAATAAACTCACACATCAATTTACAAAAGTTTATAGTTTCAACTTTTTAAAAAGTTATTCGATAACATATTTTTTTATTACACATTATAACAAATTTATAACATATAAAAGATCTATATAGGTAATGATATTTTGTGTTAGGAAATAGTTGGTCATGATTCAAATAAAAAACAAGATCTTAACTCCAGAATTTTTATTTTACTTAAATTTACAAAAACTTTGTTAAAATTTATCAAAATTACAAAAGTATTTTATCGTAAAACAAGTTTTTCTAATACAATATCTCAAAATCATTTTAGATACAAAATCAAAAAAGGGGACCGAAAAGCAAGTTGAAGCTTTAAACTTTTACTTTTGCGATTTATTTGTGGAAAATTTTCTTGTCGGCCAAAAAAAATTAGTCAGATAGAACTATGATAAAGGTTTAGTTTTAAGCTATTTTTTAAATATATATATATATATATATATATATATATATATATATATATATATATATATAATATATATATATATATATATATATATATATATATATATATATATATATATATATTTACATATACTGGTATAATCAGTCAGGGACTCCAAGAAGGTAAGGATGATTTAAAAAATTATTAAAATCATTAAAAAAAACACTTACTTTTTTAAAGTAAAGTAAAAATTTATTAAAAGAAAACTCGTTTTCTTTTTTTAGTGTAAAAAATTGAAAAAAAAAAATATTAAAACAAATGTAATAAAAAAGATAAGAAACACAGTTTTACATATAATAAACTATTGTATAAAAATTTAATCTATTATTGTGTTTATTAAGTAACAATAAGAAACCCAGCAAATTTTTTGAGTTTAAATAAAATGATAAGTGTTCAAATCACGGAATTCAACACTTTCAAAGCACAACAGGAGCAGACACTAAAATATTTAAGATGTTGGATCAAAATACTAAACAATGAAAACGAAAAAAATAATGAAAAGAGTTGCCCCAAACAAGCCCCGTTTATCGTTATACTAAAAAATAAGTTTGAAAAAAATTTAATATTAAAAAAAGCAAAATAACCACGTGACTCGAAAGAGTATGAAAATTTTTTCATCAATCCAGACTTAACAGAAACAGAAACATATAAATCCAGGTTATTATGATAAGAATGTAGAGAAAAAAATAATGAAAACGAAGATAGAGAAACTTTTTATTATGGTATCCTAAAGGGCAAAGTCATAAAATTAAGAAGATAGTAAACAAAAGACGTTAAAAACTTAATTAACTTACCAAACAATGATTTAACTCAAGTAAATTCATTTTTTAATATAAACAGTAAAAAATGCCTAATATGACCCCTAAAAAACCAAGCATTAATACAAATTGCTGGTTAACAAATGCAACATCATTAAACAATAAATACAACGAACTAATACCCGAAGTTGAAATAAATAATACAAATGCTATATTTATTTGTGAAACATGGTGGAATGATTGTTCTCCCAAGAGCATTCAAGGATATTCACTGCTTGAACGAGAAATAAATTATGGCAAAGGTGGTGGTGTTTGCATATATGTCAAAGACTTAATAAAATCTTTCGAAGGTTCAAATAAAGTGTTGCAAAGCCAATAAGTTGAACAAATATGGTATACCATAGAAGTTTGAAATGAGTCAATACTGTGTAGCTGCATTTATCGTCCTGGATTAAGTGACATTCTAATTTGTATGAAAATTGCAACATCAATCAGAATAGCCTATGAAATGATATCCTATAAAACGTATAGTGGCATTCTTTTAAATGGGAATTTTAACTTAGCAAAAATAGATTGAAGTGAGGACTTTTTTGCCCATCTGTAAGAACCAAATGAAATTGCTAGTATTTTTATAGACTGCATAGACGATTGTTATTAATTTCAAAATATAAACAAGCCAACGTTTCAATTGGAGGATAAAACTGAAACTAATATCTTAGATTTAGTAATAACCGAAAGTAATTTGAGAATATATAAGCTAGAACATCTTCCACCGTTAGGATCAATTAAACATGGTCATCACGTATTAACATATAAATACAACTACAGTTCATCTGAAGAAACATTAGCAGAGTTTAACAAAAATAACACATCTAAAATAAAGACAACTAAGATGAAATTAATAAACACTTTGATAGTACTGACTGGTCAAGGATATTCGAAAACTTGAACGCTAATGAGTGTTACAAAAAATTGTTAGAAAATTACAAAAACATTTGTAAACTAAATATACAGTTAACTAAATCAAATAAAAAGAAAAAATCACCTTGGTATAATAAAAGTCTGTCGGAAATGATTAAGGCAAAAAAAGTTTTATGGATAAAATGTAGAAATGCAAAATTTAGAGATCAAGAACTTGAGGCAAAATATAAAAATATTTAAAATATAAATTATTACTTATATATTTATAAATCAACTGGAGTAGACACAAAACACACAAGAATTTTAAAAGAATGTTGCAAAAGTTATTTAAAACCACTATCAATTACTTTTGATTGCTCATTTTCGAGTGGCATTGTTCCATGTTTATGGTTATGTGCAAATATTAGCCCTCTGTTTAAAAAAGGAGATAAACTAAAAGTAACAAATTATAGGAATCGCTCATATCAACAGTGCGCAAAGTTATGGAAAGCATACTAAGAGACACACTAATGAATCATCTGACTAAAAATAGTATATTCTCTGATTTTCAACATGGTTTTGTACCATCCAAAAGTTATTGCACAAATTTACTTGAAACATTTTACATAATTACTCAGGAACTTGAGGAATATTTATTAGTAGATACAGCTTTTTTAGACTTTGCCAAAGCCTTTGACTCAGTTGCACATTAGAGACTATTATTAAAACTACAATCCTATAGGATCCAAGAACAATTATTGTGTTGATTTAAAAGTTTTCTAGGCAGATGAACACAAAGAGTGGTTTTCGGTGAGATAACCACTGAGTGAAAAAAAGTAATAAGTGGAGTACCACAAGGATTATTGGAGTCCTTTTTATTTGTCATATATATAAACGATTTAAAAATTGAGAAAACTAATCATTGCAAATAATATGCAGATAACACAAAAATTATTTCAGTCATTTAAACAGTCAAAGACAGTCAAACGTTACAGCAAGACTTATGTAAGCTGTTTGAATAAAGTGAAAAATGGCAAATCAACTTCAATATAGAAAAATACAAAATTATGCATATCGGCAAAAGAAATTTAAACTATAACTACTTAATGTGTAATACATTCGATATGATTCAACAAAATGCTTTAGTTATGGAAGAAACCCCTTTAGAGAGGGATCTTGGTGTAATGATATCAAACGACGTCAAATGGGAAAAGCATATCAACATAATTGCGGCAAGAGCTAATAGAAAGCTCAATCAGATAAAGAAATATTTTGTTGATTAGATGAAATTTCAATGAAACATTTGTACACATCATTGGTTCGTCCACACTTGGAGTTTGCGTTGCCGTTATGGAACCCTTACTACCTAAAAGATATTGATAAAATTGAAAAAATACAACGTAGGGCTACACGATTGTATAGTTTATAAAGTTTTTGTTATGAAGATAGACTGAAAAAATTTAACTTGACTACTTTAAAAACAAGAAGAACAAGAGATTTAATTCAATTTTATTAAATAAGTAAAAATATGGATGAAATTAAATAGAAACATCCTGCTAAAATAATTAAATATGCAATAACAAGAGGTCATACTCAGAAAATACAAAAATAATTTACACATTTTACCACAAGATTTAACTTTTAATGAAATACTTTTTAGGTCTTGTATATTTTGTATATAACGTGTTTGATGGCTGATACTTTACAGTTATGCCAGAAGAGGTTAGTGTTTGCCTAACAGAAAGAAACCTATAAAATTTACAATTATCCATAACAAGCACCGGCGCTTCCACATCTGCATTCTTATTTGCTAGTGCCAATATTATAGTAATATAAATACAATTTGAATTTGCATTCCAGCATTCATTTTTTATTTCATAAGCCAGCACTCTCATTGTGAAACAGCAAAAATCAAGATAACATTCTTGCCACGATTTACAGA